>CM040123.1:68761612-69435463 GCA_022559845.1 Amorphophallus konjac | reverse complement strand
AGCAGAGCTGCACCTTCTCCTTGGGGTGGAGAGGAGTGAGCGGCGGAGAGAGAGAGAGGATCGGGACAGAGAGAGGGAGAGATGGGAGAAAGAGAGGGAGAGATGGGAGAAAGAGAGAGTGGAGCGGGAGCTTGAGAGAGTGGAGCTACGTACCAGGTTAGGGATCACCGAGCAGCGGGCAAAGGATGCAGAGGATCGCCACCGACGAGGACGTGAGCGGGCCCAGCGTGAGGGATACTCTCGAGCCTACTCGAGCACAGATTACTTAGTTACTTCTTCTGAGCACCAGCGGAGAGAGGATGCAGAGAGGGGAACACATGGTGACAGGGTTTCAGCTTCCCGGGCACAGATGGCTCCTCCTAGGCCTCCCCGGGGAGGACAGGAGGAGGCTGAGAGTTCACATAGAGGGGGAGACCAGGAGGGTCGAGGGGAGAGCTGAGAGTTTGTTGTATCCATCTCATTTTATACTTTTTGACATGTTATAGTAGAATGAGATAGTTCTTTGATATATTGTAGCTTGTGTGTTTGCTTTTTCTTTTACGTGCCTCTTCAAAAGGAATGCCATCAGAAATATAATGTAATTTTTTTAGAATTTTTTTTTTGAAAATATGCAAATTTTTATAAGGTTTTGAAAAGAATATTTGAAATTTTTTTGTTTGGGTTTTTGTTTTGGAAATGCCTTTTTTTTGGAATTTTGACAATTTATCAAATTTTTCTTAGGATTTTAGCAATATTTCAAATTTTTATGGGGTTTTTTGGCAATATTCAAATTTTTATGGAGTTTTTGGCAATATTCAAATTTTTATGGAGTTTTCGACAATATTCAAATTTTTATGGAGTTTTCGTTTGGGTTAGACTTTTAATAATGCAGCATCAAAGGGCTTTTAAACCACTGGCTAGGGTTCTTGTTCCTTCCCCTTTTGCTTAAAACTACTCAAAGCCGGGCGTGCATTGAAGGGTGGCGCCCTATAATTGGCTGCCCTTGATTAACGGTGCCCCTACCAAGGCCAAACCCGAGGAACATTCTGTCTTAGAGGGAGAAGAGAAGAATAATTGGAGATAAGCTTTACGCAGGATGGGAGACGTCGGGACTTGAATTCCTTCCAAGGTGTTTCCCCTCAAAGAGGTAGTCTGTTGTGCCGGGGCTTTGTGCCTTTGATTTTTAGACCCTTGACTTGCATACGACCAGGGTTTTCCCTGCGGGGACTTTGCCACTCTTGTCATGCCATAATTCACAATTTTGAATTTATTGAAATTCTGACTTGATTTTCATAATAGCCCTTTTGGCGAGATGTATATCATGAAACTCATATGAAAACTCATATTGATTTTGGGTCAAGACTGCCCCTATTTGAGACTCCTCTCGTATTGGGGATTACCGAGGTTGGTCATCTCATCCGTCAACCTCTTGCCCCTTGCATTCGGCCGAGTAAAGAAGAGAAAAGACTTTCAGATATACTCATGGCATGGCCAAAGTAGCAACGGTATTTTACCAAAGGAGCCGGCTAAGGACGCCGTGAAGTGTGTGAGGTGCCCAGCTAAGGTTTGCTCTTAACAAGCAGGGAGAGAACGTTGAATTCCCAGCGCGGGGTTTTTATTACCAAAGGTGCTGCAAAAACAAGCCTAAAAGACTCTTTTGAGAATGATTTAATTAAACAAAAGCCTAAGATAAAGGTCTAAAACACCACTTTTAAATCTTGTTAAGAAGCACTTTATTTTGAAAATCATGCGTGAAGTAATGAGGAAATGATATCATAAAAATGCGTACTTACGTCAATATTTTACCTTGCAACCTTTCTTGAAGCAGCTGTCAGAGGCGAGGTTGATCATCGTGGGATAGTCCTCTTTGGCAGTCAAAAGGATTGGCAGCAAAGGATTGAAAGTGGCTTAACAAGGAGGAGTGGTGCCAAGACCAGACTCAGACAAATAAGGAAAAAAGGAAGAGAGGCGAGGGCTAGAACTCCCTCACTAAGGTGTGGAGACCCTGATCACATGAAAGGTCTACAGAAGAAGCGGAGAATTAGAAGGAGGAGTGAGGACTAAAGCCTCGAAAGCAGTGGGAGAAAGGGCAGATGCCCAAGGTAGTGGATGTGGGAGAAGTTGGGTCGGACCCAGGATTAGGAGGAATTAGAAGAAGAAATTGGTAGATGGAAAGAGGCGGATCTGGTGGGTCCGGAGGCAGTGGAGGTGAATCATGATAGGTGGAAAAATCAGGAGGCTCCGGAGGGATAAAATATCGAGGGACGTGGTGCCCTGGGAAGAAATATGCAAAAATATGGTGAGAAAGGAGGAAGAAAATGAAGGATGTGATGTCCCTGAGGAGAAGGAAGATGAATCGGAAGAAAGATGGAGGGTCCGGAGGTTCCGGAGGGATGAAATCAGAAGGGACGCGGTGCCCGGGGAAGAGTGGATGAAAAGGATCAGGAGGGTCCGGAGGTTCCGGAGGAATAAGATGGAAAAGGGCGCGATGCCTGAGGGGAAAGTCCGGAGGTTCCGGAGGAATGGAATCAGGAAGGGCGTCGTGCCCTAAGAAAAGGGATGAGACACCTGGAGGTTCCAGGGAAATAATAGCAAAGGGGACGCGATGCCCCGGAGGAAGAGAAAGATCTGGAGGTTCCAGAGGAATGAGATGGAAAGGGGCGTGATGCCCAAGGAGGAGGGAAATAGAATCCGGAGGTTCCGGAGGATTAAGATGGAAAGGGGCGCGATGCCCGAGGGGAAAGTCCGGAGGTTCCGGAAGAATAAGGTGAAAAGGGGCGCGATGCCCTGGGAAAAGGTCCGGAGGTTCCGGAGGAATAAGATGGAAAAGGGCGCGATGCCTGAGGGGAAGGTCCGGAGGTTCCGGAGGAATGGAATCAGGAAGGGCGTCGTGCCCTAAGAAAAGGGATGAGACACCTGGAGGTTCCAGGGAAATAATAGCAAAGGGGACGCGATGCCCCGGAGGAAGAGAAGGATCTGGAGGTTCCAGAGGAATGAAATGGAAAGGGGTGCGATGCCCAAGGAGGAGGGAAATAGAATCCGGAGGTTCCGGAGGATTAAGATGGAAAGGGGCGCGATGCCCGAGGGGAAAGTCCGGAGGTTCCGGAAGAATAAGGCGAAAAGGGGCGCGATGCCCTGGGAAAAGGTCCGGAGGTTCCGGAGGAATAAGATGGAAAAGGGCGCGATGCCTGAGGGGAAGGTCCGGAGGTTCCGGAGGAATGGAATCAGGAAGGGCGTCGTGCCCTAAGAAAAGGGATGAGACACCTGGAGGTTCCAGGGAAATAATAGCAAAGGGGATGCGATGCCCCGGAGGAAGAGAAGGATCTAGAGGTTCCAGAGGAATGAGATGGAAAGGGGCGCGATGCCCAAGGAGGAAGGAAATAGAATCCGGAGGTTCCGGAGGATTAAGATGGAAAGGGGTGCGATGCCCTAGGGGAAAGTCCGGAGGTTCTGGAAGAATAAGGTGAAAAGGGGCGCGATGCCCTGGGAAAAGGTCCGGAGGTTCCGGAGGAATAGAATCAGAAAGGGCGTGATGCCCAAAGAGGAGGGATAAAATCCCTGGAGGTTCCAGGGAGATAGCAGGAAAGGGGGAGCGATCCCCCAAGGAGAGTGAATTAAAGAAAGATGAAAATGAATAAGGTGAGGAATGCGGAATATTCGGGGGTGCCGGAAGGCGGGGAAGATATGGGTTTGGAAACCCGGGAATCAGGAGGTGCAATTGTATGCAAATGTAATGCAATGGATGCAATGAATAGAATGAATGGATGAAAGAAAAATGCATGGGATGCAAAGAATATGAGGAATATGAAGGGCGAGAGGGCGAGATCCTCCTCTTTCCCTTTGGAGTGGCCCATGAAGAGAATGTGATGGATAAAAACATGGATGGAGTTGAATGGAAGGTGGATAAAACCGTGGAAGGCCCCGTAGCGCCAAGATAACTGCCCCTCCACGGCAGCGAAAACGTATAACCAATTGGCCCAATGAAAGAAGCTTTAACAATAAATGACAACCCCTTTGGAAGGCAAAGATCAACAATGTAAGGGAGTTGGAAAGTTGATACAGGAAGCATTGCCATGCCCATTGATTTGAACAGAATAGGAATTTGCCCTTTGTATGGAAGAATGGGTTTAAGATTTGAAAACTGGAGCGAGGGGTGCCCTGCCCTGCCCTTCGATGGCATCAACGCTTGGCATTCTTCTCTTGCGAACAACAGCGACTTAGCCTCTTCGACCGTGCTTGGAACAATAATCCGGATTGGCATCCGGTAAATAAATTCTTGCGTCTTGAATAGCACGGTAGCGGCCAAATTCTTCTTTCGCAGCTCTTGATCATCCTTGGCACAAGTACTTGTAGTAACGCTCCCCTTTCGAGTAGTAAAGGGAGGTGAGGCAGAGGCGGAAGGCTTCGTGGATGGTGGAGGTATAATGGAAAATGTTGGCAAATGGGTGAGTGGAAGCGGAGGTTCAAACACGTCGAGTTTCTCCCTTTGCTCGGAAGCAGTCAGGGTTGGCTCGAGTGCAAAAAGTGGTGGACCCTGCTCAGGATTAACCATGGGTAAAGGTGAAGGGTTATATGGAGGAATAGGGGTGGTTGGCTGAGGTGGTGGTAATGGGAGGTTATTTGGGGAAAGTTCGATGATAGGCTCGGTGGAGGCTGGTGTTGTGGAGGTTAATGGCTTAGTGGGTGGAGATGTAATTGGTGGGGGTTTAATTGGTGAAGGTTTAATTGGGGGAGGTTTGGTGCAGAGAAAACGCCGAACAGGGCGAACGGTGTTAGGAGGAGGAGACTTAAGATGCGCCGGTGCGGGTGATTGGAGTATCGACCCATCGTCGTAACACCAAGAAGTCTCGGAAATAGGGGGTGAATTGGGGACGGTGGCTTCATCCTGAGCAGGGGGTTCATCAAATGATAATGGGGGAAGTGGGAAGCGAAGGAAACTTGGAAGGGGTGCCTGCGGAGCTTCATCGTCATATACCGGCTCAAATTCTTCAATTGCCGGTTCTTCATCATCAAATTCAAGTGGACACCGTAGTGGAGGCGTATATGTGGATGGAGGAATGTAATGATGTTGCGTATGTGGAGGTGGAAGGCCATATGAATGAAGTGTGCGGATGGGTGGAGGGCGGACGATGTCCACTTGATCATTGACATCTGCCGACTCTTGCTTGCTTGAGCTGCCAATACCATAATCATCTCTCCTATCCTTCCATTCTTTCTCCATCTTAGTAATATTGTCCAAAGCGGCATGGAGAGGATTGACCGGAGTAGGAGGAGCCGTGACCCTTCTTAATTGTTCCTCCATCAAAGTGATTTTGTCAAGAAGGGTTTGTTGGAGGGGTGTAACTTGAGCAACCAAGGGTTGGCAGAGCCTCGAAGGAGGGGTGGCATAAAAAGGCCGTGGAGGGGAGTTAACGGGATGACCCGCAGAAGAACCCGGATGGGCCGGATTGCAAGAAATGAATGGGCCTCGGGGCCGTGATGGAGGAGGAATAGAAGGAGGCGGGTGTCGGACCACCCGGGGAGGAATGTGAAAAGAAGAGGATGGGTAATGGGCTACCCGATTAGGATTGTGAATAGAAGAGGGAGGTGGGTGATGGGCCACCCATGTAGGGTTGGAGGGAGGAAGGGATGAAGGAGATGCACCCTCAACGGCGGCCTTAAGGGCTTGGATCTGTTGAGGGGTGAGATGATCTAATGCATGCAAAATTCGGGAGACCTTCTCATCAGGAGGAGACGGTCCCGGAGGAGTAGTAGCTCGAAATTGAGTAGGGGGACCATGAGAATGGACACTGCCCGCGGGCTGGGTAACACCATAAGAAGGAGGACGTGGTCCCTTGAAAGTATGGTGATAATTTTGATGAACACGTTGAAATTGAGGGGAATAAGATGTGCACGGTTGTTCATCCTCATGAATTGAATTAAACATGTTGTTTTGTTTATGGTAAGCCATTATGCAATCAAAGTTCACAATAATTTGCAAAGAAGCACACAAGTTGGAATGGTTACCGTTGATCTTAATTTGTTTGAACCTTGATGAATTAATGAATTTTAACAAAGTCTGGTGTGATTCACACAAGGGAGGATCCTAGTTTCAATATGGTTCACTTCAATGCCAACTAGGAACACTCTCTCACCGTGTATAGGCCAACTAACTCGGGACTTCAAAAGGGTACAACCTGCCCGGCGTCCGTGAGGGAATCCACGGGTGCGGGGACTTATGGAGGCTTGGTTTAGGAACTTCCAATCCAAAGAGACGGAATGCTCAATGGAGGGTCCTTCCTTCACCAAGGGGGTGTGTGGAATCCTAATGTAGAGAGAGGAGGTCTCTCAAACCAAATGCAAGGATGAATGCAACGCTATAGAAGAAAAATCTAAACTAGCACAATAAAAGGAAAATAGATGAAAGAAGTGAATATACAACAGGAAGTATACAATAATGCAACCATAGAAGATGGCAATCAGAACCCCGACAGAGGATGTAGGTGAATATATCCTCTGGTGATTATCGCGCTATATGTCCACAGCGCGATCTACAGAAGGCGCTATGGATACATAGCGCGATACTTGACAGTGGGGAAGGGCTCAAAATCCAATAAACACACACACTGATGTACTGATAAGCAGGCAACAAGAAGAATGCACGTGGTAGTACAAAGTGTCCCACCGTGATCGCCAATTTGTAGATTCTAAATTTATGATTAACCCCCAAATTGATAAAAGATGATGATTTTATTTTAAAACAAGATATCGCACTCAATTAATGATGAAAAAGGGGGAAAATCATATGCAACAATTAAGATCCGTGATCGCCACTGAAGCCAGAGACATGCCAAACAATAAGAGATTAGGATGGGGCATGTTACATACCTCAGAAATCCATAAAGAGGAGCCGTGGGCCTGGAGATTAACGCGCTATATCGTCCTAGCGCGTTCTCCAGGTCGCGCTACCTTCGTATAGCGCGATATCAGACAGGTAGCGGGATTTATCTGGATTCGTTCCTTCCTTGCTCCAAGGCCGGCCAAGGTGCAAGGGCTCCACGTATCAATCTTCTAGTGCCTGCAAACAATCATAAACAATAAATAGAAAGCCCATTAGATCGAGACTCGAGTAGAATCTGCCCTTATTCTTAATCAAAAGCATGTAAAAAGGGGGCTCGATTACCTGGGGGTTTGGTGGTTTTTAAACCCCTATGGATGGGCAAAAGATAGGTGTGGTGTGTGTGAATGCATGTATTTTGTAAAAGGAGTGTTTTGAAATCAGGATGCAATGCTATGCAAAGATTAAAAATCTGGAGGGGAAAAGAAAGATGAAAGAGGAAGAACACAAGGAAAAGCCCTAAATACTCCCTTGAACGTGCGAGGAGCGAGGATTTATTGATTGTGCACGAAGTATTTCCTCCTCCTCGTCAATAACTCGAGTTGCATCTCCCTCAAACGACGGCCAAAGGGATGAATTTATAGGAAAGAGGTCGAACACTAACCCTAGGTCGGAGTTGATTCAATCCCAAGATTTGGAGGCTTCAAATGAGGTAATCCTGCCGATTAAGGAGGGGGAAAGGTTCCTGCTAGGTTTAGAAACCTTCCTGGATAAGAAACACAGTCAGCAACTTACCAGATAAGGACCCTGGATCGAAATAAGGGAGGTCCGGTTTGGAAGGGAACTCTGCCTGATAAGGCGCTATACTTCAATAGCGCGATAATGAAGAACGCGCTATGAAGATATAGCGCGACAACTAAAGCCCCATGAAATGATTTAAAAGAAAAAGAAACATCATTTGGGTAGCCTTTCAATCAAATGTTGAGTGAGAATAACATCCAAGGTGGATGCTACAATGATCAAATGTCAAGAAATAACAGCTGCTCAAACGATAACTCCAATTAGATCCACAACGTGCTATGAACAAGACAACAATAAGAGTGGATAGCGCGGGAATGCCAAACTCGAGATCCAAGGTATGGAATTGTAATGTTGGGCCAAGAAGAGGGAGAAATCCCAAGAAATCAACCAATTAAGGATCAATTGGGGCATTAACTAGGAGAACAAAGAAAATGCTCAATTATCGGCCAAAATTGGGTGTCTACACCGGCCCGGCCCGACTACTTAAATAAAATAATAAAAATAATAAAAATTAATAGATTTAATACTATAAAACTTATAATCTCACTAAATAAATTAAAGTTTTGATATTAATTACATAATTTATGTGAAAAGAGATATTTAAAATTTCTAATTAAGTAAAATAACGTAAGTTTGACTAAATAGTTTTTAAAATTTCAAGTGAGAATAAAAAAAGGGATCGGGCCGGGCCGGCCCGCGGGCCTAACTCAAAGCCCGAGCCTGGCCCGCGAGTCTAATCGGGCCGGGCTTTTAGGCCCGACTAAAAGCCCGCGGGCCGAAAAAGACCTTGCGGCCCGGCCCGAAATCGGGCCAGGCCCGCGGGCCTGTCGGGTCGGCCAGGCCCATTGACAGCCCTAGTCCTGTCTCATCAAAACCTTCGTCTCAATTAATCCAAGAGGACGCCTTCCAATCCCAGTTCTGCTCTTACCATAGAGCCACGGGACACACAACCTCTTACAATCCACGGCACACTTCTCCAGAACTGACAAGTGCTGCCTGCTACCACAACAAGCAGGTCGATGATACCACGACCAATGAACACGGGTCCCCAGAAAATACACGTCTTACCACAGTCGACCACTTGGTCAACCTGACCAGTCGCTCGCAGCTACCAACTGGGACTCATAATCTCTCAGAGATCACTTCTCTAAAACACAACCTCATCCACGGACACAGCCTCCAACGCAAGAACATGGCACTCATGCGGCAACCTCGCCAGCATATTTCCCCAACTCTCCACCTGCCAGTGCTATGAACCACAATATCTTGAGCAACGGCACGGCGACAACACGTCTCACACAACCGGAGACAACGCATATCGAGGAACCAATCCTCCGCTACTCTGCACACTTCCTCAGAAATCCACCCGCAGCAACCAACGCTACGATCCACGCACTCTAATCCACATGCACAACCGACCACAATGACACGGGATCCACCATCCCGACAATCCTCTACAACTTCGCAGGCTCCGATCCTCCACACATCGGGAACAACAACACCAGCCGCAAATTCTCAAAAACACCGCCCAGCCGGCACTCGTCCTTCCGGAACAGTGCCAACTCCCTTACACAACAGGGAAATGGGCACGACTTCTCACAGACAACCACCTTCCCAACACAGAGGACGCATCTCGCACGGACTTCATGGCACATGGGCCCAACCAATCCGAGCACATGATGTGAGACGACGAACCTTAGCCAAGCGCAATCTCTCCAACCAAAGGAGAACCCAACACACCTCCGACCAATGAAAAATTTCCACGCTCGACCTGACCTCGAATCTCGCACATGCTGGGAATAACACCTTCCAGCATCAAGAAACCCATCACTTCCATCACGTCAGCTCCTCTGACAACACTCGCCAAGTGTCTCATCGGACCACGATCACAGCATCTCTCGATGCACCACCGTTGCAATTCCTCGAACTGTAACACGCCACGCCAAGAGCCGAAACACGAGCCATAACCGGCAATCACCAATGCTCATCATCGAGTCCCGAAACTCACCGCGGAACGTTCACATCTCGAGCCAAATCTAGGGCGAACACAACCCATTCGCACACAGGAGCGCAGGAGCAAGAACTTACTGGGACATCTCTGCCCAATCCTGCCTCAAAATCTGCAAAGAAAACCGGGACTGACACGTCATTTCTGACGCCACAGAGCATGACAAGAACAGCGGGCTCAACAAATCAGCAGCTCAACACAAGATCCTCCACTCACCCGAGCACAATTCTCGACCAGAGCACCCGCTCTGCCACCTCAAACCATAATCTCAACGCCTCAAGGGCTGGATTAAACCTCAAATTGGAGTAGCCAAACCAATGATAGCTCCCTCAGAGCATGCACACGGCCACTTGACCACGAACAATCCTTGCCAGCCATCTGACCTCGCTGTAAATTCCTCGAACACTGCACCGTAGATCCGCACCTGCCTGGCAACCTCTGCCCACCGCAGCACAACCAGGGCCACCACCCATCGGAAAGAAATCTCTCCATCACATCCCTAGGGCCCCGCACCTACACTCCACGAAACAAAATCCACCTTCACAGTGCCAGCACAGCGCACTTAAGCTCTTACATGAGAAACCAAGCGGAAAACAAACACAAAGCCCCATGCCAGCTGCCGACTGTACTAGACCTTACGGACTCTGATCACTGCAATATCTCAAATTCCCATGTACGTCCACAACCACGCTCTGATACCAACTGTAGCGACCCAAGATCCGGATACCGGGAAAGGAATCCTGGCCCGCCGCCCACGAGCCGGGGCTCGGAAGGGCTAAAAATGAGTGTAGAGGTACAAGGAAATAGGAAATAAAGTAGGATAATTCAACAATTAATAGAAATAAACAATCTAACTACAACAGAGTCCAGTCCAACAGAAAGTATAGTCAAGGCAAGGAACGTACCAAATGCCGAGTGAACTCTCGGCCCGACGAGCTGGCAACTAAGAATCTGCACACAACGCCCTCGAACCTCGAGGAAAAACAGCCGCACCTGAAAAGCAGAGGTGAGCCTCTTGTCATTGGCTCAGTAGGGGTCCCGCGGAACCCCAACCGAGAACACCGCGGTAGCGGAAAGGAAAATAGCTACAACTACAGCGGGAATAGCGAACCGGTGTCCGGTAAAACTTGGCACTACAGCTACTCCTACTGTACATGGAAACACTCCCCGATCTCACGATCAGGGGACCACCAGACAATGGACCACCCTAGTCGTGCTTCTAGGAAAATGACCACGCTGTCGGGAACTCAACACTGTCTAGGGGAAGGCCCTCGGTGATGCTCACCGGAACCCCTAGACCTCGGTATTGGGAAAACCCCCGGAACTCCACGCTAAACCACGTCTCGCTGACGTGAAGCGGAACTCGACTCACGAGGAAACTCACGTCACGTGACAGGAGTACCTGCCCACCAGAAGCAAGGTCGGATGCGTCCACTGACGACTTAGTCTATAGCCTTAGGTGTCGCCCTACAATGCCCCAGGTAGAGACTGCGACACCGTACTGTAACCAGGAACACAAAATAAGGACTAACTGAGGTCACGCTTGCCAGCGCGTGCCCGATGCCCTCAGTCAAGTGTGCACACACAGACCATACGCCCTAGGTACGTGCTCTAGCTAGTTCTTCCCTCGAAGCCCGGACTTAGGCTGCGCGTGGGAGCCCTACGGTAACCAGCCCAAAAATCGTCTCTCTCGGGTAAGCCGCTCCACCACTCCTTGGTGGGTCAGCACACGCGTGCCGTAAGAAGGCTACGACCAGTGGGAGGTCACTAAACGTGAACACGGAAAGCCACTTACACACCCATCGCGAGTAACACGGAGTAACAGGTGGCATGATGTCACCAGACTCTGGACGGCCCACTAGACCTATTAAAGCAAATGGTCTTTGAGTCACAAGACTCGGGTCAACACCTCCGTACAAGGACAGCTCCACGCCGTCAATCTGCCTTATGCCTAGGTCAGAAACTACGGTAACACGATGTTTGCGACGGGTTTTTTTTCATCCAACCGTCTTGTCGTTTCTTATCTTATTTCGCATATACATGTGTGTATGTACGTATATACGCATCTTATTTCACGTATCGATCAACCAATTAACTAACCGGTAATTAACTGACTGATTGACAACGCGGGCGTGCCAGTCACATGAGTGACGATATTATTGTGCGCTCATTCTGACCCGTGTCGGGCGAATGTGAGGTTCGGTCGGGACCAGCAGTCCGCCATACCATAAAGGCTATGGCGTTAATTACATCCCCCACGAGGAGGGAATACCTTTGATTAATTGCCGAGATAGCGGGCTGTCAAAGCCAGAATAAAGGATACAGAGCGTGCGAGTGATCATACACGATGCTATGATTGACTACAAACGATTTATTAGGGTGGACCCTGGTACATGGCGGAGGACTTAGGCTCGAGGGCCACCTTCACGCGTAACAAGGCCTCCAATCAGGCGTACCCTAACCTTCTGGCCAAGTTATTTGATATACCAAGGGTGCACCCGCCTGAGCATGCCTTAATGCGACATGAATGCATGATGATGATGATAAGTAAGATGACAGAATTATGAAGATGAATATGATTCAGTCACGTATTTATTAAGCCCCGCCAACGAGGGGAAGGATGGCACAAGCATGATGATAAGGGTAGGGCGAAGACGGGCGTAGTGGTGAAAACATGATAGCAAGAAGGTTTCGACTCGAAAGGCCCTCTCCTTATTCAATTTATTCCTAATTAGGGTTGATTGACTTCACCCTCGGGAAGGCGGGGGTCGCTCGGGGCGAGCCAGGGATCAAAGAGTATAGCGATTAGAAACAGCGCCTGAAAACGTAGGTGTAGGACTTAAAACGGCGTCGAAGCCGTAGGTAGATAAAGAGGGGCTTAAAACGGCGCGGCCCTGATCGGGGCGCGCCGGGGAGAGGTGCGCCGGGAGGAGCGCGCCGGGGGAGCGCGCCGGGGAGGAGCGCGCCGGGGGAGCGCACCGGGGAAAGCGCGCCGTTTTAGAGCGCGCCGCTTAGGCCGCGCCGTAAACGAATGGCGTCCGTTTAACTTAAAATCGGGAATTTGTTCATTTTTTCTTGGGTTTATTGAAATACTTTAAAAAAACTTTGAGGATTTATTTGAGCTATTATTTCACAGGATCGACCCCGGGGCATCCGGGAGCCGAGTCACGGGCCCGCGCGAGATTCGTACTCGAGCGCGGCGATCATTCCGAGTTGTACTCGTTTCGATCCAAAATTTCGGCACCATCTCCCCATCCCGGAGGATTTATCGGGGAGATGCGGGGAGTACTCACGTAGCGGAGCAACCCCTAAGAGCCGGGTGGCACAACGGCGGCCGACAAAAACCCGAACGGAGAGGAAAAATCCCGAGGTCAAACCTACTAGGGGCACCAACTCCGTGGGCGACCGTGAGTGGATGAGGCGACTCGATGCGGGAGCGAAGACCCCGAGGGCTAGCCTGCGAGGGGCACGCGACCCAAATCACCACAACACTCAAATCGGGACGACCGGTATAAGGAAGGAATCCCCGAGGGCTAGCCTACGAGGGGAACACAACCCACGGCCACCACAAAGTCCATTAAGGACCGTGGATTTTGAACTGTAGGGCTTAGCCCCGTTGCTGTGCACCCAATGGTCCGCAGGGACATTCATCATCAATGGACGAGCCCTCTATCGGCCAAGTGACTGCTGCAGAAGATTTGGGGAATATCCCCCCTCCCCGGATGCCGGAGTGATGCTACAAGGCATACTCCCGTTGAGATGCGCACGAAACAAAAAAAATAATGCGAGAACTGCAAAGTCCATAAGCTAAATAGATTGATGCTGTGCGATTGGCATAGAGGTGCCGGGGAAGGGATGTTCATATGTCGCATTCAGGCGAGCCGGCGAGAATAGAGAGGGACGACAGAGGCGATCCACCCTCCTCCCCCTCCCCCTGACCTATGAAGAGAGGCACAGGAGGAGGCGAGGGATAGGTTCCCTCGACAGAGATAGACGGAGATACGCACATAAGTGCGTCTCCAATCACGGAACCCGTGGCCTATGCGATGCACGGCCCCGCAGTCGTGTTAGAATTAGAAGAGGAAAAGAACCCCGGGGAGGGGGAAGAAGGTTTCATATGGCCCGAGGGCCTATCCAGCGCCGGAGAAAACCCATTGCACGGGAAATAGAAACATTGGGAAATCATTGAGCATATATTTGAAGGGGGATTGGGGAAGGCATTCATGAGATAGAAGACATTAGCCGCGAACGGCATTTCATTCATCCCGTAAAAGAAACAGGTATGTATACAGAGCATATCGATTCCGGCGCCGTCGTTGTCGATTGTCCGCCGTTTACATTAATGAAGAGACGATTACATCCAAAGTGAAAAGGGCAGAGGAAAATGGTGAGAGAAGGGGAGGCCAGGCTCATATCATCGCCCCTCCCCTCCTTCACTTACATCGTGCCAAAGGAGGAAACCCAAAAGAAGAACAGAGAGGTTGACCGGAAAAAACACGGAGACCCACCTAAATTCTTCCTTCCGAATGGAATATCGGATCCCTAGCTTCTCTTCTCCGACTCCGGAGGTATTCCGAGTAGCAGATGAGGAAGACCGCCGCGAGGGTCCTCCTGGAAAACCCTACTTCTTCCCCAAGCACCTCTCCCGGACCAACCGAACCCCCCTCCAATTGGCTATCTTCTTTTCTTTTCTTTCTTGGCACCTTGCTTTTTTCTCTCCGATCTCCCTCTCTTTTTGGGATGGATAAGGCAGGCTATATATAGCCCTTTTGTTAATTCGGCGCCCCGGGAAGGGGGCGCGCCGGATTTGGTGGCGCCAGGAAAACGTCCCGATCGTTTTTGCACACCGGTTTGACGGTGCCAGGGAACGCCTCCCCCATTGTAATTGGCGCGCCGGTTAGATGGCGTCGGGGAACACATCCCCTATTGTAATTGGCGCGCCGGTTTGACGGCGCCGTTTTAACTTGTTTACTCGGCGCGCCGGTCCGGTGGGTCCGGAGATGATTCCGGAAGCTCCCGTTGACTATTCCTCTCGCCCTGGTCCTTGAAAAACCTTGACGTGGAGTCGAGGAAGCCCTCGACACGACGAACGGCCTTGATCAAACTTCCGCGTGTGTCTGGTCCGAGCACACGGAAGTCCTGGTGGTACGGCCTTCGGCACTGCGATTTGCGCTCCTGGTTGAGATGGATTCGTGCTCGAAGCTTCTTTGCAGGATGGTGTCGCATCCTGGATAATTTCGCCTTGAACGGCGATCAATTGGCCACTAAAGGGCCCATTATGACGAAGAGCCGAACCCATGTCAGGTAATCGGGACCCGCTGCTGACAGAGCCCTCGGCCCCTTGTTGTGGACGGCCGAGGACGTTTTCCCTCCTTAGGAGAGCCATGGGGTAGACCGTCATCCTTGGTCGGGCGACGGATGTGGGGTAGCGGCATGACGAGGTCGATACCGAATCATTGGACAGGCTTGATTGCGCTGCCGGTTGGTTGTGGGTTCATTTCGACTCTCCTAAGGTGAAATCCCCGGTGCTCATTTCAAGGTGACTTGGGGCCCCGTCAGCTTGAAGGGTCTTTGATAAGGTGGTCTTCAGCCGCTTCTGTGCTTCAGTGGGCCGTATCATTCATCTTTGCGGCTCGGTTGCCGAAGGATCATATTTTGAGTGCCAACAAATGCCCCCCAGACGTAGGCGGTGCAAGTGAGGCAGGAATGCGGCAAGGCCTATGGATGAGCTTCGTTTAGTTGACGGAAGCTCGAACGGCACTTAATTCCGGCATCGGACGTTAATCCGGCGAGGCAGGAAGCTTGACGGCATCACTTAAAACGGCGCGGCCATTGCTTCATTGGTTAAAACGGTGCCACCTTTACGGCGCGCCTTGAGCTTCTGTGGTTAAAACGGCGCCGCCTTTACGGCGCGCAAATGTCTTAAAACGGCGCGCCCCGGGGCGCGCCGTTTTAACAGGGGTGGAGCCCCCTATATATTGGCTTCTTCTTCATTTTTTCCTTCGAGCTGTTCATTTGTGAAATTTTCTTCTCTCTCTTCATCTCCCTTTCTCCTCTTCCCGCGGCGCCGAGTGGCTCTTGGGTTTGAGTGAGCCGGTGAGTTGAGTCGGTGACGCGCTTTTGGGTTTCGAACCCGTTCTTCGGGCCCCGGGAGGCTCCTCGTAGGACTTGTCCTCGGAGCTAAACCCCTCGGGTGTCCCATTCGGCCTTAGCTTAATGCTTATGGCTACTTTTAGGGGCTACTCCCTTCGTGGACAGCTCCCGCTTTTCTTTCGGCAAATCCCCGAGCTGGGGAGATGCTGCCGGAATTTTGTGAGAAATATTGCTGCGGTCAACTGATTTCTGACTTTGCTTGTTCGCCTCTGGGCGTTGTTTTTTGCAGATAATATGGCATCTGGATCATCTTCTTCCGCATCCCAGGTTGCTGTGACCTGGGGGAATGTGCATTCCCTTGATCGGGGGCCTCGACAGATAGCTGCGGTTGCCGAGTCTTCGGACTCAGAGATCGACACCATCGACACCGGCCGCTTATTGATTCTTGACGGCAACCACTTCCAGTATGATCGAGGGATGGCGTCAGACTCGACCATCCCAAGGACAAGCATCTGATGGCGTTCCTTGAGCGCTTCAACCTTGGAGGGAAACGCGATTTAATTCTCGTCCGTCGAGCCGAGGGAGCCCTACTGGCGGAGAGAGACAGTTTGGCCGAGTCAGTCACTCGAGGCATGCCTATATATATCCCAGGGGAGCCCAGAAAGTGGGGAGCCGTGCTCGGGGTGTAGGAGTTATCCCCCGAGGCTGGGATGCTGACGAGAGCGCCGCAGTATACCCCAGCTCGCTGGAATGAAACTGCCGGACGTGTTGACCGGGAGAAGCCCGTATACGGTTTATTCCTCGCCCCGCTTGATTGGGGATACCGAGACGAGCCTTTTCTTTTAGACTGCTTGGCGGTCGGTTCAAACATCAGATTTCAGTGGGGTGGTTTGGAGAGCTCAAAGCCACCGACGCTGATGCCTTCAGACCGGGGGCAGTTGAATTCACAGACTTTGTGTTGCGGCAGTACGCCCCCATCCTAGTGCATGCGGGTGTATACCAGAGTGTATATGCTTCACGGTACAGGTACCCGATCTCCCGAGGTCTGTGCTGCGGGATGATCGAAGTCTTCTGCCCAGAATACAACACTTTTTACACTGCGGAGGGCGAGACTTCCCTGGACCTCTGGAGTCTTTCCCAGCTGAGCGGCTTGCCCATAGACGGGGAGCCGTATGAAGAGGTTTGTTTTCCAGACTGGCTGAAGGACCAGACGGATGGGGAAGGTAGATATTTCACGGGCTTCGCCTACCGTTATCTGATGAAGGCATATCGCACCCTGCTACGCCTGACGCTTGACTCGCGAGAGGCACGGAAGCCTGGCGAAAAGAGGCGCGTACGGATGGGCACGTGGCTCCAGTATTTCTTCGGTGGGGAGCAGCAGTACGAGGACTTCCCCACGGTGGTTCCGACGGCGGTAGTGCGGAAGAAAAGGGCTCGACGCCAAGCGACATATCCCGTTGCATCAGGGAGAGGGCAGGCAGGTCGGCCCGAATCCCACAGGAGTTGACGCAGTTACACATTGTGCTGCGTATCTGACTTACTGGCTTTGTTCGTTTGCCCTCCCTCAAGGGGACGAGACAGTAATCAGACTGGAGGCTATTTACCCTGCCTGCTTAATGGCCTGGGGGACGAAGCTGTCCCTGTGCCCTGTGGCTCTGTGCCTCATATATAAAATGTTGGGGGATTTGCACAAGTCGCGCATTCCCAGAAATTCACGGAAAGTTGGTCCCATCCACTTTTTTAATGCCTGGGTCTGCACCCTATTTCCTGAAGCAGCTCTCCGGTCAATGCAGTCAGATCGTCCTTTGCCGCGGATGATCGAATTTGCCAGTGCCGAACCGTCTTCACTGGCGGATCAGCTTTTCGCCATTCGGGGGAAGTTGACTACAATTCCAACAGATTCCCCTGGCGTTCTGCACTTTTGGAGCTTGGCTGCCAGCTCTAGCCCTCTTGTCAACAGGATGCGGCAATGTCGATTATTTGAGACAGAGGAATTTATTCATCAGCTGACTGGGTCGAAAAGCACAAGGCCCATCTTGGAGTCGGAACTGGTTGAGTGGGCGCTGTCTATTCGTCCCAGTGTTCTTGTCTTCAGGAAGAGCGGCTTACTGTGGCTGGAGCCGTACTATCCCTTTCGTTTCAGCCGGAATTTTGGGTATGACCAGCAAATTCCTTCTTCTTCAGCCCGATTCAATCTGCCAAATAGACATCGGGCTGGTCAGACGGCTACGGATGAAGCCCGTGGATGGTGGGACTACTTCCATCGTCGGGAGGACGTGTCATTCAGGGTGCCAACCCCGGCCCGTCTGCCCCGAGTGACTCCAGACTTCATCAAGTGGTGGAATGCGCGAACGGGCTTCTATCAGAACTTCCGGAAAGACTGCTGGCATAGCGCCGAGCATCGTTTCCTAGATTCGCAGCGGGAGCCTGTTTTGGATGTTGATCCAGCCTACCTTAAGAGGCTGAAATCCTGGTCCAACACTGAGGTGATGGCATATGTAGAAGCCAGGAAAGCTGCGAAGGGCAAGTCGTCCCGAGCCGACCCGAAGATGCCAGAGATCTAGAGGGATGATTATATCAAGACTCTCTGGGGGCTGTACCGGGTTAGCAGTGACCGTATTGCTCTCAGACAATCCCCCTTCCGGTGGAAGAACCTCTTCCTAGTGTGGCGAGCTGGCGCCCAGAAATCGACCGTTTTCATCCCTATCGGACCTACATCGGGAGGGAAGACAGGCGGGCTGACTTATATTCCAACACCCCCTGGATATTCGCCCTGCTTCATTCCCATGGGCTTTCAATTTTCGGTCCACTAGAAGCCATCCGGGACCATCAGCTCCTCATATCTTTCAAGTATGTCGACGGCTGGGGATTCGACCACTTGAGCTTATATCATCACTTGTCATCCCGTGGCCATGAGGATTTGGCTCAACTGACGGAGAAAAGTGAAACAATTGGTGATGTGTGCTGGCTCATCCGCGAGGCGGCTTCTCGGGACAAGGCGCCAGCACTGCTTTACTGGCCGCTTAGTCCCCGATACACCGGGCTGCCAGGTAATGCATGACTTCTTCTTCAGCCCTGAAGCTGCTTCTTCTATATTCAGTGTGCATCTTCTCACTTATGTATTTTTGCAGCTCGCCTTTCTATGGAGGCGACCCGACACTGTAGGGAGTTGATATCTAAGGCGCAGAAGCCTTCATATTTTAATATTCCAGAGCCAGCTCCGACCACGACACCATTACCCCCTGGGGATTCACGGAAGCGGACCAGGTCCCAGGTCAGGGAGGCCATCAGTAGGGCCAAGAAAGCCAAGAGGGCAGAGTCCCGTGCTACTCGGGCACGTCGGAGGAAGGCTGCTGAAGAGGAGTCCACGGTTCCCCTTCCTCGGGTTCCGTCATTCTCCGAATTTGAGGCCGCCTGGATGCAAGGGCCCGAGGGCGAAGGTGACTTCTTATTCTTGCACAGCTTGTTTGTTTATTTCCGCCGCCCTGGCTGATCATCCTTCCTTTTAGTGGCTGCTGGCACTACCTCCGCCGCTGTTGGGTTGGAGGCGGCAACCGGAGCCGCTGTTGGGGAGAGAGAGGAAGAAGCCCCCTCGACCTCGGCTGAGGGTGACTTGCCTTCACCGACACCTCATCGAGACATGGAAGGTAATTTGCAGCATGCCTATAGAGCTTAACGGCATGTTGTGGTTTCAGTCGGGTCTTGACTGTTTATTGTCTTTCCATTTCAGTCGGTGTTCGGCCCATACTACTCCCCGAGGTCAGTGCTACGGCAGGGGTTGCCATCGGAGAGCAAGGGCTTCCGGGGGACCGGCCTCTGGATATTCCACCGCTGGATGTTCCCGAGATGGCGATCGCCGAGGAGGTTCTGGATAGAGGGCCTCCTCTCAGCGGCACGATTCCCGCTCAGGTGCCGGAGGTCCGAGAACAAGCAGAAGAATCCTCCTCCTCTGAACAAGTTGATTATGGTGGCGGCTCTGGCGATGACAAGGGATTCCCCATGGTCGACACCGAGGCTGAGGACGCCGGGGCTTCTTCAGCTTACGAGAGCGATCTGCCGACGTTCAGCCCTCCGAGGCTATTGGGAGCCGAGTATGGGCCATCGTACCCGACTGCAGGGGGAGGGCCAGAATCTTCAGAGGATACTTTTGGAGGCCTAAATGTAGTGCCGGTTAAGGTAGGAAGTATTCTGATTCCCACTTGCAGCACTTCTTTTAATTTTCAAGCCAGCTGGCTGATGTACATATATGGAATGCAGGCTGAGGTGGTACCGCCAGCTATAATGATTCGCATACCCCTTCCAGACGTGGATATGGGTCAGTCGGCCTTCCCACCAGTTGTGCGGCCCATTGCCCTGCGGCTTCCACGGACCTACGCTGCTGCAGCGACCTCAAGGGAGCCCGGTGCGACTGTTGAGGTTGGCGTCCTGATCAAGGTTGCAGAGACTCAGGCCCTGGTTGCCGGCGAAGAGCCACTGCTGAGGCCAAGTGCTCTCCCGGAAGTAGAAGCGGGAGAAATTATTGCGGAAGAAGCCGAAGCCTTATCGGTTAAGGACAGCTCCCCTCTGTTGACGACCCGTGAGACTGCCCGGGAGGAGCAAGCACCCCCAGCCGCCTAGACGGCCGTCATGACTTCGCCCCAAAGGGCAGGAAAGGAAATTGCCGTCATGGAGGGCCCCTTGGCCGCCGTAACCGCAACTGTTGGGCCAGGAGTCGGTGCTATACAGACCCTGCCATCGACGTCCCTCGCGGTGGCCGATGACATCTGGGCCGACATAGATAACAGGGTGGATTTTCAGCTCCCCGAGACTTCGCCACTAGGCCTACGATTCTCTGATGACATGGTATGGTAGTCTTTGGACAATCTCCAGCGGGCTATGTCAGCTTCTCTGGACCTGACCTATGTGCAGCTGAGGAGCTTGGTGGACCACCTCTCCTGGTCGTTATTAGCATTCGGCTGCCCCATGGACGATTGGACTCCGCGGGTTGTAATGCTATTAAAGCACGCCAACAGGCGGGAGTTCCTGAGCCGAGAGGTTTCTGATCAGCTGACGGCTGTGAAGCTAGAGAGGGCAGATTGTCGCACTGCTGCTTCTTCTTTGAGGGTGACCATGGAACAGCTGAGAAATGCTGCTGGCAACATCTCAGAACGCCGGCTGCTCCTCACGGCACGGGAGGTAGAGTTGCGCGCTGAACTTGCTGAGGTCGAAGCCGAACTGCAGGAAGGCGAGCGCCTCGAAGCCCAGTCAAGAGAGGAAGCTGATCTGGCCGAAGGACAACTTGCCTCTTTGGACGAGAAGTTATCGCAGCTGACAGCTACTGAGGCACGGTTGCAAGAATTGACCCGACACTCCTCACTGGGTCTCTTGGAGTTGGCAGATATTTTCCGGCGTCCTTTGCCATGATTTCATCTTGTTTTTTTTCTTTCTTCTCCCTTGATCGGGCTCCACTTCCCTCTTTCCCTTTTTTTTGGAGCTTACGTACCCCCCGGGGGATGTTCCGTGCGTAAATGTATTCCGACAAGTCATATTAATGAAGATATCTCTGTTTGTCGCCTCGATCACGACTTCTTTTCCTTCCTTCTTTTCTTTCTGGCTGATCACCTGAATCTGGGGATACTTGCCGATGGCGCAGGAGAGCGCTCACGCCTTCAGGGAAGGGGTGAGGTGTTCGCTCCACCGCGACGTAGCCGTTCCCGGAACAGGGCCTTTGCCAATGTGGGACATAGGTAGCGTAGGCAGATGCACCTAGCGAACCTTGCCACTGGTGATGAGAGGCGTGTGGTAACCATTGACGTGGGTCAACTGTAGACGTAATTATGCTTTGTTGGTCAATGAGGGCGGAAGGCCCAGGTTAGAGGGTAGTCGACCGGGTTTGTCGATGCTGACAAGGGTCGAAAAGGTAGACGGTCTTGCCGATGGTGACAAAAACCGGATAGGGTAGCGACCGATCTTGCCGATGGTGACAAGGGTCGAAAAGGTAGACGGTCTTGCCGATGGTGACAAAAACCGGGTAAGGGTAGCGACCGATCTTGCCGATGGTGACAAGGGTCGAAAAGGTAGACGGTCTTGCCGATGGTGACAAAAACCGGGTAAGGGTAGCGACCGATCTTGCCGATGGTGACAAGGGTCGAAAAGGCAGACGGTCTTGCCGATGGTGACAAAAACCGGATAGGGTAGCGACCGATCTTGCCGATGGTGACAAGGGTCGAAAAGGTAGACGGTCTTGCCGATGGTGACAAAAACCGGGTAAGGGTAGCGACCGATCTTGCCGATGGTGACAAGGGTCAAAAAGGTAGACGGTCTTGCCGATGGTGACAAGGGTCGAAAAGGTAGACGGTCTTGCCGATGGTGACAAAAACTGGGTAAGGGTAACGACCGATCTTGCCGATGGCGACAAGGGTCGAAAAGGTAGACGGTCTTGTCGATGGTGACAAAAATCGGGTAAGGGTCGCGACCGATCTTGCCGAGGGTGACAAGGGTCGAAAAGGTAGACGGTCTTGCCGATGGTGACAAAAATCGGGTAAGTGTCACACCCCGAACAAGGCGGAAATATCGGGACGTACAGTTAGGGATACGCTGGCAAGAGAGAGAACTAATCTAAAATAATACACAAGTGCTACAAGATGGAAATACTAAATGATCATTAACAAACCACAACTGATACAATAACCTCAAGTTCAACTTAATACAACTAGAATAATCAACCACTAAAACTCAATAACATGACTGAGACTAAAAGCTCTCCAAAATACAACTAAAGAAAGATAACACACTACTAACACACTAGACTGATACACTCAAGACATCACTCCTGCCCTTCCCCATCGGTAAGCGTGTCACCTGAAAAGCCTGAAAGGGGGGAAAACACAACTATGAGCTGACGCTCAGTAGGAAATAACAGACAGGTATAAGTGATTAACAGTTTAATTATATTTTAAAATGTCATGCTACAAATGATAAAAACAATAAAAAGATAACGGTGATATCACGAAACAGAATTCAAAGATCTTGCAAGGTCAAGAAATATAATGAATAGAATAGTAAGACAAGAATTACTACAGGAGATAACGATAAAAAGTTGGTCATATCAAGATAATTTAAGTCATGTCAAGCACGTATGTAATTTCATTTCCACGTCCAAGTAATAAGCAAGTAAAGTAACCACAAGTAGAGTATAGAACAGTGAAGAGTGGAAAGTGAAAAGTAGTAGGAAGTAATGTAGAGAGTAGTGGAGAGACTAGTGGACAGTCCTAGATTTAACACATGTCAAGTACTGGTGCCAAATGCCACACCTAGTCATTCACCTCCCCGGGGGTACACGTAGTGTTCGGGCACTCTTCCCAAGACCAGACCGAGCCCTTAATTGTTTGCCAGGCATTGATTTCTTTGGATCAAAGATCCCACGAATCTAGACTTCCACAGTTTATGGCCAGAATTCCAAGGTTTAAACTAAGTAGCAATAACAACTTCACGTAGGAAAGAGATTCATTTCCAGAATTTCAAGGTAAGTATAATCATCAAGGAGATCGAAACCAAGTCACAACAAGAGTTAATCGTGCTGCGCTACTGTAAAACAGCAGCAATCAAACAAGCTAATCAACATATTAATCCTAATCACAAAGTTAAGATATCATGATTAACCATTATCATTTGCATTAAGACAATTGCCAAGAAGCTGATTCAAGATGATAAGACAAAGAACAACTCCCACAGGAGTGAAATAGAATGCATTAACAGAGATTTAATTACACCATTAACCACTAATTATGTGGGTTTCTATTTAATCTTGTATGCATTGAAATGAAGATGATAAACGGGGTGTTTTTACACTAAGTTTGCATGTATGGACCAATGTTAATTGAAACTAAAAAGGGTACATGAATAGATCATTAGTTCCTCAAAAATGTAGTTTTCAATGTGATTAGGTTGAATGGATTGATTACCCAATGATCCGGATTGATCCCCGGGTCAAAAACATCATTAATGGGGTCATACAAGGCATGGGTCGACCCATTGGGTCGACCCCTGGCATTCCAGGAGCCTTCCTGGGTGTGGGTCGACCCATTGGGTCGACCCCTCAAAAAAAAAGCTTCATGGGTCGACCCATTGGGTCGACCCCCTTCACTGGGTGCATGGGTCGACCCCTACACTTCCAGAAGCGACGGGTGATTCCGTAAACCATGAAAACTCAATGATTTGGGGTCTAAATGAGTTGGGATTTTAACCAAATGCTCTAGGGTTCTTAATATACATACTAAGGTCATAAAACAAGAGATTGAAACAAGAAATTTGCTGAAAACTCAATCAAATCACAACCTATTTATGATGAATACATGAAGAACCTAGTTCTTAACATGCGTCTACTAAAACGTAGATTTCTCTCATTATACACAACGGAATTTGGGGCTTTTTATATCAAAAGAAAGCTAACTTAATGATGAATCCAACCATATACTATAAGCCATATGTGGATCAAGTTATCTAATCCAAAAACAGCCCGAAAATCAAGTTTCTACTTGAAGAACATAATATACATCAAATTCTAGACATGCTCTTACTAAAAATCAAAATTCTCCAAGTATGCTCAATGAAATTTGGGGCTTCCTACGTTAAATGAAATCTAACAACATGCTGATTACATCATGTAAGTTAATTAGAGTTTGGTTGTTAGATCCTACCTCAAATCGGAGAGAGAAAACTCAAACCCTAGGATGAAGAACACTTGGACAGCACCTCACAAAAAGCTCGATTTCTCCCCGGACACCTAATGAAAATTGGGGCTTTTGCCACCAATGGATAGAGCTCGATGAGAGGAACAATTTGCTATACTCATGATCAAGATTTGGTTGAGAATTCCTACCTCAATCGATGGATCAAAGAAGGATGAAGGAAAGCCAACGGCCTGCTGAACCACCTCCACAAATCGAGCTAGATCTCTCCAGATCTGAAACTTCAGCGAACCCCACAGCAGCCAAATGAAAGAAGACTCGTAGGGCTTCATTTTGATAGCTCATAGAGCTTCTGGAGCCTTCGGAATTGGGAGTATTCGCTGCTGCAAGCTACGTGTTTAGAAACGGCGCCGAAATCCTTGACTTGACCAAACTATGTCGGCAGCACGTTTTGGGGCTAGGTTTACCTCAAATTGATTGAGGGTAAATGTTCCTTACATTGTGGCCTTCCATTTGCCCTTGATTTCAGATCATTTGGTCGAGTATTGAGGTCGAATTTCGTGTTTTAAACTAAGGGTTAAGTATGGGTCAAAAGTGTACACTTTTGGGTTTAAACTCTAAATAGATCTTACCACGGATTTACAATGGCCTAATGCCAGAAGGAAAAGTTGTTATCTACATTGACCTAAATCTATTTACTATTTTTACAGATTTTTCTAAGGTAGTCGGATTATTACTTATACTATTCCGTAAATAGTTAAATGTTAAGTTCGGAAAACTAAGTTCACTAATTCGGCATAATAAATGATTTTCTTAGACTTGAATGTAGAAGACAAAGTTGCTAAACAAAATTAATTCTACAAGATGTGATTTTTGGGGATTTTTAGAAAATAGTTGAAAAATGACTTATTCTATTAATTAATTAATTAATCTAATTAATTTGGATAATTCTCATTAATTCAAATAACTTCAAATAAATTCTAAATAATTACAAATAACTTTCTAAATAAATTTTTAAAGAATTTGGGGTCTTACACCCTCCCCTACTTAAAGAAATTTGGTCCTCCAAATTCACTGCACTAAAACTGAGAGTAGAAAAAGATCGCTCACCTAGAATAGATCGGGATACCGCTTTCGCATAGTCTCTTCAGACTCCCATGTAGCTTCTTCGGTCCCACGCCGACTCCACTGAATCTTGACCATCGGTATCGAACGATTCCGGAGTTGCTGTTGCTTCCGGTCCAGAATCTTGACAGGTCTTTCCTCATAGGTCAAATCTTCCTTCAGTTCAAAATCCACCTGCTGAATGATATGAGTGGGATCGTACACATATTTCCGTAACATAGACACATGGAAAACATTATGTACGCCAGACAAATGCGGTGGTAAAGCCAGTCTGTATGCCACCTCTCCCACTCTATCTAGAATCTCGAATGGACCAATGTACCTCGGACTCAGCTTGCCATGAATGCCAAATCTTCGGATCCCTCTCGTTGGAGAGACCTTTAAGAACACATGCTCGCCAACCTGAAATTCCAATGCTCTTCTCTTGTTGTCGGCATAACTCTTCTGTCTTGACTGGGCTACTTGTAACCGGTCTCGGATAACACGGATGTTCTGTGATGATTCCGAAACAAGATCTGGTCCAAGCCACTGTTTCTCACCTACCTCGTCCCAACACAACGGGGAACGACAACTTCTACCATATAGTGCTTCAAAAGGAGCCATCTGAATGCTAGACTGATAGCTGTTATTGTAAGCGAATTTAATTAATGCCAAATGCTCACTCCAATTACCACCGAAATCAATCATGCAAGCTCGCAACATATCTTCCACTATCTGATTGGTTCTTTCAGTCTGTCCATCTGTCTGTGGATGAAAAGCAGTACTAAAATTCAGACAAGTACCCAAAGACTCTTGCAGTCCCTTCCAGAAATGTGAAGTAAATCTGGGGTCTCGATCAGATACTATATTCACTGGGATACCATGCAATCTCACCACTTCCTTTATATACAAGGCAGCCAATACATCAATCGTCCACTTGGACTTAATTGGTAAGAAATGAGCCGACTTTGTCAATCGATCGACAATCACCCATATCGCATCAAATCCACCACGAGTCCTAGGTAGACCCATAATGAAATCCATGCCAATGCTTTCCCACTTCCATTGGGGTATGTCGAGTGGTTTCAATTTCCCTGCTGGTCTGAAATGTTCGGCCTTAACTTGCTGACATTCAAACATCTGCTCACAAAATCTGTAACTTCTCTTTTCATATTCGGCCACCAAAAGGACCTTTTCAAATCTCGGTACATCTTAGTGCCTCCAAGATGAATGGTATATCTGGATCTATGAGCTTCCTCAAGAATTTTGTTCTTTATTGTAGCCTCATCCGGAACACAAGTTCTGCCTTTAAATAATAATCTACCATCATCGGCCAACATGAAGTCAGGTCTGCTGCTCAAGCTTCCCTTGATCTCTACCAACTCGGGGTCATTATCTTGCAAGGACTTGATCTCTATCAATAATTCAGGTTTAAGTTGAATCTGAGCAATCAAGATCCGATCATTGTCAATATTAAGATCCAGACTAGATAATTGTTCCAACAACCTCCATTCTTGTAACATGAGACTTGACAATCTAGCTACCGGCTTCCGGCTTAATGCATCTGCCACAACATTACCTTTGCCAGGATGATACTCAATCGAGAAGTCGAAGTCTTTCAAGTACTCCAACCATCTCCGCTGCCTCATGTTGAGTTCTTTCTGAGAAAATAAATACTTCAAACTCTTATGATCTGAGAACACTGTAAAGGTTTCTCCATACAAGTAATGCCTCCATATCTTCAAAGCAAACACGACTGCAGCAAGTTCCAAATCATGAACAGGATAATTATCTTCGTGCTTCCTCAACTGTCTAGAGGAATAGGCAATCACCTTCCCATGCTGCATGAGTACACAGCCTAAGTCAATACCTGATGCATCAGTATAAACAACAAATCCTCCTTCACCAGAAGGTAAAGCCAAAACAGGTGCAGTAGTCAAACACTCCTTCAGAGTCTGAAAGCTTCGCTGACAATCATCTGACCAATCAAACTTATTCTCCTTGCGGGTTAATCTTGTCATAGGTACTGTAATCTTGGAGAAATCTTGAATAAATCTTCGATAATAACCTGCCAGGCCTAGAAAACTTCTAACTTCTGTCACACTGGTAGGCTGTTCCCAATTCTTCACTGCCTCAACCTTCGAAGGATCAACAGAAATACCGTTCTTCATAATGATATGTCCTAGAAAGGACACCTCTTGCAGCCAGAATGCACACTTACTGAACTTAGCATATAGTTGATGATCTCTCAACAATTGCAATGCAATTCTCAGATGTTCAGCATGTTCCTCCTCATTCTTAGAATAAATCAAGATGTCATCAATAAAGACCACGACCCATTGATCAAGATAGGGCCGAAATGCATCGTTCATCAACTGCATGAAAGCCGCTGGTGCATTCGTTAGACCAAAAGGCATAACGAACAACTCAAAATGACCATACCTGCTACGGAAAGCCGTTTTATAAATATCCTGTTCGAACACATTTTATTTTATCTGGTTTATTTGTTTATTTATTTTATTTATTTTATGGATTTATTGGCGTGCCAGTCACCATGGTGACGATTCTTATTGTGCGCTCGATCTGACTTGGTCAGTCGATTGTGAGTGATCGTGTCTGGACTAGAAGTCCGTCATACCCTGAACGCTATGACGTTAATTACGTCCTCCCTAAGGAAGACAACCCTTGATTAAACGCTAGAGGTAGGAGGAAGACAGCGGTAAAGCCGTATGCTCAAAGGAGACAAAGTTCATCTGTTTGCAAGACGTTAAATGTATTCGGGCAAAGCAGGGGTTTGTTAATTACGGGGACACATCCGATGGCATATTCCCACCATCTTGGATGATGCCAAGTGGGGAATAGGAAACCACCCATACAGTGGCAAAGTGGGAACCGTAAAGGATCGGGCATAATTGACCCGGAGTCCGAATAGGGACCGGCATGCCATGGCACGCCCCATATGGGTGCGGTAGCACGTTTATATCCCCCCTTCGAGGGGACCATCGGAGGGCATACAAAGGCATGACTCCGTGGGTCGACGGGGTTGAGAGATAATATCACAGTGACCTGGCCAGGTGTGTGCGAATTTCGGCAGCATGTCCCCTTGACTTGGATTATGCCAAGAGAAGATAGGTCATCACCCACGGAATGCCGGGATGACAACCGAATGAGGATGGGCACCGGGCCCCGGGACATCGCTTGCTTCTGTTTCATCGGTCAATATCCCCTTGAAACCCTTCAGAACGCATGTAACGACATGGCCCTTTAGGTTCATAAGGGTGGAATCCGGATCGGGAATGAGGGCTGTAGGGGAGGGAGGTCCTCCCCATTACTGTATCTTCTCAGATCATTCATGACGGTCTCATGGCAGTGGGGAGAAAGTCCCCTGACTGGGCTTCATTGGGCCAAGAAGAGGGCTCTCGGCGTGGCTTACTGGTTGGCCAAGGGGAGCTCTCGGTGTGGCTTTTTGATTGGCCAAGGGGGCTCTCGGCGTGGCTTACTGGCTGGCCAAGGGGGGTACTCGGCGTGGCTTCTTGGTTGGCCAAGGGGGCTCTCGGCATGGACATTTGGTGGATGAAAGGGGCTTCTCGGCGCGGTCCTTTGATTGGCCAAAGGGGGGGGCTCTCGGCCTAGACATTTGGTTGGCCAAGGGGGGCTCTCGGCCTGGGCATTTGGTGGATGGAGGGAGCTCTCGGCACAAGGCTTCCCGGCGCACTCATGGCCGCGCCGGGAGCCTAGCACCGGGAGGCTGTGGGCTGTGGGTGCTTCACAAAAGGACTTGTCGTTTAGCTGAAAGGAGGGGAAGGCCTCTCGGCCTTATGGTTCTCGGCGGGGAAACTCGCACGCCGAGAAGATGAATATACAGAAGGATTTCAGGGTTTCAGAGCTCAAAAACGATGCTCTGTTTCTGGGATTTCTGGGTTTTATGGCTCAGATCGAGGCCGAATCGGGGGAGTATGAGGAGATTTCACGAACACCTCTGCTGGAAGGATGCCAAGGGATCTGAGAGGCCAGATCATCAGGAGGAGGAGAGACCATCATCGGGGCTGAGTAGCCTTTATCTGTATACTGCCAGACGTCTGGGGGAGTCAAGAGATGGCTGTCTCTGATCCCCCGGACTAGCATGGTATCATCTGGGAAGCAGATCTGCAATGAGAGAACCCTTGATGCTGAGACCTCAGACCCTGATCATTCAACGATTGGAATGGGGATCCAGGGTAGCATTCGGCCTTTATCTGTATACTGCCAGACGTCTGGGGGAGTCAAGAGATGGCTGTCTCTGATCCCCCGGACTAGCATGGTATCATCCGGGAAGCAGATCTGTAATGAGAGAACCCTTGATGCTGAGACCTCAGACCCTAATCATTCAACGATTGGAATGAGGATCCAGGGTAGCATTCGTCTACGGGTTCAAATGCATCATTTATAGCCGGCGGGCCAGGGAACCAAGAGATTGATGTCTCTGGTTCCCGGACAGCACAAGGGGCTTGAGGAACAGACTCAAATACATACGGAGGGCATGCTATTGAAGCGGGAAGAAAGAAGAGAATAGAACCCAGCAACCCATTGAACAAGGGTGGGGGTTCTACCTTCATCCCCGTTCGAAGAACAGACCTGACTCCGAAGCCTGAGTCATTTCGCCCATGGGGCATTCATACAAACAGTATGCATACATATGGAGACAAAAGAAGATAGTATTGCCCAAAATCCATCACGGCCATTGCATTTACTTCATCTCACCATCATTTACATCGAGAAACATAGAGGGGAGGAACAGGGAAAGAATCGTATGAATAATCTAAACCTCAAGACTTCGACTATTACATACGGAGAATCAGTAAAAAGAAGAAAAAGAAACATCGAACATGGGGGGGGGGGGAGGGTGGAGCATTGACTCCTCTCCCTCCCCCTATCAGCCCACCTGGAGCCCTTCTTCTTTCCTTTCTTCTGCTTCTTCTTTCGACGGAGACTCTCTCCCTCTCTTTTCCTTTCTCTTTCTCTTTCTGGCTATCTGTTCGCTCTTTTCTTCTTCGTCTCTTTCTTCTTTTCTTTTCTGTCTATCCTCTTTCTTGCTATCTCCCTGCTTCTCTCTTCGAAGGGAGGGGGTTTTATAACCCTTTTCCCTTTTCCTTCTCGGCAGGCATCTTCACGGCGCGCTTGAGGCAGGCTTCCCGGCGTGCTCGAATTTGATCTCTCGGCGCCAGTATCTGGGCTTCGACATGGGCTTTCGGCGCCACCTTCATATAGGCCCACTTGGGGTTTCTTTAAATGCATCATCATCCCAAAGGGTCTATCATCTATGAAATATCTTGTATTGAAATCGCGATTGCAATCTCCATCAGTTCGCAGACGGGGTTTTATCAGTCCGTAGACAGGGGTTTCATCAGTCCGCAGACAGGGTTTTATCAGTCCGTAGACAGGGATTTCATCAGTCCGTAGACAGGGGTTTCATCAGTCCGCAGACAGGGTTTTATCAGTCCGTAGACAGGGATTTCATCAGTCCGTAGACAGGGTTTTATCAGTCCGTAGACAGGGATTTCATCAGTCCGTAGACAGGGTTTCCAGACAGGGTTTTATCAGTCCGTAGACAGGGATTTCATCAGTCCGTAGATAGGGTTTTATCAGTCCGTAGATAGGGATTTCATCAGGATTGTCATCTGAACGGTGACAAAGCCGGGTATCATCTTATCAATATCGTCACTCTAATGGTGACGAGCTCGGACATCAGCTTTAGTCTGGGAAGACCTCAGCCGGGTGTATAATCTGTGTAGATGATTCTTCTTCTGCTCTATCTTTTCAGGGGCCTTTACCATCTTCATCTGTCGGTGCCGGCTTCATCTTTATCTCGTATTACTTCCGTCAGTAAGCCGACATCTGACTTACCCTGACATATCATCTGTGACTTCTTGGACGAAGCAGTAGTACAGCTGGAAGGTCTCATTAGTCGAGTGACTGCTGCTTTATCAGTGCTGCCGTCTGAGTGACATTGGCACCGGGCATCGGCTTTGGCCGACAAGGGCTTTAGCCGGGTGAAAGGTTGATAAGCTTCATCATTAGTCTTTCACTGTTGGTCAGACCCTCTTTTCAATTATGCTTCCACCCTTGTTCATTTTCCAGGTGTCAACAGGGTCTCTGCATACTCTCCCGCAGCGTAGGGTTCCGCTCGGCCGATCGTCTGGCCGGGGAAGCAGCCACATCCTCAGCCTCCCTCTTCAGGTACACGGAACATTCGGGATGGTGCTCAGGGACTGGTGCATGCCGCTGCTCTGTTGGCGGAGGATGCCCCAAATGAGGTCGGACACGAGTGCCGTCACTTTGGCCAAGCGAGCCTTCAGCATTTCAATTTCCCGCTGTTGTTGATAGCATAGGGCAAATAAGGCAGAATCGCACCGAGGGAGGCCTGGTGTCTGACCTGCTTCCCCATCCTTTGCATCGGTGTCAGATGAGGGCAGCAGCGCGCCGCTACTACAGTCATTCGGGATTGGCCCTTCAGAGGAGGATGGGGCCTTCCCCTTGTTCCTGCGGGGAGGTGGATTCCATAGGAATACCTCTTCATCCTACTCTTCATTGGCCGAAGGCTTGAGGCGCGAGCGACCTTCACCTTTTTGTGGGGCTGCGACGTCTGTGAGGCTATCACCATCCGAAGCTGAGACTGATATGACGTCGGCTTCGTAGGAGTCTTCTAATGAAAAACCTAATCCTGGGTGCCGAGTGATTTGCAGCAATCTCCGGTCCAGGTTTGGTGGGTTACACATCTTTTTGAACATGTCCTTCCGACTGGAGAGCTGGCAAAAGGGGATCCCTTGTTTTTTGGTCATTCTGGCTACACGGCCGGTTATGTCAGGCAGTCCCGTGATCGGGACGAGTGGGTCATGCAGTTCGTCGGGGAGTCTACAATCATCGTCCCCTCTGACCGGGTGCTCATTAGCCACATAGAAAATAGTAGATCGTCCTCCGGGGTTAGGCACCTCAAAGGTCTTCAATGGTTCAACCACCTGGCAGTCAGCTTCTGCGAGAGGCTTGATGATCCCAAACGGGACCCTGACGTCCTCTAGCAAGTCTTCGAGGTGTGGCAACCCCGGTGCAGGGTAGATGGAAAGGGGAGTTGCTTTGAATATTCCTTCTGCCCCAGAAACAAATGACACTTGACGAGGGGCCACATAGCCTGGCGGCGGTGGAGGGAACCAGCTGTCGGGCTTCGCCTTCTTCTTTCCCTTGTCCAGGGTGACTTCGGGAGCTGGCTTCGGCTTCTCTAGATACAAATTGGCGTCTAAGAGATGGCACTCGAACACCTCAAAGGGGTGGAGATCAGCAAAGATCCTCTCCTCCTTTCCGTTGTTGGGATACTTGATGCATTGGTGCAGTGTAGACGGCACTACCCTGTTTTGGTGTAGCCAAGGCCGGCCGAGCAATGCTTTGTAGGAGGTGCTGGAGTTAATGACGTGAAACTGGACCTTAGTCGCGAAATCACCGAGAGAGAGGTTAAACTCGGCAATCCCCATGGGGACCTCGCACTTCTGGTTGAATCCAGCAATCTTAACATTCTTGACCTCGACCAAGTGTACATCAAAGTAATGTTTCTGGTATATCCGGTAGGGGAGTATGTTCACTGCCGTCCCAGGGTCAATCAATACTCTGTTGATGGGATGCCCATTCAGCTGCCCCCTCATATGGAGTGGCCTGTTGTGACTGCAGGTAGGTAGGAGGATATCTTCTTCTGTAAAAGCCACAGCTACCTCGGGTGACATTTCTGCAAGGCAGGCTTTCACATATGCCGGTGTTTGGAGTGCTGCGTTGACGGCCTGCCGTGTCTCTTCATCTAGGGACAGGATCTCCCAGATGGTGAACCTGGCTGGGATCTTCTTCTGGTGCTTGACTATTCTATTGCTAGCTTGGACCTCGAGCAACCTCATCTCTTCGGCTCTACTGTGCCTGCCCCCAGTCTGGGCCTGGGGAGCCGGCTTAGCAGGTGCTTCCTCCACCAGGTTAGGCATCGCTTGAGCTTGCGGGGCCTGTTGGGTCACTTCCTTCTCTTGCATGAACTCGACAATGTTCGGGATGTTGTCAGGTTCTTCCCTTAATCGAGAAGGAATTACTACCAGCGGGGCCGGGAGGCTACTTGCTTCCTTGATCCGCTGAGACTCGCGGGGGCATGACTGCCTTTCCCCTTGAGTCGTGAGAAACTCAATAAATGAAGGTATACTCCGGCCGACCGGCTCTCCGGGATAGAGACCCGAGGGAGGGGGAATCTCCATGCCTTGGACCCTAGGTTCAGGGATATGATATAGCTGTTCTCCCCTGAGCAAGATGTTATGGTTGGCCTGAGGAGGGCGTCCCCATTTCCTCCCCGACCTAGTGGCATGCTGGGAGGTGGATGCTTCTGCCTGATTCACTTCTGATGGTTCAACGGGCGACTCTTGCTCTTCTTCCCCCAGGGAGAGTGCAGTATCAAATAAGGCCAAGAGAGTGTTGCAAGAGAGAACAACGCCGCTCTTCTTCTTGTTTCTGGGCCTTCTCTGCTTCCTTTTCTTCTTTTCTTCAGTGGCTGGCAACTGGCCTTCGGGGGGTTCACCTCATAAGAGAGGCTCTCCCTCTGCCTCGGCTTCTGCTCCCGGAGCTAATTCAAGTGACTCGAACTCCCTCCAAGAGACATACTCCTTCAGCTCCACAGGCTGGATTTTGGGTTGTTCATAATCTTTGAGCCCATCAATAATGGCATGGAATCTTGTCACTACAGGACTGGTTTCTTTGTGCACCCGCATTAGGACGTGCTTTTTCTTGTTGTAAGTGGGGCGCCTCATGACCAGCCGGGGGGCTGTGTCATGCCAAACAGGCGTCAATGGTGGCGGTGCTGGTCGAGATGTGACACCCCTTATGTGAACCTCCGGTGTGGGCCGGGAAGCCTGCCTTCTTCTTCTATTCCTTGTCGGCGCGGTCTGCGAGCCTCCTTGATCTTGAGCCAGCGCCATGACAAAGGCTTCATAAGTGGCCTTTGTGCTGGCCTCCGCCCATTCTTCAGGTAGCTGCTGGTATAGAGACACCATGTTGACACTAGTACCAAGGCTCGGCATCTCGTGCGGCTGTGAAGGGTCTATCTTGTGCTCCCCCATATCCAGTTCTCCCTTCCTGATCAAAGATTCAATGACATCCTTGAAGATGTAACATTCCTCGATAGTGTGCCCCAGCATCTGATGGTACGGACAGAAACGAGGATCATCCTTCTTCTTTATGTCACCGGGCCTCTTCGGTTCTGGCAGCGTGATTTTGTTGTATCTGGTGGCCCATTCAAACAAGATCCGGGACTTTTCTCGAGGAAAAGAGTATAACTTATTCCTCATCTTCTCCCGCAAGGAAGGACCTTCCCGCCGCTCGGTAGACCTGGCTGGAGGAGGATTGGCCGTCTCCTTGGCTTTCCCTGTCTGTTTCTCAAAAGCTTCGAAGTCCAATGTGTGGACTTCTGGCGGTATCGGTCTCTTTTCGGCCTGCCTGGCCCTCTGGCTTGAGGTGAATGGGGTAGAGGAGTATCGAGCAAGGAACGCCTCGATCTCTGCTACTATGTTGTTTAGACGGTCAAATGACCGCACCTCAGCGCCGATCATCCTCTCAAGGATTTCCTTCTTCAGGTTCTGTTTATAGATTTGCACTGCATCCTCCTGATGCGGGGGACGTCTACATCTCATACTGAGATTTCTCCACCTCTTTATGTAGTCGAGAGCCGACTCATCATTTCTTTGTCTCGTGGCGTAGAGTTCTGCCACGGTTACCTCCCGCTCAGCTATATAGAACCTTTCTTTGAATTTCTTCTGCATGTCGGGCCAGTCTACAATAGACCCGGCAGGCAAACTTGAATACCACTCAAAAGCAAGCCTGGTAAGTGTCGAGCCAAAAAATTTGAGGAGGTAGGCCTCATCTGCAGCTAGGTCCCCCATAACATTCACATAGTAGGCAATGTGCTCCCTAGGAGACCCTTGCCCATTAAACTTCTCAAATTTCGGTGGCTTGGAGATGCCGGCCGGGAGCCTCCTCGTAGCATAGTGTGCCGGATAAGGTACCCGATACACATCGAAGGGCATGCGATCACTATCGCTCCTTTCCGCCAGCTTCATGTCTATCATCTGTTCCAACATCAGTCTATTCACCGCCGTCGGGTCCACCGGGTTCGGGTAAAAATGAGCCGGTTGCGCCAGTGGCGTTGTTAACACTATCGCCTGAGGTGCAATGGTGGATCCCTGGAACGGCAAGTTCTGTGGCGGGGCCGGAGTTGTATGCTGTGGCTGATGCATGGGTATGCCCCCGGTGTAGCTGGGGACCGGTGGAGACATTGTCCCCTGCGGAGAAGCTTCTGAGGCCTGACCGTTGCCTCCAGGGGTCTCCGGTAATGCTTCGGTTTACCCGGATGTCGAGGGCTGAGCAGCTCTATCGGTCAACTGCTTCCTTAGCAACTCGATCTCCCTTTGATATTACTGCATCATAAGTAATATGGCTTGGTCACTCATGGAGAGGCTTGGGGTGCCCCCTCTTTCTTCAGCTGGCGTCTCCTCGGACGACATGGATGGTCCTCCCGTGGTGCCTTCAGTGATGACATTGGCAGCCAGGGCCATCGACGATTCCCCATAGTCAGTCCCTTCAGTGTGAGCTTGTGTCTTTTCAGTTGCTGCTTTCCCTCTTCTGGTGAGAGGTCCTGGCCTTGCCACAAGTCTGGCCATTTCTTCGGGCTCGGTCGGTAAGGCCCCGTACCGGCCGAATACTCCTGCCATATTGCAAGTATAGACCCTTAGGTCTCTGCCTCTTCTTGCTACTCTTCTCGACGTCCTCCCTAGGAAGACCAACCTGTCAAAGACCGACCCCCGTGGCCTCACTTCCTCCCTCAGCGGGGACTGATAACGCTCTTCAGAGCAGTTCCTTGACTCGGCACTAGGCACGGGTCGGGCTTCTTCTTCTTCAAATGCGGAGGCTACTGCCCCCAACAGTCTCTGACGACCCAGGGCAGTGCTCCCCGAGCACTGTAAGTAATTTCTCATGGCCTGCTCCATTCCTTCCCAATCTTGATCAGGAGGAGAGGCGGGTGACACCGTCCTATTGATAGAAACGGGCATGTGGGCTACAGGCTCCGCACGGGCAGCCTGATGGTGACGTCGGTGGTGTTGACGGCGGGTGTTCTCCGGTGGGGCCAGTGTGACCAATGTCGGTTGGTAGATGGGGGCCGATGTCTTGACCGGGTCTGCCTGTTGAGCCCTTGCTAGGCGGAAGGTGTCGGGCCCTGCTCGGGTTGGTGAAGTGACCCGGGCTACTTTGGGAACCCATGCCCGTTTGCCCTTGGTCGGCCTAGGGGTTGGTTGGTGCTGTGGAACGGTGGCTGGAGATGCGGGCGTCATACCGCCCTTCATCTTCCCCAGTGGCTGGAAAGAGTTGCGCACTGGTACAGTGGGTATGATGCGATCCGGGATCACCTCGAAGCGTTGCCCGGAAAGATGCACTCGGAAAGTTCCGACGACAACAGACTTGCCGGTGCTGGAGACCCGGCCTCGGGGTGACACAGTGGCATGGCTCCTCCGGAGCCATCTCTGGTGGTAAGCCGAGCCTGGGCGTAACGGGCCGGCATTCTGGTGCACATGGTGCACAATGCAGCCTAGCGTCTTCACGGGGACAGTCTTGGGGGATTCGGCCATTGGTCGGCCGGTAGCAGCTTTGGTGGCCCCCTGGATGGAGGCGTTGCCACCGATCCCGTCAGACGCCTCGACGTCCAGCAGGTTCGCGAAGGCCACTCCCAAAAAGTTGGGGAAGCCAACTGAGGGAGGGAAGCTCCCGAAGGCGAGAGGGATGGCCAAGTAGCCGTTCCGCACATGGCTTTCGACGGACTGCTATCCGAAAGCAAGGGCCATCTTGACGTTCGGAGTGCAACCTGCATTTGCAACTTGAGGAATTAGTATTACAAGAAGGGGGGCCGTGCAGCCCTTAATTCCGGCAAAGAGATGAAGGGTGATCCAGTCCCACCGGGCGTGCCAGACTTGTGGACGCACTTCTCATTTAGCTCTTTAGTTTCATTGGTTTATTGATTTATTAATTACGTGGGCGTGCCAGTCACATGGTGACGATTTGTTGTGCGCTCGATCTGACTCAGTCAGGCGATTGTGTGGTTCGGGTCGGGACTGAGACTCGTTGTGCCATGAAGGTCACAACGTCATTTACATCCCCTCGGAGAGGGGAACACCCTTGATTAATTCCCAGAAATAAGGGCTCCACGACCGAAAGAGATACTAATTAACGCAGGATTAAAAAAAAAGGTAGCCATGCTATGCAGTGAACCCGTGATGAGGGCGTGAACACTCTTATTATGTCGGCCACCGATGGACCATTCCCTGTTGGAACAGAAGCCCGCATGGAAAACAAGACGGTGACGGGGGCTGAACCCGTGCAAATGTCAGCCAGGAGGTGGCAATTTTAATGCCAGAAAGGGGGGGGGGTGAAAACGAGATCCCGGCGAGAGAGGAGACCCTGATAGGATATTGGCCCAGTACGAGGCCGGGCAGCGACCATGACGGGAGGAGTGGCTCCCGGAGGTAAAGCCCAGCCTGTGAGGGCATCATTAATATCCCCGGGTCCGGAATCCGAGGAGGAGAGACGGCAGCCATACTACCGCGTTCACAATGATTGTCAGTGCTTACTATTATCATTTATTTATTGACGTTACCCTTTCTTTGTTGATTGCCTTTTGTTACCCGCAGACCGGGATCTCTTCTCTTGTTCGTTACCACCCCCTTTTTTCATCATTATTATTGTTATATTTTTTTTTCTTCTGATTAGAGGTATGGTGGAATGAAGATTGAGTGTGCCGCTGGAACATGATTTAGGGGTGTACCGCTGAAAGCTAGGGGTGCACCGCTGGAAAATAGAGAGTGTGCCGCTGGAAGGCGCATTAGGCTAGGATTGGAACAATGTACCACTGAAAGGAGTAGGCTAAGGTGTACCGCTGGAAGGCCTAGGAGTGTGCCACTGATGGGCTAAAGGGTGTGCTGCCAGAGGGCAAAAGGAAGTGCACCGCTGGAGGGTCAGAGGGTGTATCGCTGGAGGTAGAAAGTGTACCAATGGGGGCTGGAGGTTGGGGTGTACCGCTGAGGAATGGGCTGGGGTGTGAAGAATCAAAATAGTCAGGCTGTGACTCAACGGGGTGGAATGGGATTTAAGAGTGAGAGAGAGTCCCTTGTTTATACAATTCTGATGAGGAGTCTCAGGGGGGGGGGGCAACTGTCAGTCTTTTTATCGTGTGATTGAGTCCTGAGTCATGTTCAGCAGTGCAGTTCTTGGGGTCTTATTCAGCCAATTTCTGGAGCCTTGAATAGTTCCCTTAGTTGATTAGAATGTTTTATTGTTGCTTAGTCTCATTTGTTTGTTGCCTCCTTTTATCTTTTAACTTATTATTATTTCTGACAAAAATTTGGCAACATCTCCCCTTAACCCGGATGGTAAGGGAATGCAAGGGACATGTCCACAAGGAGTGACATGAACCAACAACTGAGGTGTGTGCCTAAGCAGCCACCTTTGGGGAAACTTTGAAAAACTCGGAGAAAACGCCGACCGAGGAACCAGTAGACTGAGGCAAGCTATGGGTGCACTGGGGAGATGGTGGTCAAGGGGTGCCAGGCTGACAGCCCAAGGGTGTGCCGCTGGGGCTCGTCAGGCCAATAGAGGAGGTGTGCCGCTGAGGCAGCCAAAGGAGGTGTACCGCTAAGCGAGAGAATGGGAAGGGTGCACCGCTGAGCAAACCTAGGGAGAGTGTGCCGCTGGGCAGACTCAAGGAGGACCGTGCCGCTGAGCAGACCCCGGAAGGTGTGCCGCTGGAGGGCAAAAAGGGACGCTCCAGGCAATGAGGGGATTCAAAGTGTCCAAAGGAGAGTGGACTCCCACGGACACGTATGACGAAAATCAGGGGGGGTCGTTACACTAAGGAAAGCTGTTAGAGGAAAAAAAAGGCCGGCCCTGCCCCATCAAGCCAAGAGATGAACCTTTCAATCAAGTAGACCCATGCCACGGGAGGTGAGATCAAGCAAGAAGTTGGGGGACTGGAGGCAGACGCCAAACTCATAGACCAACAGTAAGAAGAAATCAACAAATGCGACAAACGGAGGCAAAGCCAAAGGGTATCTCATTCATGACAAACTCAAGGTGACAAAGATCATGGCCTGAGGGCCAACTACAATATACTTCAGAACAACACAACAACAAAAAACTGTGAAAAGAGAAGAGGAAAACTGAGAAATGGAAAAGAGGAGCAAACGTAAACAGTGCTGGGGGAGAGTTGGAATAAGGGAGGGTGCCTCCCTTCACCCCATTCCTTCTCTCCCCCATACAGGTGGCTCACTCCCTCTCAATCTCTCCACCCTTCTCTACCTTCTTCTTCTTCTCTTCTTCTTCTCCCTGTGTATGGTCTCTTCGAACGGGAGGATCCTCTTCTGTTCCTCTTTTTTGGCCTCCTGCCCTTTTCCTTTCTCTGTGAGGGCCTTTTATACGTGGGCCATTGACGAGGGGCCTCATGATGGCACTGCCATCCAAGGTTGACCCGGATCTTGTCTCCTTCAGGTGGGGATCTCTCTCATCCAGCCAGAAGGTGACACTGAGGCGGGCGCTAGCTGGCATCGAGGTGCCTGCGCTGCGCGCCAAGGGGCCTCTCTAGTGACCGTCATGTCTTCCGCCGGTTGGTGCCGTTCAGAGGGATTCAACGATGTGCCGCTGGAGGGGCATGAAGGCTGGTTGGAAGTGTGCCACTGAGGGCTTAGAGAGTGCGCCGCTGGAGGGCAGGAAGGCTGTGCCGCTGAAGGGCATGCCATGGTATGCCGCTGGAGGCACCCCAAGGGCGTGCCGCTGGGGCTCAATTGTTGTGCCGCTGGGAGAGGCGTGAAAAGTGTGCCGTCGAGGGCACAAGTTGATGGTGTGCCGCCGAAGGCGTTTGAGGGCTATGCCGCTGAAGGGCACGATGGGGGTGTGCCGCTGGGGCACCTGAGGCTGTGCCGCTAAAAGGCACAATGGGGCCGTGCCGCTGGGGCACCTGAGGCTGTGCCGTTGAAGGGCATGACATGGTGTGCCGTTGGAGGCACCCCAAGGGTGTGCCGCTGGGGCTCAATTGTTGTGCCGCTAAGGGGGCACAGAATGTGCCGTTTTGAAAGGACCTCTGCTTTTGCTTCAGGAACCTGAGGTTGTGCATTCTTTGGGATATTTCTTCACCGTTAGAGACCTGAGGGTGGGTCCATAGTAGTGTATCAATTCAGGAGGGCATCCTATGTTTTCTTGGTCTCTTAATGCGCCCGTGCAAATGTGGGGATTTGTCGGACGGTGGTATTCCCCCGGAGCCCTGGGTGGCCAGTCTCTCCGGGTCTTCTTTCTTTGACTTTGACATTAATGCGGGGCCCGGTGGGACACATGGACGTACAATTTTATACGTCCACAGTAAGCCCCGTAACTATGGCCTCAACGCTCGTCCGTGGGTGAATCTCATGGCGTCCAGAATGCACGTGTGCGAGAGTCATGCCTGTGGGCCGGCCAGTCCTAAGTGGGCCTAGATTGGGCTACGTTCCTGAACTACTGGTCTACTGACGATGGCAGGTATGGACCTGGTGACATTGGGCCATACTGGGCCTAGTGTTACTGGGCCTTGCTGAACCTCGTGGATTTCCCCCTCTTCACTAGCCCCCCACTCCCGAGCAGCGAGAGTGCTCGGTGCTTGGGAAGAATTGCACGAGGTCAGGTGAGGGGGATGTTTGACTGAGCTTTCTCGAGCCTTCTCATACCTTTGACATGAGGAACCGTGCTACCTGTCATCTTCCTTGATGCACAAGGCGATTTTCGTGCTTGCAGGGTGGCGTCACCGTTATCATGATGGTCTCCATTCGTTTCTAAGAAGCGCAATCGAATGGCCATTAGGGTAGCCCTTGGCTTCCATGCCAAGTGAACTAGAAGTGGGGATTACGCTTTCGACCAGTTACTTGATCAGAGGCGTCAGAACAAGGCGAATACACCGTCCGCTGGAGCCTTTAAGAAAGGCAAAAGGCACCAAAGGAGGCACTTCTGCAATCTTCCTCTCCGACGCTGGAGCTCGCTGCCCCTTTGCTACTTGCTTAGCGTCTGGTGAAGTTCCTTCTTTTATTATGCTTCCAATCGAACCCATGGCTACATGTAAGATGGTCATCTTCTCTGAAATCGAGTCTTCTGGTGACGGGGAGGGGAACCATGGCGGTGTCTCGAGTACGTCAGGTGCTCAACTTGGTCCTTGTCTTCCATACTTCAATGTCTCTTATTACATAGTTTACAGCCTTAGGGAAGCCTTCTAGATCCCAACGGACGTTGACATCTTCTTCTCCACCTCTTGGCGACAGGCTGGTTTGCCATGTACTTCTTCTGTTGGCATGTTCCCAGTGGGTGTTGAGAAATCCTTTGTCATTGGATCTCTCTGGAGGTGTGAAATGTCAGCTAGGTTTCCTGATAAGTGGCAGTCCATGACCGACGTGATTGCTGGAATCCCTACCTTGATTCCTGGAGGTCAATTAAGGAAAGTAATTGATGGGGACATCGCTTACCACTTCTCACTTCTCCACGGGACCGGATGATTGCCATTATGTTTAGCTTGATTTCCGAAGTCTAGCTATGTATTTTTTATCTTTCCTTGAGTCATTTTGATGTACTTATCTTTATTTTGAGTCATGGTCCTAAGTCGTCACATTATCTATCTAAGTATGTTAGGCTAGGGAGTCATTTGGGCCCAATTAGATGGGCCTGGCCCATGGGCAACCTCTTCTTTCCTCAACCCCCTTGCTTATTTGCTTTTAGTAGTTTATCCAAGGACTTTTTGTAAATGTTGGGATTCCTATAAATAGGACCCCAACTCCACTTGAGTTCAGTAATGAAGATTTGAAGAATTGAGCATAATTGCAATCCCCCTCTCTCTCTCTAGTTCTCTCTCCCTCTCTCTCTCCTTGGGGCGGATCCCCCTCTCTCTCCTCCCCCTTCTCTCTCTCTCCCAAGGGCGAACCTGCCCCTTCACCTCCTCTCTCTCTCCTCCACCTCAGCTGCCACCTCCCCCTCCAACCTTTCACCTCCCCTAGGCCACTTAACCCCCATCAATTCCCTCCCCTTCCCAAGTGACTCTTCCTATTCCCCATACACCTTCCCCACCTCCAATACACCCCTCCCTCTTCCCCAAGCAACCTTCCCACTCCCCCACACCTTCATTCACACCCCAAGACCATTCAAACTCCAGCCCCCTCCACCTATTGCGCAAACAGCCACCCCCCCCCCTTACACCCTTGCCATGGCCGAACCCCACCTCCACCTCCACTAGCTTCGGCCCCCACTTCCTCTCCACCCTCCTGCCCCTTCACACCCCTGCTCCACCCCTTCCTCCACTCCCACACAACCCCCCTGCCACCTATGAACACCCCCACCCTCTCCACCTCCACCAAACACTAGCCTCCCTTGCCTCCATCCCACCCCCTCTCCTACATCCTGCCCCACTACAGGTAGCAGAAGAAGACACGTCTTGCAGAGGCTCCCCCGAACTCATACAGTGGCTTCTGAAGGCAAGGCGTACCATTCTGGAAAGGGCTCCCAGTCCTCTTCCCAGGCGAAGTGGAAGCACTCCGTTCCAAGTTCGTGGCCACCCGTGAGAGCCGATCTCCTCCGACAGCGTCTGGAACTAGCTGCAGAGCACCAGAGTCCTACTAGAAGCTCAACCACGGTCGACAGAGACAGATCCAGACTGAAGTTTCTTCTCCAACGATCTTCCTCTCCCTATCCCCGATCAGGAACAAGAAACGGAACCCCGTTCGGCCTCTGGGAGCTAGAGTTCCAAATTTTCTCCCACCGTCGTTCGGGTCTGCCTCCTGCTGTCTGCCGTGACCAGATCCCACTCAACGGATCCCTCCTGTCCACCCCGACCTCAGAAGGAGTCTCCGTCAGTTTTTCTGTGCAGAGGACTTGTCCACGGATCCAACAACTCTGACGGATCGAGATTCTGAGTCCGGAAGCCCCAGGTACAACTTCTGCATCCGGCTGCATCCATTCTGAAGCTGCCAACCCCAGATTCCGACGTCCTGTTCGAGTCTCCACCACGACCACCAGCGACGGCAGAAGAATTTGACATAAATCTGAGGCATCCTTGTACCTGTTACGAAGCCATCCTCACTGATCTCGTCATCGGAAAAATTCCTGAGAGCAAGCTACGACTGCAACAGCGACCTCCTGTCCCCTCCAACAACAAGTGGGCAGAACCACGTCGGCACCCGTTCCGTCGTCCTCGGCGGAATTCTCTCTCTCTCGCCTGGCCGGCTTAGCGCCCCTCCCTGCGTGGAGGTAGTGTTTGATGTAATTGTGATTACCCCACCCCTAGTTCAACCCTCCTGCGTGGGGTGTAGTTCATGTAACTAGCAGCCCAAGCTTCATCGGCGCAGTGTGCGGGGGATCACACTTCCCCGCTCGCCCACGTCTCCAAACGGGGTTGGTTTCTTCAAACCAACCAGGTGAGCTCTAAAACTTTGCTCCATTTATATTAGTGTCTGTTTGTTTAATATCCGTAGACATAGCTCCGTTGCGCAAGAGAGTGAGTGCCCGTTCCCGGAGCCATCATCATTGAGTGGTCACCGTGGTCATCGTGAGAGAGTGGGACCTTGTGCCCCAAGTGGCACCGGCCAGCCCCAAAGTGTGGGCCACGTACCCTCGGGAGGATAACCCTAGCCCTGCTGGCACTCTACCAGTTAGGGTCTTGATCCATCACCTCCCTCTAGCATCATATAGTTACCCGGGGCTTGCGAGTGTGCGACGGCGTTTCGGTCTCAATTTATCATTTTACTTGCTATGTGATTGTGAATGCGGATTAGGTCCGAGGTTTGCGTTTGCTTGCTGCATACCCTATACTTGTGTCACATCAAATTGGTATCAGAGCAAGTTCTAGACTTGTCTCTACTAAGTCTTGTCCTAGGGCGCATAAGCTTTTAGAGTCTTCATTGGGCCACCCCGTGCATCATCATGTATACTCCCCATTGGTCAAGTCCCCCCAACATGGCCTTCCACAAGGATCCGATTGACCCTCTCCTCATGGACATCATCCTAGAAGGGGACCTTAGTTTTGATGGATCTAATCCCAATGCCTACCTAAAATGGGAGACTACCATGGATAAACACTTGGATAGGACTTGAATCTATGGACATGCTAGAGTCCGCAGGGCCACAGGGTGTCTTCGGGACAAGCCAAGAAGATGTGGGAACACAAAGAGAGGTTCAGAAGAGTTTGGGGGCAAGAGCCCATTCACTCATGGGATGACATGAAAAAGGAACTTAGGAAGACCTACGCTCCCCGACCCGACCACTCCTACCATGAGGACTACAACCCGAAGAACACTCCCACTACCCCGTTTCCGCCCAGTCTATCTAGAACCTCCACTAGGACCAACACTCCACCACCCAAAAGACCCCAAGATTCGCTAGAAGAACTAAGGATTGAGTTTAAGGAGATCTTCACCTCCCTCAGGGATCAAACTCCACCACCCCAAATAAGTCCAACTTACACCACCCCATCGCCAAAAGGCCTTCCCATTTCCTTAGAGAGCAAGACCCCTACACCACAAAGGGATGAGATTGAGGTTGAGGAATATGAGGCCTCCCCCGAATGGGAAGAAGAATATGAATCCCAAAACCATGGGTTAGGCCAAGAAGTTCCCATCCCAAGAGGAGAAAGCATCATGGCTCACTCCACCCACACCATTCCAACCCATGTGGACCCCATGTCCACTTCCCCTAGGCCCATGATGGCCACCACCCTCCCTCCCAAAACTGATCAACCCAGTCCGTCTCAACCCATCCATCTTCCACTACCAACCCCTATCCAACCCCGACCTAGGCCTCCACTTCTCCCCTTACCGACCCCAAACCAAGTTCCCCTTTACCTCCCACCCCGGGGGTACCACACACCTACCCTCATCACTCCACCTTCAAAGGACCATCCCACCTCCTTGGGAGAGGAACCCATGACTCCCACACCCGACATCATAGTGGTGGACACCCTAGAACCGCTCCACACCTTGGAGGAAACCCTTGCCCAAACCAAGGGAAGAACTTCACCTTTTACACCACCCTCTCTAAATAGGAGTGAACTCGTCATAAGTGAGCCCCTGGCTAAATGGCTAGAGGAAAGTCGGTTCACCCTATCCTGCCCCATGTCAACCCTCCCATGGAACAACACCTCCCCATACTACCCTTCTCCACCTATCACACTACCATCCAATCCTCTTACCAAGTGGAAACTCTAGGAGACCTCCTAAAAGGCCTCGCATGGCAAGTAGAGTTGACGGCTATGTTGAACCCTATGGTCGACCAACCCATGAGCCTTGGTCTTCTACACCCATGTGTTGGGTCTTTCACTTCGGTCTGCACGGTTGGTTGCTACACCAGCGACCTCCTTCTCTTTCTTCCCACACCCGATGAGCCCGAGGCCATCCTTAAATTGGAGCTCCTCATTTCAGGGAGAAAACCCAATCATCCTTTCAAGGCTGACCCACCCACCAACAACTTTTGCCCAAAAATCTCAATAGAGGTGAATGACCCCCACCCACATGTGGACCTTGAGTTTCTAAGTGACCCATACCATGACACATTCGATCCCTTCCTATACCCACCCACCATACCCAACACCATCATTTTCCTACCACAACCTACCATTTTAAGCCAAGACTACCTCTCCCAAGACCATGAGGACCAAGAGTTCTCTCCCCTAGATGACCCATTCCATCCCTCCCAATGGAAGCCAAAGAACCCATGGGACCTAGTCTCATTACCCACCCCCACCCACCTTTTCCTACCCTCACACACCATGACAAACCTAACCCACCCATTCCAAAACTTAGCCCACACCATAGGAGCCATGACCAAGGGTGACATCCACCTAGGAAGTGAGGAATCTACCCATCCCAAGATGTCCACTTTCTGGGACCCCTTTGATCCCCATGAGTGGAAACCCCCAAATCTCACAGATAGGACCATCTTGATAGGAATCCATGTGTCACAATCTTTTACATCATGTGGTCAGGCTAGTCACCTCATTTGTGTCACTCACGCACTAGGACTGATGCATGATAGGTTCACATCTGGGTGTCTAGGCCCCCCCTTTGCAGTCAACCATGTTAGGGATCACTCACAAGTCAGAACCCCATTTGAATATCCAGGACCCCCGGCATCAAACACTCCTTTACATGATAGTCTCATCTATGGATGTCCCGGTCCCCCTAGGTCCATCAGAGTCTACATAACACCATTACATGATATGTCCCTATTTGGTTGTCCAGGACCCCCTTTATCCACTAGTGAACCAACATCCACAAGATTGCATGAGGAAATCCGCAAACGCATTAACAAAAGCAATGAGGTTTATAAAAAGACGGCCGATTCCCACCGTCGCCGCCAGAAGTTTCACGTAGGTGATTATGTGATGGTAAGAACTGTGAGGCTTTCCCCTGGGAATGTCTCCAAGCTGAGGTCGCGTGGATCAGGCCCCTTCCAGGTCCTAAAGAGGATTGGCACGAACGCTTACGTGTTGGACCTCCCCGAGGAGTACGGAGTAAGTCTCACATTCAATGTGGCTGACTTGGTGCCATATAGGGGTCCCACGGTGACACCTAGTGAGAATGTTGAGCCTGTTCTACTTCTTGAGAGAGTCACTACCCATAAGAGAGTTCCACCCACCCAGAGGGGCCAACGTGAGCAATTGGAGCGGATATTGAATGAACAGGTTACTGCCGTCTGGAGCAAAGGGATGGGCACTACCTTGCTTGGTGGAAAGGACCAGCTACCTTTGGTGGACTTGAGAGCAACCTCGCTATGGCTTCCTCCGCATACGATGGATTTTTACTCGACAGAGTCGAGTTCTCTGCAGCCCGGGAGTATGATGGGGACATCGCTTACCACTTCTCACTTCTCCACGGGACCGGATGATTGCCATTATGTTTAGCTTGATTTCCGAAGTCTAGCTATGTATTTTTTATCTTTCCTTGAGTCATTTTGATGTACTTATCTTTATTTTGAGTCATGGTCCTAAGTCGTCACATTATCTATCTAAGTATGTTAGGCTAGGGAGTCATTTGGGCCCAATTAGATGGGCCTGGCCCATGGGCAACCTCTTCTTTCCTCAACCCCCTTGCTTATTTGCTTTTAGTAGTTTATCCAAGGACTTTTTGTAAATGTTGGGATTCCTATAAATAGGACCCCAACTCCACTTGAGTTCAGTAATGAAGATTTGAAGAATTGAGCATAATTGCAATCCCCCTCTCTCTCTCTAGTTCTCTCTCCCTCTCTCTCTCCTTGGGGCGGATCCCCCTCTCTCTCCTCCCCCTTCTCTCTCTCTCCCAAGGGCGAACCTGCCCCTTCACCTCCTCTCTCTCTCCTCCACCTCAGCTGCCACCTCCCCCTCCAACCTTTCACCTCCCTAGGCCACTTAACCCCCATCAATTCCCTCCCCTTCCCAAGTGACTCTTCCTATTCCCCATACACCTTCCCCACCTCCAATACACCCCTCCCTCTTCCCCAAGCAACCTTCCCACTCCCCCACACCTTCATTCACACCCCAAGACCATTCAAACTCCAGCCCCCTCCACCTATTGCGCAAACAGCCACCCCCCCCCTTACACCCTTGCCATGGCCGAACCCCACCTCCACCTCCACTAGCTTCGGCCCCCACTTCCTCTCCACCCTCCTGCCCCTTCACACCCCTGCTCCACCCCTTCCTCCACTCCCACACAACCCCCCTGCCACCTACGAACACCCCCACCCTCTCCACCTCCACCAAACACTAGCCTCCCTTGCCTCCATCCCACCCCCTCTCCTACATCCTGCCCCACTACAGGTAGCAGAAGAAGACACGTCTTGCAGAGGCTCCCCCGAACTCATACAGTGGCTTCTGAAGGCAAGGCGTACCATTCTGGAAAGGGCTCCCAGTCCTCTTCCCAGGCGAAGTGGAAGCACTCCGTTCCAAGTTCGTGGCCACCCGTGAGAGCCGATCTCCTCCGACAGCATCTGGAACTAGCTGCAGAGCACCAGAGTCCGACTAGAAGCTCAACCACGGTCGACAGCGACAGATCCAGACTGAAGTTTCTTCTCCAAAGATCTTCCTCTCCCTATCCCCGATCAGGAGCAAGAAACGGAACCCCGTTCGGCCTCCAGGAGCTAGAGTTCCAAATTTTCTCCCACCGTCGTTCGGGTCTGCCTCCTGCTGTCTGCCGTGACCAGATCCCACTCAACGGATCCCTCCTGTCCACCCCGACCTCAGAAGGAGTCTCCGTCAGTTTTGCTGTGCATAGGACTTGTCCACGGATCCAAAAACTCCAACGGATCGAGATTCTGAGTCCGGAAGCCCCAGGTACAACTTCTGCATCCGGCTGCATCCATTCTGAAGCTGCCAACCCCAGATTCCGACGTCCTGTTCGAGTCTCCACCACGACCACCAGCGACGGCAGAAGAATTTGACATAAATCTGAGGCATCCCTGTACCTGTTACGAAGCCATCCTCACTGATCTCGTCATCGGAAAAATTCCTGAGAGCAAGCTACGACTGCAACAGCGACCTCCTGTCCCCTCCAACAACAAGTGGGCAGAACCACGTCGGCGCCCGTTCCGTCGTCCTCGGCGGAATTCTCTCTCTCTCGCCTGGCCGGCTTAGCGCCCCTCCCTGCGTGGAGGTAGTGTTTGATGTAATTGTGATTACCCCACCCCTAGTTCAACCCTCCTGCGTGGGGTGTAGTTCATGTAACTAGCAGCCCAAGCTTCATCGGCGCAGTGTGCGGGGATCACACTTCCCCGCTCGCCCACGTCTCCAAACGGGGTTGGTTTCTTCAAACCAACCAGGTGAGCTCTAAAACTTTGCTCCATTTATATTAGTGTCTGTTTGTTTAATATCCGTAGACATAGCTCCGTTGCGCAAGAGAGTGAGTGCCCGTTCCCGGAGCCATCATCATTGAGTGGTCACCGTGGTTATCGTGAGAGAGTGGGACCTTGTGCCCCAAGTGGCACCGGCCAGCCCCAAAGTGTGGGCCACGTACCCTCGGGAGGATAACCCTAGCCCCGCTGGCACTCTACCAGTTAGGGTCTTGATCCATCACCTCCCTCTAGCATCATATAGTTACCTGGGGCTTGCGAGTGTGCGACGGCGTTTCAGTCTCAATTTATCATTTTACTTGCTATGTGATTGTGAATGCGGATTAGGTCCGAGGTTTGCGTTTGCTTGCTGCATACCCTATACTTGTGTCACATCAGTAATTCTTGTGACCTTTTGGAGAGGTTGCTCCCACTATAAATAGGAGACCCAGGGAGAGATATGGAGCACACAGTGCCTTCTTTTACGCCTTCAAATCTGCCTTCTTAAAGCGATGTCTTAGCAGGGCTCTGATTCATCCTCGGGGGAGAAGTCCCCGAAGCATCCCAACTTTTGCAAGGAGGCACTGCCCGATACTAGCAAGGCTCAGGCGGAGGGTAACGGGAAGGCCGGCATCTGGAGGATTACAAGAGGGGTTACCTTCAGGGCTGATAGACCACACTGATGAAGGTCCACCATTTCTACTCCATCAAGGGGTTACTGAACCTCACCCCAAGCTTGTATGGCCCTGAGGGCGATGACTGAAGTTCCTTATACTCCCTCTCACTTGTAAATGATAATAATATTTTTCTTCTTGTTCTTTTTGTCATGTGTGCTCGTTCTCGTTCCCATGTCTGAATGCCCAGATGGCAATTGTGGCCTTAGCCCTTAGGAGTCTGCAAGTTCTCTCCCTTTTCTTCTTCTTTGGATGACTTGCTTATTGCTAAGGGCGTAGGCTGCACTTGACTTGGGCTGGTCAATCAAAGGAGCAGTCGGTGGTTCAGGTCGCTCTCTTAAAGAGGAGGTAGCATAGGGTGAACCATGAATGATTGGACTCCATCTGTAGGAGTGGCCGACGGTTCACAGCCGCTCTCCTGAAGATGGGGCTGAGTAGGGTGAACCATGAATGAGGAGGGTTTGGTTCACTCTTGAAGAGGAGGGTGCTTGCATGCTCGCCTCTAGGAAGTGTCGAGTCGGGTACACTTGTAGGGTTTTCGAGGGGCGTATTCGGTCGACTCCTGAAGAGGAGGGTGGTCACGTGTCGGCCTCTCAGAAGTGCTTCTCAGACACTACCGCGGAGTGGCCGGTGATCCACTATCATACTTATGACCAGGAGGACCATGAATGACCTATCTTCGATTTTGGAGGAGAGTGTTAGTCTCTCCTGAAGAGGAGGAGACGTCTCGCCTCTTAGAAGCATAACGTGACCCTTATTATTTTAGAGGGGAGCATACGTCTTCCTCCTGAAGGAGAGGAGACTCTCTTGCTCACCTCTTGGAATCATAAAAGTCACCCTTAATATTTTTGATGGGAGCGTACATCTTCCTCTTAAAGAGGAGAAGACTCTTGCTCGCCCCTTAGAAGCATAAAAGTCAACCTTAGTATTTTTTAGGGGAGCATACATCTACCTCTTAAAGAGGAGAAGACTCTTACTCACCTTTTGGATGCGCGAAGCTACCAGAGTCCTTGTGAATACTGGAGATGGGATGAAATAGAGAAACTCGTAACCCAATCCACTTTTTTATTGATAAAAGGCCTTAAAATTTATAGAGTTCCAAGTGCGGGGGATTTCTCGGCCATCAAGGGAGGAGAGCTTGTAGGCCCCGTTTCCTAGTACTTTCGTAATCTTGTACTATCCTTCCCAATTTGGAGCCAATTTTTTCATGGTTGCACGTGGGTCGGCAACACTGACACGACGCAGTACGAGATCCCTAGGGAAGAAGAGGACTCCTTGACCCGATTATTGTAGTACTCGATAGTCGTTGTTGGTAGGTGACTAGTCAAGTCTGGGCACGATCCCTATCTTCTGTTAGCAGTTCCAGGTTTTCTCGTAATGTATAATTGTTTTGTGCCTCGTAGAATTGGCTGCCTCTCAGAGTTGGATTGTATATTGTCACTGGTATGACTGCCTCAGCTCTGTATGCTAGATGGAATGGAGTCTCCTAGGTGACTGCTCGGGTGGTAGTACAGTGTGCCCACAAGACACTTGGTAGGGTGTCCACCCACGACTCACCGACTTGCTGCAAGCGGGTCTTGATGCCATGAAGGAGAGTCCTATTGGAATTCTCAACCAGACCGTTGACTTGGGGATGTCCCACCGAGGTATAGTGGTTCTAGATCCCATTTTCGAGCACTTCTCTTGAAAGATAATGTTGCCAAACTGTCAGCCACTATCTATTGTGAGAAACTGCGTGATCCCAAACTGACAAATAATGTTGCATAAGATGAACTTCTAGGATGCCTCACCTGTGATCTTCGTAAGGGATTCCGTCTCGACCCACATGGTAAAGTAGTCAATGGTGATGATGAGAAATTTCTTCCTCCCCTGAGCATTTGGGAAGGAACCTAGGATGTCCACTCCCCACCGAGCAAACAGGCAAGGAGCCATCAAGGAGTGGAGTTACGTTGCAGGTTGATGATATAGGTGTGCATACTTCTGGCATTGGCCATAGCTCTACGCATACTTGATACAATCCTGCAACAAACTAGGCCACCAATACCCTTGCCTGAGTAGGCTTTTGGTGAGTGCTCGTCCCCCGATGTAGCTACCACAAATCCCTTCATGGACTTCATAGATAGCTTGCTTGGCTTCAATGGGGAATAGGCACTTGAGGAGCAGTAATAACAACGAACGCCTGAAAAGGCATCCATCCACCAAGGTGAAGTGTGTTGCTCGATCTCGTATCTGCGTAGCTTTTGAGCAATCCTTAGGGAGTTGTTGATGATGAAGATAGTCTAGGATGGGGGCCATCCAGGATGGCTCATAGTCGATAGGGTTGACCAGAGGATCAGGCTCTTTAGTGCTCGAGCAGTGGAGTTCTTCGATCAAGATCGACTGAGTGCTCGTCAGTGTCGTGGATGAGGTGAGATGAGAGAGGGTGTCTGCTCAGGCATCCTCTGTCCTCGGTATGTGTACCATCTCGAAATGTGGGAGGTCTGAAGAGACCTCTTTGATTTTTTGGAGGTACTTTGCCATGGATGGATTTTGGGCTTTGTAATCCCTGCGAACCTAGTTGGCAACCAGCAATGAATCGTTGTAGGCCCGGAGGTGTAGAGCTCCAAGATGTATGGCCATGCGGATGTCAGATAGTAGAGCTTTGTACTCGACTACGTTGTTTGTAGTCGAAAAGTTGAAGCATAGAGAGTACTGCAGCTTGATCTCGTTTGATGACAAGAGAACCAAGCCCGCTCTGCTTTCCCTCGCACAAGAAGACCCGTCCACGTATAACTCGCTGGCGGGCACCGATGAGGGTGCAACTCCTTCCTCGTCGAGAAGCATGCATTCGATGATGATGTCAGCTAGGGCCTGGGTCTTGATGGTAGTCCATGTAAAGAAGCTGATGTCAAATTCTCCTAATTCTATAGCCCATTTTACCAGTCTCCTTGAGGCATCGGGGTTTTGGAGGACCTGGTGTAGGGGCTGGTCAGTTGGGACCATGATGGCGTGGGAGAGGAGATACGGTCGCAGCTTACGTGCAGTCATAACTAGAGCTAATGCGAACTTATCAGTTTGCGAATATCGAAACTCTACCCCTTGGAGAGCCTTGCTTACATAATACATCAATTTTATCCCCTTCCTATCTTTTGAGTGAGCACAACGCTAAGTGTGCTCGGCATCACGGACAGGTGGAGCAGATGCTCACCGAGACAGGGTTTAGAGAGGATTGGTGGTGACGAGTAGTACTTTTTGAGCTTTTCAAAGGCTTGCTTCCACTCTTGGTCCCAATCGACGTGCCCTCTCCTCTTCGGTGACTTGTTAGCTTGTTTGATCAGCTGGAAGAATGGGAGGCACCTTTCAGCTACACTGGATAGGAACCGATTGAGTGCAACAACGCGGCCAGTGAGGCTCTGCACGTCCCTCACGTGCTCAAGCCATTTCATCTCCAACATGGCCTTGATCTGCTCTAGGTTGGCTTCGATGTCTCGATGATTGACTAGGAACCCAAGGGACTTGCTCGACCTCACCCCGAACACATACTTGTTTAGGTTGAGCTTCATATTGCATCGACGTAAGGTGGCGAACGTCTCCGCCAAGTCCTCTAGATGTTCGGTCCCACACAGGCTTTTAATGAGCATGTCATTGATATACACCTCCATGTTGCGGCCGATTTGGGAGTCGAACATGTAGTTGATGAGATGTTGGTATGTGGCTCCTGCATTCTTTAAACCGAAGGGCATCCTACTGTAGCAGTATTGGCCATGGTTGGTGATGAAAGCAGTCTTATCCTAGTTCGGCCTGTACATACAGATATGATGGTATCATGAGTAGGCATCCAGGAAACTCAGCATCTCATGCTCGGTCATCGCGTCGACAAGTTGGTCGATCTGCAGCATTGGGAAGCTGCCCTTGGGAGTGGCTTTATTGAGGTTGGTATAATCGACGCACATATGCCACTTCCCGTTGCTCTTGGGGACCAAGACCACGTTGGAGACCCAGTTTTTGTACTAGGTTGGTCTGATCAGTCCCAGGTGAAGCTTCTCACTCACTTGCTCCCAGATGATCGCAGGCCGCTTGGGGTTATAGTGTTGCCTGCACTGTTGAACTGGGCAGCATTTAAGATATAATTTGAGATGATGAGTAATCATCTCAGGAGGGATGCCAGGAGCTCATCCTCGGACTAGGCGAACACGTCCTGGTTCGCCGTCAAGAAGCGTTGGTAAAGCCTTCTTCTCCTCCTCAAACTTTAGCGAGCCAATCCACAGGGAGCGGCTGGGGTTCTCGCCTACCTGGATCAGGAAGAGGTCTTCTGCTGGTGTGCTTCCGCTTGGCCTGAGCTCATCCATCCTATCCTTCTTTTCTGGTGGGGTGTCTTCCGCATTCCTCTCCTTGGTGGAGATCAAGTAGCACCAGTGGGATACCCTCTGGTCATCTTGGACTTCTCCCACTCCGTGGGGAATGGGGAACTTCAATTTCTGGTGGTACGACGAGAGAACTCCTTTTAGCACCCCTATGATTCCTCGACCGATTATGGCATTCTAGTCGGTCATGCCTCGCATAACTGTGAAGTCCGCCATGAAGGTCACGTCCCATGGGGTAGTTCCGAAAGTGATCGGAAGGAAGATTCACCCCTCAAGGTAGACCATAGAGCTAGAGAAACTGAACAAGGGTGTGTACAGTGGCGTGATGCGAGAGAGATCAACACCCATCAAAAGAAGGCTGTCATAAGAAATGACATCTAGACCACTTCCATTATCTACAAGAATTCGACGCACAATACATTGGTTTATCGTTGCTAAAACTACTAGAGCATCGGAATGTGGAGTGGTCACACCCGCCAAGTCCTCGTCTAAAAAGACCACGGGCTATTTTAGGTGATCCCATGCAAGAGTCCTAGCAGGTGGGTCATGGCAACTTGGATCGTCGTGCTTTGCATCGTTGACTCGACGAGCATATGCACGATGCCTACTAGAACTATCCCCTCCCGATGCCAGTTCTTGGAAGAACATCATGATCTCTCTTCTATTGATCGATAGGGGGTGGAGTGTCGGCCCTTTATTACTGTCGCTCAGCAGGCTTGGAGATGAACTTGTCCAAGATCTGTCGGTGAACTAGGTCCTCGAGGGCGTCCTTGAGTTGGACACAGTTCACAGTGTCATGGCCATGGTCATGTGTCCGTTGCGCCATCTCATGGTTGGAATGTAGCAGACTGGCGGGGCGTCGTACAGGTTGACTATGCAGGTGAGTAGTGTGGGCGGTAGTGAGGAGTGAGGACTCACGCACACGATGTGACTCCACCACAGTTGGTGCTCCTCCATTTGGGGGGGGGGAGCAGTCAGAGCATGATCTTGCTCCACTTGGAGGTTGAGGAGGCCTTGGTATACCTCCGTTAGCATCTGAATCTGGCGACACATCTCTGCCAGCTTGTCCATGGTGGGGTTTGGTGGAGCGGCACCGTAGGAGGGATGTGAGGAGGATGAGGCCTCCTGAGAAGCTCGTCGGGAGCCTGGAGCTCCCTGGCAGTTGCTAGTGTTGCAATAATTTCCATGGGATGCCATGGCTTTGTGTCTTCTTCTCACAGACTATGCCAAAAAGTGTAGAGGCTAAAAAGTGTTACCTTGGCATTGTACTACACCTTTAAGATTTGTTTGGAGGGGAACAATGCCTGACTACCCCGAGAAAACCTATAAACAGTGAACAATGTGTTATAAGGAGCCTTGGGTGTGATCCCAGGGGACAAGATGCTTAAGTCAGAGACGTGTACGAAAGTAAAATAAGAGATCTGGAAGAGAGGGAGATGAGAGTTGTGGAGGAAGAGTGACTGCTCGACTGGGCATCGAGTGTTCGGAGGCTTAGCTGGGGCCTGGGGGTGCTGGAGATCCCTTTGTCTCTCTCTCGCTTTGTGTATGTCACAATGTCGCTCTCACTGTCTATCTATCATCCCATCTTAGGTCCATGTAGGACCTATTTATACCGATCATAGTAGCGTCGTCTCTTGATGTAATACCACCTTGGGGGTAGCAGCCACTAGGCCAATGCTCCTTGGACCTATGACCCGCAAGCATGCAACTTTGACGGCGGACTCACTCGGGTGAGCTCACTCGCGTAACGCTCACTATTACCCGTAGGCAAGTCGGTGATGGTGGAGAGGGTCCGAGGTGGGACCTTGCCTTTCCAGGGGTTTGGCTTAGCTGGGGCTGAACCCCTAAGGCCTGGGATGCCCAATTTCCGTGGGTGGCCAGCATGCCGAGGGTGTCAGTTATAGGGTCGCTCTCTCAACTTACTCCACAGTGGTCGCTCAAATTGATGCCGTCCGATGGGCAACTTAGTAGCAATACTAAACTAAGCAAAGGTAAACCAGCAAGGGTGTAACCAAGTGCTCACCTGATCGGTGTGAAGACACCAATCCCGGCCGGAGACGAGGCAAGCGGGGAAGCGTGGGTACGCACCCGCACGCTGCGTCGATGACGCTTGACCTAAAAAATAAAATTATTACAGCACAACTCCTCATGCAGGAGGGGTGGACTAGGGGTGGTGGAATTGTGGGATTACATGAAAATACTACCTCCCGCAGGGAGGGGCTTTAAGCTGGCCAGGTGGGGTGGGGGAATCTAAGGTAGAAGTCGAATTGCCTAGCTACACCGGTGCTGCTACCTTCTGGAACAACGTGATAGACAGTCGGTGACGGCGCTACCACGGGCTCTGCTGAGCTCAGATGAGGACGAAACCGGTTCTGAAACTTCTTGGGTTGGCCCAGGAGGACGTCTAAATTTTTGGAGAATTTCCTGGCGTCGACGGTGGCTGGGACAGGGTCTAGAACAGGACCGAACTGCTCTGGCTCTGACTGTTCCCAGATTGCTGCTGCAGGAAGACGAGGGCGCCACGAGCACTCCCGGGGTCCGATTGATGCGGGACCAGAACCGCTGCGATTGTGGTCGAGTCTTCTTCGAACGGAGACCAACGGGGTCTGATGGGAATCAACATCAAGCACTAAATTTTTAGTTTGTATTTGTGTCCTTTTATTTACATTTATATCCTTAGGAAAAAATCTTATCCCTTGTATACCCCTCCCCTAACCTAGATCTGAGGGTAGTTTAGGTCTTTTTACATTTTCTATATAAGCCATGTAATTTATGAATTAGCATTAATGAGAAGAAAAATTCATTTGTTCTCAATGGCCCAGGGGCGCCTCTCTCTCCCCCTCTAGAGCTGTGAGAGCTCTGTATTCAGAGGTGTGAAGCCTCTCCTCCACCACCTCCCTGAGTGTGAAGCTCAGCACCGCCGCTACTGTCGCCATCGAGCCACCACCGTACCGCCACCGCCAACCCGTCGGAGATCTGTCTAAATCAGGACAGAGGTCCATTGTTCAAATTTTAGCTCCCAAATCTTAGATCTGACGGAGCTAAGATTTTGAGGGTAGGTTCCATATATAACTCCCCATCTCCAGAAAAGTTCCCCCAATTTTAAACCTTCATTTCTTTTTCGTTTCTCTTTAATCTTCTAGACCCAAATAGATCTGTTCCTGTGCAGATTCTGTTACAACAACCATGTTCTTCCATTGTTCGACCCCCTTGCCCATTTCTGATTGAGACCAAATTTGAACTGGGTGTTTTGCCCACCAAAACCCACCTCCACAATTTTTCACGAATTTTAGGAGTTATTTTTCCCCTCTAAAAAATTAAAATTCAGGCCAAAATCTGTTCTGTCCTGTGCAATCCAGATCCGACCCCTGTCCAGTCAAAGATCTGTTTCCCTGTCAAACCACCTCTAGAAAATCTACAAAAAAATATTGGCGTCTTCCTTACTTCCCCCTCTCCAACTTTCATAAAGAGCCCAACTTCCAAATCCAAAGTTTTTCCTTCGGTCAACTCTCATTCTCAGGCAGATCCAAATCTATCATGCCAGATCTGGTTCTTTGAGCCAGCAGGTTGTAAATTCTACTAAGGTCATTAAAGAGACAGACAAAATTCATTCTCTGGCCATAGGTCGTATCCCTCCGAAAGAGATTTCCAACGGTGCAAGTCTCACATCAATCAGAGGTCGGGGCTGATCGCAGAAGCCGTTCTCGCTGGGTCGCGCACTGTAGAGCAGAAGATCCAGCCCGTGGACAGCAAGCCGCACCGACCGCCCGGCCGGCCGACTCGCCTTCCACAAGGCGAACCAGTTCGACCCTTTCTTAGGGATCGTCCCTTCAGGCGTCCCGATCACAGCGGTGCCACTCCGGGCCCACTCGGCCCCGCCGACCAGCACGTGGGCCCGACAACCAGCAGCTTGTGCCGTCCGAGCCGCACCGACGGTGTGTCCAAATTGCTGCCCGTCAACCCAAGATCGGTCCTCCCGGGCCCACATTGTAGCCCCTTACCTCCCTACGTGGAGTGGACAGTAAATTCATTTGCTATAATTATTGTAATATTTTTACCGGGAGTTACCATACTTGGCCGGGGTCGTCTTCCCCACGCCCGACACGTGGAGGTATCGTGTCCGCTCCCCATCTCGGCATTTGCTTTACTCGTATTTATTTGTATATGCCGTTGTGAGTGATAGGATTATTAGCCCGATATTATTATCACCGCTGCGAGAGAGTGAGTGTGACCCGTCCCGTGACTCAATCCGAGTACACACGGAAGAGCCGAATACCCGAGACTCACTGCCAGTTCCTCAACCGCGCACGATCTCGCGTTTCCCTCGCTTAGGGATGAGTTGCGAGCTAGAGTCCCAGGTCGCGTGTCCATCCCGCATCAGGGTCATCGGCGAGGTCGAAGCTAACCACGAAGATAGGAACAATGGGAGGGTGTCGGATCAGGCTCAGGGGGAACTGACCTTGCGCACCTTGGGGAGAAAATATGGAACTCTGGGCTATGGGGTCCAAAAAATGCCCTGCTTCTTGGATATGACAGAGGACTTGGAAGAGAAAGCTTCAGCCAAACGCCACCCCAAGAAACTTAGAGCGCTGGTCGTGGGAGCCTCTGAAAGTCGCTGTTGGTTGTCTGCCTAGGAGGAAATGCACAGTCTGACGAAGATGACTCCTCCGAGTAGCTCCGAAGTTGAACGATGACGAGACCACCTTGCCTACGAAGCAGCCTCGTCAGGCTTTCCAGTAGTATAAGGTACACCACTAGAAGATGCGCGGTGAAGATGTGGCAGCCTCTACAACTCGACCCTTGGCTGCTGCCTGCGAACTGGGATGAATAGGGTGGTGATAGGTGATGGAAAATGGGGTAGATGAAATGGGAAATGGGGTGGATGGGTGTGGGGGCAACCCCTAGCTGTGAGGGGGTCTTGGAGGGGGCAAACCAAGGTGAGGGAGGGGGAGAATGGGGGCTGGAAGGGGGTCTAGCAGGTGGTGGGAGGGAGAGCTACGAATTTGGGTTGGGAAGGAGAGAGGGAAGGAGAGATCTCTCTTAAGGTTAGAATGTGGCTTAATGGGGGTTGTTAATGGGGGTCTTGGGGATGGGAAGGGTTGTGTTGGGGAAGGGAAGGGGTGCTTGGGGAGTGGGGAATTCTCCCTTGGGAGATGAGAGAGGTGCTTGGGGAAGGGGAGTGGATGGTTGGTGGTTGGAGGGTGGCTTGGAGAGTGGTGGATTCTATCTTGGGACTAGGGGGAGTAATGTGGAGTATGGGGAGTTTAGGAGACACTTAAATGGGGGAGGAAGAGAGAGAAGATGATGTGGAAGGGAGAGGAGAGAGAAAGGGGCACACCCCTCTTGGAGAGAGAGAGAGTGAGAGAAAGAGAGAGAGAAGGAGAGTCACACTCCACTTGAAGAGGGGGAGGATTTCACTCAAATGTGAATTTTCTAGATTTCAATGCATTAGTTCTACAATGGAGGGGTTGAGGTCTATTTATAGGCACCCAACTTCTTAGATGACCAAAATAACCCTGAACTAATGGACTAAAGACCAGACTGTCCGAAGGGGGGCACCCATGGGCCTAGCCCATTAGTTGGGCCCAATTGACACGTGACTTATGTAAATGACTCCCTAACTTAGGTACTTGACTCAAATAAAAAGAAAATTAGATGATAAGACTCAAATACGAAAATGAAAATACATCATATGACTTGAAATAAAGTGGCGAACAAGATGTTGCACTGCTGGCGATCATCAGGAGTCTTGAAAAAGTGTGGAAGTGCAAGAGATGACCCCATCATACCCCCAAGGTGCGGAGAACTCGACTCCGTCAAGCATGGGTCCACCGCGGTGGCGGCACACCAAAACAGCTTTGGGTAAAGCACAATCTCCCAACTCAACCATGCGTCTGCAACCAAGGGACGGTCCTTCATCCTCTCAAGGTGGCTCGGGCACACCCTCTTGCTAGTGATGGTTCCCTGCTTGTCTAGTATCGCCTCCATGTGCTCACGTCGGGCTCTCGGGCTGATATGTGGAGGCTCTCCGATGGTGTCACACACAAAGGTAAGTGCAGGCTCGAGATGCTTACTAGGTTCCACTGTGGGGCCCTCATAGGTTGCTAGATCCGCCACACGAAAAGTCGGGTGTATCCCAGAATCCTTTGGTAAGTTCAGCCCATAAGCATGTTTGCCAATGCCACTCAGAACTCGGGAAGGTCCTAGTCCTTGTGCCCTCGGTTTGGAGATAGCCCTAGGGTACAGCCACTCCGATATTACCATCATCACATTGTCTACTTGGCACTCTAAGTGATGCCCGTGAGTTTTTGCTGGCCCTTTGTGAACCTTGCCACTCATTACTAATTGCTTGCTTAAGTACTCATGCCATGCATCATGATGTGGTGTGTGGGTGTGAGAGGTTATAGCGTGCAAGGGTGGACCGAGACATCCATATGTGGATCTATCACGGATGTGGTGACTATCAAGCTTGTTAGATGAGGGAGGCCCTGGGCACCCACAAGTGAACCTATCATGCACAAGTGTGACCAATGTTGGGGGACCTGGACACCCATAAGTGTACCCTTTATTCTCAAGACTAATTGGGTGGGTGACGATAGATGGGGGAGGGCCGGCACATCCAAATGTGGACCAGTCATGCACCTGTCCTAATGTGTGTGTGACACAAATGGGATGACCTGACCTACTAACCATGTCGGATGATGCGATATGCCATGACACATACATTCCTATCCCAGAGATGACTTCTATGTGTAGGGGTTTGGGATGGCCTTTGAGCTTCCACTCGTAGGGGTCAAAAGGGTCTAGGAAGGTGGACATCTTGGGGTGGGGCACTTTCTCATTCCCAAGGTGTGTGTTGCCCAAAGTCGGGGCTCCCAATGTGTAACCCGAGTCTAGTAAGGGAGGGGCTTGGCTCAACATGGGTGGTAGGGGTATGGTAAGGTGGGTGGTGAATAAGGTGAGTGGGCACATGGAGATCTAGGCTCCCATAGGAAGGGGTCGAAGGGATCATGGTAAGGGTCACCTAGAGAGGGGAGCTCTATGTCCTCGAGGTCCTCAAAAGTGGGTGAGTCATCCTCATCCATTGGAATAGTTGTGCCGGTGTCTTGGGTAGGCCGGTCAGCCACAAGAGAAAGGTTAGGCTTTCTACCCGAGATAAGAAACTCCAATTTGAAGATAAGGTAGGGCTCATCGGGTGTGAGGAGGAATAGTAGGAGGTCGCTAGTGTAGCAACCAACGGTGCAAATCGAGGTGATAGACCCGACACATAGGTGGAGGAGGTCAAGGCCCTGAGGTCGGTCGGTCCCTGGGGTCAACATACTAGTCAGCTTAATTTGCCCTGCTAGGTCCTTAAGAAGATCCTCCAAAGTCTCCACTTGGTAGTATGATTGGATGGTGGTGCGATAGGAGTTGAAGGGTACTATGGAGAGGTTTAGCTCCATGGGAGGGTAGTCATTGGACGTGATGGGGTGAATTGATCTCACCTTTAGCCATCTAGCCAGGGGCTCATCTATGATTATGGTGCCATGTGTGAAGGTTTGTGGCTCTTGAAGGTCTGGGCTATGTAGGGTGGGGGAGATGATCTCCTCTACAAAGGGGATGGGAAGGTCTTTTGTGGGAGGGGTGATGATGATCGGCGTGTGGTTCACCCGGGGTGGTGGGTAAAGGGAGACTTCGGTTAGGATAGGGAGGGGAAGTAGTGGAGGCCTAGGACATGGTAGAGTTGGGGTTGGGAGTGAGAGATGGGTTGGGTGAGGAGGATTGGGTTGGTTGGTCTTGGGAGGTGTGTCTCTTATGGGGGAAGATGGTGGGGCAGAGGCGAGGGCCAAAGGGGCTTGAGCAGTGTAGATTGGAGAAGGGGTTTTAGGTTGGGGTGTGGGGGTTCTTTTAGGGCTAGGTGGAGAGGTGGAGGCTGGGCTCAGTTGGGTTTTAATGGAGAGGGTGGGGGTGATCGAGGTTGGAATTATTGGGAGTGGTGGAATTTGGGCCCTAAGGGAGGTCTTGGGTTGGCCAAGTGGGGATGGAGGAGCTGAAGTGCTCTATGGGCTATGGTGATCTGAGTACGAGGGGGAAACATATCTAGCCCTAAGTTGCTCCTTCATGTCCCCCCATGTGGTGATGGGAGCGTTCCTTCTAAGCATCTTTAACCCGACAATTTGCAACCAATGAGTTTGAGCCCGTTTGGTAAGTTGCAATTTGGCAAACCGGATCGGACCTTCTCATCCTCGGACATGGGATACCAAGTGAAGTAATGGTTCATTGAGACTTCCCAATCTAAATAGTCATTAGGATGAGTTCCATCAAATGTGGGAGGTGGGGGAGGTACCCTTCTATCGGCGTCCCTTGGGGCGGGCCTATTTTCTCCTAGTTGGTCGAGTCGACCCGATAGGTTATCAAGCCGCTCATTCACATAGGTCAAGGCCCCCATGAGATAGTTGACGTGGCCAAGGAGGTCATGAGCGTTGGTAGCGGGTTTCCCGTGGGGGTTGGGACTCAAGGAGAGGGTTAACGGGTAAGATCGGTATGAGGTGACCATGTTAGTGGACATGGGTGATGCACCGGGTGACTCTAAATGCATTTGCACCCTAGGACCAACTTGTAGAGACAAGTTGTGAACTTGCTCTGATACAACCTGATGTGATACCACCTTGAGGGTGGCAGCCACTAGTCCAATACTCCTTGGACCTATGACCCGCAAGCATGTAACTTTGACGGCAGACTCACTCGGGCGAGCTCACTCGCATAGCGCTCACTATTACCTATAGGCAAGTCGGTGATGGTGGAGAGAGTCCGAGGTGGGACCTTGCCTTTCCATGGGTTTGGCTTAGCTGGGGCTGAACCCCTAAGGCCTGGGATGCCCAATTTCCATGGGCGGCCAGCACACCGAGGGCGTGGGTTGTAGGGTCGCTCTCTCAACTTACTCCACGGTGGTCACTCAAATTGATGAAAATTCGGGACCGGGCACTCGCCTCACCGTCCGATGGGCAACTTAGTAGCGATACTAAACTAAGCAAAGGTAAACCAGAAAGGGTGTAACTAAGTGCTCACTTGATCGGTGTGAAGACACCAATCTCGGCCGGAGATGAGGCGAGCTGGGAAGCGTGGGTACGCGCCCGCACGCTGCGTCGATGACGCTTGACCTGAAAAATAAAATTATTACAGCACCACTCCTCACGCAGGAGGGGTAGACTAGGGGTGGGGGAACTGTGGGATTACATAAAAATACTACCTTCTATAGGGAGGGGCTTTAAGCCGGCCAGGCGGGTGTTGATTTGTTTTCTTAATTATTAGATTAGATTCCTATCCCGCCCCCTTTAAATACATACATGCATAAACATGTGAATCAAAGACAAGGGGATGAAAGGATGGAAATACTAACCGTGATCGCCACCAAGGATTAACAACGCCACAAGGATGAAGAAAGGAGTGCAACGGCGCCGTATACCTTGGAAAGAAAACTTGATCGCGCTTGAAACGGGGTGCGGGGAACTTGTGGATTCAAACCTCCTCTCCTTCCAGCCGGCTAGAGGAAGAGGGCCTCACGTTGTATTCATGCTCTCCTGCAAAACAAAGATCAAACAAGGACAAAAAACCCATTAGAACATGCATGTGTAGTATCAATCCCGCAGTGATAAAATAGGGGTAGAAATTGAGGGAAAACTCACCGGGGGGAGGTTTTTAACCCCTATGGAAGGGTGGAAAAGATAGGTGTGTGTGTTGTGCATGCATGAGATTTGAAATCATGAGATTTGATTGAGAGAATAGAGAGAAAACGATGATGCAAAACGGAGAAAAACGCATGTGTAGCAGAAAGTGCAGGAAACTGTGATGATTTGTGATTTTGAGAGGAAGGGAACTAAGAGTGGAGATCATGAAATCAAGCCTAGAAGGATAGAATAGAAAGCCAATACTTCCCTCTTCAAGATGGGGTCGAAGTTGTGAGTCGACGGTGCAGCATGGCTTCGCCCCACGTCCGGAAAGAGCCCCCCCCGTCGCGACTGCGAACTGGGCAGTTTTTATAGAGTTTTGCAAGAAAGCCTCATCTCCTTATCACGACTCCCAGAGATAGAGTCCAAGATAAATCGAGTTCTCTGGATCAAACTCGAGATAATACTAAGGACAAGAGATGGGAACAAACGGGGATCAATTCAGAGGAGGATTCTAGAAGATATGTCTTTTGGAAGGCAGCCCCGGAGCCTTATCTGCAGAGTTTGAGTTGAACTAGGAAACATAAATCCTGATCTTGCGACCCAGATCCCAAGAGATATTGCCAATGAAAATTTGATTCCTATGAACCAAATTCAAGATAATACCAAGGGCTAGAAGTAGGAAAAAACGGGGATCAATTTGGATAAGAATTCAAGAAGTTATGGACTCTTCAAGAGGGCCACGGCGCACAAAAACGGAGCAGAGTCCAGCACGAATTGGACTCTCTGGTGCATGTAACGGTCTATCGTAGCACCGTCACATATGATGTAACGGACTAGGGTAGGTCCGTCACACTCTGGAGGTCGAACGAGACGTTTTCGGATGAGATTGGATGTAACGCACCTAAACAGGGCCGTCACTTGGTCTAACGGTCAAGGATAGGACCGCCACACTCTAGGGGTTGAACCGGGCTGTTTTGGGCAAGTTTTGGTGTGACGGTCTATCGTAGGACCGTCACACTGAAGTAACGGTCTTCACTGGGCCGTCACTTCAATGAAGTAACGCACCTGCAAACGACCTTCACTTGGATGAAGGCAGATTCTGGGCAGACTGCGCGCGACTTTAGAAATCGAAGCGTATCTCTCAAACGGTGGAGAATTAGACAAAGTGGTAAACATAGAAGTTGTAGATAACTGAGAGAGGAACAACTTTCATGAAGAAATAAATTTGAGAAAATGATTGTAAGAGGGTGAAAATGGGGCTGGAAGAGAGAGGAAAATTCTGGAATGTAGGTGAACAGCACGGCATGCCAGAAAAATGTGAATAGCTCACAATCGGGGCAGAACCGGCCAACAGTGTAGAAGAAGAAATTGTAGATCTTTGAAAGAGGAACAACTTTGATGAAGACAACTTTTTGAAAAGAGGATTGGAAGAGGGTGAAAAAGAACCACTTTCAGGACTGCGCAGTGAGAGAGAGCCGATTACTTGGGGGAAGCCGGCCTAAATGGGCCGAAAGTCGACTTGGAAGCCGGAATTTGACAAGATAAGCTCCGGGGCTATAAGAAATCATGATCTCCAAGACTCAAAGGATATGAAATGGTAAAAATGGACTTGAAATTCATCCAAGGAAGCTCCAAAATAATGGCTAATTCGGGACATCAAAAAATGATGAATAAGAGAAATGACACAACTTGTGGGCTAAAACGGGTGTCAACAGATGCCCCTCCTTGATGTCCGCTTTGCAAGGGAACGAGCGAAAGTGGATGTGGAGGTGAAATGGAAAGGAGATGGAGCAAAAGCGACAGCGACGTGAAATGGAGATGAAGCGGAGATGAAGCGGAGAGAACTGAAAAGCGGGCATCAAGGCCAAAAAAGACACCCGTTACAACCAACAAGCGACAGGAATTCTCCCGAAAACGCCAAACTAACCACCTGAAATGATTGACAAGGATGAGACATGTCTGGAGAACTAAACTAAAGGAGGAAAAGGAAACACGACCAGCCTCATCGGGGACACAATCCACGGACAATGAGTGGGTCGGAAGGAACACAGCATAAGAGCTGGAAAGGAGAGATAAGACTGAGATAAAATCCAGACAGGAATCACACTGGCCAATTAGACCAAGCGGCAAGATCAGAGAAATCTTTCAAATTCGGAGTGGAATGAAGAATCTCTTATCCAAGAGAACTGAGTGCAATCAACCATTGCTGAGGAGAAATCCTTGAATGGATCACGAGACATGAATGCTCAAAATGACATGATGCATGCTGGGCTAAAATAAAGAAATCATTAAAACGAATGCAAAGAAAGATAAAATAGAAAGTACTCAAGGATAATATTGCTAGACTGAGCCAAGATGGGGTCAAGAGTCTTCTTGCAACCACGGCGTGCGAGACAGAGTCTATCGTCCCCCACCCGACTCAACCGAGCGGCTTATCCAACGATTAACCGTATGCTCTTAGATCATCATCGTTTTTGTTAAAGGGGAACATCAGATCCCAGAACACACGGGCAACTATCCGGTCCTTGAGAGTCTATAATAACGTAGATACCATATAGTAATGCAACAATGAGCAAGGATAGAGAGCCATACCTGACTTACCTGCCAAGCGAAACGGCATTTTTTAGATTTTTGATTTCTTGATTTTTGTGGATTTTCATCATAAGACAACAACCACATTGACATGATATAATGTGAACATGAACGAATATGAACGAGCATAACATGAACATAACATAATAAGAGAAATATGAACAAAACATGGCACAACATAACATAACAAAGATGGATGAAATATAACAAACAAACAAATGGCAAACATGCATGCGACTAAAGGCACGGTGGGACAAGACAACATGCACACGGTGGGACAACACATGCAGTGATATAAGGACACGGTGGGACAAAGACACGTGGGATGACAATACCACGGAGGACAACACGTGTGATGAATGACACGGCAGGATAGGGATACGTGTGACGAATGACACGGTGGGACAAAAGACATGGAGGACCATAGAAATATATGACAAGGACACACTCTTCAATCAAAGCCCAAGATCAGATGAAGCGAAACCGCCAGGTTCAAAATTGTGGGACAATGTCCTCTCATGGAGACATGATTAAGCAGATAAGCAAAAGCTGAGAAAGCCATGAGCTTCAGAAGAGATATTGAAGAGATGAGAACAGATCGAAGAATGTGAGCATGAGACAGAGCGAATGATAGAGCAAGGAAAGCTTGAACCTGCAACCTGCAGCCTGCACACTTAGCAAACAGATTACGTATATGTCCTCAAGATAAAAATAAAAGGAACAAAAGAGAAGTATTTTTGGATTTTTGTATTTCTGATTTTTTTTTTTGCCATATTCAAATTTTTGTTATTTTTTGACATATTCAATCTTTTTTGGGAATTTTGACAATATTTCTTTTTTGGATTTTGAACTATATTTCATTTTTTTTGGATTTTGACATAGCAATCTGCAGCACCCAAAGACGGGCTCGAACTACTGGCCAGGGATCGCCGTCCCTCCCCTCTCATTAAAGACTTCCCTTGAGTAGGGCGTGCATGTGAGGGTGGCTTACCATAACCAACCGCCTCTAAAGAACGGTGCCCCTACTAAGGCCATACCCGGGATTCAACCCAGCCTAAGAGGGAGATAGAAGAAAATTGGAGACAAGCTTTATGCAGGATGGGAGACATCAGGATTTGAATTCCTTCCAGGGCACCACCCCTCAAAGAGTAGGTCTGTTGCGCTGGGGCTTTGTGTCTTTGATTTTGAGACCCATATTTATCAGGCATGCATGCGACCGGGCTCATGACGTCCCGCGGGGAACTGTACTGCCACTCTTGCCATGCCTTTGATCCATAATCTTGCATTGATTCATTTTCTCATTGATTTTTGACAGCCCTTGTTGGCTAGATATTGCATGAAAGCTCACTTTCGAGGGTCAAGACTGCCCCTATTTGAGACCTCTCTCGTATTAGGGAGTACCTAGGTCGGTCATCTCATCCATCAATCTCTTTCCCCTACACTTGGCCGAGCAGAGAAGAGAAAATGACCTTTGTGCATACCCAAAGTATGGCCAAAGCAGCAACGGTGTGCCTCAGAGAGATCGGCTATGGCTCACCGTGTAGTGTGTGAAAAAACCCATACTCAAAGGTCACCCTCAACGATCGGGGAGAGAAACTAGACTCCCAGCGCGGAGCTATCACCAGCCTAAGGATGCTGCAGAAGCAAACTCATTTGACTAAATGAACTAAGCAAAATTCTAAAAGCCACTTAACCATGTGAGGAACCAACATTTATCTTAACAATGTGCAGGAGTAAATAAGTGATAATAATAGCATGTTCTTTGCACAAAATAAAGATACCTTGCAAATCCATGGAATGAAACTAGCATTCTGAAGCAATTGTGATCATCGAGCTTCGCGCAGCACGAGCTTCATATTCCTTGCTTGACAGGACGAAAGGGAGAGGATAACAAAGGATTAAAGATTCCTTGACACGGAGGAGTGGCAGACATCAAACTGGACGAAGGAGGATAAAAAGGAAGAGAGACGAGGGCTAGAACTCCCTCGTTAAGGTGCCAAGACCCTGATAACAAGGAACCAAATATAGAAGAAACCATATTAGCTGAGATCAAGGCGGGCTAAAGCCTCGAAAACAGCACGAGAAAGGGTGGAGACCCTGAAAGGGTGAAGAGGAGAGAGTAGAAAGATGATAAGAAGAATGTGAAAAAGGTAAGGGGGAAGAAGAGTGATCATCCGACGTGGTCGGAGAAAAGGAACTAGGACCACCCGACAGAGTCGGGGAAGGAGAATGAGAGTCACCCGACAAGGTCGGGGAATAAGAAGGAGAACCCGGAGATACCGGAGGAGAAGAACTGGGAGATGTCCTGAGATCGGGATGAAAAGACACAGGCCGAGGCCTAGAATCATGAGAGGAGGGAAAGTCCGGAGGTTCCGGATAGGAAAAGGAAGAGCGGGGATTCGCGGATATGAGATGGGAGGAGAGAATCATGGGGGAAGAACTAGGAGAGGGCAGATACACCACCCAGGGGTGGGAACCGAGCAGAAGAAATGATGAGTGAAATGAAGAAGAAGGAAGAGAAGTGGACCCCTGAGTGCACAACTGATGGCCTTTAAGCTTACGTCGTCGCCTCTTCTTAGCTGATACTTCTTGAACATGGACTCGCCTGGCGCGGACTAGGACCCTTGGGTACCTTGCCTTGCAATATCTTCTCAAATAGCGAGCCCATCTAGCAGATGGCCTTGCCCGACTGTGGACATGCAGTTTCATCGGGGCGGTTGCCCCTAGACTCCCAAAGCTAACAATAGTAGGACATTCTTGAACAACTAACTCCTCATAATACTGAATATCATAAAACCATGGAGTCTTGTTACTTGGCACAAGTAGCATGAGATTCGGCAACTCCACTCGGAACTCAGCCTTGAAGCACAACTCCCTTGGTAAAAGGTGAAGCTGAGGGAGAGTAATACACGGCGTTGACATGGCCGGTTTGCTAATAAACTGAGGAAGATTGCATAACAAGTGCAGAACATCCTTGGAAAGTGTAGAAGATACATCCAATTGCCCCTTGAACATAGAATCCATAATCTGCTTGGCGGCCGTCTGCGTTAGCAAAACACGGGTAGAGAACCCTTCTTGGCATGTCATCTGAACAGCAATAGAGCGAGGAGAAATAATAGCATCATTAGTGAACTCTCCGACGAGAAATGAGATTGCCACCGGCCTTGCTCGGGAAGAAACTGGCAGTGCCTGGGAACTCTTCTTATCAACTGTCATCTTTGAAAGTGTAGGCACATCATCCCCAAAATAACCAGGGACCAGGACACGAACCGGCATCCGACAGATAAAATCTTGAATCTTGAAATGTACGGCCGGCACTGAATCATCCTGACTTGACTTATTATCTCCCTGAGGATTAGACCCAAGGGGCACCAAAGGAAGCGCACACCCGCTCCGTGGGGTGGAAGTGGTTGGAGAAGTAAAGGGAATATGTTTGGGTGGTACGTGTGAAGGTTTGGAAGGCATGGAGGCTCCAACGGGAGTGGTGATGGAAAGTGAAGGCGTAGGTGATGTGCCGATGATAGGCTCGGGTGGCGATAAAGGTGACGGCAAAGGCGTGGCTGAGGGTAGAGATAAAGGAGAAGGTTTGGCTTGCTCAGGCTCGGGCAAAGGTGATGGCGGAGATGGTGGAGATGGAGGTGGTGATGGAAGCACTGGTGGTTGAGATGGAGATGATGGTGATGGCAATGGAGATGGTGAGGATAGTGATGAAGGTGATGGGGGTAGTGGACATGGAGGTGGAGAGGGTGAAGAGGGAGGTTGTGGTGTCCACCGTCGACGTGTCGACATAACGCATCGAGCGGTGTTAGGAATAGGAGTAGTGGTAGTGGTGGCGGGAGAAGAAGGGGAGGCACTAGCCTGAGTAGAGGCTTGGGTTTGTGGCGGCGATGGAGCCGGGGTAAGAGATGGTGGAGGTAACTGAGTAGGTGATGGAGCGAGTGCATCACTAGACGAGGAATAATAGGGGTGCCCCTGACCTTGAAGTAACAGAGACGGCTGCCCGGGTGGCACTTCTTGCTGCTGTTGTTGGTTGTGAAGATGTAAAATAACTTTATGCATGGCAGCCCAATCAATCCTTTTCTTAGCTTCCAGATCATAAACATAATCCTGGAACTCGGGGCAATCCTCAACCAAATGCCCCTGCTGACGGTGGAAATCACAGAACTGAAGCATATCCCCGACCGCGGGTCGGTAAGGCACAACTGGAGATAACGGCAACGCGTGAGTGGCCATCAAAGCCCGAAATATATCGGTGAAACACTCCGGCAAAGGAAGATGAGGAGCCTGCTTCGGGCAAGGTGGATGCCGAGGGATATGTAATGGTGGAGAAGGTTGTGGAGACGGAAGTGGAGGTTGCATAGGCAGGAGTGCGTGGCTAGTGGTGGAGGGCTTTGGTGAAGGCATGTGTGGAACAGGATGAGGTGGTATGTAGACGGCATCTACTTGCTCGGGATGTGGTGTTCCCTTGACCGGAAGTGGAGATGGAGACGGGTATGTGGATGCGGGAGGCTGACTCATGGAAGGTTGATATGCTGAGGCGTATAGGTATGTAGAGGCAGGAGGTTGGCTCGTGGAGGGATATGTGGCGGAAGACTGACTCATGGCGGGCCGACTCATGGGAGCGTAGGGTTGACATGTGGAGGGTGAAGGTTGATATGTGGAGGTGGATGGTGGAGAATCGAGGTCAAGGGAATCTTGGATTTGTTGGCGAATGAAGCGGGCTCGGCTGTATAATTGTTGCCAGGAGGTGATGTTGTTGAGGGCTAAGATGAACCGGTACTCGGGCGTTGCATTGGATATCAGCATCTTGATTTGTTCTCCCTCCGGAATGTGTCCCGAGACTTGCGCGGCAAGGTGACGCCAGCGGTCGGCAAAGGTGCAGAAATCCTCTTCGGGCTTCATCATCTCTTGGGCCAGATCCGCGATAGAATACTTGGGCCCAACCTGGTCTTGATACTGCTGAATAAACTTTTCTTGAACGGCATGAAAACTCACAACTTGCTCTTGCGGAAGAGAGAAGAACCAATCCCGAGCCGGGCCTTCCAATGACAGACCAAACAGATAAGCCATCAAGTGTTGGTCATGTCGAAATTGGGCCGACTCATAAATGAACTCCTTCAAGTGCACATATGGGTCACCAACTCCACTATAACGGCGATATGCGGGAATTTGTGAAGATGGCGGAAGCCGAAGACCTTGAAATGCGAATGGGATACTCAAGGAGGATTTGGGATCGATCCGGCGTTGAAGCTCATCAAGCTGGCGTTGGGTTTGAGCAATCATCTCCTGGGTAGGGAGAGATCGAGAAGAATATGGGCCAACTTGAGCAAGAGGGTGTGAATTAGGACCAGGAGTATGGTATTGGGACGAATAAGAGGATCCGGGCTGAGAAGAAGACGGGCCCATTCCGGGAATGGAAGGATATGTGGGCCTGGAAGAGGCATGAGCATATGGGTTGAATGGGCTGGCAGCAACATGGGCAGAAGGATGAGGCCCATTAAGAGAATAATGCCCATTAGCAATTGGGCCAGCAACATATGAAGGAGAAGGAGGAGGCCCATGAATAGGAGATGGCCCATTATGAGAAGAAGGCCCATTAAGATGAGATGCAATAAGACGTTGGGCCTGGGCCGGGTCCATTTGGCAAACAAGGCTTGAAATACGGGCCATGAGATTAGCTTGTTCCTCAGATGGGTCAGGGGGACCACGAGAAGATGGACCCAAGCAGGAAGAGGATTCCACGTGGGAATAGGAAGCAGATTGGGAAAAAGAATGATACAAGGGGTTAGAATACTGCTCCATGAGGGCAAATGGAGACTTAATACATGGAGATCAAGGACAATACAAATGGGGAAGCAATGGCTTAATGGGCTTGAGAACAAGGGGGGCCGACCCACTAATGCAAAGATGAATGGACAACGGACCACGGGACAATGGACTAGACAATGGACACACAAAATGGGGTAACCTAAGTGGGCCTAATAATGATGAAAGACGTGGGTGCAACACAAAACACCACTAATGGGCTTGGACAAGCCCAAATAACACAATCAATGCAATGTAAGAGTTTTCACCCAAGTCAAACAAGTTGATATGATGGGAAATATTTTAGAGATTTCAATGGACCTTTTAATGATTTGAATTAATAATAATTCCCTCGAGATAGGAATCCTATGGGAATAAGATCCAAACTTTGGGTTGACTAAGGTTAACTCCCTCACACTTATGCAAATGCAAGCCTAAGGGGTGGAAAGGTACAACCGGCCCGGTGTCCGTGTGGGAATCCACGGCTCACGGGGACTTATGGAGGTCCTTGATGTGTTTTCCTGGTCGGCTCCAAGGAATATGGAGACGAGAGGTCCACGCACCAAGGTAGGAAATGCAACTATGATATGCAATGTATGGCCCTATGTGCACCGGAGTGCATGCAAATTCTAGCTTAAAATTAGAAAATCAAGACTAGTTTAAACTATGCAAACATGATCCAACAAAAACAAATAGTATATGGATGGGAAGACAATACAAAGATCTGCACAACGGCCCCAAGAACAGATCAATCTGACCCCGGGAGGTCAATCAAATCACTAAGCAAAGATGCCCCCGTGAACCTATGCGCAGACCACATGCAGATTTTATGGACAAAATGCTAACATGATGATAATTTTTAACTAAGCAAATGAGACCCAAATGATGCAAATAAGCTATGGATGGAAAGACAATACAAAGGACTATCCAATGGATCAAAAATCAGTGTAATCAGACATCGGGAAGGCAGTCAAATCACTCATTAAAGATGTACCTGTGAACCTGTCCCTGAGCCTGCCTGCAGAACTTATGCACAAAACTCAAAAAGATGGACAAGATTAGAATATGCAAATGTTAACCAAATGATGCAACTGATATATGGATGGAAAGACAATACAAAGGGCTATCCAACGCAACAAGAATCAGCTCAATCGGAATCCGGGATCAAAAGTTATGCCTCGATGAACACGGCCCTGTGAGCATGCACGCAAGATTGCCAGAAGCCGTGTAACGGTCTACCAAAGGACCGTTACATGCATGTGACGGTCTACTGCAGGACCGTCACACAACCAAAGCCCTTAAAACACCAAAAATAGTTGGACAATGGAAGAAATATCACCTAAACATGAACATGCACCCACCCAACCTACAAAAGAGCATGAAAACAAGCGTGATGGGCATTGGTGTCCCACCGTGATCGCCAAAAAACTGTTGATTTGTTTTCTTAATTATTAGATTAGATTCCTATCCCGCCCCCTTTAAATACATACATGCATAAACATGTGAATCAAAGACAAGGGGATGAAAGGATGGAAATACTAACCGTGATCGCCACCAAGGATTAACAACGCCACAAGGATGAAGAAAGGAGTGCAACGGCGCCGTATACCTTGGAAAGAAAACTTGATCGCGCTTGAAACGGGGTGCGGGGAACTTGTGGATTCAAACCTCCTCTCCTTCCAGCCGGCTAGAGGAAGAGGGCCTCACGTTGTATTCATGCTCTCCTGCAAAACAAAGATCAAACAAGGACAAAAAACCCATTAGAACATGCATGTGTAGTATCAATCCCGCAGTGATAAAATAGGGGTAGAAATTGAGGGAAAACTCACCGGGGGGAGGTTTTTAACCCCTATGGAAGGGTGGAAAAGATAGGTGTGTGTGTTGTGCATGCATGAGATTTGAAATCATGAGATTTGATTGAGAGAATAGAGAGAAAACGATGATGCAAAACGGAGAAAAACGCATGTGTAGCAGAAAGTGCAGGAAACTGTGATGATTTGTGATTTTGAGAGGAAGGGAACTAAGAGTGGAGATCATGAAATCAAGCCTAGAAGGATAGAATAGAAAGCCAATACTTCCCTCTTCAAGATGGGGTCGAAGTTGTGAGTCGACGGTGCAGCATGGCTTCGCCCCACGTCCGGAAAGAGCCCCCCCCGTCGCGACTGCGAACTGGGCAGTTTTTATAGAGTTTTGCAAGAAAGCCTCATCTCCTTATCACGACTCCCAGAGATAGAGTCCAAGATAAATCGAGTTCTCTGGATCAAACTCGAGATAATACTAAGGACAAGAGATGGGAACAAACGGGGATCAATTCAGAGGAGGATTCTAGAAGATATGTCTTTTGGAAGGCAGCCCCGGAGCCTTATCTGCAGAGTTTGAGTTGAACTAGGAAACATAAATCCTGATCTTGCGACCCAGATCCCAAGAGATATTGCCAATGAAAATTTGATTCCTATGAACCAAATTCAAGATAATACCAAGGGCTAGAAGTAGGAAAAAACGGGGATCAATTTGGATAAGAATTCAAGAAGTTATGGACTCTTCAAGAGGGCCACGGCGCACAAAAACGGAGCAGAGTCCAGCACGAATTGGACTCTCTGGTGCATGTAACGGTCTATCGTAGCACCGTCACATATGATGTAACGGACTAGGGTAGGTCCGTCACACTCTGGAGGTCGAACGAGACGTTTTCGGATGAGATTGGATGTAACGCACCTAAACAGGGCCGTCACTTGGTCTAACGGTCAAGGATAGGACCGCCACACTCTAGGGGTTGAACCGGGCTGTTTTGGGCAAGTTTTGGTGTGACGGTCTATCGTAGGACCGTCACACTGAAGTAACGGTCTTCACTGGGCCGTCACTTCAATGAAGTAACGCACCTGCAAACGACCTTCACTTGGATGAAGGCAGATTCTGGGCAGACTGCGCGCGACTTTAGAAATCGAAGCGTATCTCTCAAACGGTGGAGAATTAGACAAAGTGGTAAACATAGAAGTTGTAGATAACTGAGAGAGGAACAACTTTCATGAAGAAATAAATTTGAGAAAATGATTGTAAGAGGGTGAAAATGGGGCTGGAAGAGAGAGGAAAATTCTGGAATGTAGGTGAACAGCACGGCATGCCAGAAAAATGTGAATAGCTCACAATCGGGGCAGAACCGGCCAACAGTGTAGAAGAAGAAATTGTAGATCTTTGAAAGAGGAACAACTTTGATGAAGACAACTTTTTGAAAAGAGGATTGGAAGAGGGTGAAAAAGAACCACTTTCAGGACTGCGCAGTGAGAGAGAGCCGATTACTTGGGGGAAGCCGGCCTAAATGGGCCGAAAGTCGACTTGGAAGCCGGAATTTGACAAGATAAGCTCCGGGGCTATAAGAAATCATGATCTCCAAGACTCAAAGGATATGAAATGGTAAAAATGGACTTGAAATTCATCCAAGGAAGCTCCAAAATAATGGCTAATTCGGGACATCAAAAAATGATGAATAAGAGAAATGACACAACTTGTGGGCTAAAACGGGTGTCAACAGCGGGGTGGGGGAATCTAAGGTAGAAGCCGAATTGCCTAGCTACGCCGGTGCTGCTAGCTTCTGGAACAACATGACAGATAGTCAGTGACGACACTGCCACGGGCTCTGCTGAGCTCAGGTGAGGACGAAACTAGTGTCGAAACTTCCTGGGTTGGCCCAGGAGGACGTCTGAATTTTTGGGGAATTTCCTGGCGTCGACGGTGGCTGGGATAGGGTCTAGAACAAGACCGAACTGCTCTGGCTCTGACTGTTCCCAGACTGTTGCTGCAGAAAGACGAGGGCGCCATGATCACTCCCGAGATTCGATTGATGCGGGACCAGAACTGCTGCGATCATGGTCGAGTCTTCTTCGAACGGAGACCAACGGGGTCATCGGCAGATGTCGGAGCTGACCGCAAAGACAGGAACGGTGGGAGGGTGTCGGATCAGGCTCAGGGGGAACTGACCTTGCACACCTTGGGGAGAAAATTTGGAACTCTGGGCTCTAGGGTCCAAAAAATGCCCTGCTTCTTGGAGATGACAGAGGACTTGGAGGAGAAAGCTTCAGCCAAACGCCACCCCAAGAAACTCAGAGCGCTAGTCGTGGGAGCCTCTGAAAGTTGCTGCTGGTTGTCTGCCTGGGAGGACATGCGCAGTCTGACGAAGATGACTCCTCCGAGCAGCTCCGAAGTCGAACGTTGACGACACCACCTCGCCTACAAAGCAGCCTCGTCAAGCTTTTTAGTAGTATAAGGTACACCACCAGAAGATGCGCGGTGAAGATGTGGTAGCCTCTGCAACTTGACCCTTGACTGCTGCCTGCGAACTGGGATGAACTGGGTGGTGATAAGTGTAGGGAAATGGGGTAGATGGGATGGGAAATGGGATGGATGGGCGTGGGGGCAACCCCTAGCTGTGAGGGGGTCTGGGAGGGGGCAGGCCAAGGTGAGGGAGGGGGAGAATGGGGGCTGGAAGGGGGTCTAGCAGGTGGAGGGAGGGAGAGCTACGAATTTGGGTTGGGAAGGAGAGAGGGAAGGAGAGATCTCTCTCAAGGTTAGAATGTGGCTTAATGGGGGTTGTTAATGGGAGTCTTGGGGATGGGAAGCGTTGTGTTGGGGAAGGGAAGGGGTGCTTGAGGAGTGGGGAATTGTCCCTTGGGAGATGTGAGAGGTGCTTGGGGAAGGGGAGTGGGTGGTTGGTGATTGGAGGGTGGCTTGGAGAATGGTGGATTCTATCTTCGGATTAGGGGGAGTAATGTGGAGTGTGGGGAGTTGGGGAGACACTTAAATGGGGGAGGAAGAGAGAGAAGATGATGTGGAAGGGAGAGGAGAGAGAAGGGGGTGCACCCCTCTTGGAGAGAGAGAGGGAGAGAGAGAGAGAGAGAAAGGGGAGAGTCACACTCCACTTGAAGAGGGGGAGGATTTCACTCAAATGTGGATTTTCTAATTCTCAATGCATTAGTTCTACAATGGAGGGGTTGAGGTCTATTTATAGGCACCCAACTTCTTACATGACCAAAATAACCCTGAACTAATGGACTAAAGACTAGACTGTCCTAAGGGGGGCACGCATGGGCCTAGCCCATTAGTTGGGCCCAATTGACACATGACTTATGTAAATGACTCCCTAACTTAGGTACTTGACTCAAATAAAAGGAAAATTAGATGATAAGACTCAAATACGAAAATGAAAATACATCATATGACTTGAAATAAAGTGGCGAACAAGATGTAGCACTACTGGCGATCATCGGGAGCCTTGAAAAAGTGTGGAAGTGCAGGAGATGACCCCATCATCTCTATCTTGACTTAGCGGGGAGCGATGCCCTGCTCGATCGTGGGGATCATCCCTTTCCCACTCACCCATTCTCTATGGAAGGACATCGTGGCAGGCATCTCAATGGTGTGGGTGTAATCCTACGTTCGTCGGGCTAAGCCTCGTCAATGTGGCCCCATTACTCGTTCGTTGGTAAATCTCATGGCGTCCCGGATGCACGTGCGTGAGAGTCATGCCTGTTGGCTGGCTAGTTCTTAGTGGGCCTAGATTGGGCTACATTTCCAGACTGTTGGTCGACTAGCGATGACAGCTATAGGCCTGGCGACATCGGGTCATACGGGGCCTGGCGGATTTCCCCCTTCTCATTATCTTTTTTCTTTCCAAGTTAGATTTCTCGGCAAAGATATAAAATAGATTAAGCATATGTTCTAATAATCACATAGAAGAAAATACATTGTTTAAGATCATATAACTTTTAGAAGATGATTTGTGTTTGAATTGATATCTTAATCGTTGTTGATTTTTGGTTGGATGTGGCCGAGAGGGGGTTGAAAGGGATATTCTTATGTCTATGGTGTTTCATGTTTAGACATTAACCTTTATGTAATAGAGGAATATCCCCTAAAAATTTCTATAGGGTATAGGTTAATATTTCTTGGTACTTGGCTATGTGATTCTATAAAAATTTCTATGATTTAGCATATGGACGTCTAATATGGACAGTGAGGAGGGGAAGCCTGTTCGGCCCAATAAGGCCCAGCATCAGTCGACCTGCATCCTAGGGACCAACAACAACCGGCTGACGGTCCAGTGCACATCCTGCCAAGGCCTGAAAGAGGACTGGCTCAGAGTCTAAGTCCTCTACGTCATGTGCGCCTCCATCGTTCGGTTGGAGCAACGCACGTCATTAGCAACCATCACTGTATTAATGGCGGAACTATCATCATATGGCAAAGAAACAACGAGTAAGTGCCCACACCTCCGATAAAGGAATGGCAGGTCAGCGTCACATCTCCCCTATCTTGTCAGGTGAGCAAGTGGGTGACCCACGTTTTCACGGTTAGCACAACCCCAACAACACCAAGTCAGAAGGCAAAAGTGAACAAAGCGAACTTTAGGAAGACCCTATAAATAGGACCCTAGTCAGAAGATCATCGAGGTATGCAACCTCCGCCTCTTAAGCTCTCAGCTTTTGAAATCTCTCTCCCCATCGAGGCTCTCTCACCTTTCCCTCTCCAATGCTCATCCAAGCATTTTCTCCCTCCTTCACCGATGATTGTTTATCTTAAGTATCAGATGGTTATCCTATGAGATCACTCCTAGGGCTCCTTTTGACGCCTCTTTGTACTCGCAGGTTCCTCTCAGGGATGACCTCCTCTTCCCGCACTCAATAAATCTCAAGACTATAGCTCGTGGTTGGAGGCGACCAATTTTGACCTCTATAGACATTAAAGTAGGTATTGCTCATGATCTCAGTCGCAATGCCTCCAAATAATTGCTAAAATAAAAATTACAGAAAGTTCTTTAAAATGGAAGGATTTAAGGAACAAGAGCCTATGAGGGTCGCGGGCTACTATTGTCAATAGTGGGTAGAACGATGGGGAACCGACACGATGAAGGGAGTTGGGGAAGGGGTTTTGCAGTGACATAGAGGGGTGAACAGTGGGGTGGCACAATATGACCCTAGCGGTTGTGGAGTGTGCATGATCGGCGACGAGTGATGGTGGGGTCTGACGGCCCTATTTATGGTTGGAAGACAAAGACGGGGGGGTGCATGGAGGTGGAAAAGGGCGTGGGGGAGGGCGCCAAACTGTGGTGCGACGGTGCCTAGTGGAAGCTTTGTAGGGCATTCAAGGTCGATGGTGGTGCTAGTGGAGGGGTAGGCAAGGCCCTACAGTCTGGCAGTGGCCTGATTTGTAGAGGACGAAGGTGAACAATGCTGCTAGGTGGAGGTGCGTGGGTTGTAGGGGGGTTACTGAACACGACATGAAGAAGAGGAAGAAGAAACATCCTTGGTGTGTGCGGTTCTTGCTGGTATAGTGGGCGAAGGGTTAGGGTCTTTGAGGTTTGCAATTAGGGTTATTAGGTTATACACTTATATTAACTTGATGAAAATACCCTTGAAATTGAGTTATACGGTTTGATGTTATAGATGCAAGATGAGCTTGGTGGCCCCAACAGGTACTATCCCTAAAGTGGAGGTGGGATTTTATCCTTGTAAAAGGGCCCTCTTAGGTTAAGAGATGAAGATCAACTTTATAAGTACTTGGTTACTTTGTCAACATCCAATATGAGACTAATCTTATAGCCCTAGGTCCTACTACACTAGTCCCCCTTGAGAAGGTAAGCGAGTGCGAGCTCTGGGTTCTCACAGATGGTGCCAAAAAGTGTAGAGGTAGAAAAGTATTATCTTAGGCCTCGTACTACACCTTTGATATTTCTTTGTGGGGAAGAGAGTCCAGCTATCCGAGGAAACCTGCAAGTACTAAGCAACAAGTCAGAAGGAACTCGGGGTGTGATCCTAAGGGACAACCCTCCGATGCTTATGGCAGAGACGCATGCAGAAGAATGTGAATGATCAGAGAGAGGGAAAGGAGAGTTCTAGAGAGGGAGAGAGTGCTCGGGGACGTGACCTGGAGCCTGGAGATAGGAGAGTTCTCTCTATATCTCTTTGGAGGCAGGAGTGTGTCTATGCGAGTGTCTGTAGGCAAGTTGCAAGGTGTTGCTATCTCTATATCCCTTGCTAGGTCCGTCTAGGACCCTATTTATATCATTCATCTTAACCTCATCTCTTTCCTGACTTAGGGAGGTCATGGTTAGTAGAGTAATAAAATTCTCGATCATGGGGATCATTAGTTACCCATTCTCTGTGGAAGGGTGTCGTGGTGGGCATCTCGGTGACGTGGGTGAGATTTGACACTTATCGGGGGTAACTCCCGTAACTCTAGCCTCAATGTTCACTTGTTGACGGATTATGTGGCATCCAAGACGCACATGCATGGAGATTGAGCTCGCGAGCTGATTAGTCCCAAGTGGGCCTCCATTGGGAAATGTTCTTGGATTGTGGGTCAATCGGCAATGGCCGCTCTGGTCCTGGCGACAAAGGGCTGCTTCGGGCCTAGCATTATTGGACTACATTGGGCCTAGCAGTTTTTCCCCTACTTAGGTGTGGTTACCTAAAAATCAAAACTAAATCAAATCAAAATTTTTAATACGGTTCAGTTTAGAATCAAATTGAATTTTTTAAAATTTCAACTAGAACCAAACCGAACCAAACCTACAGGTTCCGTTTGGATTTTAGGTTGAGCCCGAATAATGCTCACCCCTACTTGTTGCCCATCCCTAATTACAACCCCATGGGGTATAGCTAGTTTTTTTCTTCAAAAATTTTGGGAGGTGGGGCCCACCCCCTCTTATTTGTGATACATGTCAATCTTGGCATCAGACTATATGAACAATAATTTTAATGTTCATACAGTCCATTTTATTTTATTTTTTTTAGTCTTTTAGATTTTTGGATGGGGTGTAATATATTTGACAAGTTAGAATGGAGTGGACTCCACCTCTCAATTTTTTTAAAAAAAACTTGATGCACACCCACATAGTGTAATTGGGGGGAGGGAGTGCATCAATATTACACTTGATGTAGAGCACTACATAGTCGTATTCTTAGGTACTTTAAGACATGTTTAGTTCTAGTTACCGGAGATTCTTTACGTAATACGAGAGAGGGAGAAAAAGTTGATCTTCGTTAATTTTAAAGAATTTTTAAAATTTTAATTTTTCTCTACTTCTTATATTTTTCTTTTTAATAATTTAAGATTACATTTGTAACGACCCAAAATCCGGATATCGAGAAGAACCCGATACCATTCGAATCATGTGCCACCACCCACGAGTCGGGAGGCTCGGAATGGTTATTTTGGTGTTGTAGAGACGTATTAAAATTCAAATAATTGAAGGAAATAAGATACATGACTAATCAATTTAATAACAGCAATAAAGTTAACATTTTATAATTAAATAATTTAACTATAGAGTCCAGTCCACAAGTACAATCAACTAGAAAGCGAACGTACACTACTGCTGGGCATACCCTGGCACTAGCAAGTTGGCTACTAACGACCATCCGAGTGCTGCACCAAGCTCGAGGAAGAGCGCTGCACTTGAAAAGTAGGGAGTGAGTCTCACCTCATTGGGTCAGTAGGGGTCTCGCGGATCCCCACCACAACAACAAAGATAAGTAGTAACACCCAATCACAACAACAACAATAACAATAATAACAACAATAAAATAACAACAACGACAGAAATAGTAAGAACGGTAGACGGCGGAACTACAGAGTCTCTACGCTACTCTGACACTCGACAAGAAAGCCACGAACTCTAGTCGGGACCGCCGACCCATGGCAAAACCACGGTCTCACTACCAAGAGAAAACCCATGACAACACTGTAGATTATAAAATCACCACCCACTAATATGTCAAAAATAATAATGATGATAATAACAACATGAAGATATGCATAAGTGAAGATAAGGGGTGGGACACATGCAATGAATGATAAAAATATATCCATGATCGCCACCGAAGCCTATAACTTGCCAAATAGTAGGGCTAACAAAAGGGGGGCATGCTACTTACCTCGGAAATAAATGGAAGGCCAAAGACGGGCCTGACAATGAACACGGTGCCCTTGAGGGCCGTATTCTAAAGAATGTGGTCCTGGACCACACCGCATTCAGAAAACTACCGCGAGATGCTTGGATTTGTTCCTTCCTTGCTCCAAGGCCGGCCAAGGTGCAAGGGCCTCACGTCCTCTTCTTCCTATGCCTGCAAAACAGTGAAACAAACCAAAAGAAAGACCATTAGAACGTGATTAAGCATAGTATCCATCCTTGAATCTAAGAAGAACATGCACATGGAGGGGAAGATACCTGGGGGGTTTTGGTGGTTTTAAACCCCTAGTGGAAGGGCGCAAATTTGGTTTGCTGTGTGTGTGTGTGTGTGTGTGTGTGTGTAGTTGACAAATGATACTAGTTTGAAGAGAATATATGACGCTACGCGAACTTTAAAAATGAAATAAGGGACACTAATGAGAAGCGAGAAGAACAAATTTAAAGAATAACATGGAACAAAACACCCTAGATTACTCCCTGAATGATAGAGGGATGAGGGATAAAGGGTCTTAAATAAAGCATGGCCTCGTCCTCCTCCTCGTGATCGAATCCCCAGGTTGCATCCCTTGGAGCAGATGGCCAAGGGTCCAATTTATAGGAGAAAGGGAACCCAGAAACCCTAGGTCGGATTCTGAAAGATATAGGAGATTTGGTGATTTAAAATTAGTTAATCTTGCCAAAATTTGAGGGGGAAAGATTCCTAGAAGGATTAAGAACCTACCTTGGCTGATTCGAGCTTCGAAACCTACCCAAAGTGGGATCTAGAGGGATCTAAAATGGTAAAGAATAAGTTTCAGTCGGATAGGGTTTCTGACTGAGAACGCGGTCACCATGAAGACCGCGATCTTATGAACGCGGTCGTGACCGAGGCCGCGTTTAGCTAGACGAGTAGTTGAAAGAAATAGCGACTGTTCAAAAGGGTGTTATTTTTAAAATAGCATACTATCCTTTGACATAAATTAAAAATAGTTTATTTAAGGTTAATGGCACCTTCAGACTTGGTTTGGGCAGATTTCTTCAGAGCTAAATATTTCAGAGGCAGGCATATTTCAGAGGTTGATTTCAAAGAAATGCAAGGGCATGCCAAAAGAAGCTGGTTACAGGCCAAGAACCTTATCATGGTCCATAAAAGAATGATAGTAGGTAATGGAAGTTCTTCTAATTTTTGGTCTGATGTTTGGATTGGCAACCAGCCTCTTGCATCATATATACCTAGCCTTAATATTCCAAACCCGATGATAACAGTAACGGACATGATTCTACACCCCTCTCAAGAAGAGGTTTCTATAATTAACAGAATGCACCCTCCAGCCATCAGAGATGCAATTTGGCAAACATCCTTAAGTCAAGACATGGACAAAGCAGTGTTCAGTTTTTCTGCTTCGGGAAAGTGTCAGATCTCATCCACTTATAATGAGCTTTGCAGTCATTATCCGGTTATCAATTCATTCTCACGCAATCGGACTTGGTCCAAATGGATCCCTACTAAGCTTTCTATCCATATCTGGAAAGTTTATTACAACTGCCTCCCGACAGACTCAAGGATCAAATCCATGGGCATTTCTTTTCCTTCCAAATGTAAATGCTGTAGCATCCCAATCGAGGAGGACACTACTCACTTATTTGCTCAAAGTGATTGGGCTTCATCTCTCTGGTCTTCATTCAACAAAAAAGGATGTCAAATTTGGTGAAATTTAGCCACATCATTGATTCAAAACACAACAAAGGAGCTGAAAGTTAAATCCTTTTTGGGTCAATTTCAGCTTGCAGTTTTAGCCTTTGGACTTTGGGAACTTTGGTTAGCTAGGAATGCTACTATGTTTGAAGGAAAATCAACATCTCCCCATAGTCTATTCCACAAGGTTTTATCACAGGTAAAATAGGCTCTTCAAAATGCTCACCTTTGGGAAGATAAAATTTGCAACCGACAAATATTGAAAGGGTTTGGTCTGAAGGCTGCAGCTAGGGGAGGTCCTTTGGTGAAAATTGTCAGATGGTCTCGCCCACCTTGACCCCAATTAAAACTTAATACTGACGTAGCAAGCAAAATATCTGGTTTCTCAGGTGGAGGTGGAATCAACCGAGACTTCAAGGGGGATACTATTCTGGCTTTCTCTCATTATTACATGCATTGCAACAGCCTTGTGGCTGAAGCCCGGGCCCTACTAGATGGCATAAAGTACCTTCACACAATTTCTTTTCAATCGGCTATGATTGAATGTGACTCTCTTATTCTGGTGCAAGTCATTAACAGGAAGGCAGCATGCCCATGGGAGATACTACCTTTTGTCAGAGAAATTTGGAGTTACTCTCCTCCTTCACTGAATATTTCTCACATTTTCAGGGAAGCTAACTCTGTTGCCGATTCTTTAGCCAATTTTGCTTGCACATCTAAATGTAATAATTTTTTCATCTCGCAGCATGAACTTCCCCATTTGGCAAAGGGTGCTGCTATGTTAGATAAGCTAGGCTTGCCTAGCATTAGAGTGATGTATATTGATGTATCTTTTTCTTCTTTTTAGTTATTAATAAAATACCCCCTAGGAGTGACATGGAAAGTGCTTGTGGTAGCACTTTGCTAATCACTACTAGGCAGGGCTTTTTATCAAAAAAAAAAGGTTAATGGCACCTTTGTGGAAGGTCGCTGGTTAAAAATTGGCGTCCAAGGTGAAGGCGTGAATTTTGCAGAACACGGTCTTCACCAATTGGTCGTTAATTGGTTGATTCTTTGGCCTCTTGTGAGCCTTTTCAACTCATTTTTAGCTCCGATCTCAATTCTCCTTCCCTTGAGGTCCAACCGGTGGTTTAAGTGAGCCCGGTATGAATGTGGCCTGGGTGAGTACCGACCTCCGGCGAGCCATGACAGAGCTCGAGATAAATCCACATAACTCGAGGTATATATCATGAAAATTGGGCATTTTACTATCAATGGAAAGAGGACGAAAAACCGCATAATGTGGATACACTTAATTAAAGTTTAGCCTGCAAGGATCCTACCTTAAATGGACCTAAAGTGAAGACAATAGAAACCTCGACATACCTTTGATTAAAACGCGATTGTGATTGCTATACTACATGAGAATTGGGCTACTTGGTATCAAAAGAAAGAGAACTCAAAGGTGCATGCGATGATATAACCTAATTAACATTTGGCCTGAGATAAACCTACCTCAAAACATAGTAAAGGATGACGACCTCTCCGAAACCATAAGTGAAAATGCCTCCTAGACTCGACGCTCCCGCTCTCGATCGCGCTCGTCGCCAGCCGCCTCAGCAAATGAGGGTTCTTGGTAGTGTTAGGCTTTGATTTATAGAGCTAGGATTGATATATGGGATGGGATATGGACGGGATATGGACGGGAGAGAGTCATGGAATCGAACGCGCGTGATATTTGCGCTTGACCGGGTCACGCCACCTCTTCTTCAAAATTTGGCCGCTAGGGTTAGGGTTAGCACCGAGAAATAGAGGGGAAATGATGTGACACGAGGTCGATGAAGGAATTCAAACTGTCAGCTGGAGAGCAGGAAGGTGAGGTGAGTAGAGAAGAACAGAGGAGCTTGGCCGGGGCCTCACACCCATCCCCATCTCAGGGATGACGCAGTCGCGCTCTTCAATTCTTCTCTGTGGTGATGGCGGTTGCAGGCATTGCAGTTGGCATGGCGGTGGTGGCAGTGGTGATGGACGACGATGACAGTTGAACGGTGAAGGAGGAAGACCGTGGAGCTTTGATGGGGCTTCACACCCGTCCTTTTCTCGAAGACGATGCACCGGAGCTTCACGGACGACCTCCATGGCGGGGCGAAGTAGGGTAGGGCCTCTCACCCGGGGTTCCAGAAATCTGGAAGAAAACTCATAGCCATAACTAAACTGGGTTTTTCTTCATTTTATTGTTTCAAATGAGGACTACGAGACTCTTTTTATAGACTTCACAAAGAAGATCAAAGGACAAACTAGAAGACTCTTTGATGCCTAGAAATATGAAAAGACACCTATGACTCATTATAACTACCTTAAAGACACTTAGGGATATCAACAGACAAACTTCAAAGACTCTTATGTAAAAAAAAAAAATTTACAAATATTTTAAGACAGAAGATCAAGTCTGATGTCGATGACGATCCCGTCAAACCCCTCCGCTTGCAGAAGGTTCGACCTCGAACCTCGAATCTCGAATTTTGAATCGCAGGACCCCGACTTGTTGGGACAAACCGGATGACTTGCTCTGATAACATTTGATGTGACATGAGGTCGAGGAAGGACTTTAAACTGTCAGCCGGAGAGCAGGAAGGCGAGGTGAGTAGAGAAGAACGGAGGAGCTCGGTCGGGGCCTCACACCCATCCCCATCTCAGGGATGACGCAGTCGCGCTCTTCAATTCTTCTCTGCGGTGATGGCGGTTGCAGGCGTTGCAGTTGGCATGGCGGTGGTGGCGGTGGTGATGGATGACGACGGCGGTTGAACAGTGAAGGAGGAAGATCGTAGAGCTTCGATGGGGCTTCACACCCGTCCTCTTCTCAAAGATGATGCACCGGAGCTTCACGGATGACCTCTATGGCGGGGCGAAGTGGGGTTGGGCCTCTCACCCGGGGTTCCAAAAATCTGGAAGAACACTCATAGTCATAGCTAAACTGATTTTTTCTTCATTCTATTGCTTCAAATAAGGACTACAAGACTCTTTTTATAGACTTCACAAAGAAGATCAAAGGATAAACTCTAAGACTCTTTGATGCCTAGAAATATGAAAAGACACCCATGACTCATTATAACTCCCTTAAAGACACTAAGGGATATCAAAAGATAAACTTCAAAGACCCTTATGTAAAATAAAAAAAAATTACAAATATTTTAAGACGGAAGATCAAGTCCGATGTCGATGAAGATCCTGTTAGGAAATGGGCCTCTAACGTGGGCCTATCGATTGGGTCTGGATTGAGCTCCTAAGAGTTTGAATTGGGCTCGAATTTGGTCGGATAAGGGCCGTTCTACAAGAACTCTGAGTTTTAAGCCAAAACCTGGAATTGGGCTGGACCACTATTTCTATTGCGTTCGCTTAAGAAGACAAAGTCACTGGAAAATTGACCCTCTACACGAATATAATTTTTCCATATTTTAATAAATTGGTATAAGTTTGACTTAAGAGAGAATTCAATTTATTATTAACAAAATCGGGTTGCTACACCCTCCCCCACTTAAGGAATTTGGTCCTCCAAATTCGCCAATGTAGTGCCCCAAAATTTATATAAATATCTTAAATTGATTAGGTATTATAGAGCTTAAATTTTTTTGGTCCTCCAAATTCGACTTGTCGCCAATGTAGTGCCCCAAAATTTTAAGAATTTTCTGGAATTTATTAGGTATTATAGAGCTTAAATTGATTATAAGGCCTAAGTATGTTGAATAATTAATCCAGCTTTGATAAATGAAACTCAAAAGGTTTAAGGACCAAGCCCATTAAGTTTGGCCCATATTCTAGAATGTTATTTAGCCTATTCATGAATTTTAAGGATAAACACCTTTTTTTAGATAATTATGTGGATAAAACAAATGAAAGAGTTTGAATTAAGTTGAATTCTACGCATAGTGGATGTAGCGGTCTATCGTGCGACCGCCACAGGCATGTAACGTGCCAAGCTTAGACCGTTACGCTCTGTCAGTTTTGTGAATGGAAGAAAGAGCAAAAAGATTAGATTTTTGCTAGTTTATTTCTTTGAGATTGAGATGGGAGGACTAGTAAACATGTTAAGGACTCTCAGAAGTCGATCTAAGCTTTAAAAAAAGACACTAGAATCGATCTAATCCTCAAACCCTTCCTATAAATAGACCCTAGTTTTGACCTGCGCGACCCCTACATCGGCTCACGTGGAACTAAGGTAAGGAGATAGTATTTCAGGTAATTTCTTTAGAACTTTTTGTTCCTTATACATAGGACTAATCTTCCTCAAAATTTCATGCTAGGAGATCAACTACACAAGGAGTTTGAAGCTTCCAAAGTTGCTGGCTCGACCATAGCAACCCAGAAACCTGAACGAAAGTCTACTGAAGATCAGAAGATTAAAGCACCAAAACGAGGTAATTAGCCAAAGTGTCTTTAGAACTTTCTGTTCCCCTTAGTTTCACCTTCTTACCCTCAAAATTTCACGTACTTAGGTCAAGAGATTGAGTAGTTAGGGCAACATTAAGTTGCTGAAAAATCACAGGAAGGGAAAAACTAGGGCGTGTCTTACAGTCACAAATTGGGAGTTGAAAGCCCAGTAAAGAGGTAGGTCATCTCATGAACAGCAAGAACATCATGATAGGAGTAAAAGCCCTCTGGTTTTGTCTGATTTCATGCACTATAGACCATGAATTTCATGTTTTAGTAGAATCATGCATACATACATATCTTTAGCCTTAATTGAAGATAAAAGATATTCTCTTGTTAATTCACTAAAACATATGTATCTAGATGGCTTTTACTTCATTTTATCATGACTAGAATAGTTAAATCTTTTTAAAGTATGACTTATTTCAAAGCATAGTCATTTATCTTTTATGCTGTCAACAGGACTCTAACATCCTATAGTTAGACCGTCAGAGGGACGTAACGGTCTTACGATAAGCCGTCACACTCCCTGTTATATTTAAGCTTCTCGGTTAACTCTGACGGACCATAACCGGAGCGCTACAACACTCTGACGGCCCCACGATAAACCGTCACAGCCCTGTGACGGGCCCATGTTCGACCGTCAAAATAGCTGTGTTCTGTTAACCCGAGACAGAGTGAAAAATAGTCAAACTTACTTATAAATAAGCCTAGTTATCTAAGTTTTGACCTATCTTTATGAACCTTGAGTTAATAAACTAATTCATGCATGTTTAAAAGCACTTTGAGTTATTTTAAAGTACATGTTTACTTCATTGCTAAAACTCTATAGTTTGTATTAAAACATGATTTTAACTGATGTATTGATGGAGTTTTATCATAGTTTCACATCGTTACACATTCTCTTACATCTATAGAGTCAATTTCTCTAAGTACATGGCATATATTTCGGTATATGACCATTAGTTTACACTTTTGCACTATAGGAACATACTCTTAAACTTGAGGACCTCTCTATTGGATATTCCTTCCAATGGACTAGGAAATCTAGTTTCAAGGCCTCCGTAATTCTCCACGAGCCTGGGATTCTCACTAGGACGCTGAGTTGGTTGTACCATTAAAACCCAATTCTTTAGAAAGCACTATCGATGTTTTCTAGTTTTGACTGTGTAACGGCCTAATACTAGACCGTCAGGCTCATCTAACAGTCCAGTATACAACCGTCACATATACTGAGTCCAAATTTATTCTTTCTGGATTCAGCCCGATCTAACGGCCCAATTAAAGACCGTCACGTTGATGTAACGGCCCATTAATTGACCGTCACAGTACTTTAACCCGAGGTTTGACCCAAGGGTTGATGTTCCAAAGTTCCTAGACGGATTATTGATGGTCTAGGACTTGTCATATTGTTCAAGATACTTAATTTTAAATTATGGAAGATAAGGAATGTACTATTATGTTGCCGAATTATTTTCATGGCATAACCTAGTTTTAATATGTTATTTGAAAATCCTTGTTTCAAATAGAAGCATTCTTATGATTGACTACTTTATCATGAACCCATTGTTGAAGTTGTACATTCTTGGCCATATTATTTACATGCGTGGAAGTAGCTTCATTTATACTTGAAGATGCGATCGAGCACTGATTGTGTTCAAGGGCTCTATGTTAGTCCCCTCGACTGATTGTCGGAAACATACTATTATAAACCATGAGATATGATGCTACTGGCGTCGTATTGCGCTATGAGTACTTTCTCTATAAATAAGTGAAGATCCACAGCATCGTGAAGTGAAAATCCACGACTCGTACATGACTTTCTAGCTTGTTACTTGATATTCCACAGAAATTCATGAAGTACTTGCTACTAAGTGAAAAATATATTCTTGATTGTTACATGACTTTCTAGTACATTCTTATTCATGTAAGGTCATATCATATTCTTATTATATTTTTGATGGTTTATACTTGCTCATTCAATCTTACCTGATCATCTTTGTTACTTTGGTGTAATCGCATGATTTATCGCATTCGCATGACTTTACCTTATTTCTTTAGAGCTAAAATGCTAATCACTTTAATAGTGCCTTCATGTTGATGCGAAGATACCTACTGGGCAAGTGTGCTCATTACCTATTTTCTAATCTTTTCAGGAGATGGAAGTGATTCAAATTCGGATTCGAGTTATACAAATAGCGGGTCCGAGAGCGAATGAAAGTCTTATCAAAATGAGAGTGAAGACTTAGGAAAGTCACTATTGTTTAGATCGAGTCTTTGTAATTTTCCTTTTTCCTTGAGTCTGATGGATTAATGAGGTTTGAAAAGTTATTGTATTAGAATATTTTGATTTTTAATGAAATAAAGTTGGAGTTTGAGTAATTATTGTGAAATTACATTTTTATGTGTGATTGTCTTACGCTCTGATCGTTCTTGCTCGCAAGAGGCCTACCATGCCGGCTGTTCACGTTCCTTGAGTTAGTCTTCCACTGTAATAAAGGCTCGGGGCATGACAGTTAAGTTGGTATCAGAGCCTAAGTCTCAAGACTTAGGAAAAAGAGTCATGTCATAGGATATGTCCAAGGTTTAAGGACCCCTACCTATGAACTAAGGAAGAAATTTCCTCACCTATGCGAGAATTGGGTAGAGCCCGGGAAAGGATAGTTAATTAGTTTTAAGATTAACCTCTTTCTAATTCCATGAGAATTAACAATTTGTTATTTCTCTCAGTAACCTCATTATTACAATGGCACATCGCGTAGATTGGGGTGGCATGCAACAAACGGTTGCCGGTTTTACTCAGGCATAACAAACTATGGCCCAAGCAAGCACAGGGGCGAGGGCTGGTGACTTGCATCGTAACTTTCGGAGCTTAAACCCTCCGCGTTTCTTCGGTTCTTCCAACCCAGATGAGGCAGAAAATTGGATAGATGAGATGAATCGTATCTTCGATGTTATCCAATGCACGGATCAAGAAAAAGTGTGTCTTGCTACATTTCAACTCAATAAAGATGCACGCACATGGTGGAAATCATTACCTACACCTCCGGTGTCACGCCCCGATGCGGAATATCGGGACTGGCAGTAGAAACGAGTAATTATAATAATAATATGTTTATTTCTAGACATGATATGTTAAAGCTAAAAGATCGCACATCACCATAAATAGAAACTGCTCCATTCATTAAATAGCACATAACCAAACCATGTTCCAAACTTCAAAGATCTCACTTAGCATAATCTTTGACAACATCCACTCAACACTATTACATTGGCTAACTTCAAATTACAACTCTTCCAAAATACTCTTAAGTACAAATAGACTCCACAACTAGAACTAGTTTCACATGCTTCTATCAGGTTCACTCCACGGTCGTCACTCTTGCCCGTTCCCATCAGATTGCGAGTCCTCACCTGAGCTACCTGAAAAAGGGGGAAAAACTAGGTGAGCGAACGCTCAGTAGGTAATAACAGGCAAGTTTAAGTAATTAACCAATTGAATTGCATGTTTGAGTGCGTAAATAAAGAATGAAAGGAAATAACTATGCAACAAAATAATGAAAAGAAAGCAAGAACATGATATAACCGAGAATTTGGCCAACAAGCAAGATCTAACCAAGTCAAGAGAATTCAAGTAAGAGATTATTGTCTTAGACATCACACTAGTCATGCACTCGGTGTAATGCCTCACCATGTCATTCAAACTCCCCGGGGCGCAACTACTTTTCGGGCGCTCCTCCTAGGACCAGACCAGACCCTTATGATGCGTTGGCATTGATTTGTTGGATCCAAGATCCCAAGTTATGTCTAGACATTAATCAAGTTAAATGGCCAATACTCCAAGATATGGAACTTACCAAAGTTTCAAGGGTAAGTTGAAGTAGACATCATATCTGGAAGGTTCAAGTTATCAAGAACCAATCAGGTCCTTGGATTCAACACGAAAAATCACGAAAATCACTTCTGGATGATAAGTGGTCATAACAGGGCCGCTTAAGCAATGCACGGTCTAAACTGGACCGTTCAGGATAGAGATGGCTTAGGACTAGCTATACCGAAGTCAAGGATACACGGTCCATGTAGGGCCGCTCGAGTAATTGAACGGTTGAAAATGGGCCGCTCAAGACTAGTAGAGCTGGAAGCCCAAGAACAAGATAAACGGTCCATATAGGGCCGTCCAACAGACAGACGGTCCAATAAGATCCGCGCTATAACATGGGTGGTTCCAGTAGGTCTGTTCCACTTAAACAACTAGAAGTCTACCCAAATGGGCTCCGGGCTGCCATAAGTGGGGCATAACTGAACCAGGGTCCAGCCCACTCTCCACTGGTCAACCTAGGGCTTATTGGGTCGATTCAAACACAAATTGGTCGAAGATAGATCAAGGTTAAACGACCAATGTAAGTGGCACTTGGCCAGGGATGTACGGTTCGTTATGGGCCGCGCAATAAGATGAACGGTCCCTTTCGGGCCGCGTAATTCTCAGAGGGTCCAAGTCGAGCTGTGACTTACAATACGATAGTTCAATCGATTCGATCACGTACACAGGTTCAGGTCTTGATGGTACAACCTGCCCGGCGTCCTAGTGGGAATCCCAGGCTTACGAGGGCTTACGAAGGTCCCGTAATGAAGGTCCTAGTCCGACGGAAGGAATATCCGGCGGAGAGCCCCAAACATTACAAAGAAATAGGGTTAACAAAACATCGAAAACCAGTGAGACGGTCAGTCAATCCTATCGGAGTAGAACGACTGTCATACAACCCTAATAAAATTTTAATTTAATAATGAATCACGATTAATATTTACATTGAAAAAGATGATCCAAGGTCAAGATGAATAAATCAGCAAGATTTATAATCATTACTGTTATAATTTTCCAGAGTTTTTATGCATGTTGCTAACTTACATTTAACCATTAATCTACCATCATAAATCATGCGAAAAAGATAACTTAATAAATTCTGTAAAGATGGACGGTCCAGTATGGACCTTTCATCCTCCTCAGCGGTCGCACGACAGGCCGTTTATCCCCCTCAGGTCAAAAGACCTTCTGGAGATGAGCGGTCTGTAGTGAGCCGCTGGAGAAGACGAACTGTCAATAACTGGCCGCCTGACAGAAGGGCGTCTAGGTGAAGCCGCTCTTCCCAGAAACATAACACGAACCAGAGAACATAAACGGTCAGTAACATGCCGCCTAACTAGGTTGGGCGGTCTATCGCGAGACCGTACAAGTCAAAAATGCTCAAGTCCCCCTTTCGCCCTGCCCGCCTTCGGCGAGTTGGCTATGGTTACAAAGAATTGCTAAATACGCATAGCACAGAGCATAATAATTAGGGCTTTTGGATTCAAAAGAAAGAGCATGAAAAGTTTTACAATAAAGCATGCTCAATTTAATCTTTAGTGTCTACAATCCCTACTTAAACGAGATGGAACAAGTATAGCCCTAGATATGACATGCTTCTACTAAACCCTAAAATTCTCGCATGATACTAAGTAACTTTTAGGGATTTTGCATTCAATAGAAAGGGCACTCGTTGCTGGTTCTAATCATATATAATACTTAAGGTTTGGCTTGCTATAACCTACCTTAAATGGAGGAAGAAGGAAGAAGATGGACGACGACACGCTAAGAACACCTCGCCGGTGATCGCCAGAATCCGCCCTCGTCCACGATCCTCATCGGCCGCCACAGCACCCAAACGAAAATAGGGTTCCTGAGGGTCATTTTTATAGGTCACACAAGGTCTAGAGTCTTCTATTCAAGGAGATAGAGTCCAATCAAGTTGGACGTGCGCGAACCGCGCGGATAGGGTTAGCCGCCGCCTTCTCAACCAAAATTTGCTTTCTAGGGTTAGGGTTTCGGGGAGAACTAAGAGGGGAAACGATCTTCTCATCCTAGCCTTCCATTTAAATCCGGTCTCAGCCTAAATGATCGGGTATTGGGCTCAAATTTCGCATTTTAAGGTCCAATTAGATTAAGTGTGGATTTGGGCCTTAATCAGTTGATTTGGCCTAATTACAGATTTTATTTAGATCGGCCACAGAAGATATTATTATTAAACATTTTATCTTCTACAAGATTCTAAATTTTCCATATTTTTACAAAATAGTCAAAATTTAACTTATTCTATTTATTAAGGATTTTCTAATTAATTTCTTATAAATTTTCAAGAAATATTTATTTGTTAATAAATCATGATATTACATCCGACAGATGCACCTCATACACGGGACGGTTTTCTCACTCTATTCCGTGCTAAGTACTTTTCTGAGCGTGTTAAAGAAAGAAAGGCCATGGAGTTCACCTCTCTTCGTCAGGGAATGATGACAGTCGCGGAGTATGAACCTCAATTTCCAGGCTAGCACCCTATGCACCACATTTAATCAGTACCGATTTATTGAAGACTAATCGGTTTATGGACGGATTACGACCCGGTTTCATTCAGCAGCTCGGGACCCAAAACATCCGTACCTATGTGGAGATGGTTCAGCAGGCATATTTTTGTGAGAGGACCTTAGAGAAGGTCGAGAAATTGAAAGGAAAGGGAGAAGAGTCTAGCCGACGATCAGATCGGCGTTATAAGAAGGAGAAATTTAGTATCACGGAACCTCATAAAAGCCGTGATAATAAGAAAAGATCCAGGAGCGGGAACGGTGGAAGTTCCCAGAAGAACAAGAAAGTCAAGGAGGAGAAGGAGCAAGTCATGGCGGCTTGCACATTTTGCGAGAAGTTCGGCCATTCGGCTGAAGAATGTTGGAAGTGCCTTGGTGCTTGTCTACGTTGCGGAAGCAGGGAGCATCGTATGCCAGATTGCCCCCTTATGAAGGATCAATCGTCTGGTGGTGGACATAGGAGGCAAGCTCGCCTCAATGCTGTTCTAGAAGAAGAAGAAGCACCCAGGGATGGTGGACTTATGGAAGGTACCCTTCAAATTTGTTCTCGTCCTGCATTTGTGCTATTTGATACTGGTGCCTCTCATTCTTTTATCTCCACTACTTTTACAAAAATATTACCAATTGCATCAGTTCCCTTACCTTCAGATCTTGCTATTACTACACCTTTAGGTTCTAGAACTAAGCTTACCGAGTATTATCCTAATATAGAGGTAATAGTAGAAGGTCACAATCTCCCCGCAAACTTAGTATGCCTTGACATGAAAGGTTATGATGCCATCTTAGGGGTAGATTGGCTTATAGATCATGATGCTGATATTAACTGCCGAAATAGGATTATATCCTTTCGAAAACCCGGTCTTTCAAGATTTTCTTTCCTTGGCATCAAGTATAGGAAACATCCCACTATCATATCCTCTCTTCACGCTTGCAAACTTATCTCGCAAGGATGTGAAGCTTTTCTTGCTTCTGTCATTGTTACCGAGTCCAAGGAAATCATCATAACAGACATCTCTATTGTAAATGAGTTCCCAGATGTGTTCCCATCCGAATTACCCAGTTTACCACCCGAGAGGGAAGTAAACTTCACTATTGAACTCATTCCAGGAGCAGCACCTGTTTCTATAGCCCGTTACAGGATGTCCCCCACGGAACTTAAGGAACTAAAGAGACAGTTGCAGGAATTATTAGATAAGGGTTTCATTAGACCTAGCACATCCCCCTAGGATGCGCCGGTTCTTTTTGTCAAAAAGAATGATGGCTCTCTCAAGTTATGCATAGACTACCGGCGACTGAATCAACTCACAATCAAAAACAAGTATCTGTTGCCGCGTATTGATGAGCTCTTCGATCAGCTTTCAGGAGCAGAGTATTTCTCCAAAATTGACCTCAGATCAAGTTATCATCACCTTAGAATTAAAGAAGAAGACATTTATAAATCGACTTTTCGAAGTCGTTATGGCCACTATAAATTCATGGTAATGCCGTTCGGGTTAACAAATGCCCCAGCAGCATTTATGCAACTTATGAATAATGTTTTCCAGCCATATCTGGACTAGTTCATTGTTGTCTTCATTGATGACATCCTGGTATATTCCAAGACAAAGGAGGAACATGAAGAACATTTGAGGATAGCTTTGCAAACACTTAGAGAACATAAACTCTATGTCAAGCTTAACAAATGTGAATTCTGGCTCAAGGAAGTTTCATTCCTAGGCTATATTATTTCAAAAGAAGGTATCGATGTGGATCCTTCTAAAGTAGAAGCTGTCAGAAACTGGAGCCGGCCAACCACTGTATCAGAAGTAAGGAGCTTTCTAGGTCTAGCTGGTTATTATAGGTAGTTCATTAAGGACTTCTCAAAAATTATTATTCCTTTAACTAGACTCACAAGAAAAGAAAATCATTTTTTCTGGTCAAAGGAATGTGAAAAGAGTTTTCAAACTCTTAAGAACCATCTTACTACAACTCCTATTCTATCACTACCAGTGGAAGGTGGTGGATTCGAAGTATATACGGATGCGTCTGACATTGGCTTAGGGTGCGTCCTCATACAGAATGGAAAGGTAATCTGTTATTCTTCAAGACAGTTGAAACGTCACGAGGAAAACTATCATGTGCATGATTTGGAATTGGCTGCTGTCATTTTCACCTTAAAAATCTGGCGTCATTATCTCTATGGAGAGAGATTCACGGTCTACTCGGACCACAAAAGTTTGAAATACTTATTCTCTCAAAAGGAGTTAAATATGAGGCAGAGGAGATGGTTAGAATATCTCAAAGACTTCGATTTTGCTATTCAATGTCATCCTGGCAAGGCTAATGCTGTAGCAGATGCACTCAGCAGAAAACTAATGAGAAAGCTATCAAGTCTTATGATTAGTATGACTAATCTTATTCTTCAAGTTGCTCAGTTGAACTTAGATATTGACATGAAGAAGAAGATTATTTCATAGCTAATATTCAAGCTCAACCTACATTAATAGAAGATCTGGTCAAGCTGCAAAATGATGATCCCGTATTACTGGAGATTAAAGCCAACATAGAACAGAGGCCGGATTTTTCTATTTCCAATGACGGAAGATTGCTATTTAAGGGCCGAGTGTGTGTACCAGATCATGAGGATACGAAGAAACTGATCCTAGAAGAAGCACATAAATCCAAGTACACCATTCATCCAGGTGGTACAAAAATATATCAAGATCTCAAAAGAAATTTTTGGTGGCCCAATATGAAGAGGGAAATAGCTGATTTCGTGTCCCGCTGTCTCACTTGTCAACAAGTAAAGGCAGAGCATTTTCGACCCGCAGGTAAATTACATCCCTTAGATATTCCAGCATGGAAATGGGAAAGTATAGGAATGGATTTCATTATGGGTTTACCAAAGACAAGGGGTGGACACGACGGTATATGTGTAATCATAGACCGATTGACAAAATCTACACATTTCATACCAATCAAAAGTCGATGGTCTGTGGATATTTTAGCAGCATTATACATGAAAGAAATTGTCAAATTACATGGTGTCCCTGTCACTATTATATCTGATAGAGATCCTTGATTCACATCGCAATTATGGAAGGGTCTACAACATTCACTAGAAACCAGACTGAACTTTAGCACGGCATTCCATCCACAAACTGATGGTCAGACTGAAAGAACAAATCAGGTGGTAGAAGATATGCTCAGGGCTTGTGCTATTGATTTTAGAGGAAGTTGGCACGATCACTTGCCTCTGGTAGAATTTGCATATAACAACAGTTATCAGGCCAGCATACATATGGCACCTTTTGAAGCTTTATATGAAAAAAGTTGTAGATCATCGATATGTTGGAATGAAATAGGGGAAAAGCAAATTCTAGGCCCCGACATTATCAGGAATTCTTCAGAGAAAATTAAGCTCATTCGAGAAAGATTGCAGGTGGCACAAGATAGGGAAAAATCCTATGCTGATAATCGAAGGTGCGACTTGGAGTTTCAGGTAGGAGATCATGTGTATCTAAAGGTTTCTCCGGGTCGTGGTATTCAGATATTTGGCATCAAAGGCAAGCAAACTCCAAGTTTCATTGGCCCTTTTGAAATTATGGAAAGAGTTGGTGAAGTAGCTTATCAGATTGCTTTACCTCCACAATTATCCGAAGTTCATAATGTATTTCACGTCTCGATGCTCAAGAAGTATGTACCTGATCTTTTCCATGTCATCACTTACGATAATCTGGAGATTCAGAAGGATATGACGTACGAGCAAACACCAATAAAGATTCTGGAACGGGAAGTACTTCAACTAAGGAATAAAGCTATTCCTATGATCAAAATTCAATGGAAGAAATCATGGCCGTCCGAAGCAACTTGGGAAATGGAAGAAGCCATACGGAAAAGATTCCCGGAATTATTCAACTATAAGTACACTCTCCATATAATCCATGAATTTTAGGATCAAATTCTTCTAAGTGGGGGAGGGTGTAGTGCCCCAAAATTTATATAAATAATTTTTGGTTTATTTTAAGAATTTTTTGGAATTTATTTAGAGTTATAGAGCTTAAATTGATTATAAGGCCCAAGTATGTTGAATACTTAATCCAGCTTTGATAAATGAAACCCAAAAGGTTTAAGGATCAAGCCCATTAAGTTTGACCCATATTCTAGAAGGTTATTTAGCCTATTCACGAATTTTAAGGATAAACACCTTTTTTAGATAATTATGTGGATAAAACAAATGAAAGAGTTTGAATTAAGTTGAATTCTGTGCATAGTGGATGTAGCGGTCTATCGTGCGACCGCCACAGGCATGTAACGCACCAAGCTTAGACCGTTACGCTCTGTCAGTTCCGTGAATGGAAGAAAGAGCAAAAAGATTAGATTTTTGCTAGTTTATTTCTTTGAGATTTAGATGGGAGGACTAGTAAACATGTTAAGGACTCTCAGAAGTCGATCTAAGCTTTAAACAAGGACTCTAAAATCAATCTAATCCTCAAACCCTAGCTAGAACCTATAAATAGACTCTAGTTTTGACCTGCGGGACCCCTACATCAGTTCGCGTGGAACTAAGGTAAGGAGATAGTATTTCAGGTAAGTTCTTTAGAACTTTTTGTTCCTTATACATATGACTAGTCTTCCTCAAAATTTCATGCTAGGAGATCAACTACACAAGGAGTTTGAAGCTTCCAAAGTTACTGGCTCGACCATAGCAACCTAGGAACCTGAACGAAAGTCTACTGAAGATCAGGAGATTAGAGCACCAAAACGAGGTAATTAGCCTAAGTGTCTTTAGAACTTTCTGTTCCCCTTAGTTTCACCTTCTTACCCTCAAAATTTCACGTCCTTAGGTCAAGATATTGAGGAGTTAGAGCAACGTGAAGTTACTAAAAAATCACAGAAAGGGAAGAACTAAGGCATGTCTTGCAGTCACAAATTGGGAGTTGAAAGTCCAGTAAAGAGGTAGGTCATCTCATGAACAGCAAGAACATCATGATATGAGTAAACCCTTTGGTTTTGTCTGATTTCATGCACTATAGACCATGAATTTCATGTTTTAGTAGAATCATGCATACATATATATCTTTAGCTTTAATTGAAGATAAAAGATATTCTCTTGTTAATTCACTATAACCTATGCATCTAGATGGCTTTTACTTCGTTTTATCATGACTAGAATAGTTAAATTTTTTTAAAGCATGTCTTGTTTCAAAGCATAGTATTTTATCTTTTATGCTGTCAACAGGACTCTAACGGCCTATAGTTAGACCGTCAAAGGGACGTAACGGTCTTACGATAAGCCGTCACACTCCCTGTTATATTTAAGCTTCTCGGTTAACTCTGACGGACCATAACCGGAGCACTACAACACTCTGACGGCCCCACGATAAACTGTCACAGCCCTGTGACGTGCCCATGTTCCACCGTCAGAATAACTGTGTTCTGTCAACCCGAGACAGAGTTAAAAATAGTCAAACTTACTTATAAATAAGCCTAGTTATCTAAGTTTTGACCTATCTTTATGAACCTTGAGTTTATAAGCTGATTCATGCATGTTTAGAAGCACTTTAAGTTATTTTAAAGTACATGTTAACTTCATTGCTAAAACTCTATAGTTTGTATTAAAACACGATTTTAACTGATGTATTGACAGAGTTTTATCATGGTTTCATATCATTACACATTCTCTTCCGTCTATAGAGTCAATTTCTCTAAGTAAATGGCATATATTCCGGTATATGACCATTAGTTTACACTTTTGCACTATAGGAACATACTCTTGAATTTGAGGACCTCTCTATTGGATATTCCTTCCAATGGACTAGGAAATCTGGTTTCAAGGCCTCTATAATTCTCCACGAGCTTGGGATTCCCACTAGGACGCCGAGTTGGTTGTACCATTAAAACCCAATTGTTTAGAAAGCACTATCGATGTTTTCTGGTTTTGACTGTGTAACGGCCTAATACTAGACCATCATGCTCATCTAACAGTCCAGTATACAACCGTCACATATACAGAGTCCAAATTTATTCTTTCTGGATTCAGCCCGATCTAACGGCCCAATTATAGACCGTCGCATTGATGTAACGGCCCATTAATTGACCGTTACAGTACTTTAACCCAAGGTTTGACCCAAGGGTTGATGTTCCAAAGTTCCTAGATAGATTATTGATGGTCTAGGACTTGTCATATTGTTCAAGATACTTAATTTTAAATTATGGAAGATAAGGAATGTACTGTTATGCTGCCGAATTATTTCCATGGCATAACCTAGTTTTAATATGTTATTTGAAAATCCTTGTTTCAAATAGAAGCATTCTTATGATTGACTACTTTATCATGAACCCATTGTTGAAGTTGTACATTCTTGGCCATGTTGTTTACATGCGTGGAAGTAGCTTGATTTATACTTGAAGATGCGATCGAGCAGTTATTGTGTTCAAGGGCTCTATACTAGTCCCCTCGACTGATTGTCGGAAACATACTATTATAAACTATGGGGTATGATGCTACTGGCGTCACATTGCGCTGGGAGTACTTTCTCTATAAATAAGTGAAGATTCACGGCATCGTGAAGTGAAAATCCACGACACGTACATGACTTTCTAGCTTGTTACATGATATTCTACAGAAATTCACGAAGTACTTGCTACTAAGTGAAAAATACATTCTTGCTTGTTACATGACTTTCTAGTACATTCTTGTTCATGAAAGGCCATATCATATTCTTATTATATTCTTGATAGTTCATACTTGCTCATTCTATCTTACTTGATCATCTTTGTTACTTTGGTGTAATCGCATGATTTATCGCATTCGCATGACTTTACCATATTTCTTTAGAGCTAAAATGCTAATCACTTTAATAGTGCCTTCATGTTGATGCGAAGATACCTACTGGGCAAGTGTGCTCATTACCTATTTTCTAATCTTTTCAGGAGATGGAAGTGATTCAAATTCGGATTCGAGTTATACAAATAGCGGGTCCGAGAGCGAATGAAAGTCTTATCAAAATGAGAGTGAAGACTTAGGAAAGTCACTATTGTTTAGATCGAGTCTTTGTAATTTTCCTTTTTCCTTGAGTCTGATGGATTAATGAGGTTTGAAAAGTTATTGTATTAGAATATTTTAATTTTTAATGAAATAAAGTTGGAGTTTGAGTAATTATTGTGCAATTGTATTTTTATGTGTGATTGTCTTGCGCTCTGATCGTTCTTGCTCGCAAGAGACTTACCATGCCAACTGTTCACGTTCTTTGATTTAGTCTTCCACTGTAATAAAGGCTCGGGGCGTGACAGCCAATCTTATCAAACGGAGAAAAAATTACTGGTACTGACCTTAGAATAATTCGGGATATTGTTTCTTGATCGCTTCCTCAGATTTCCACTTGACTTCCTTGGTCCCATGTCTACTCCATTGGACCTTGACCATCGGTATGGACCGATTTCTGTGTTGTTGTTGCTTCCGGTCTAGAATCTTGACAAACTTCTCTTCATGAGATAGATCTTCCTTTAGCTCTAGATCTGCATGATGGATAATATGTGAGGGGTCATACACATACTTCCGCAACATAGATACATGGAAGACATTGTGCACGCCTGACAACTGGAGTGGCAATGCCAATCTTTAGGCAACCTCACCAACTCTCTCCTCTATTTTGAATGGGCCAACAAATCTCGGGCTCAACTTTCCTCGAATTCTGAATCTTTGGACTCCTCTCATGGGTGAGACTTTTAGAAATACATGCTCACCAACCTGGAATTCTCAGTCTCTTCTTCGATTGTCAGCATAGCTCTTCTGCCTGGACTGTTCAACTAGCAAACAGTCTCTGATAATCTAAATATTTTTGGATGATTCTGAGATGAGATCTGGTCCAAGCCATTGTTTCTCGCCTACCTTTTCCCAACACAGAGGCGATCTACAGCTTCTACCATATAATGCTTCAAATGGTGCCATCTGGATGCTGGACTGGTAACTGTTATTGTAGACAAATTCAATCAGGGCCAAGTGTTCATGCCAGCAACCTCCGAAATCAATCATGCATGCTCTTAACATGTCTTTTATAATCTGGTTGGTCCTCTCTATTTGTCCGCCAGTTTGAGGATGAAAAGTGGTACTGAAATTCAGACAAGTTCCCAAGGATTCCTGCAATCCTTTCCAAAAATGGGAAGTGAACCTGGGGTCTCTGTCAGATACAATAGTCACAGGAACACCATGCAACCTTACCACTTCCTTCATGTATAAGACAGCTAACACATCCACTGTCCACTTTGACTTGATGGATAAAAAGTGCGCGGATTTAGTCAATCGATCGATAATTACCCAGATCGCATCGAAGCCGCCACGAGTTCTAGGTAAACCCATAATAAAATCCATGCCAATGCTCTCTCACTTCTATTGTGGTATCTGGAGAGGCTTTAACTTCCTAGTAGAACTAAAGTGCTCGGCCTTGACTTACTGACATACTAAGCATCTGCTTACAAATTCAGCCACTTCTCTTTTCATGTTTGGCCACCAAAAGGTCCTCTTCAAATCCCGATACATCTTTGTAGCTCTCGGGTGAATATTATACTTGAACCTATGGGCTTCTTCAAGAATCTTGCTCTTCACTTTGGCTGAATCAGGGACACAAGCTCTTCCCCTGAATAGCAATCGATCATCGTCGACCAGCAGGAAATCTGGTCGACTACCCAAACTCTCCTTAATTTCTACAAGCAACAGATCATTATCTTGTAGGGTCTTGATTTCAGCCAACAATTCTGAACTAAGCTGTACATGGGCGATCATAACTTGATCCTTCTTCTCTTCCACACTGAGATCTAAACTTGCTAACTGTTCCAACATCCTCCACTCTTGTAACATCAAACTTGATAACTGAGCCATTGACTTACGGCTCAAAGCATCTGCCACTACATTGCCCTTCCCGGGATGGTACTCAATGAAGAAATCAAAATCTTTTAGGTACTCGAGCCATCTCCTCTGCCTCATATTAAGCTCCTTCTGGGAGAACAAATACTTTAGGCTCTTATGATCATAAAATATTATAGAAGTTTCTCCGTACAAGTAGTGCCTCTAAATCTTCAAGGCAAACACAACTGTGGCGAGCTCTAAATCATGAACATTGTAATTTTCTTCATGCTTCCTCAACTGCCTAGAATAATAGGCTATCACTCTTCCTTGCTGCATCAACACACATCCTAAGCCAATCCCTGATGCATCAGTATATACATCAAACCTCCCTTCATCAGAAGGTAAAGCCAACATAGGGGCAATGGTCAAACATTCCTTTAGAGTCTGAAAACTCTTCTTGCATTCTTCTGACCACTCGAATCGGTTCTCCTTGCGGGTCAACCTAGTCAAGGGTATCGTAATCTTGGAAAAATCTCTAATAAACCTCCGATAATAACCAGCTAGGCCTAAGAAACTCCATACTTCCGTCATATTCACAGGCCTCTCCCAATTTCTCACTACCTCTACTTTAGAGGGGTCTACAGCAATACCATCTTTGGTAATGATGTGACCTAGAAAAGACACCTCTTGCAACTAGAACTTACACTTACTGAACTTAGCATATAGCTGATGATCCCTTAATAATTGCAAAGCCATCCTTAAGTGCTGCTCATGCTCCTATTTGCTTTTGGAGTATATCAGAATGTCAGCAATAAATACCACAACCCATTGGTCTAAGTAGGGCCAGAACACATTATTCATCAGCTGCATGAAAGCTGCAGCAACATTTGTTAGACCAAAAGGTATTACTACAAATTCAAAATGCCCATACCTGCTTCGAAACGCCGTCTTAAAGATATCATCGTCCTTAATTCTCAACTGTTGATACCTCGATCTAAGGTCGATCTTGGAAAAACAGTGCGCTCCTAATATCTGATCGAACAACTCATCGATTCTTGACAACGGGTATTTTTTCTTGATGGTGAGCTGGTTCAGCTGACGATAATCAATGCATAGTCTCAACGAACCATCCTTCTTCCTTACAAAAAGCACGGGAGCTCCCCACGAGTATGTACTCGGACGAATATAACCTTTTTCTAGCAACTCCAGCAACTACTCCTTCAACTCTTTTAACTCCGCAGGGGACATATAGTACGGAGCCTTGGAAATAGGTGATGCGCCAGGAACTAAATCAATGGAGAAAACCACCTCCCTCTCAGGAGGAAGCCCTAGCAAATCTTTAGGAAACACATCAAGAAAGTCTCGGACAACAGGAATGTCCTTCAGTTCTAACTCCTTCTTATCGATCAAAGAGACCAAGGCAAAGAAAGCCTGACATCCTTTCCTTAATAATTTATCAGCTCGAAGTGCCAAAATGAGTGGCACGGATTTAGAATGCCTACAGCCAGAAAAGAAGAGCTCGAGGTGCCCAGAAAAAGACATTGATCCTGATTTGCAATGAATACTAGCTTTATGTCTAGCTAACCAATCTGCTCCTAGGATTACATCATAATCCTTCATTTCCATGTATACTAGATCAACCGACAACTTACGAACACTAACTAGGACCTCACTAGAAGGATAGAAATATTTGATCGCTGACCCCGAACCAATAGGGGTTGAAATTACTAAGTGAGAATCCATCAACACAGGTTTCACAGATATAGATTTAGCAAAATTCTGAGAGATAAACGAATGAGTAGCTCCGTTGTCGAAAAGAACAAACGCTGGCTTAGAAAGAATAGTAAGAGTACCTTCGACAATACCACCCTCCTCAGTGGCCTCTGTTTCTGTTTCCTGAAGGGCTTAGAGTCTGCCCTGCCGCTTATGACTCCCTTGCGGCTTCTTGGTCGTAGCTTGATCAAAGATGAGGGGACATTCAGGGATCCGGTGGTCCCTACTACCGCAACGCAAATAGGCGCCAAGCTTGTGCCAGCACTCTTCCAACTTGTGACCTGGCTGATCACAGAACATGCAAACTGCCTTGGACTGGGCAATCAATCCTGCCTTCCTGTCGCCTTCTCTTGGTTTCTTATCCTTTGAAAAGCTCGACCCGCCATTGGGTCTCTTCTTGCCATTATTGGGTCTGAAATTTTCAGAGTTGGTAGTCTGCTCCTTCTTCTTGTCTCTTCCCCTGATCCGGTCGGTCATCTCCATAGCATCTTCTAACACTTGCGCCTTCCGCACAATCTCGGCATAATATGGATCTCCATCGGTGCCAACTGATTGATGTACTGAAGCTTCAGCCCATTAAGGAATCACTTGGCTTTCATCTTCTCTATGGATACTAGGTGCCACGCATAGCGGCACAGCCTGGAGAACTGTGCCTCGTACTCAGCTACTGATAGGTTCCTCTGCTTTAAAGATGTGACGGCCTTCTTCTCTTGTACTCGATCTGAAAAATATTTGCTGTTAAAGAGCTCTTGAAACTTCTCCTAAGATATGGGTCCATTTACCAACGTGGGCTCCACTGACTCCCACCATGCACGAGCATCTCGCTCCAGCTGGAATGTCACTAGGAGAACTCGCTCCCGATCACCACACTGCATGACCCAGAAGATACGATCAATCTCCTTCACTAGTGCTCAGCTTCGTCTGGGTCGGAAGAACCACCGAACCTCAACGGGTTCATGCCTCTGAAATTACGGTGAAGGTCACCAGCTCCATGGTGCGCGCCTCCCTGCGCCACTTGTTGCAAAGCTTGGGTCAGGCCCTGCATGGTACGCTGCATATCATGCCACAGAGCATGCTCTGCCGCCATTGAAAGAAGATTCCTACAAGCGTAGAGAGAAAACATTAAGAATGTCCTACTAAAATTTCCTTTAGGGTTTGGTTATTAACTTAACCCAAGTCTCTACCCCATCTCACTTGGTTGGATTTTAGACTTTCACCAATGTCAGGAGTTCTAATGACACTTCTAGAAACCTAGATTCTTAAGAAAACCTAGGCTCTGATACCAAAAAAATTTCACGCCCCGACGTGGAAGAATCGGAACGTAGCAGTTATATCAATCATGTTAATCAGAGCGCATAATTGCCACAAGAACCAATACATCAAATGCTATGAACAAACCACAATACTCTATTGAATAAACTAAATGTCAAGTATGACTCATTGTGGACATTGTGGACTTTCTAAGGACTATTACAACGAATTCAGGAAATAACTCTAAAACTATTACATCAAATTTAAGATAATAGCTCTAAGAACTCCTATGACTAAGGCATAACTATAACAATAACAAAGACAGCACGCAGGCTGCGACTCTAGCTGGTGCGCTCCAGGTCTCACTCTCGCCCACCCCTATCACTTTTCACATCCTCGTTAGAGCTACCGGAAAAGGTTGGGGAAAAATTGGGTGAGCGAACGCTCAGTAGGTTCAATATAGGCAAAGTGTAAGTGATTAACCATTTAATAATGTCAACAACATTAAACTATTAAGTAATGCTGAAAGCGGTGAGCGATAGCTACAAAGAAAGGCTATGACACCAGAGAATAACAAAGGATAGAACAGTGTATAACAATATTCCATGAATTGGCCGTAACAAGCACGCAAGTGTAGCAAGTCATGTAGAGTTAACATTTCAGGTAGAAATGAATGTCATAGACAACACGCTAGCAAGTACTTGGTGCAATGTCGCACCTTGTCATTACAAACTCTCATGGGCACAAGTACTTTCGGGCGCTCCACCCAGGACTAGACCTGGCCCTTTATGATGCGTTGATATTGAAATGGTGGATCCAAGATCCAAGTATATTTAGACATTCGTTATTTTCGGCCAAGATTTTCAAGGTGAAGCTCAAGTAACCAAACTCTAAGATCAAGGGTCCACTACAAGAAAATTGACCTATAGCCACAAATTTTACCTATGCTTTCGAAAAATGTTGGTATATATAACTTATTCCTACACTTTTAAAAATTTGTAGGTAAATTACCAACGTTTTGTTATAATGTAGGTATATGTCTATCTTAGTCCTACGCTTTTTTAGAAAGCGTCCAAAAATATAAGATATTCTTACGATTTTTGAGTGACGTGTGAATAGATCTTAGATATTATTTCATTTTTAATAAAGTGTAGGAATTAAGGGCGACCCGAATGGTGGCAAAATTGCCGCTCGATGCTTTTCATTTATTCTCGTTTTAACACCCGATTTTCCTCCGATCACACCAATCCTCTCCCTGCTTCTCTTCCCACCCCCGCTCCCTCCTTCGCGGTTGCCTGCTAGCTGCCTGAGCTCCGGCCATGGCCAGTGGAGGGAGGGGGGCCTGTGCCCCCCTTCCCCTTATGGTCTCTCCTGCCCGCCGCTACCTTCCGTCGTCGGTGGGTCCTTCTTCTTCCCCACCGCGTCCTCTGCTCATGGCTTAGGTTGTAGGGAGGTGGTGTTCCGGCCCCCTCCAACTGTTGTGGCCGGTGCCGGGGCTACTCCTTCAGGCTCTAGGCCCCGGGCAGTCCCTCCTTCCCTCTCTGGGGGTCCCTTCGGTGGCGCCTTCAGCTCTTCGACTGCTCCTCCCACCTCAGGTGGTCGACACGTTGTTGCCTCCTTTCTCACGCCACCTCCTGCAGAAGGCTCTGCGCCCGTCACCTCCTACCGTGCAGCCCCCTCCGCTGGCATCTCCCCGCCCTCTGCCACCCCGTTGGCATTTCTTCCCTTGGCCCGTGGTCTACTGCCGACGCTGGCCGCTACTGCCCATGGCCCTAAGCCACCTCCTGCCTCTACTTCCCTCTAGCCTCCCGTGTTTGCGGCTTCACCTCCGGCTCCGGTGGGTGCCAGGTAGCAGATCATTGGGTCTGCTGGTCTGCCAGGTAGCAGATCCCTTCTTCTTTGATTCTTCATATCTGATTTTCATTCGATGGGTTCTCATGTCCACAAGGCATGCTCAGATCCACAAGGCTCTTTACTCCTGTCCATGTGGAAAGAACAGCGGAGGATCTTTTTATGCAAGCTCTAAGGCAGTCTTCTTTGAATAGATGTGATTCTCTTTTTATGCAAGCCGGTGGGATGGGAGCTTTGGAGGGTGGGGAGATGCTGTGAAGAGGGAAAACCCCGTCTCTTTCTCTGATCTCTCTATTTTCCTTTTATATTTCAGATGATAGATACCTTTTTGTGTATGGTTTATTTGGCAGAAATATTTGCCATCTTGATGGGTTTCTATAGTTCATATTCGAACATCCTTTACATAGGAAGCTTCATATGAGATGATTTCTTGGTTATCGTTATTCTTTCTCCCTTAATTCATGCTTATGTTCTAAATTCATTTGTTCCAAAAAAAGGCATGCTAAGACAGTTTCAGATCTTCGTCTCAGTTTGATTTATTCTCACTGAGTGATTTTTATACTTTATGTTTCATACAGGGAATGAGTACATTAACACTCTCAGCATCAGTTCCTGCTTTTAAGCCCCCACCATGTGTAGGCTCCATATGCCCAGAAGTAACCGCAACTCAATATGTTGTGTTCTTTCTGGGTCTCTACGGAGGTAAATCACCTATGAATGTATATTCACTCAGAGTTGTTGCTGATGTTGCCAAATCTAAGCCATGAGCTTCACGTGTAAAACGTTAGTCGATCAAAATCATAAATGACATTGCTCCAATTAGTTTCTTTTCATTGATTCAGTTACCGGATTTAGTAAGAGTATATGAGTTCAACTTTCTTAAGTCCACATGCTAACGGACAAGTGTGATTTGTTTTGAGTATATGAGTTCAGATACGCCACCTTGTATTGACACTTTGAGATCTGTAATTTTATATTTACTTTAATTCTTTACAGTGGCGAGATCTCATTTTCTTTAATTCTTTACAGGGGCCATGATCTTCCGATCTGTGTGATGAGGCTCAATCTAAACAAAGAAATGCTTTGTTTTGTTATGTTCTTTTTTCTCTAATTTATTTGTTCTATTTACCAGAGTAGATGAAAAACGAGCAACATATGATCTGATTTGGGAGAATGAAGAAAAACTTTCAAGGAAGGTATGATTTGAAAAATAAATTGATTGCCTTTCCCCTCAACAATTTTATCACATTTGTGCGCAATCTTATGACTGCAACGATCATCTTATTTTGTGCAGTCCTTCTATTTGCCTGGATCTGTTGACATAAATGATAATCAAATAAGACAATGGACAAACCTTTATGCCATTTTGTGAGAAAAAATGATACAAATGATGGACATTTGATGCCATTCAATCTAGTGAATCCACCAACTATGTCAGTGTTTGCTACTAACACAGAGTTGCTTATATGTTATATTAAATGTTTTTTGATTCTATCTATATGCAGGGAATATACACATTCTATCTATAATTAACTGTAACTCCTTTGCTTAAAAACTATGCAACACCTGCAGGTAAACTTTAAAGCAATTTTAATTTACAATATTTCACTTGTATGCTTCTCTGTTAATGAAATTTCTCTGGGTGCAGAGATTGGTGAAGAGGTTAATAGCATTAAGTCATCAAGTTCAAGCTTTAATCAGAAGAAGAAATGAATGATCATTCCATTTATTCCTCTTGGCTTCATTTTGCTGGTTCTATAGTCATGAAGCTTTAACACAGACCGTAATTTCGTGTGAAAATCGTGTATTTTGCATCTCATGGAATCATGAGCTAATCCTATTTGGATTAGGCATTGACTTAGTTCGATCCCAATGGGAGCAACTGTCCATAATTTTTCACTGTCATGAACTTGAAATCATGCAATTATATCATAAATTGCTGTCGAAGTTCACTTTTCTGAAACAAATCTTCCGTGAGGTGTTTACTTATAAGGAAATGCAACTTATATGTTTTCATATCTTCTGATTCATTTCTGTATGGTAAAAATAGTTTGGCATCATGAATGTTTCCAAAGTCCACACGAAGGGACCCTTTTATTTGCTTATTGGGTATATAACATTGAAGCATAGAAGCATATGTGCCATGAAATATTTAGAAAACATGTGGCTCAAAGATAGGCTCAAACATGGGCCTCTTGTTAACAAATCATCATACAAGCCAATATCTGATCTTCTTCTTCCTTATTCTTCTCTTAGGGACATCGGGAACTAGCACGTGAAGCGGTCAGGAAGTCACTGGTTTTGTTAAAAAATGGATAGGATCAAAGGAAACCTCTGCTTCCACTAAATAAAAATGCCAAAAAAATTCTTGTTGCGGGTACTCATGCTGATGATATTGGGTACCAGTATGGGGGATGGACAGGTTCATGGCAAGGAAGCAAAGGCATAATCACAATGGGTATGGAAACAGACACTCGGCTTTTCATGAATTACTTTTAAGATACATTTTTGAAGAATTATTCGGAATTTTTTTTGTGGAACTAATGGACAATAGGTTCTTCAAGTATATTTTTTCTCTCAACAAACATATGAGCTTAAAATATTAGGTTTCTATCAACTTCTGCATAGACCATGCAAAATGATAATTTTTACTTTCTGGAAGGGTGCAATGTCTCTCTCCATGTCCATATGCACTAATATGATTAGCACACCTAATGACTCCTACATCCTGTGCTTTGTATGCTCAATCTGGCACTTGCTTTTTATAAGAGAATTTAGTCCCATGCTCATAGGTGAGTTCCCACATCTTGTCATGGCCATATTGGTACTTAATTTTAACCCTACAGAAATCTACTTAATATGCAATATGTAATAATTCAACTTTTGATGAATCCTAGAAACTCACTGATCAAGACACTTTCATTTGAAGAGGGATCATGGCAAGATAGCACCCCTGTAGTTGTCCCAATTGTTGCCTTTCCATGCATCTAGCAACATAAACTAATGTCTTTTCGTTCATGTTCAAGTACAACAATCCTGGAAGCAATCAAAACAACAGTTGGTGAGAATACTGAAGTGATCTATGAGGAATTCCCATCAGTAGCCACATTTACAGATGTATTTATTGTGTGGATTCGAAAGTATCCAAAATTTTAAGTGTAATTACAGAACAAATTGGATCCAAAAGTTAAGATCCAAAATTGAAACCATTATGTGAGTAGGAGCATAAGAATGGATCTGAAAAAAGATCAATTTGATCTTAAAAATTCAGATCCGATTATGCAAATTCGGATCTAATGGGTCAATCTAAAAATGTATACATGAATTCAGGTCAAATTCGGATCCGAATCTTAAATTCGGATTCAGATCTGATTTGAATCCGAAACAAACATGTTAGTTCGGATCTGATTTGGATTCGGATCATAGACAATCAGATTCGGGTTCGGATCTTAAAGGATCCGACCCGGATCCGAACCATTGACACCCCTAAATAAACCTATATGCCACTTTAATGGAACTTGTGTGGAACATGTAGATAACATCTAGTGTGGAATCTGTAGATCTCATGATTCTTTAATTTCTGCTTATATGTTATTCTTCTCAGAAATTAAATCACTTCAATGTTCAATCTAGCATACCATATGAACTGCAGCTGAAAGTTGACTGTTTCAAAGTTTATATATTTTACCTTTGTCAGATGACTCCCAACAGCAAGGTTAGCAACTTGCAGAGGAAAACTGTTAAAAGCATTCTTGTAGGTCATTGGTACCAAGAGTCTATGGGTCTATTTAAATACGTACATGATAGTTGACTCCAACTTTAGGCAAGCTAGGTTGATTTTAGAATATGATGAAGGATTTCACTCATGAAATCTGCGCTAATAAGAGTACTATATAGCTGGTTTGAATGATTTTTTTGCATAAAATATCTTAAATCATTTGACATTACCAAGATTTTTTGAGCTTCGGATAGTCTCTCAAGAAATCCTCTGAGGAAAAAACTAGAAGATTTTCTCTTTTTTTAACCATGGGCTGATTATATGGTCTGCAGATTATATGTCTGTAACTCTTTAGTACACTACAGATTTTCTTTAATAATGATGTGTGGTATCACAACCACTATCAAAGAAGAATCTCTCTCCTGAGGCGGAAAAGCTTCAATCCAATTTCAGTTGAGGGACTGGTCTTCATATCACTACTACTCAAGAATATCTCATTAGTCTCTGCTACCTTATTTGTGATGTCCAAACATGTTTGAAAAATTATGGGTTTTGTTATCTTTTAGTCTGATACAAATTGAAGACTAAATCCTTCTAGACATGGAGGTGTGTGAGTTGGGTCCCCTCAGCTTTTTTTACTGCAATGTTTGAGGATATGCGGACTAGAATTTGAATTTCTCTGACTGACATATCAGGATGCTGAAAGAGTGTCCAAGTAGAAATGCCACCTTCTTTCCTATTTATTTTTCTAATGAAATTAGTAGCACTCACTTTTTATCGAGAACAAAAAATTCACATCTCTGATTTGAAATAAGAATATACATTTTTCTTGTGTCACAATTGCCCAGAATGCTTGCCTTAATTAGGTAGCAAGGACATTCAGAGTCAGATTGCTCGGTTGAATATAATATGTCATATCTAGGGATTATCCTCTTTAATTCTGATATTTATTTATAAATCCCTTTTAATCCGGATATTTATTTATAAAACCCCAGAATTACATATTTATTCGAGTTTCAGGGGCTTCTTCCTGAAAACTATTTCTAATTTACTGGGTGTTCACCAAATAACTCAAGATTGTGAGGAGTTGTAAATAAATATCAGAATTGCAGGGGAGCCCCTAAATAAGATAGATTATAAGGAATTATTAACTTTGTTCCGATTATGTACTCTAAAAGATACTTAGTCCAAGGTTCCATGCTATTGCAACAAAGCATTTCCCCAAAACTTAGTTTAGATGCAAATGATGCTTATACTTTCTTTCATGTTTGCCCATGTTTCATTTATGTCACTTAAAGAAATTTACTTGGTTGAGCAAATGATTGTAATGTGTATAAATGGAGAGTCCTCTTCTTCGCACGCACTTATTTTTTATCTATATTTTCCAGAGTCAGAGTCGTCAACATCTGGCCAGCTTACATTTTTCAAGGATCAAGAAAGTGGCACTTACGACACAATGTGCATGGAGGGGAAGGATTGCTAGAAGAGAGCTAAGGAAACTTAAAATGGTGAGAATCTATTTGTCAACTTGCTGATAGACCAATTCCTTCTTTTTCTTCAATCATCATGACTACTCATCAGAAAAGAAAATCACAGAAGTAGAATCCTTGATGAATAATACTATAAAAGTATCATGCAGACAACACAATTATATGTGTCTTGGTCTTTGTGTTGAACATTTGCATCATAGAGTGAAGGATGTGCCAACTGATATGGCTTTTGTAGGCTGAGATCAACTTTCATATTCCATTTATGCTGGGGATGGTCAGGCTCGGCCATCTCCAAACTGTTTGACCTTTTGTTAATTGTTGGCAAGTAGTTCCTAGATATCTCCAAGTGAGAAAATGAAAACTAATTTGAGATAGAAACTTTGGTATTTTGTATAGCTGCCAAAATAACACTTTCCCTGAAAGAAGCATGTTCACCAAGATACCACTAACTCTATATTTATAATTTCACTTTGAGGATCAAATGTCACTAACTTGTATCAAAGGACTTTGAGTATACCAGGTTCTGTCAAAATCTCTTTTAGGCACACAGGATTGTAGTATAGTATTCACTGTCACTAAAACATCTTCTCAATAACAGGTGTATCCTCCCAGATAACGAAAGAAATCCTTCTTTGAAGGAAACCAGGATGAAAGAAATTTGAGATGGATGTAGATTACTTTGTTCTTCATTTATGGAGATTTATGAAGTTGCTTTAGATGTACTATGAGTTTATTATTTTTTGAATGAATGTCTTTAAAATTTAATCATATAAATGTATATTCCTCAATTATCTTCGGGGAATGAGATTTGTAAATAGGTGTGAATGAGAATTATATGGATCAACATGGTTGTGAGTGATACAATTCATGAATGTGAAGATATAAATAGATGCACTCTTATAGGTGATGAGAGCACATATACAAATAGGAGTTTTTTTAAAAAAAGAAAACCTATTCCTACGTTTTTTATTAAGTGACGTTAAAGTATTTTGCTACGTTTTTTAAAAGTGATCTTAATACTTATTCATACGTTTTTTTTACTATGTGGCAACAGGTAATACTTACATTTTTAGAAATGTAGGCATATCTTTTTATATACGTGTCTATAGGTGACTTTACCCTACGCTTCTATTGGACTATTCCTATGCTTCACAAGCGTAGGAATAGGTCAATATATAACCATGTTTTATCAAAATGCAGGTATAACCTATAGTCACTCAGGCAAGCGCCACACTTTGAAAGCGTGGCAAGGAAATGTACGTAAAGGATTTACCTACGTTTTTTTGGCCCTATAGCTACGTTTTAAAAACGTAGGAAAAGACCAGTTTTCTTGTAGTGGTCATTCCATAACAAGAATTCAGAGGGAAGTCATAAAAATATGAGTTTGGAAGTCAACTTCACTAAAAAGGGATTATGACCATGATTTGGTAGTAGCCTGAAGGGCTACCCCTTGGACATGGCTGTGATGCACACAAAATAAATCATAAAGAATCAGATTTACGAAACAAGTCGCGGTCAGCACTGGACCGCTACTAGGACAAGGTGGTCTAGACAGAATCGCTGCCTGGAGGGCCTGTGTCGATGTAGCCGTTCAAGGGTCGATGCACTCAATCAGGGAAGAAGAACGCGGTTCTAAGGGAGCCGCTTCTCCATGGTGGCGGTCCAAGAGGAACCGCTACTAGGCTGGGTAAAATAGGATGCTCAATCGACTTAATCAAGGTCCTCAGTCGACCCGGGTCATGGCTGGGCTGAAACAGAGCTCAGTCTACCTAACCCTAATCAATTGAGGTGACATAGGTCGACTTTAACAGGGCCAAGTCGACTTGGAATAAAGCACAGTCGATAGGACAAACTGGCTCATAGGCCAATTCTAGAAAGTAGAAGGCGGTTCTGGCCTGACCGCTTCCACAAGGTAGCGATTCTGACAGAGCCGCGTTCTGGTTGAGACTGGGCAGAACAGTCATCAACTTGGACTACCCAAAATGATACTCCGATCGAGTCGTTGGGTTAAGGCTTTCAGGGTACAACCTGCTCGACGTCCTAATGGGAATCTCAGGCTCGCGGAGTCTTACGAAGGCCTCATGATAGTGGTCCTAGTCTGATGGAAGGAGTATCTGGCGGAGAGTCCCAACTATCACAAGATAGAAGTGTGAAAATACGGAAAACGGAGTGAACGGTGAGCCATTACCACCGGAGTGGCATGACCCTCAAGCAAGCCTAGTAATTTAAACAATAACCAATGATAATACTCGAAGAACTTTCAAGGTTAAGAGTAGATCAATCTACATTACTCTCCATGTTGGCAAGGTCAATAATGAGAAATAATGATAATCAAGGGCAAGATGTGCAAAAACATTAGATGTTTTAACGTTCTTTCATAATCCCTAACTATTACATGTGTTTCTAGCTTAGAACATGCTGGCTATTCAACGAAAATACAACGAAACAAACAGCGATTCGCCTGCACTCAGAGGGAAGAACGCGATTGGTCGCGCAACTACGGTCTCCAAGCCACGGTCTCTGGTGAACCGCGTCTTCGACCCGAGTCCCGACCTCTGGCGAGCCATGATAGAGCTCGAGATAAATACACATAACTCGCGGTATATATCATGAAAATTGGGCATTTTACTATCAATGGAAAGAGGATGAAAAATAGCATAATGTGGATGCACTTAATTAAAGTTTAGCCTGCAAGGATCCTACATTAAATGGATCTAAAGTGAAGACAATAGAAACCTCGACATACCTTTGATTAAAACCCGATTGTGATTGCTATACTACATGAGAATTGGGCTATTTGGTATCAAAAGAAAGAGAAATCGACGGTGCATGCGATGATATAACTTAATTAACATTTGGCCTGAGATAAACCTACCTTAAAATGTAGTAAAGGACGACGACCTCGCCAGAGCCCAAGATGAAAACGCCTCCTAGACTCGACACTCCCGCTCTCGAACGCACTCGTCGCCGGCCGCCTCCGCAAATGAGAGTTCTTGGTAGTGTTAGGCTTTGATTTTTAGAGCTAGGATCGATCTATGGGACAGTATATGGATGGGAGAGAGTCATAGAATCGAACATGCGTGATATTCGCGCTTGACCAGGTCGCGCCGCCTCTTCTTCGAAATTTGGCCGCTAGGGTTAGGGTTAGCGTTGGGAAACATAGGAAAAATGGGCCTCTAACATGGGCCTATTGATTGGGTCTAGATTGAGCTCCTAAGAGTTTGAATTGGGCTCAAATTTGGTCGGATAAGGGCCGTTCTACAAGAACTCCAAGTTTTAAGCCAAAACCTGAAATCGGGCTGGACCACTATTTCTATTGGGTTCGCTTAAGAAGACAAAGTTGCTGGAAAATCGACTGTCTACACGAATATAATTTTTTCATATTTTAATAAATTGGTCAAGCTTTGACTTAAGAGAGAATTCAATTTATTATTAAGAAAATCGGGTTGCTACACAAGGGGAACCCATTCCCCGGCATCCAAACCACCAGAAACCACATTTTAAACTACGAATCGCCGCCCAAATCGACATAATAGTCTCTCGCCCCAAGGCATGATTTTTAACCCCAATAAAAGGAAAACCCGCTCGAACTCACTCTAATCGGCATGAAATCACGGGGAACTAAAGTACAAAGGTCAAGGATCCACCCCCCTACCTTTTCTAAAGAAACCACGCAAGTTTGGGGTCGATCTGCACCGAAAACACTTCGTTCCACAACCGATTCTTCACAAAAATGTGAGAACTCTCCCTCGCGACATCGCCTCCCATTCCGCGCTCCGGTCCTCGCCGCTCGTTGCCCATGCCGCCCTCTACCTCGTCCGTAAGTCCTCCCCATCAACCGCAAGAGAAGAAGAGGGAGAGAAGGAGAGATGTGAGAGGGAGAGGGAGAGAATGAGAGAGAGAGAGGGAGAGAAATGAGGGGAGGGGTTTAAATAAAAGAAAATTTTATAATTTTTTTTTCTTTCCCTTTTTTTCTTGTTCTTTTCTCTACTCTTAAGCCTTTAAAAATCAAAACAAAATGGGAAAAATTCCCAAATTTCAACCCGGTGATCCAGAAAATGCACAACTCACTAGCTATATCATGAAACCCGAAAACACCTTGTTTTCTCTTATTTGAGGGACCCGAAGATCTGATATTCCAGAAATCCACTTTAATTAGAAAACACACTCCGAAACCCGTGGCAACACTCCGAAACCCATGGATGCAAGATCCAAAAATATGGTCGCGACTGTCCTCCCCCTTACAAAAATTCTATGCTCAAAATTTAGGACAACGTAAAATACGCATGGGGGAAGAAGGGCTTATTCCAACGACAACCTATGTGCCGAGCTCAACTCCGAAATCTCAATCCAGCGCCTTAGAGAGACACGATCAGACCATCACATCCGGTAGAATTGCCTTACTCCTCATCTGCCATTCATGCCAAGCCTCGAACCTCCCTGATCCTCACGAATCTAATCAACACTTCATGCCGGCTTTACACCGTAAAAAGGCGTGACACGCGCCACAAGTAATTGCTCGCTAGGGTAACCTCGCTTGGCAAGCTAATCAAAACATCGGCTTCCACATCTCCTGAATAAGTAGAGACCATCATAATAGCATCCCCCAGTGTTAATATTTTTGGATCGTGTTTTCGCGGGTTGCGGATCATGTCCGTGCGGGTTGCGGACTTGAATATTGGTTTTTCGGACCCTCGGCTGGCGTTTATGTGTGTTATTTTGGGTCCATGGCAGCGTGTTGAGCGGCCTGGCTTTTTCTTAGAATTTTTCAGACTCTGAGTTGATTTTCTAAGAATTTTTTGGGGGTTAAAGGGAATTTTATAAATAAAATGAAAAATATAATAAATAAAAATATTAAAAACCCTTTTAACCCCCCTCTCCCCCTCTGATCCCTCATCTCTCACATCTCTCCTCTCCCTTACTCTCTCCCGTCTCTCCTTCCCTCTCCCTTCTCACACTGGTGGCCAACGACAGTGGCGAGGGGACATGCGGCAGAGCGACGGCGGCGGTGTGCAGTGAGGATGAAGTCGAGGAGCATGGCGTGCGATGAGGTGGAGGCGGTCGTAGTCGTGGGAGTCGATCGTGTAGGAGATCGGCATTTTGATAGGGTTTTCGACGGTAAAAGCTCGGTTAAGGTAGGGGACAGATCCCTAGCACTCTCGCATGTCTTTCCTCATGTTTCCGTGCTCCGACGAGGTGGAGAGTGGGCGCATTGCATGTTTTGGGGGAAATGACCATGTTTGGGATGAGCGACGATTTCAGCTGGTTAGGCCTCGATTTGTGCTTTTGATTCGGTTTTCCTGTCGTAAGAATGTCTAGGGTTATTTCCCCTCGTTTTCCCCTTCGCGCCAAGGCGAATGGAGCTCCGGATCGAACTCCGCGTGGATTTGGGTTCGCTTATGTGAACCCGATAGTGGATGGCCACGGTGGTGGCCGTGTGCCCCAGTGTTTGGCGGCCAGAACCCTAGTCACCCAAGACCACTGGCCGCCCAAGCTGCTGGGCGGCCAGGACTCTGGCCGCCCTTCCCCTATCTGCAGGCGGCTAGAAGGCTGGCCGCCTTGCTCTGTTCCTGGGTGGCCAACAATTTGGCCGCCCAGGCCCTGGTTTAGCCCTGGTTTGGGCTGCCAAAGAGATGGCCGCCCAATGCACAGGATGGCCATTTGTTGGGTGGCCAGTGGTGTGGTTGCCCAAGCCACTAGGTGGCCAGGAGGTTGGCCATCTTGCCCATTCCTTCCCCGGGGTGCTGTGCTTCGCCGTTTCTTGCCCCGAGGTGTCCGTACGTGACATGGTTCCGCGGAAGTGGTGCCCGCGTGATTATCCGTGATCTGAGATTTTTATGTAAGTCATCATGGGCCATCCCTGTGGGAATTATGTTTTGTAGGGAGTGTTCTCCCCCATGTGGGTTGTCGATTAATTGAGGTCCATTTTCGCGTGAGTTTAGTTGGCCGATGTTCACTGGTTCTCATTACCGGGCTATGCCACTTCATGGTTTTAAGTGTGCATGAGTTGGACCTTCTTCTGAGTAGTACTCCACTAGGCTCAGCTTACTGAGTGTCATGCATGTACCGACTGGGCCAAGAGCGTTGCTTACTGAGTGCCGACACGTTTCGACCACATGGTCGAGAGCTGTTCCCGATGTGACGATTTTTAAGCTGGTTACCGTAGGGCCCCTGGCCTTTGCAGCCTGAGTCCGACTGAGGGGAAAACCAGTTAGAGGACCTAAATTCGAGGGCATGGTCTGTGTGTGCACACGTGGTTGGGGGTAGTGGACCCACGTCGACGGGTGTGACCCCAACTAGTCCTTGTTTCATTGTGACTCTGCCTCACTCTCTGGGTGAGGTAGGCAGGCGTGAGCGTAGTGGGTGGTGTAAGACGTTTAGGACGCATCCGACCCACTCCCTTGCCTCACTTTCTGGGAGAGGTAGCGAGGTTAGGGAGAGTTGGCATGGTGTAAGACGTCAGTGGACGCATCCAGCCGGTGCTAGTGACGGAGTACCTCAGTCACCCATGGGTTTTGTTCCCGACCGTTAGCCGTGATTCTCCGGAGTAGGGGTAGTGCGTTCTGACTAGGTGACTTTAGCGTGACTTCTCGCCTACGAGGATGAGGTTTCCCGACAGCGTGGTCTAGGTTCTCCCAGTAGCTAGGATAGGATGTTTCGGTGGTGTGGTTGTTGTAGTGGCTCCTGTCTGTGGGGACTTTTCCTATGGTAGAGGCTTCGTAGGTTCTTTCAGCAGTGCGGCTATGACCTTTCCTAGATCGGCGAGTCTACCTCGAGCTCGTGGTTTCCGTATGAGGGTAGGAGTAGTGTAGAGACTCTGCGATTCTCCCGCTTTACTGTTATATTATGCTGGCCACCGTTGTTGTTATTTTAGTTGCTTCACCACTACTGTTACTCTTGTTGTTGTTGCTCTTACTGCTTTCCTTTACTGTTGTTATTTCTGTTGCTGTTACTTTTGTTACCACTTTCATTATGGTAGCGATCCGCGGGACCCCTACTGAGCCAATGAGATGAGGCTCAATCCCTACTTTTTCAGGTGCAACACTTCTCCTCAAGGTGGTGCATCTCGGTTGGAGACTTTTAGTAGCCAGCTCACCAGTGCCAGGGTATGCCCTGAGGCAGTATACGTTTCTTTTCTTTTAGACTGTACTTGTGGACTGGACTCTGTAGTTATACTTAATTATTATAAAATTTTAATTTTATTTTTGTCAGTTAATTATTAATTCTATAGTTATTTTCTACTTTGTTTAGAATTTCAATGCATGACCACACCATCCCATTAACCCTTCTGAGCTTCCCAGCTCGTGGGTGGTGGCGTAGGATTCGAGTGATATCGGGTTTGACTCGATATCTGGATCTTAGGTCATTACACCCAGCCTTGCTCATCTTACCTAACCCTTTAGACTATTTGCTTCCCTGCCTCGATTCCATGCCACCAACATTTGATGCTTTACAAGCCTAGTCGCCATGAAATATCACTGGAGCAACTCCGGCCCCAATACCAAGCTTCCATTGGACACTCTCAATTCCAAAGGAGCATAACACAACCAGCCACCCAAGGCCTCACAACACCATGGTTCACATCACACCACTCTCCATCTAGCCCTGTCGGGTAGTAACTTGGTCGCAAAAGTCTATCCGTGATCATCGACCACACACCAACAAAGAACTCCCCCTTATTAAATACCCAGAATAACTCCGATTCTTCGATGAATTACCTCAAAATTTACACCAAACATGCAAACCATGGTGTTACTTGCACAAATCACCTCTTTCTTACTCTTGCGAGCTACCGTCCACTGCCACCGCTGTCCAACCGAGCTCCCTCACACTCCACTGTCTACAGCCGAGGGAGGAGAGGAGAAGGATGGAGGAAGTCAGAGGAGGGAGAAGAAAGAGCAAAGGAGAGGAGAAGAGATTATGGGAAGCTTCAATTATTCACTACCTCAAGATCCAGACTGCTCAACTGGTCCAAACCACTCCACGAGGGCATGTCGAGGTCATCCACATGAGCCTTAAAAATTCTTAATCGTACCAACTCTGACTACCACACTTTTGTACATGATTCAAATTGGAGTGACACAAGATGCTCTATGTCATAACGCCATCGCTGAAGTTCTCGCAGTCAGGGACCGTCCATTCCAAACTGTAACCAACCAACTGTGTCACGCCCCGATGCGGAATATCGGGACTGGCAGTAGAAACGAGTAATTATAATAATAATATGTTTATTTCTAGACATGGTATGTTAAAGCTAAAAGATCGCACATCACCATAAATAGAAACTGCTCCATTCATTAAATAGCACATAACCAAACCAAGTTCCAAACTACAAAAATCTCACTTAACATAATCTTTGACAACATCCACTCAACACTATTACATTGGCTAACTTCAAATTACAACTCTTCCAAAATACTCTTAAATACAAATAGACTCCACAACTAGAACTAGTTTCACAGGCTTCTATCAGGTTCACTCCACGGTCGTCACTCTTGCCCGTTCCCATCAGATTGCGAGTCCTCACCTGAGCTACCTGAAAAACGGGGAAAAATTAGGTGAGTGAACACTCAGTAGGTAATAACAGGCAAGTTTAAGTAATTAACCAATTGAATTGCATGTTTGAGCGCGTAAATAAAGAACGAAAGGAAATAACTATGCAACAAAATAATGAAAAGAAAGCAAGAACATGATATAACCAAGAATTTGGCCAACAAGCAAGATCTAACCAAGTCAAGAGAATTCAAGTAAGAGATTATTATCTTAGACATCACACTAGTCATGCACTCGGTGTAATGTCTCACCATGTCATTCAAACTCCCCGAGGCACAAGTACTTTTCGGGCGCTCCTCCCAGGACCAGACCGGGCCTTTATGATGCGTTGGCATTGATTTGTTGGATCTAAGATCCCAAGTTATGTCTAGACATTAATCAAGTTAAATGGCCAATACTCCAAGATATGGAACTTACCAAAGTTTCAAGGGTAAGTTGAAGTAGACATCATGTCTGGAAGGTTCAAGTTATCAAGAACCAATCAGGTCCTTGGATTCAACACGAAAAATCACGAAAATCACTTCTGGATGATAAGCGGTCATAACAGGGCCGCTTAAGTAATGCACGGTCTAAACTGGACCGTTCAGGACAGATATGGCTTAGGACTAGCCATAACGAAGTCAAGGATACACGGTCCATGTAGTGCCACTCGAGTAATTGAACGGTTGAAAATGGGCCGCTCAAGACTAGTAGAGCTGGAAGCCCAAGAACAAGATAAACGGTCCATATAGGGCCGTCCAACAGACAGACGGTCCAATAAGATACGCGCTATAACATGGGCGGTTCTAGTAGGTCCGTTCCACTTAAACAACTAGAAGTCTACCCAAACGGGCTCCGGGCTACCATAAGTGGGGCAGAACTGAACCAGGGTCCAGCCCACTCTCCACTGGTCAACCTAGGGCTTATTGGGTCGATCCAAACACAAATTGGTCGAAGATAGATCAAGGTTCAACGACCAATGTAAGTGGCACTTGGCCAGGGATGTACGGTTCGTTATGGGCCGCCCAATAAGATGAACGGTCCCTTTCGGGCCGCGTAATTCTCAGAGGGTCCAAGTCGAGCCGTGACTTACAATACGATAGTGCAATCGATTCGATCACGTACACAGGTTCAGGTCTTGATGGTACAACCTGCCCGACGTCCTAGTGGGAATCCCAGGCTCGCGGGGGCTTACGGAGGTCCCGTAATGAAGGTCCTAGTTCGACGGAAGGAATATCCGACGGAGAGTCCCAAACATTACAAGGAAATAGGGTTAACAAAACATCAGAAACTAGTGAGACGGTCAGTCAATCCTACCGGAGTAGAACGACTGTCATACAACCCTAATAAAATTTTCAATTTAATAATGAATCCCAATTAATATTAACATTGAAAAAGATGATCCAAGGTCAAGATGAATAAATCAGCAAGATTTATAATCATTACTATTATAATTTTATAGAGTTTTTATGCATGTTGCTAACTTACATTTAACCATTAATCTACCATCATAAATCATGCGAAAAAGATAACTTAATAAATTATGTAAAGATGGACGGTCCAGTATGGACCTTTCATCCTCCTCAGCGGTCGCACGACAGGCCGTTTATCCCCCTCAGGTCAGAAGACCTTCTGGAGATGAGCGGTCTGTAATGAGCCACTGGAGAAGACGAAAGGTCAATAACTGGCCGCCTTACAGAAGGGCGGTCTAGGTGAAGCTGCTCTTCCCAGAAACATAACACGAAATAGAGAACATAAACGGTCAGTAACATGCCGCCTAACTAGGTTGGGTGGTCTATCGCGAGACCGTATAAGTCAAAAATGCTCAAGTCCCCCTTTCGCCCTGCCCGCCTTCGGCGACTGGCTAGGGTTACAAAGAATTGCTAAATACGCATAGCACAGAGCATAATCATTAGGGCTTTTGGATCCAAAAGAAAGAGCACGAAAAGTTTTACAATAAAGCATGCTCAGTTTAATCTATAGTGCCTGCAATCCCTACTTAAACGAGATGGAACAAGTATAACCCTAGATATGACATGCTTCTACTAAACACTAAAATTCTCGCATGATACTAAGTAACTTTTAGGGCTTTTGCTTTCAATAGAAAGGGCACTCGATGCTGGTTCTAATCATATATAATACTTAAGGTTTGGCTTGCTATAACCTACCTTAAACGAAGGAAGAAGGAAGAAGAGGGACGAGGACACGCTAAGAACACCTCGCCGGTGATCGCCGGAATCCGCCCTCGTCCACGATCCTCGTCGGCCGCCACAGCACCCAAACGAAAATAGGGTTCATGTTGGTCACACAAGGTCTAGAGTCTTCTATTCGAGGAGATAGAGTCCAATCAAGTTGGACGTGCGCGAACCACGCGGATAGGGTTAGCCGCCGCCTTCTCAACCAAAATTTGCTTTCTAGGGTTAGGGTTTCAGGGAGAACTAAGAGGGGAAACGATCTTCTCATCCTAGCCTTCCATTTGGATCCAATCTCAGCCTAAATGATCGGGTATTGGGCTCAAATTTCACGTTTTAAGGTCCAATTAGATTAAGTGTGGATTTGGGCCTTAATCAGTTGATTTGGCCTAATTACGGATTTTATTTGGGTCGGTCACAGAAGATACTATTATTAAACATTTTATCCTCTACAAGATTCTAAATTTTCCAGATTTTTACGAAATAGTCGAAATTTAACTTATTCTATTTATTAAGGATTTTCTAATTAATTTCTTATAAATTTTCTAGAAATTTTTATTTGTTAATAAATCAGGATATTACACCCTCCCCCACTTCAAAGAATTTGGTCCTCCAAATTCACTGCACTTAAACACGATGGGAGTGGAACAACTCACCTAGAACAAGTCGGGATACTGCTTTCGCATGGTATCTTCTGACTCCCAAGTAGCTTCTTCAGTTCCACGCCGACTCCATTGCACCTTGACCATAGGTATAGACCGATTCCTGAGCTGTTGCTGCTTACGATCTAGAATCTTAACAGGTCTCTCTTCATAAGTCAAATCTTCCTTTAACTCAAGATTCGCATGCTGAATGACATGAGTAGGGTCATATACGTACTTTCTCAACATCGATACATGGAAGACATTGTGTACTCCAGATAACTGAGGTGGTAGTGCCAGACGGTACGCAACCTCCCCCACTCTTTCCAAAATCTCGAATGGATCGACATATCTGGGACTTAGCTTGCCTTGAATGCCAAATCTTCGGATTTCTCTTGTAGGAGAAACTTTCAAAAACACATGTTCACCAACTTGAAATTCCAAGTCCCTCCTTCTGTGGTCTGCATAACTCTTCTGTCTCGATTGTGCTACTTACAATCGGTCTCTAATAATACGAATATTCTTTGATGATTCAGAAATAAGATCTGGCCCCAGCCATTGCTTCTCACCAACCTCGTTCCAACATAATGGAGATCGACAACTTCTTCCATACAGAGCTTCAAACGGAGCCATATGAATGCTGGACTGATAACTATTGTTATAAGCAAATTCTATCAAGGCCAAGTGATCACTCCAACTGCCTCCGAAATCAATCATGCAGGCTCTCAACATATCTTCCACTATCTAGTTGGTTCTTTCCGTCTGTCCATCTGTTTGTGGATGAAAAGCAGTACTAAAATTTAGACGGGTTCCCAAAGATTCTTGCAATCCCTTCCAAAAATGTGAAGTGAATCTGGGGTCTCTATCAGACACAATACTGACCGGAATACCATGGAGTCGCACCACTTCCTTCATATATAAAGCTGCTAGAACATCAACAGTCCACTTAGATTTAATGGATAGGAAATGAGCGAACTTTGTCAATCTGTCGATGATCACCCAAATTGCATCAAATCCGCTACGAGTCTTAGGGAGACCCATAATGAAATCTATGCCAATACTCTCCCACTTCTATTGAGGTATGTCTAGTGGTTTCAACTTCCCTGCAGGTCTGAAATGCTCGGCCTTAACTTGCTGACACACCAAGCATATACTCACAAATTCTGCAATTTCCCTTTTCATATTTGGCCACCAGAAAGATCTCTTCAAGTCCTTAAACATCTTCGTACCTCCAGGATGAATGGTATATCGAGATCTATGAGCTTCTTCAAGGATCTTGTTCTTAGCTTCGGCCACATCAGGTACACAAGCCCTTCCCTGAAATAATAGTCTGCCATCATCAACTATCATGAATTCCGGTCTGCTACTTAAGCTCTCCTTGATTTCTACCAACTCTGGGTCATTGTCTTGCAAGGACTTGATTTCTGTCAATAATTCTGGTTTAAGCTGAATCTGAGCAATCATGACTCGATCCTTCTCAACATTAATATCCAACCCGGCTAATTGCTCCAACAGCTTCCATTCTTGCGTCATGAGACTTGACAATTTAGCCATTGGCTTGCGGCTTAGGGCATCCACCACCACATTACCCTTCCCGGGATGATATTCTATGGAGAAGTTAAAATCCTTTAGATACTCCAACCATCTCCTCTGCCTCATATTGAGCTCTTTCTGAGAAAATAAATACTTCAAACTCTTGTGATCTGAAAATACTATGAATGTCTCTCCATATAAGTAATGCCTCCATATCTTCAAGGCAAAAACTACAGCTGCTAGCTCCAAGTCATGGACAGGATAATTCTCCTCATGCTTTCTCAACTTCCTGGAAGAATAGGCTATCACTTTCCCATGCTGCATCAGTACGCAACCTAACCCAATTCTCGAAGCATCGGTGTACACCACGAAGCCTCCTTCTCCTGATGGTAAAGCTAAAACAGGGGTAGTAGTTAAACATTCCTTCAAAGTCTGGAAGCTTTTCTCACAATCTTCCGTCCAATCAAACTTATTCTCCTTGCGGGTTAATCTTGTTAAGGGTACCGCAATCTTGGAGAAATCTTTAATAAACCTCCGATAATATCTTGCCAAGCCTAGGAAGCTTCTAACTTCTGTTACACTAGTAGGCCTGTCCCAATCTTTAACTGCCTCTGCCTTCGACGGATCAACAGAAATACATTCTTTCGTAATGATATGCCCTAGAAAGGACACCTCTTATAGCCAAAATTCACACTTTCTAAACTTGGCGTATAACTGATGGTCTCTCAATAATTGTAACGCCATCCTCAAATGTTCAGCATGTTCTTCCTTACTCTTGGAATAAATCAGAATGTCATCAATAAACACTACGACCCATTGATCTAGATAGGGCCGGAATACATCGTTCATCAACTGCATGAAAGCTGCAGGTGCATTCGTTAGTCCAAAAGGCATTACAATAAATTCAAAGTGCCCATATCTGCTACGAAAAGCTGTCTTATAAATATCCTCCTCCTTAATCCGCAACTGATGATAGCTTGATCGAAGATCAATCTTAGAGAAATACTGAGATCCTGCTATCTGATCAAATAACTCATCAATCCTCGACAATGGATATTTATTCTTTATAGTCAACTGGTTCAGTTGCCGATAATCAATACACAACCTCATCGAGCCATCCTTCTTCCTTACAAATAACACTGGAGTCCCCCACGGGGATGTACTTGGACGAATAAACCCCTTCTCAAGTAATTCCATTAACTGATGCTTTAATTCCCTCAGCTCCGCAGGAGACATACGATAAGGAGCCTTAGAAACAGGGGTCGCGCCAGGAATAAGATCAATAGAAAACACAACTTCCCTCTCTGGTGGAAGACCTGGCAATTCCTCAAGAAAAACATCCGAAAATCTCGGACAACAGGAATGTTCTTAATCTCGATCTTCTTCTCAGGGGTCACATAAACAAAGGCTAAAAATGCCTGACATCCTCTCCTCATCAACTTATCGGCTCGGATGGTCGAGATAAGTGGCACAGATCTATGGTGCCTAACCCCTATAAAGGAAAGTCCAGGGTGTCTAGAAAAAGACACAGAGCTGGAACTACAATGAACATTGGCCTCATGCTTAGCCAACCAATCCGCTCCTAGAATTACATCATAATCTTTCATATCCATGCATACTAAATCTACCGGCAAATTATGTTCATTAACCATAATCTTGCTAGAAGGATAAAAATATTTAATTACTGATCAAGAACCAATAGGAGTTGATATCTCTAAGGGGGAATTCATCAAAATCAGCTTCACAGCTAATGTCTTAGCAAAACTCCGAGAAACAAATGAATGAGTAGCACCGGTATCGAAAAGAACAAAAGTTGGCTTTCTATGAACAATGAGAGTACCTTCCACAAGTCCACCCTCCTCGGTGGTGCCTGCATCCTCCTCTTGTAGGGCCTGGAGCTTGCCCTGCTGCTTCTTGCCGCCTTGAGGTTTAGTCGGGGTAGCTTGCTCGGATAAGAGAGGACATTCTGGAATGCGGTGACCCCTACTCCTGCAACGCAAACAGGCACCCAACTTGCGCCAGCACTCTTCCATCTTGTGATCGGGGCGGTCACAATACTTACATACGCCCTTAAATGGAACAATCGGGCCTGGCTTCTTGTCTTCATTCTTTGGCATTTTCCCCTTCCATGAACAAGACCTGCCATTGGGCCTCTTCTTGTTATTCCCGGGTTTAGAACTCCCGGAACCAGTAGGTTGCTCCTTTTTAACATTCTTCCCACGGATTTTCTACGTCATTTCCAAGGTATCTTCTAAAACTTGGGCTTTTCTTACCATCTCTGCATAGGTTTGAATCTCCATTGGCGCCAACTGGTTAATATAATGCAACTTCAGCCCATTTAGAAAATGTTTCGCCTTCATCTTCTCTGTAGAAATCAAATGTGTAGCATAACGAGAGAGTTTAGAAAATTGAGCTTCATATTCCGCCACAAATAAACTCCGCTGCTTCAGAGTAGTAAACTCAGCGGCTTTCTTCTATTGGATTCTATCGGAAAAGTACTTGCTGTTGAAGAATTCTTCAAATTCCTTCCACGAAATTTGTCTGTCACCGAGGGTCGCCTTTACTAACTCCCACCAAGTCCTAGAATCCCATTCCAACTGGAAGGTTGTTAAAAGCACACGTTCCTGGTCGCTGCATTGCATAACTTCAAAAATTCTCTCCATCTCCTTAAGCCAGTGTTCGGCTTCATCGAGATCAGTTGAACCTCCAAAACATGGGGGATTCATCCCACGAAAATTCCGGTGTAGATCGTCAGCACCATGATTTGCCGCTCCACCTTGGGCCACTTGTTGTAAAGCCCGCGTAAGTCCTTGGACCGTCCGCTGCATGTCCCGCTACTGCGCACGCTCAGCAGCCATCGGAACGTCCTGCACAAAAATAATTTATCTTAAGTTCATTTATGAGAAAGAGTTTAGAGTTGATTATTAACTCAACCCAAGTCTCTACCAAAATTCTCACTAGGTTTGGTCCTTTGACTCATAACAAGGGTATAGGTTCTACGACAACACTTAGAATCCTAGAACCTAAATAACCTAAGAATATTAGAAACCTAGGCTCTGATACCACCTAACTGTCACGCCCCGATGCGGAATATCGGGACTGGCAGTAGAAACGAGTAATTATAATAATAATATGTTTATTTCTAGACATGATATGTTAAAGCTAAAAGATCGCACATCACCATAAACAGAAATTGCTCCATTCATTAAATAGCACATAACCAAACCATGCTCCAAACTACAAAGATCTCACTTAACATAATCTTTGACAACATCCACTCAACACTGTTACATTGGCTAACTTCAAATTACAACTCTTCCAAAATACTCTTAAATACAAATAGACTCCACAACTAGAACTAGTTTCACAGGCTTCTATCAAGTTCACTCCACGGTCGTCACTCTTGCCCGTTCCCATCAGATTGCGAGTCCTCACCTGAGCTACTTGAAAAAGGGGGAAAAACTAGGTGAGCGAACGCTCAGTAAGTAATAACAGGCAAGTTTAAGTAATTAACCAATTGAATTACATGTTTGAGCGCGTAAATAAAGAATGAAAGGAAATAACTATGCAACAAAACAATGAAAAGAAAGCAAGAACATGATATAACCGAGAATTTGGCCAACAAGCAAGATCTAACCAAGTCAAGAGAATTCAAGTAAGAGATTATTGTGTTAGACATCACACTAGTCATGCACTCGGTGCAATGCCTCACCATGTCATTCAAACTCCCCGGGGCACAAGTACTTTTCGGGCGCTCCTCCCAGGACCAGACCGGGCCCTTATGATACGTTGGCATTGATTTGTTGGATCCAAGATCCCAAGTTATGTCTAGACATTAATCAAGTTAAATGGCTAATACTCCAAGATATGGAACTTACCAAAGTTTCATGGGTAAGTTGAAGTAGACATCATATCTGGAAGGTTCAAGTTATCAAGAACCAATCAGGTCCTTGGATTCAACACGAAAAATCACGGAAATCACTTCTGGATGATAAGCGGTTATAACAGGGCCGCTTAAGCAATGCACGGTCTAAACTGGACCGTTCAGGACAGAGATGGCTTAGGACTAGCCATACCGAAGTCAAGGATACACGGTCCATGTAGGGCCGCTCGAGTAATTGAACGGTTGAAAATGGGCCGCTCAAGACTAGTAGAGCTGGAAGCCCAAGAACAAGATAAACGGTCCATATAGGGCCATCCAACAGACAGACGGTCCAATAAGATCCGCGCTATAACATGGGCGGTGCTAGTAGGTCCGTTCCACTTAAACAACTAGAAGTCTACCCAAACGGGCTCCGGGCTGCCATAAGTGGGGCAGAACTGAACCAGGGTCCAGCCCACTCTCCACTGGTCAACCTAGGGCTTATTGGGTCGATCCAAACACAAATTGGTCGAAGATAGATCAAGGTTCAACGACTAATGTAAGTGGCACTTGGCTAGGGATGTACGGTTCCTTATGGGCCGCCCAATAAGATGAACGGTCCCTTTCGGGCCGCGTAACTCTCAGAGGGTCCAAGTCGAGCCGTGACTTACAATACGATAGTTCAATCGATTCGATCATGTACACAGGTTCAGGTCTTGATGGTACAACCTGCCCGGCGTCCTAGTGGGAATCCCAGGCTCGCGGGGGTTTACGGAGGTCCCGTAATGAAGGTCCTAGTCCGACGGAAGGAATATCCGGCGGAGAGTCCCAAACATTACAAGGAAATAGGGTTAACAAAACATCAGAAACCAGTGAGACGGTCAGTCAATCCTACGGGAGTAGAACGACTGTCATACAACCCTAATAAAATTTTCAATTTAATAATGAATCACGATTAATATTAACATTGAAAAAGATGATCCAAGGTCAAGATGAATAAATCAGCAAGATTTATAATCATTACTGTTATAATTTTCCAGAGTTTTTATGCATGTTGCTAACTTACATTTAACCATTAATCTACCATCATAAATCATGTGAAAAAGATAACTTAATAAATTCTGTAAAGATGGACGGTCCAGTATGGACCTTTCATCCTCCTCAGTGGTCGCACGATAGGCCGTTTATCCCCCTCAGGTCAGAAGACCTTCTGGAGATGAGCGGTCTGTAATGAGCCGCTGGAGAAGACGAACGGTCAATAACTGGCCGCCTGACAGAAGGGCGGTCTAGGTGAAGCCGCTCTTCCCAGAAACATAACACGAACCAGAGAACATAAACGGTCAGTAACATGCCGCCTAACTAGGTTGGGCGGTCTATCGCGAGACCGTACAAGTCAAAAACGCTCAAGTCCCCCTTTCACCCTGCCCGCCTTCGGCGAGTTGGCTAGGGTTACAAAGAATTGCTAAATACGCATAGCACATAGCATAATAATTAGGGCTTTTGGATTCAAAAGAAAGAGCATGAAAAGTTTTACAATAAAGCATGCTCAATTTAATCTTTAGTGCCTGCAATCCCTACTTAAACGAGATGGAACAAGTATAACCCTAGATATGACATGCTTCTACTAAACCCTAAAATTCTCGCATGATACTAAGTATCTTTTAGGGCTTTTACATTCAATAGAAAGGGCACTCGATGCTGGTTCTAATCATATATAATACTTAAGGTTTGGCTTGCTATAACCTACCTTAAATAGAGGAAGAAGGAAGAAGAGGGACGACGACACGCTAAGAACACCTCGTCGGTGATCGCCGGAATCCGCCCTCGTCCATGATCCTCGTCGGCCGCCACAGCACCCAAATGAAAATAGGGTTCCTGAGGGTCATTTTTATAGGTCACACAATGTCTAGAGTCTTCTATTCGAGGAGATAGTGTCCAATCAAGTTGGACGTGCGCGAACCGCACGGATAGGGTTAGCTACCTCCTTCTCAACCAAAATTTGCTTTCTAGGGTTAGGGCTTCGGGGAGAACTAAGAGGGGAAACGATCTTCTCATCCTAGCCTTCCATTTGGATCCGGTCTCAGCCTAAATGATTGGGTATTGGGCTCAAATTTCGCGTTTTAAGGTCCAATTAGATTAAGTGTGGATTTGGGCCTTAATCAGGTTATTTGGCCTAATTACGGATTTTATTTGGGTCGGTCACAGAAGATACTATTATTAAACATTTTATCCTCTACAAGATTATAAAATTTCCAGATTTTTACGAAATAGTCAAAATTTAACTTATTCTATTTATTACGGATTTTCTAATTAATTTCTTATAAATTTTCTAGAAATTTTTATTTGTTAATAAATCGGGATATTAAAAACTGACACTCAATGTCACGTCCCGAACCGATAGTAGTAGAAACTACTCGGAATGTGGTAGTAAACAGTCTTGCATAATCAGAGCAAACCACATGAGACACAATAAAGCTAGGAAATGACAGGAAACTATAATTTTATTAATATCAAAATGCCATTACTACATTTTATGACTCAACTTACATGAGCATGAAAAGAAGGAAAAGTCTCAAGATTACATGACTCGACTTAAGAAACTGAAAAGACACATACACTAATCTTCTAGAGCACTCATCACTCTTACCCTTCCCCATCTAATTGAACATCTTCATCATTATTACTTGAAAATTTTTAAGAGGAACTGGGTGAGCAAAAATACTCAATAGGAATTACATCTCTATCGCCAAGCAAAATATAAGTGATTAACCAAGTAACCAATATTCAATAAAAGCTATGCCATGAATGATATAAACCATAAATCAATATGAAATCCAATTTATCAATCATAGGAGACGATCAATACCAAATTTAAATGTCAAGGACAAATATGAAGCTCAAAGGAAAGGGGACAATCCTAATATAGAACCAAGGACAAGATAATAGTATAAGATAATGAACTTATGATCCAGATGAACATAACTTATAGAATTGGCCAGAATATATTAGAATTCCAATAACATTTAAGGAGGATAACAGAGAAACAGATTAGCAAAATATAAGAATATCAATTAACAGAATATCAGAATAACAGAATGTTAGAGTATCAGAATTATAGAATTAGAGAGGTTGGTGTAATGCCACACCCAGAATTTTCTCATGGTTTACAGAATGGACTTCTATCCTACCTGGCATTCGTTGTTAACAAGCCCACAACCCTTAATAAATTCATAATTTGCATATATGGCCAATGTGGAGTCAAGGAGTTATGTTCCAGAATTATCGTGAATGAAATTTTGAAGGGAAATATAATGACATAAGTAATACATACGATATTCAGGAGGAATATCAAGTCAACAGTACCTTAGACAGATGATTCTTAGACTTATAAACTATAGTCAAAACAAAGAAAAGCAAGCTCAAAAAGTTGGGTTAAATGTGGTCATGAACAGTGCCACGATCAACAAAGAACGTGGTTTGTTGTAAGGCCGTGATCAGAGCAGAAGATCCAGATAGGGGGGTTTCTTCACAGAACGTGGTCAGAGGGACAACGGTGATCAAAAGATGAACGTGGTCCCTGAGCAGGCTGCGTTTAGAACAGAACTGACAGAACTCGAACAGAACCCCGTTCTATTGGTCCAAAGGTCGGTCGAACCCTATCCTACAAAGTAGGATGAGAATTCCAGTGGGTTACAGGGTTTTTGTTGTACAACCAGCTCGGTGTCCTTGTGAGAATTCAAGGCTCGCGGAGGCTTACGGAGGCCTTGATGAAGAAAGTTCTAATTTGGTGGAAGGAATATCCGGCGGAGGGTCTTAACTTCACCAAGAATTGTGTTCCTACCACCCTACCAGAAATCAATAACAAGCAGTAGGTTAATATCATCGAAGTATAACAACCTACAATCAATAAATCCATGATATATCACATGATAAAATCATGAACTCTCAACCAATATAGCTATTATGCAATAAAGTTAATCATGCTATGATGAGCCAATTTCAAGTTAACAGAAAAATCTACTCTTTTAACCATGCTTAGAACAGTAAGGATGAGATAAGAACATGGAATCAAAAGGGAAAGATGAACATGAATCATGAACTTAGGAAATTAATGTGTATACAAGTTTCCTAGTTACTTTAATTGGTTCAGATGACATGGAGACGTGAAAATATGTCTCAAGACTTAATAGCATACCACCTATCATATTGGAAAGGGCACTAGGGTTCCTGGGAACCCGAGCTAGAACGCGATCGACATGGGTGCTGTGACCATGAAGAACGCGGTCAATCGGGGCACCGTGATCTTAATAGAAATATTAAATAAATAAAAAAAATTTAAACTTAAAGATGCGATCTATCGGCCCACCGTGTTCATAGATGCGGTGTCTATAAGGGCCATGACTACGAATAGAGGGCCATTTCCGGAGAGAAAATCTTAAAACAACGATATCCAGTCTATGATCATTGAAATACATGCAATATGACCCTTAAAAATTAGGAAAAATGATGCAGAAAGAGAGTAGACATGCAGATGAACATATTTGGACCATTAATTTGATGTTTAGCCTGAGAGATCACCTACCTTGAGTTGATTAATGAAGAAGAGGAAGAAGAACGACGACCCCACAAAAAACTCGAAGAAAACCCATGATTTATCCTCTTAGATCAATCCTCCTACGCCTAGAAGCCTTCTCCCACGAGCTAAGGTCGACTAGGTAGGCTGTGGGGTCCTATTTATATGATTTCTACCACCTAGAGTTTAGGTTAAGGAACCCTAGAAAGGATTAAACCTCTGAAAATTTTGATTTTTATTTATATCTAGGCCACCTAGCACGAGATAAACCCTAATTAAGCTAGGTTTTCTATAGAGAATGACCTAATTTTTATTGGGTACAACTTAAGGCTCATTTGGTGAGTTCTAGCTTATTTAATCAATTTAGAATTTAGGGCTTTTAATAACTCCAAATTAAATAATATTTTTAGGCCCATTAAGACTTTTAATATTAGCCCAACACTAAATTACAAATTTTAAAGTCATTTTCGATACCTCATTATATTTATATAGAATTGCTCTTATTTTATTCAAGAAAATTTCATTTTCTTAATTAATGATTAAATTTAAATTCAGGTCACTGCACTCAACGAGGCCGCAACATCCTTCTTAGTTGGCTAGCCAATAGTTATTCAATACTAGGGCCCCCACACACATCGCAACTTGCTCAGGTCAGGCAACCACGAGCTCACAAACCCCGACCTACTACCTTCTGAAGAGGCGGGTGTCGTACCTTGTCCTTAACAATCGAATCAATGGCACAAAACCCGATATCAAACTCTAGACGTTTATGATTTCTTACCGAATTCAAGTCCTTGCCCCAATAACTATCACATCACTTATTATGGGCCACTAGTACTATAGCCGTGGAATGCCAATGCACTGATTCACGAATCGTCGAGTTACTAGATAGCTCAACAAGCTTTACTGACTGCCCACGACATCCTATCGTAATTCTCGACATTCGCATCTTCTAGGATACCTACCTTGACCCGGGTTGGTCAAGTCATTGTCTCAACTCTGAGCAACATATACTTGCTTGCTTCATGGCCAACCCAATCGGCCACAAAATTTCAACCGCCGGCTAGCTCCACTCTGAACTACACAACACACTTATGGGAAAAATTGGCGCACATCATCATCCTCACTCGACAACTCCTACAGACGTGCCATCCGATTCTCAACGCTACTAGTGCCACTCAGCATGATGCCTCCTGTAATATCCCACTAAAATAAATGTATAAAAAAAGAAGAAGAAAAGATAAATAAGCAAATAAATGAATTCCTTAATAGGCTAAGATTTTAAGGGAAAATAAATAAGTAATTGAACCTTAGAATAAAATTAAAACAAGCTTAATTATGACTAATGGATAGATTATGGGCTTAAAATAATGTTGAACTATTGGGCTTAGGGCACTATAGTGGCCATTAGGTTCAAAGGGAACCCTAAGAAGGGTTGGCGGCGGCGGCTAGAGTCCAGAATAGGGAAGGATTTTGATAGGACTTCTATCCCGTTTAGTTCGGTGTTTGTATTAGAAAGGGACTCTAGGGATAGGGAGATCAATAAATAAACCTCTTGAGCCATAAAACACCCTATTGCTGTGACTCAAGGAAAGGGCGTTCGAGGGCTTGGCGAGTGTGGAGCAGAAGATCATTTGTGGGAGGAGGTTCTACTGCTAGGTTTAGCGTAGTCTCCTTTTTCTTCCAAAAAGGTAGGTGAACTCTTAGGCAAAATTAAATTAATCTTCATGATAGTTAGGAATGCATGTCTCCTTTGATTCTAGACCAATAGCACCATGTTTCATCGCTTGTATATTGTGAATTTGGATTTAGAAAACATTTCCATATTATTCTTGTGGGCTACTGCTGTGGAAAGAATTAGCAACGGGAGCAGACGATGCTAATTAATTAGCGCTTGTATGGATAGTCGCCAATTCTTGAATTCGCGGTGAGCCCATAGACGCCATTTAATGTGCACCTTCTGTGAAAGTCGTGATTTCTACGTTTTACCATAAACTAATATAAACATTTAATGATCCATCATGAATGATTTAAACAAGTAAATCTGATTGTCTACATGACACCATGATCCCAGAAGCATGATGTTGTTATTCCTACTTTAATCTTGCAAAACAGCTTTATTTTGCAATATGGTTATTGTTTATACATTAAAAATGAACAATAACTTGAGCATGAATAGATCTAGATCGTAGACGTTAACTCTAATTAACGTCTCTGGGCACAAATGCTATTTTATGAATATGCGCCTCTCTTAAGGGTTGCTATTTAAAAGGCGTCAATCCTAGAGATGCTATTTTAATATCTAATTTAAATTTAGGGATTTTTATATAAGTACCCGTGTAAATATCGGTTATGTCAAATATACCCCTCATTTGAGCATATTATCAACAATATCCTTCATTTTGTCTTAAATGTTACAGTTATACCCTTGCGGTTTACTGTGGTCGATGCGAGCGAATATTCTGTGTAATATGCCATATACTACTATTAAGTGTAGTGAAATACCTAAAATAACCCTAGAGAGAGAGAGAGACAGAGCGGGGGGATGGTGCGTCACTTGGTGGCAGAGGCCAACGAGAAGAGTTCCTTCGACTCCCTGTCGCTGGAGGAGTTCTACGCCCGACATGACGTCACCCACGCCACCTCCATCTACCACAACCCACGTGGCCTCAATATCTTCAACCAGTCCTGGACCCCCTCGCTGGCGACCCTGCCGCCATCGTCTGTGTCGTCCACGGCTTCATCGACAAGTCCAGCTGGTTCGTTCAGCTCACCTCTGTCTTCTTTGCCGAGTACAGCGGCTTCGCTGTCTGTGCCCTCGACCATCAAGGCCACGGCTTCTCTGACGGCCTCCCTTCTCATATCCCCAAAATCAACCCTATCGTCAAAGACTGTCTCACCGTCTTTGTTGCCTTTCGTGCCCACTTCTCCAATCTCATGTCCCTACTGTTCCGCCATCACACCTTCACCACCGGCACCCCCTCCACCTCTCCCCCTCTACTGCCCCTCTCTGTTGCTCTACCCCCTCACTGCAAGATCCCCCTCCCCCTCTCCCTCTCTCCCCCTCTATTGCCCCTCCCTGCTACTCCACCCCCTCACCGCCGGCTTCCCCTCCCCTTATCCCCCTCTATTGCCCTCCCTACTGGCTCTCACCGTCGGCTCCCCCCCCTCTTCCCCTTTGCCGCTCTCCCCATTGGCTCTCACCGCTGGCTCCCCCTCTACTGCCCTCCCTGTTTCTCCACCCTCACCTCCTCACCGTCGGCTCCCCCTCCCCCTCTCCTCCTCTGCCACCCTCCTTGTTACTCTGCCCCCACCCTCTCACCATCGTCCCCCCCTCCCCCTCTCCCCCCACCTTCAAGCTGGCAGCGCTGCTCCCCTCACCTTAGGGTTTGCAGAGAGAGAGAGAGAGAGAGAGAGAGGGCTAACCTAAGAGTAGGTTAGTAATTTCATCACTTAGCCCACTTTTAACCTAAGTTAAACCAATAGGGGTTACAGTAGGGGTATAACTATAACATTTAAGACTAAATGGAGGATATTGTTGATAATATGTTCAAATGAGGGGTATATTTGACATAACTGATATTTATAAGGGTATTTATGTAAAAAACCCTTAAATTTATTCTGAAAATATGTTGAATCAATGACTTGGTACATGACAAAAAATATAAATTAACACCTCTTTAGAAGGATGTCATTTAAAATATGGCGTCTCTCTAGCAGACGTTATTTTTAAAAGTAACGACTACTACTCCAGATGCTATTTTTGCCTGATTGTTTCCAACACGTGTTTTCCATCCATTACCGTGGATGCTGGCACTACTGTCTCACTGTTAAGACATAGTCCCTATTTTTCAGAGATTTCTACGATATACCCCTTATTTCTAAGAGATTGATGGACCCTTTGTCGGGAATTCCTCTTGCAGGATTGGAAAGTCTTTCAACGAGACCTCTGTAACTCCCCGACATTGAAGGATTCCCTCTTCGATCACTGGGTAGGTTGTACCCTAAAAACCCTAAACCTATTTCAGTCACATTACTCTGAAGAAACGTGACCACCCAGCCTTCATGGAGCCCAAAAAGGGGGTTCTACGAAAGTCACAAGAATTAGTGGTGTCCTGGGCAGATGCCATTTAATTGATGGCTGACCAACTGACGCCATTTCATGAACTTACATCAAACTCTCTTGACGTGAATTCTTCGTGCCTATACTATTCTTAGTAATTGGCGACTTGAGTTAAGACACATATTTCTAAATTTACGACTCTCCGAATAGACGTCAATTTTACCCAGATTCTCGTATCATTGTTTCTCGATTCTAGTGATTGGATCTCTCTTTCCCTGATCTTTTGTTCATACCTCAATCCTTGGAATCTCTATTGATCTTGTGATTCCTTGCTCACTTAACCTTTCCTACTAAAGCTTAATTCTTGAACTCTTGGCCTTTAAGTAAGTGGATCTCAAGATAATTACTTGGGACTTCAGTCTAACAACCTCAATGCCTAGTGTTAATGGGGCCTAGTCTGGTCTTGGGAGGAGCACCCGAAAGTACTTATGTCCATCGGATCTATTATTGACCACGGTGTGACATTGCACCAAAGTACTTTTCTTTCTATATTGATCTGGGACATTTCACTCTTGACATGAATTGCTACACTAGTGACTTAATATACTTGACACGAAAAGGGTAATAACTTGAAATTCGATGGCCAATCTAATGTCATGTTCGTACTCTCTATTGTGTACTTACTATTAACCCTATATGCCAATAAGGTGCTGCATAAAGAAAGCCACTTCTTGAGCCAAATGGGACGTTGATATAATCTTCTCATTGTTCATGCCACTCGTTATTGACATTATTTACTTCTATTCATTGTTCCTTGATTTGTGCCTTGTATCATCATGAACCTATTATTTATATATATATATATATATATATATATATATATATATCGTTACATTGTTCCATGGTACCATTGCGTTCATTTGTTAACATATTAATCACTTAAAGCAGCCTAATTATAGAGATGTAATTCTTACTGGATATTCGCTCATCCAGTGTTTTACCATGTTTTTCAAGTAATTCCGATAAAGAAGACCAACCAACTGGGGATGGGCAAGAGTGAATGGAGCGTGTCTTCTAGAATTAGAGTCTATCCCTTTGTGTTAGAATGAGAGTCTTGTAATTTTCTTTATTTTAAGTACAATCATTGGTGGTGGTGGCAAAGTTGGAATTTAAACACTGGTTATGTGGTGAATGTATATGTAAAACTTCATGGTATTATTTTGTGATGGTTATGAATGTCCTTGATGGTGTTTAATTCCTTTAGCTCATGCTCTGATTGACATGAATGTTGTAATTGCCGCATTCCAATATTCCGCATCGGGGTGTGACAGTTTTATGGTATCATAGCCTTGGTTTATTAAGATCCTAGGTTTTCAGGATATAGGTTCAGATTGTCTCTTTCAAGTTCCCCTATGGGCACCTAGTGAGATTGGGTAGCGTCGAGGGTTAAGTTCAAAATAAAATCACGTAATAAAACCAAGTTTATGAGACCTAGTACCTAACTACTACGATTTCTTATAGGAACTGAATGGTTGCCGAGCGTGCACAATGGCATGACATGCAGTGGACCATGCAAGGTATGATGCAAGCCCTACAATAGGTAGCTTAGGGAGGACCCCGCTGAGGAGCAGGCGACTTACATAGGAACTTCAAGAGTATGAACCCTCTCAAGTTCACAGGATCTATAGACCCAAATGAGGTGGAGCACTAGGTGAAAGAAATCGAAAGGATATTCCAGGTAATGCAGTGCGCGGATGAAAAGAAAGTCCTACTGGCCACCTTTTAGTTAGAAAGGGATGCACGTGCATGGTGGGAGTCGGTAGAGGCCACTCTACCCCATGATCAAGTGACTTGGGAAGAGTTTGTGGGGCATTTTAATAATAAATATTTCTCAGACAGAGTGCAAGAAAAGAAAGCTACAGAATTTGCTGCCCTGAAATAAAGAAGTTTGACCGTTGCTGAGTAAGAGGTACAATTTACGAGGCTAGCCCAGTACACACCTCATCTAGTGACTACCAAAAAGATGAGAGCAAGAAGGTTCCTTAATGGTATGCGGCCCCAATATATTACTCAGCCAATGGACATCCAAGTTTATGCAGAAATAGTAAGAAGAGCTCAATTGCTTGAGCACGCTATCGACATGTTTGACCAAATTTGTGGTCGAGATGCTAAGAAGGAGCATGTTACTAGTTCCAATGATTTCAAATATTTGATGGGGAAGAGGCCCAATGCTGGGCAAAACTTTCGTAAGGATAAGAAGCTGCGAGAAAATGGTAAGTAGATCGTTCCTGCAGTTCCTAAGGAAGTTTGCAATCATTGTGATAAGGCCGAGGATAGAGCGGAAGAGTGCTAGTGAAGGTTAGGCGCGTGTCTGCGCTGTGGAAGTCAGGAGCACAAAATCTCAGATTGCCCCCTCCTTAACGAGCAAGCTCAGCCAAAGAAGCGGTAGAATGGCGCAAAGAGACAAGGCCGAGTCCAAGCTCTCATGGAAGCAAAGCCTACGGAAGAAGGTGGCATTGTGGAAGGTATTCTCTCTATCTGCTCAAGATCAACGCTTGTTTTGTTTGACATTGGAGCCACACATTCGTTTATATCTCAAAGTTTTACTAATTTTCTTCCTATGAAACTTGTTCTTTTGGATTCAACGCTAGCTATAACCACCCCAATTGGGGTAGGGTTGGAGCTTAAGTATTTCTACCCTGCTAGTGAAGTCCGTGTTAGTGGGCATAACTTACCCGCTGATTTAGTCTGCATGGAAATGGAAGGGTACGATGTTATATTGGGAGCAGATTGGCTATCTAGGCATGGTGCTAGTGTAAATTGCAAGTTGGGTAAGGTGTTGTTTAGTGGGCATCTTGGTTTGTCTTTCTCAGGTTTTTGAAACCCCAGACATCCATCTCTTATCTCTGCCCTCCATGTTACTAGATTGATGAAGAAGGGTTGTTTAGCATTTGTGGCTTTTATAGCATTGGCAGAACGTAAGAAATATAATCTGGAGGATATCCCTGTTGTCAAGGATTATTCTGATGTATTTTTGGAAGAATTATCTAGTGTTCCCCTATAGAGGGAGGTTGTCTTTTCCATTGATCTGATTCCTAGAGCTGCCCCTATCTCTAAGACTCCTTATCGTATGTCCCCTACCGAAATGAAGGAATTGAAGGTGCAATTGTTAGAATTGTTAGAGAAAGGCATTATCAGACGGAGTACGTCACTGTGGGGAGCCTCAGTTCTATTTGTTAAAAATAAGGATGGCTCGATGGGGCTATGCATTTATTACCAGGAATTGAATCAATTGACGATTAAGAATAAATATCCACTATCAAGAATAAATGAGCTATTTGACCCACTTGCGAGAGCTCAGCATGTCTTGAAGATTGATCTTAGATCTTGTTATCATCAATTAAGGATGGAAGATGATATTTATAAGACAACATTCAGAAGCAAGTATGGCCATTATGAATTTATTGTTATGCCATTTGGACTAACCAGTGGACCTATAGCCTTCATGTAGTTGATGAATAGTATATTCGGGCCTTATCTCGATTAATTTATGGTGGTTTTTCTCGTTGACATTTTGATCTATTCTAAATTGACAGAGGAGCATGAAGAACATTTGAGGAAGGCTTTACAATTGCTCAGGGATAATAAGTTGAATGCTAAGTTTAGCAAGTGTGAGTTCCGGTTAGAAGAAGTGTCATTTCTAGGGTATAAGAATTCTAAAGAAGGTATTGCAGTTGATCCTTTGAAGGTTGAAGCCATAAGAAATTGGGAGAGATCTACTGGAGTAATTGAAGTTTAGAGTTTCTTGGGTTTAGCTGGATATTATAGAATGTTCATAAAGGACTTCTCTAAGATTGTCTTTCCCTTAACTAGATTAACAAGAAAAGAGAACCCTTATGTGTGGACTAAGGAGTGTGAGAAGAGCTTTCATATTTTGAAAGATTATTTGACTACCGCCTCTATACTTACATTGCCCTCTGAAGGAGGAGGATTCGAGGTTTATACTGATGCTTCAGGAGTAGGCTTAGGTTGTGTGCTGATGTAACAGGGCAAGGTGATCGCGTATGCATCTAGGCAATTAAAAAAACATGAGAAGAATTGCCCAGTTCATGATTTTGGAATTAGCAGCTGTGGTTTTTGCTTTGAAAACATGGAGGCACTATCTTTATGGGGAACAGTTTGCTATCCATTCTGATCATAAAAGTTTGAAGTACTTGTTCTCTCACAACAAACCAAAAAAAAGAGGCAACAAAAAGGGCAAATAAAAAGGAAAACAAACATAAAAAAAATAAAAACAAAAAATATCTTGCCTGGTCTTGATTTTTGAATGCTTACTCTTGCAAGCTTGCCTGTAGTATAGCGTAATACACTTCTTTTGAATGCCGTAGGACCACATCTCCTTGAATAAATAATGCTGCCCTAACTCTGGACACGTGTGCGCCATGTCGCATCCTAAGGGGGAAAGAAACCAATTCTGGTAAGTGCATACGTCGAGGGGAAGAGTCATAGCTATGTAGCTAGCAGAACTCACTAAATACATCTGAGACGAACTCCCACAGTTCGCAAATAATGTGAATCAATGACTTTGACCATGGAGATTCCAGATTTTCTTCCTAATGCTCTATGGACGCTTAAATTCTTACACTCACATGGAAGGTAATCATGAAAAAAAAATTACCTACCCCCTTCGCACAAAAAAATGATGAATAAGCAGAACGTGAATCCAGGAAGCCGGGAATGCCCAATGAAATAAATGAGGAAACTCGTGCGAAATGGTGAAGCAAGATTCTACAATAAAATTACAATAAGGATGAATCCTAGTAGCCGAGAATCCCCATTGAGACACATGAGGAGACTCGCGTCGAACGGTGAAGTCCATAATCAAAAAAAGAAGAAGAAGAAAGAAGAATAAACAAAAGGGCTATGTGAAGCTACCGAAAGATAAAAACCTAAAATGCATGTGTAGGCGACAGAGTAATCCTTGAGTGTTACTCGGAAAGCCTGCATATCGCTATGATTAGGGCTCATTGCCCGCATACCCGCACTTCCGCACCACGGAGAAATTATCTCGGATGTAAATTATGGTTTGAACTGCGAACATAGACTATGCGATGTCCTCATTACGTATGCACACCCCCTTAGTTGTGCTTCATGAGCCGCACTTTGTCTACGAATCATGGGCGCTGTCTGTATCCTATTCTCGATAGAGGGGAGCTATTTTATGTACCTACCGTATGCTTGCTATTAATGAATGCTTGTATGCTTGGCTAGAAATAATAGAAAGAAAAAAGAGAAGAAAGAAAAAAAGGAGAAAGAAAGAAAAAGAAACAAAAGAAAGAAGAAGAAACAAACAAAAAAAATCATCGAAGTCGTCGGGGGATGTCAATTCATCAAGTCTCGCCAGAATTCAAAATGTCTCCTCCGGCCCAGATTACTTATCTTGGCCGAACAAACCAAACAACTACATTCCATGCAGTAGCAAAAGCCTCAAGTACAGCTCGACATTACAACCTCTTGTCCCACCGATGAATAAACCGGTGGCCGGGACCTACCATCTGAAGCCATGAACAAAATGACCCCTTTCACTCTAAATCGGACCTTCCATCCGGCTAGAGAATAAAAAGACCATTCCACTCTAGATCGGACCTTTCGTCCGGTTGGAGAAAAAAAAGACCATTCCACTCTAGATCGGACCTTCCATCTGGCTAGAGAACGAAAAGACCCCTATCACTCTTGATCAGACCTTCTGTCCGACTAGAGAAAAAAAAGACCTTTCACTCAGAATCGGACCTTCCGTCCGCCCAAAGAATAAAAGACCCTTCCACTCTGGATCGGACCTTTCATACGGTGTGGACGCACTTTCGGGACATTGCTCATTTTTATTAGTTTATTCATCCTTTTGTTCGTTGGTTCGATTTATTAGTGCGAGGACGTGCCAGTCACCTAGGTGACAATTTATGCAGGCTTGAAAGAAGCCCATGGTGCGCTCGATCTGACTAATCAGACAATTATGTGTATCGTGTCGGGACTGAGAACCCGTCGTACCATAAAGACTACGACATTAATTACATCTCCTCGGAGAGGAGAAAACCCTTGATTAATCACCAGAAAAGGGGACCCTACGACCTGAGATTAATAATAACGGAAGCAAGATTAAAACCTCGGATTGCGTTTAAATAGACCCCGCGTCGGGGCGTAAACGTTCATAGATGCGTGCATGTTAGTCACTGGTGGACCATTTCTTGTTCAGATGGAAGTTCGTGTTTGTAGCGTAAGAGACGGTGACAAACCGTATGAATGTCTGCCGTGAGCACGGCAAGTTTAATGCAAGTGTGGGATTAGATCCCGGTATACATGTCGGTCACTAATGGACCACTCATTGTTCGGACGAGAGTCCGCATTTGAAGCATCGAAGATAATGACAAAGCCATACGGATGTCTCCCGTAGGTACGGCAAGTTTATGTGGGTGCAGGATTGGATCCCGATAGAGGTAGGTCAAGCTAATGAACTATCGGCCCAAGATGTGCCCAGATCATGACCATGTCGGGGATTCCGAGGTCCACGTCCAGTATCATGGAGCATCATTTCTTTTCTCTTCACGCACAGTCCGGGGAAGCGAATTGTTAAGTGTGAAGCCCGAACTCGCCAACGTGCGCCCTCGCACGCGGATCGACCTATGCTGTCAGGTCGTGGGGGTCAAGGGGGCAGCGCCCCTTCCGGGGTTTCCGGGGGCGGAGCCCCCGGAAGGAAATTTTGATTATGGAAGGGACAACTTTGATTATTGGCTTCATATTCTTTTCATTTGTTTTATCCATTAACTTCAAGTCTTTTTTTATTTGGTTAATTACTTTCTTTCTTTCAGGCACGCCGGATTAAGGGAGAAGCCATGGGGGCGCGCCGGAATACAGTGGAACATGAGGGTGCGCCGGATAAGGGGCCCAAGAGGGGCGCGCCAGAATAGATGGAGCAATGGGGGTGCGCCGGAATAGGCTCAATGATGAATGGCGCGCCGGATTAGGGTCACTATTCATTTCAATATTTTGAAAGTGGTTTTGAGTGTAAAGCTAAACCGGCACGGGGGGGGGGGGGGGTACCACGCCGGAATAGGGGCGCGCCGAGTTAGGCTCTATGGATTTTATTTCATTCTATTTCTTCTTTCTTTCACCCGCAGGTTACTTTGATGATTGATTTGTTCATCCGATTGATGGATTGGGTTTGTAGAGAAGAAGTTTAAGTGTTTTGATCATTTGTTAAGCTGAATTAGCACGTAGATTTGAATGTTTTACTTGAAGGGTTTATTATGCAGGAACTCAGAGGTTCAGTTTGATTCAGGGGCTTCAAACATATGCTGCTCTTATCCCTAGAGAGCTTAGTTTGTTCGTTTGTTCTTATGTGTTCTTGGCCCTGGTAAAAATTTGGCAGCATCTCCCCCGGACTGAGGTTTGCCAGAGAAAATAGAGGAACACCAAACGGATTACCCCGGGGTGAACCTCAGAATGCAGACCACACGGCGGTCCGATAACCCAGATGTGAGTGTGGAAAAAGCTCGAGGACTAGCCTTCGAGAGCTCTCAAAACTCACGGGTGATGATTCACGAAGCGAGACAAATATTTGCCCAGCGGGGCTATGGATGTTCATCCTTCTGTGGGTTCCTTTGAAGGCCACGCTATGGAAAAGCGAGCTTTAAAGACCCTGGATGAATGGGGGACTGAGAGTAGAAGAGAATGGAGGCTCAACAAAAAAAAACCGTGCTTGCAAAAACTCTCTTTTCTTTTTATTTATCCACCACAGTGGGGAAAGATGGATACAGAGGAGGAGGTTTCATCTCAAATTAGAAAGGCAATACATTCCAAGGGGGAAAAGGAAAAGATACATCGATGGGGGAGGGGAAGAGAGCACAAGCTCTTCCCCTCCGACTCACCTCTCGCTCGACTCTCCTATCTTCACCTCTGGCTCTTTTCTCTCTTTTTCTTCTTCTCTGTTGGCTAGATCTCTCCCCTCCCGAGAGCTCTCTCCTGGTGTGTGTTCGACCCCCCCAAGCCCTGGTTCCGGAGGAAGTTCTTTCTTCCTTTCTTCTTTTTTGTTCTCGAACCGTGCAGGATGCAAGGGAGGCTCATCTGGGGAAGAAAGCTCCCAGAAGCTTCTTCCTTTCTTTTCCCCCGATAAAGGAGTTCGTAGCAAGCTATTTCTGACTTCCCCGAGCTTGGCCGACGGATAATCAGGAGTTGTCGGGAGACTTCTCTGCTTCATGCAACTCTCGGTCCATCTGTCTACGGGAAACAGGGGGCCGAAAGCAAGATGGGACGGCTTCGGGTTAAAATGGCGCGACATTGTGCGCGCCAGATTAACAACACAATGAGAATGGCTTGAATAGTAAGGCACGAATAGTGATATGAATAGTGGCATGAATAGTGATGCGCGCCGGTTTAGGGGCTATGCAAGGGAGCGCGCCGTATTAACATCCAAAGAAGAAGGAGCGCGCCGGTTTAAGGGGTGCGCCGGTTTAGGTGATGGCCGCTCCCATTTTGGCTTCACCTCAAGGTCTCGGCCATTCAAACGACCGCTTGTATTCCCGGAATGCTCTGGTTACAATGCATTGCCTCCGCAGTGTTTGGTTTGAAGCCTTTGAGCCCCGGTTTAGGACTTCAGATGATTTTTAGCACATGCCGAACCCGTGTCCGAACTCTCAGGTTTTCTCTCGATTCGGGCTTCGGCACAGCCTGTTGGAGGGTTGCGGCCATGTCCTTTGCTTGAGGGGGATCTATCTTGGACGGCAGGATATCAAGCACGTGCTCGTCCCGTCTGGAGAGTGCATAGGGTATATTCAGCCGTCCCATCTTCGGCTTGCTCTCTGGAGTGCCGAGACGTACGTGTTGTATGATCTTCATCATAATTTTTTTGACCTTCCATCTAGCTAGAGAATGAAAAGACCCCTATCTGATGTGACACCGACCTATGACCTATATTGCAAGCATTCAAGTTTGAGCAGCGGACTCACACTAGCGAGCTCACCCGTATGGCACACACTAGGGCCCGAAGGCAACTAGGCGATGTTGGAGAGGGTCCGAGGTGGGACCATGAGGCTCCAAGGGTTGGAAAGCTTGGGGAGAACCCAAAATGGGCCTAGGATGCCCAAATCATGGGCGGCCAACACACCAAGGGTGTGGGTTAAGTGGATTCACTCTCAACTCGCCCGCGGTGGTCACTCAATTTGGTGGCAATGTAAAATCGGACACTCTCTTACCGCCGACGGAGTAACTATAGCAATACTAAGCTAAGCAAGTGATTAGACCAGTAAGAGAGGGACCGAGGCTCACCTAGCCGGCGTGAAGACGCCGACTCCGGCCGGAGACGGGGGCGAGCGGGGAGGCGAGGGTATGTACCCGCACGCCGCGTCGATTGAAGCTTCAAACCTGCTACTTAATCTGGAGGTGCACCATACATCTTCGGAAAGGTCTTCCAGACTTCTTCGCAGGCGAGGTGGAATCGTCTTGTTCCGACTTCCCTACAGATCGTGGTACCCATTCTCGTCCGACTGCGCAACCGGGACCAGAACCTGGACCAGAGCTGCAGTGCAGAAGCTACTACGGCCACACCCCTCAACTTCTGAAGGCGCCACTTGGCTGAGAGCTGCTACTACAAGGCATCTACCATCACCCACAAGCAGCATCCCGTTCGGCATCAGGAAGAGCAGTTTCCAATTTTTCTATCCCAGGTGTGCAGAACAGGCCATCAGGGTCTTGTCCTGACCCCCCCTCACTCAACGGACCTCTCCTCGCCACCCCGACGTCGTCTGGTGCCCATCTTGGTTGCTGCTCGTAGAAGACTCGTCCACGGTTGTCCTCGACTTGGTCCTGCCACGTTTGGACTTCGGGAGCTGCCGTGGTGACTTCATCCATCTGCTGCTACACCCAGGGAGCAGTCCGAATCTGATCGCAGGGACCCTGTTCCAGAGCCCGTCCCGGCCGGTGTCGACTTCGGAAGCGCCCACAAAAATTCACAGACGTACCTGGGTCTGTCAGTGACGTTTTAGCGCTAGTCTCGTCAAATTCTGAGTTTTGAGGAGTGCACAGCAGCGACCACTCCGACCCCCTGTTCTGCTGTTCCAGATCGGGATAGAATCGGCAAGGTGCTCCATCGGCGCGATCCAAGCTAATCTCCCCCCCCCCCCCCCCCGCCTGGCCGGCTTAGCGCCCCTCCCTGCGTGGAGGTAGTGTTTGCTTGTACCCTACTCTCCCCACCCCAAGTTCCCCCTCCTGCGTGAGGAGTAGTGCATGTATTAGCAGGTCATCGGCCGAAGCTTCATCGGCGCGGCGTGCGGGTAGCCCACGCTTCCCCGCTCGCCCTCGTCTCCGGCCGGGATCGGCGTCTTCACGCCGATCAGGTGAGCTCCTGGTTGCACTCCTCTTGGTTAGCACTTCTTGCTTAACTAGTATTGCTTCTTAGTTCCGTCGGTGGCGAGGGAGTGCCCGATCCAAAATCAATCAAATCGAGTGTCCGTCGCGGAGCGAGTTGTGAGAGAGCCACTACATCCCACGCCCTTGGCGTGCTGGCCGCCCACGGATTTGGGCATCCCAGGCCCTTAGGGGTTCAGCCCAAGCTAGTCAAATCCTTGGAAAGGCGAGGTCCATCCTCGGACCCTCACCACTATCGTCGGTCCACCTACGGACCCGGGTGTGCGCGACGCGGGTGAAGCCGCTTGAGTGGGTCCGCCGTTCGGTTTCATTGCTTGCAAATTTAAATCCGAGGAGTCGTGTCACATCAAATTGGTATCAGAGCAAGTTCTAGACTTGTCTCTACTAAGTCTTGTCCTAGGTCCATTGCATGCATCACACTTGTCCTCCATCATGACTACCTCATACTTGGCATATTCGCCACTCTTAGGCCCATTAGAAGCCTTTGTGTTTGATGGAACTCGCCCTAGTATATATATAGAGTGGGAGGACTCCATAGATCGACACTTTGGGAGGTTCACTCTATCAGGGCCTATGAAAGTCAACTATGCCAAGAGTTTGCTCTGGCGCCAAGCTAGGAAAGAATGGGAGAACATTGTAGGATTGAGAGAAGCCAAAGGGGAAGCACCCATTGAATCTTGGGATGAAATGAGGGCCAATCTTAGAAAGATCTACGCACCCCAATCCAAACCTCTTCAACCAACCGATCTTCCACCCCCGACCCCAACTCCAACCCAAGAACTTCCCCCACCAAAACCAACCCAAGTCCACCCATGTTCACCACCCCGAGAGTTACAAGATGACCAACCAAGTCCCCCCACCCATCCCTCCATGAGAATTGTAATTTTAGGGGAACCCCTCATAGAGTGGCTAAAGCAAAACCTCCTCCTCCGCGTCACACGCCCCTCCATGGATAACCACAACCCAATCGTTCCCACCCCACACCTCCACACAACCTACCATTCATCCTACCTTGTAGGGACCCTGAGGGACTTGATTAGGGGAGTACTACGGCAAATAGAGGTGACAAACCTGCTGGCCTTAGGGGAAAGCGACACTGGATACCTTAGTTTCTCACACACCTCTATTGGATCCATCACCTCCATTTACACTAAGGGTCCTTGCACAAGCAAGCTATTATTGATCCTGCCCGAACCCGAAGAATTTTGCCAAAACCAACCCTATGACCCCCACCTCCCTCAAGAAAAGGGCACCCCATCTAGGGAGTCAACCTTGGTGATTGTCCCACTAGGTAACGAGTGCACAGTCCGCACTAGGCTGTGTGTGACTTGGAATACTATAACTCTAGAAATGGAAGAAGCATCCTTCCCCACAAGCCAAGCCCACCTACATCCTTGTGACCTATTCCCTTGGGAGCCCCAATGCCAACCTGGCCACTTTCCCTCCTTCACCATTGCCCACCCCTCATCCAATCCCAAGGGCCATTTCATTATACGCAACCAGGCCCATTGCTCCCACACCACTACATGCCTAGTAGGCCTCAAACTGATCCCTTGGGGCGAGCAACACCCACCACTCACACCCTTCAATTTTCCCGTTGACGAGGTCCCAACCTACATTAGGGAATCTATGGAATGGACTTTCTTGATCCATGGGATTGAAAACACCCCCTTCACCAAAGGCCTAACCATACTTGACCCATTTGATCCCTCCGCATGGGAACACCCAAACCTGCCATCCTTGTCCCATTTCTCCAAAGAATTCCTAAGCCTCGCCCCTTGCCGAAACCATTGCGCCAAAGTTGAACCAAACCCCTCCTTGTCAACACCCACGCTTTGGAAGATAAGACTCAACGTTTGGGTAGAGTCGCATGGTAGGATCACATTTGGGTGCCCCGGACCCCCAGTCTTCACCCACCTTGATAGGAAACCTAAGCAAGCTAGATCCACCTATGGTTGCCCCGGCCCCCCTGAGTCCATGAAAGTCTTCATCACATCTATGCATGATAGGTCCATGTACGGTTGCCCCGGTCCACCTTTGCATGCTATCCTCCGTCACACCCACTCACCGCATCATGATGCATGGCATGAGCATACACGCAAGCAATTCTTGACGAGCGGTGAGGTTCACAAAGAGCGGGCAAGAGCTCGCGAGCACCACTTGGAATTCCAAGTAGGCAATCTGGTGATGATGACATTGGAGTGGCTCTACCCTAGGGTCACCTCCAATTCGAGGGCACGAGGACTTGGACCTTCCCAAGTTCCGAGTGACTTTGGCAACCCGGCTAACGGGTTGGACTTACTAATGGGTTTTGGGATTCACCCCATTTTCCACGTGGCGGATCCGGCACCCTATATGGGCACCGCGGCGGATCCTAGTGAGTGCCTCGAGCCTTTATCTTCCTTTGAGAGAGACACCCTCGGAGAGCCACCAAAAATCAGCCTGAGAGTCCGACGTGTGCACACAGAGGCAGTACTAGGCAAGCAGGGTTCCATCGCCAGCAAGAGGGTGCGCCTGAGCCACCTCGAGAGGATGAAGGACCGTCCCCTGGTTGCGGACGCAGGGTTGAGTTTGGAGGTTGAGGCTCACTCTGAGCTGCTTGAGAGGACCACTTCCCCGGTGGGCCCATACTGGACGGAGTCGAGTTTTTCGCACCCCGGGGGTATGATGAGGACATCACCAGCAATTTCATTTGATCGAGGATCCCAATGCTCGCCACCTATGCTACATCTTGTTCACCACTTTATTTCGAGTCATATGATGTAATTTTCATTTTTTTTATCATGTACTTTTCCTTTTATTTGAGTCCAATACCTAGGTTAGGTAGCTATTTACCTAAGTCTTATGTCATTATGTGTGTTATTGGGCCCAATTATATGGGCTAAGCCCAGGGGCGCCCCCTTCCCCTTGGTTTAGTGTTAGTAGTCCAAAAGTCAGGGACTTAAGTTAAATTGTGGGATTCCTATAAATAGGACCCCAATTCCTCATTTGTAAGCTAATGAATTGTTGAATGAAAATCTTGAGTTGAATATTGAAACCCCTGTGCTCTCTCTCTCTCTCTCTCACTCTACCTCTCTAGCTCTCTCTCTATTTCTCTCTCTCTCTCTCTAAAGGGGGCGAACCCCATTCTCTCTCCTCCTCTCTCTAAATTTCGAAATTCACTCTCTCTCCTCCCTATTCACCCCTAATTAAGACCCCTCCCCCTTCCCCATACCTATCATTTAATCCCCCTCCAACCCCTAGGTGGAATCCCCTTCTCCTAGGCACCTCTCCCTCCTCCCAAGCAACATTTCCCCTTCCCCGTACAACCCTTCATTTTTCCAAGAGAGAATACCCTCTCCCAAGTAACCTTTCCCCTCCCCAAGGCAACTCCTCCCCTTCCCAAGGCCACATTAACCAACCCCACATTAAACTCAGTTCAAATTTCTCTCTCCCTCCAAGCCACTTGCGCCCCCCCTCTCTCTCTCACCCTCCACCCTTGGCCGCAACCCCTTCCCCCTCCACCTGCTAGCTGCGACCCAGACCTCTTCTCCAGCCTCTCCACCACCTCTATCCACCTCCATCCAAGCCCCACAGCCAGTAGCCCTCTCCCCATTGCAGCCCCTTCACCCCTCCCACCACTATCCACTTCATTCACCAACCTACTCTATCCAGTTCGCAGGCAGCAGAAGAAGCTCCACTTGCAGAGATTGCCCTGGTGCTGTCCGACATCATCTGGAGGTGCACCATACATCTTCGGAAAGGTCTTCCAGACTTCTTCGCAGGCGAGGTGGAATCATCTTGTTCCGACTTCCCTACAGATCGTGGTACCCATTCTCGTCCGACTACGCAACCGGGACCAGAACCTGGACCAGAGCTGCAGTGCAGAAGCTACTACGGCCACACCCCTCAACTTCTGAAGGCGCCACTTGGCTGAGAGCTGCTACTACAAGGCATCTACTATCACCCACAAGCGGCATCCCGTTCGGCATCAGGAAGAGCAGTTTCCAATTTTTCTATCCCAGGTGCGCAGAACAGGCCATCAGGGTCTTGTCCTGACCCCCCTTCACTCAACGGACCTCTCCTCGCCACCCCGACGTCGTCTGGTGCCCATCTTGGTTGCTGCTTGTAGAAGACTCGTCCACGGTCGTCCTCGACTTGGTCCTGCCACGTTTGGACTTCGGGAGCTGCCGTGGTGACTTCATCCATCTGCTGCTACACCCAGGGAGCAGTCCGAATCTGATCGCAGGGACCCTGTTCCAGAGCCCGTCCCGGCCGGTGTCGACTTCGGAAGCGCCCACAAAAATTCACAGACGTACCTGGGTCTGTCAGTGACGTTTTAGCGCTAGTCTCGTCGAATTCTGAGTTTTGAGGAGTGCACAGCAGCGACCACTCCGACCCCCTGTTCTGCTGTTCCAGATCGGGACAGAATCGGCAAGGTGCTCCATCGGCGCGATCCAAACTAATCTCCCCTCCCCGCCTGGCCGGCTTAGCGCCCCTCCCTGCGTGGAGGTAGTGTTTGCTTGTACCCTACTCTCCCCACCCCAAGTTCCCCCTCCTGCGTGAGGAGTAGTGCATGTATTAGCAGGTCATCGGCCGAAGCTTCATCGGCGCGGCGTGCGGGTAGCCCACGCTTCCCCGCTCGCCCTCGTCTCCGGCCGGGATCGGCGTCTTCACGCCGATCAGGTGAGCTCCTGGTTGCACTCCTCTTGGTTAGCACTTCTTGCTTAACTAGTATTGCTTCTTAGTTCCGTCGGTGGCGAGGGAGTGCCCGATCCAAAATCAATCAAATCGAGTGTCCGCCGCGGAGCGAGTTGTGAGAGAGCCACTACATCCCACGCCCTTGGCGTGCTGGCCGCCCACGGATTTGGGCATCCCAGGCCCTTAGGGGTTCAGCCCAAGCTAGTCAAATCCTTGGAAAGGCGAGGTCCATCCTCGGACCCTCACCACTATCGCCGGTCCACCTACGGACCCGGGTGTGCGCGACGCGGGTGAAGCCGCTTGAGTGGGTCCGCCGTTCGGTTTCATTGCTTGCAAATTTAAATCCGAGGAGTCGTGTCACATCATACGTGCTATGTACTTAAGAAAGACTAGCGAGAAGGATGCGAATCATGTAAAACAACGATCAATTATCAATGAAACAAGTTCCATAAACCATATGAAATCACCTTTAATACAAAACTATATGGTTTTGATATGAAATTAACATAGGATTAAAATAAGTTCCTAAAACAAGATGATCATGAAATCTAGCATGATTGATGCATGATATAACATTAGACATATCATGGGAAACATGTGGATAAACATAATCAATAGATAATTTAACTAGGAGCCAAAATGGGGTGATCTGGCTACTATTTAGAGTGAACTACAGATAGAAAGTAAGACTCGGTTATTCTGGAACCGCTTCTTGGAAGCCGCGGTGATATAGGATGAGATGCGACTCGATGCCAATTTGATGCGACCCTGAGACTCTAGGTGATGACGCGACCAAATTGAAGACACGACCAGCAAATACGCGACCTACTCAACACAAGTTCGCTACTCGTCCCTAGCAAGAGAAGCGTGCGGATCTGCGCGGTTGAGAAACCGACAGTGAGTCAAGGGTACTCGGCTCTTTCACGTGCTCGGATCGAGTCACGGGATGGGTCACGCACTCACTCTCATAGCAGTGATTAAAATAATATAACGAGCTAAACATCGTAACACTCAAGCAGCGGCATAAAAACAAATACGAAATGAGCAAATGCGATAAAAGGGAGGAGCGAGAACGTACCTCCATGCTCCGGGCGTGGGGAAGACGATCCCGGCCATGAACCGTACACTACTAAAAATTTACTTTTATAAGGCAGAAAATAAAAGGTAGAAGTTAATTGTGACTTTTATTTTAAAGATTAAAAGGCAAAAAAATATATGCCTTTTATTCATATCAAATATCTTCTATTAAAGGCAGAATATAAAACTATGCCTTATTAAATTTAATAAATAGAAGATAATAATAAAATTTGGCCTTTTATTCAGTAATTTTAGAAATGAGGCTGGACTCCCCCCCCCAACCCTGACCCCCGCGCGATTTTGGGTTTTTCTCCGCCTCCTCACCTCCCCGACCTCCTTCCCCTTCCATCTGATGCCCTATTCTTCCTCCTCTCTCCCACCGTCCTCTCTCCCATCACGATAGGGATGAAGGCATAGTCCTTTCTCCCCCACCATCCTTCTCCCCCTTCCCCCCTCCCTCTCTTCGCAGGGCCCCCTTCTCCCCACGCCGGCACCTCATCCTCCACCTCCTTGCAGTGCCCCCATCCCCCCGCACCATCTCCACATCGCAAGGCCCCATCTCCTCACGCCGACACCAAATCCTGCACGTTGTCGCCACTATCGCCACCGGGCGTCGCCTCTGTGGCCATCGTTTACCCTTCCACAGCCAACATTGTGGTTGTCCACGCACAACCATCACCACAATATCTGCTGTCTGGAGCCACGATTGCCACCGACCGTCGCCTCTATGGTAGTTGTCTATAGCCACGATCATGGTCGTCTGCAGCCAGGATCGAGGTCGCCCACAGCGATTGTCATCATCGTCCATCGTCGTCGACTCACCAATGTCCTCTACCGGCCGCCGTGGACTCGCGAGGTATTGTCCGTCTATCTCACTCCATCTCTCTATCTGTCTCCTGTCCCCCCTCTTGTACATCTCTATCTGCTCTCTCCCGTCCCCTTCGGTCTCTTTAGTCTCTCACTTGTCCATCCTCTTCCTTCCATCCCTCCCTCCCTCTCTTTCTCTCTCTATTTCTAATTGCTTTCAGCACGATCTGAATCATATTCCTGAAAAGGTTTCGCCTTGCGTAGGTTTTTTCCTATAGCATCGTTGTTGTTCTTTTTTTAAAAAAAAAAACCTTCCTTTTAGTGCTTAGAATTGGGATTTGGTGGAGGTGTTGGCAGTTAAATCACTGGCACTATGTGAAAACTTTTATATATTTTTTTGATCAAACGCAACCTTTTTATATTACAAGCAAATCTACTGAGTTCTGCTGATTTGAGATGCTTTTGCTTGTATGCAAGGCAGACATTGTAAGTGTAGGTGCTTGCATTTTGTGCCCTCTCTTTCCTTCTGGCAAACATAATTCCCCTATGACGCTTATCTTGTTGTATGTTCGTGAAGGCTTTGCTTTCTCAGGAATCTGAACTTTTCGTATAGGTGTCCTGACTGGACATTGGGCTTGTATTCTCTGTTCGCTTATTCACATTGAGACTCTGATGAATGTTTTGAGGTATTTTGCTCAGGACGCTTGGACGACCCTTTTATATTGATTATCTTGCATCACATTGGTTCGTTTCCTTTTGCATGTTACAAGGTGACAGGATCTTGGTTCATCCCAAGCTTCACATACTGCATCACTGCTTGAGCAGGAGAAAAGCCTATCTGGCTTATCAGGTATGTGGCGAACTAGGAAACTTAAAAGTCCAAATCGTGGTCTTGTCTGTGAACACCATGCATATAACGTGCACGTGGTGGGATGGGTGGAGATTGAAATGCAGCTTTTTCCAACAAAGCCACCCACCAAGTCTGACATTTTTTGTGTTTGGAAAATCACACCATCACGTCATGAAGCTTTGTTCCAGAAGAAAATACAACGATCTCCGATAAATTAGGAAGAAGGAAACATTTCGAGGACTCTGAATAAATATAACAAATGCACCAAATTAACAGTAATCATGCGAGAAGAAGATCTGGTTACCTGTCCTGACATTCTGAACAATTTTGACCTCCAAGTAACCACAGTTCTTTTTATTTCTTTTATTGCATTGTCATTTAAACTAGAGCAACCATCCTGAATTTCTTTTTCTTATGACATTTTATACTTTCCTTTTTCACTTTTGCCTTATTCTATTCCCGACTCTTGTTCTTAAGTGGAAAGATTTGATATCCTCTTTGCTTTTGCAATTTTACCTAATGTCACAGGAATGCTAATCTTCTGTTTTGATAGAAGATAAACACTTTTTCTGTGTGATGTTAGATTGCCAGAAGCCCAATGTCCCTGATGCACTCAGGATATTCTGATCCCTGACCTGGTATTGATGGGATGAGGGTTATGAATGAATGATTGATGAATGAAAATAATTTTCTGGTTGAAAACATGTCATAGATAGGTTAAAAACAAGTTCGGTTCCTCAAACTAAAAAATTAATTTGACTGAATGTTGTTGGCCCAGAATAGATGGCGGACAAGAAGGGGGGTTTAATTGTCTCCCAACTGAGATGGCGGATTTTGAAAAATAATCTATCTACTTACAGCTGAAACAAAATTAACTACGTTAATTAGCTCAAACTGACGTGAGATTAAAGCGTTCTCTCAAATTTTCCAATCTCACGCGGATTATCAATGCAAAGAACAAGCGGAATTGAGCCTAACACGTATAGTGGTTGAAGCGATGTGCGATGGTGCAATGAGTAAAAATCATATAATAGACCTGTGAACAAAGAGAGAACAAAAGGACAATCACACATGCAATCACAATCGACACAGAGATTTTTAGGTGGTTCGGGACCACGACGGGCTCCCTACGTCCACCCCTCACCGAACCTCGGTGAGGCTTCACTACATGCTATAAAATGTAGCAACACGGGGACGAATCCCAACACCACACACGTTGCTTCCGCAGCAATGCACACACGGGGCCTGGCCCCAAGACGCTGCCACTGCAGCACACACACACACACACACACTCGGGGATCTCACCCCACACTAAAATCTCACACGGAGACGCATCTCCGTCCACACACACAAATGTTCCGATGTTCAGAAAAACAAAAATATATTCAATACATGCTCAATATAAAGATTGATCTGAGAACAAGATAGAAAACATTGAAGCATATGAGAAAGGGTAGAAGAGATGTATCCAAGATATAGGAATGGGCCGAAGATGATCCTATTGAAGCTTCCAAGGCGAGGGAGGGTCAAACTCCAGTGGTATCAAGCTCCACGAACTCGGTTCTGCATATTTTGCTACTTGGGCATGTAAAAGCTTGATGGAACGGATGAAGCTTTGAATCCCTACGACCAAGAGCGTCCCTGCAAGATGAAAATCAAGAGTGAGGCACTCAAAAATGCTCTCCCTCTCAACCCTACGGCCACACCTCTTCCTTTGTCTTTTTCTTGTTGTCCAAGCCTGAAAATCACAGCAGCATATATATCAGCTCATATGAAGGAGTAAAAGACACTAAGGCCCATGCAAAAACCTTGTAAAAGATGTCTAATATATGTATGAATACCCTAGGGGTAATAGGGTAAACAACCAAGGCAAATGGACCATGAAAAGTGGGTTTCGAAAGCAATCTGGAAAACCCGTTCCGGACACAGCAGAAAAAGTGTCGACTCTGTGAGTTACAGAGTCGACACTTTTTGCTGCCCATTCTGTTTGCAACAAAAAAACAAGACCCAGGGAAAAGTGTCGACTCTCAGAGTCGACACTTTTTCCCAGTACACAAGAAAAATAAAGCACTGATAAAAAAGTGTCGACTCTTAGAGTCGATACTTTTTCACCTGTGTTCTGGAAATGCCAAAACCAGCGCACAGAGAAATAAGTGTCGACTCTAAGAGTCGACACTTTTACTGACATTAACGAAAATGCACTAAATTCAATTGAAAACTCAAATTTTTCTTAACCAAAGATTAAACCAAATTTACCATGCATTGAAACAAGGTATTGGCTCATTAAACCGCATTCCAACAAATGCCAATGAATGTGTCAAGCATCATGAAAGCATTAACACTCCTAGGATTATATGCATAAGAAACACTATCAAAACATACAATCCTCAACAAGTAACAAGCCAAATTGAAATGCATTCATACAGGAATTCTCACCATGGATCCAACAGATTGAAGGCAATATATAACTCAATCCTTCACTTTCTAGTTTCCGCAACCAATTCACTCAAATCAAACTTACTTTGGCATTAACGCAAACACTTAGGACTTTTATCATTCCTATCCTGAACCATAGATAGCAATATGAAGATAAGGAGTTAAATGAATGCTAAAAGAGCAGCTAACACAAAACTTCAACCTGCATTATGAATCCCAAATCACAGTTGATGTATGCATGCTAAACATGCATGATCTTTGTAAAATCCATATAGAGAACCATTTGAAGAGTTGGTTAAATTAGTCATTCACAATGAAATACTAGAATGCCATTGTCTTGAGTTTCACCATGATCAACATGAGCTTATAGAAAGGTTTAATCCTCTGAAAGCATAGAAGTTTAAACAATCAAAATGCTTGAACAACTAACATGAAATCCTCAATATCAAAATGCATGAGGACACTTGAAAACCCAGTTTTTCAAGGACAAGTGAAAACCAACTTTTCCAAGCAATATGAGTATGTCACATGACAATATTTCATCATGATCAAACTTGAGCAAATATTATGCATGAAACAGCACCGGCAGAAGTGTCGACACTCTTGACTGCCTGGACTGTCTGTTGTGTAGACAGCCCATGGCCTAGGGGAGGGTTGACCCCAGGGGTCGACACCTCACCTGCAAGATCTGAGAAGTGAATGATGACCTACTTTAAGCACTAATTTTCACATCTTAAATTAAAACAAGACTTTGCATGCATCCACAACAGTATGAGGATCTTTCACTCAAATATTCAAGATTAGCAAGAAGCATGTATTCAAGCATAATGGAACTCATTCATGATATTGAAGAACTAATAAATATAAGTCCATGAAAGATATGAGATGTGAACCATGAATGAGGTGCATTAAGAGAAGAGCATGGTGAGTTCGATGCAACAAATGGGCAAGTCGATGCTACACAAGGAGAGCACCAAGAGTAGGTCGATGCACATTTGAAACACCCTATAATCAGGTCGATGCACATTGTGTATCAGCCTATTGACAAGTCCATGCACATTTCTATGGGTCGATGCACATAGTGATTCAAATCAGACTAGCTTCATAAGAGCCTCCATTCAAACAATGCTTTGAATAAAAGTATAGGAACCAATATAAGTATGATGCTTCTGAAACATATTTCTCATTCAAAAATAAATAATTGCATACCATGCAACTATGCGAAATGCAACAACCTGCAAAAGAAGATGCAACATATTAGCTCATTTGACACAACACTTGAACACACGTATGTCACTTTATACACACGCAACGCACATAATATTTTGTTATCATCAAAACCATTATCAAAGATAAAGAGGGAGTGCAACGAATCCAACAATCTCTCCTTTTTGATGATGACAAAATATTATGGCCACTTAACTCTCTCTCCACCTTTGGCATTATCAATAGGTGGGGGACTAGAAATGAAAAGTGACAAAAATATGATGTAAAGACGCATGAACCCAACAATAACCTACCATGAAAGGAAGGTGTGTAAACCATGAACACCAAGTACGAAAATAACATTTGATGTGCAATATGCAAGATGTTTGAAATGTGTCCAGATTCTCAATTTTTGAACTATATGTAGAATGTAAGACTCGGCTATGCATAAAACGTGTGACCAAACCAAACTATATACAAATGTTATGCAAAAGAGCACATTATTCTCCCCCTATTGTCGTGAACAAAGACCGACTGACATTGGGATTATTTAACATGTTATTTACATGTATAACCTAAAGATGCATCTATGCGAGATGAAGTATGAAATGAGGTATGCAGGCAAGCAAACAAGCATGCAAGTATTAGAGTCACGCATACAAGTATCTCTATTACTCCCCCTCAGTGGGGTAAGAGGATAACAACCAAACAGTTCATTCAAAACTAAAATGTGAGACATGAAGCATAATCAAAAAAGGTAGTACATGCATATGCTAAAGGTATTGCATAAACCTTGATAAGAACAAATTCAAGATATACAGTCATCACAATAATACCCAAAGTTGAAATTTGTGTAAATGAGCAATGAACTTCAAAATTATATGGATATGAACAGAATTTTTAGAAAACACTAGAGAGTTATTTCTTTCCTACACTTTCATTTCGATCCTCGACTTTTGGTAGCTTCACACAACCCTTTTTTGTTTGCTTTTCTTTTATTGGATTTCACCATTCGACGCGAGTCACCTCATGTGTCTCAATGGGGTTTCTCGGCTACTAGGATTCATCACACAATGTGGATTTTTGTTTCACCTTTCGACGCAAGTTTCCTCATTTATTTCAGTGGGGATTCTCGGCTACTTGGTTAGACATTTCACTTATTGAAGCTTGCGGGGTTGGCAGTTTTTTCTTCACGATTCTCTCAATTTTCATGTAGAAATTTGTTTCCCTTGAAGTGTTAAAAGGAATTTCTGAAATCCTTATCAATCAACGTCATATGCATCATTTTTAAACAAAGTAAGTGGGTAATTACTTTGTATGTAGAAAATGAATTTGCATAGGCATAGTTATGACTCCCCCTAAATGTATGCATATTTAGAAATAAATCCTCTTCCTTTGTATATGTCATGGTTCACAAAAGATCAAGAACACTGTGTTTTATTTATCAAGGAGGTGAGGTCTTAGAAGATCTTCAAGAAAAGGTTGTACAAAGTATATACATGCAGTCAAGCAAGGACCTTTCAAAATTTTCAAGTAAATTGATTATCGGTACTTGGCGGAGAACTTAGGTCCGAAGACCACCTCACGGATAGTTAAAACTTCTAGTTAGACATAATCCAACCTTCCACTAACACCATTTTATATACCGAAGAATCATGGCATTCACGTACGTAAATATGTCAAGTATATATGCAAGTGTATGCATGTAGATTGAAATATGATTGAAAATTATTCCTATCTACAAATATGCAAGGGTATGCATGGTGTGAGCATGAAAATAAGTATGTAAACTGTGTATGCACATGTAAACTATGTTGTTTACAAAAAGGTGATTGAAAGTATGAAGAATTTTATGTTCAAATTGAAGCATTCAAGAACTGAATTATTATTTACACAATGGAGGAAAAGGTGTATGAAAAGTTATGTATGTGCAGTGTTAAGCAATTAAAAACCAAAACTTATTCACAAGAAGTGTAGAGAAAAGTGTTCAAGTTATCTGTTCACCAGACTCAATAGATCTCAAGATTTTAAAAGATGTCAAAATCAGTGAACCAAAATTGCAACTGTTTAATTGCAAACATTTTTCTCCAAACATAGATTTTACCTTTTCAGATTTTTCAAAATGAACCTAAATAAGATGACTTTCAAAATCAAACCATTTTTCTTTCTCGCCTTGAGAATCTTTTATTTATTGACATTCCTTGGCCTCAAGGCACCCCTGCAAAATAGATTTCTTATTTTGAGGTTTTGGGTACCCAAGCCATCTTGGGTCCCGAGGGGTTAGTTCTAGCACGAATAGATGGATTCTTGTATTTCTTAGAAAATCAATCATCATCAATTCTCATTGTAGAACAATCATCCATAGAATGACCATTCTCACCACAATAATAGCAATAAGAAAACTTTCTCTTCATAAACTAATTGTCATCAATTTTCATTAAGGAACAATTATCCATTACATGTCCAAGCTCACCACGATAGTGACATAAAAAATTCTTTGTGACAAACCATTCATCATCATTTTTCTTTGTGAAACAATTTTAAAAAATATGACCATGTAACCCACAGTAGAAGTAATGAGAGTTGAATGTTTTCCTAATGGGTTTCTCATGATCTTTAGAACCAGCAACTACTTTCATTCTTGATTCCAATGCCACATCATCGTCAAATTTCATCAAGAAGTAATCATACATTTCATGGCCATATTTGCCGCAATAATAACATGAGACATTCATTCTCTTTCTTAATGCATGGACATGTTTAACAGTAGAGGGTTTTACATGCATACACGAATGATCAATGATATTTTTCTGTTTTACATTTTCATTATCACATAGAGACACAGACTCATTCAGATTTTTGATTTGATTTTCCAATGTTGAGATGTGTATTTCAAGATCAGTAATCTCTTTTTCACATGAGGTAACTTTTTCATTCAATAAGACATTGATAGCTTTATGACTCCTGATTTCATGTAACAATACATACACTCTCTCAGATTGATCAACAGACATGCATTTTCCTTTTTCAAAGGCAAGCAACTTTTCAGACATAGCAGTGTTTAAGTGCTTCAACTCTTCATTTTCCTTAGCAAGTTTATCATTCATAATTAATTCACTGCACAAATCATGTTCAATAGAATTCAATTCTACTTTATTTCTTAGCTCATTTTTAATTTCCTTCATTTGAATGATTTTGTTCTTAAGAGTAGAATTTTCATTTTTCAAACAAGCAATTGTTTCTTTGTGGCTATCAACTTCATGTTATAAATTTTCATTCAAGTTCTTTAGTTCAGAACATTTCCCACATGAAGAATTATCAACACTAGTAATTTCACATTCGGAACACTTGACACATGGAGTGTTAACATGTGAAGATTCATCAAGTTTCTTTTTCAATTTTTGGTTATCAGATTTCATGGTTTTATATCTATCAAACAACTCGTCATAAGCATTGATCAGTTCATCATAGCTAAGCTCATCTTCTTCATCAGAGTCAGAGTTTATCTTTGAACTCTCTTCGCTTTGACGCTCAAGCTCACCATTTACCATGAGGCACTCACTATTCCGTCTTTCTTCTTGGGCTTCGCTTAGCCCATCCCAGATCTCTTTGGCTAACTTGCAAGATGAAACGCAAGTAAATTGTTTAGGGTCCACAGCAGCCTTAAGAGCATTCAAAACAAAAGAATTATCAGAATTCTTTTTCCTATCCTCATCGGTCCATCTAAATTCATTTTTAGGAAGAATGTGAGGACCATGAGTGATTAATCTCATAAGCTTCGGATCAATACCCGAAATCCAAATATTAAATTTACCAAGCCATGATATGTAATCAAAACCATCAAAGACAGGAACTGAATTCAGACTAGCCATCATGAATAGATCTTTTCTCCTAGACCGCGAGGTCCGCTGAATAAGAATCAGAGACAAGACTCTGATACCAATTGTTGGCCTAGAATAGATGACGGACAAGAAGGGGGGTTGAATTCAGTCGAGATGGTGGATTTTGAAAATAATCTATCTAATTACAGCTGAAACAAAATTAACTACGTTAATTAGCTCAAACTGACGTGAGATTAAAACATTCTCTCAAACTTTCCAATCTCACACGGATTATCAATGCAAAGAACAAGTGGAATTGAGCCTAACACGTATAGCGGTTGAAGCGATGTGCGATGGTGCAGTGAGTAAAAATCATATAATAGACCTCTGAACAAAGAGAGAATAAATGGACAATCACACAGGCAATCACAATCGACACAGAGATTTTTAGGTGGTTCGGAACCACGACGGGCTCCCTACGTCCACCTCTCACCGAACCCCGGTGAGGCTTCACTACACACTACAAAATGTAGCAACACGGGGAAGAACCCCAACACCACACACGCTACTTCCGCAGCAATGCACACACGAGGCCTGGCCCCAAGACGCTGCCACTACAGCACACACACAGACACTCGGGGATCTCACCCCACACTAAAATCTCACACGAAGACGCAGCTCCGTCCGCACACACAAATGTTCCGATGTTCAGAAAAACAAAAATATATTCAATACATGCTCAATATAAAGATTGATCTGAGAACAAGATAGAAAACATTGAAGCATATGAGGAAGGGTAGAAAAGATGTATCCAAGATATAGGAATGGGCCAAAGATGATCCTATTGAATCTTCCAAGGCGAGGGAGGGTCGAACTCTAGTGGTATCAAGCTCCACGAACTCGATTCTGCATATTTTGCTACTTGGGCATGTAAAAGCTTGATGGAACGGATGAAGCTTTGAATCCCTACGACCAAGAGCGTCCCTGCAAGATGAAAATCAAGAGTGAGGCTCTCAAAAACGCTCTCCCTCTCAACCCTGCGGCCACACCTCTTCCTCCGTCTTTTTCTTCTTGTCCAAGCCTGAAAATCACTGCATCATATATATCAGATCATATGAAGGAGCAAAAGACACTAAGGCCCATGCAAAAACGTTGTAAAAGATGTCTAATATATGTATGAATACCCTAGGGGTAATAGGGTAAACAACCAAGGCAAATGGACCATGAAAAGTGGGTTTCGAAAGCAATCCGAAAAACCCGTTCCGGACGCAGCAGAAAAAGTGTCAACTCTGTGAGTCGACACTTTTTGCTGCCCATTCTATTTGCAACAAAAAAACAAGACCCAGGGAAAAAGTGTCGACTCTTAGAGTCAACATTTTTTCACCCGTGTTCTGGAAATGCCAAAACCAGCGCACAGAGAAATAAGTGTCGACTCTAAGAGTCGACACTTTTATTGACATTAACGAAAATGCACTAAATTCAATTGAAAACCCAAATTTTTCTTAACCAAAGATTAAACCAAATTTACCATGCATTGAAACAAGGGATTAGCTCATTAAACCGCATTCCAACAAATGCCAATGAATGTGTTAAGCATCATGAAAGCATTAACACTCCTAGGATTATATGCATAAGAAACACTGTCAAAGCATACAATCCTCAACAAGTAACAAGCCAAATTGAAATGCATTCATACAGGAATTCTTACCATGGATCCAACAGATTGAAGGTAATATATAACTCAATTCTTCACTTTCTAGTTTCCGCAACCAATTCACTCAGATCAAACTTACCTTTGGCATTAACGCAAACACTTGGACTTTTATCCTTCCTGTCCTGAACCATAGATAGAAATATCAAGATAAGGAGTTAAATGAATGCTAAAAGAGCAGCTAACACAAAACTTCAGCTTGCACTATGAATCCCAAACCACAGTTGATTTATGCATGCTAAACATGCATGATCTTTGTAAAATCCATGTAGAGAACCATTTGAAGAGTTGGTTAAATTAGTCATTCACAATGCAATACAAGAATGCCATTGTCCTGAGTTTCACCATGATCAACATGAGCTTATAGAAAGGTTTAATCCTCTGAAAGCATAGAAGTTTAAACAATCAAAATGCTTGAACAACTAACATGAAATCCTCAATTTCAAAATGCATGAGGACACTTGAAAACCCAATTTTTTAAGAACAAGCGAAAACCAACTTTGCCAAGCAATATGAGTATGCCACATGATAATATTTCATCATGATCAAACTTAAGCAAATATCATGCATGAAACAGCACCAGCAGAAGTGTCGACACTCTTGACTGCCTGGACTGTCTGTTGTGTAGACAGCCCATGGCCTAGGGGGGGGTTGACCCCAGGGATCGACACCTCACCTGCAAGATATGAGAAGTGAATGATGACCTCCTTTAAGCACTAAATTTCACATCTTAAATTAAAACAAGACTTTGCATGCATCCACAACAGTATGAGGATCTTTCACTCAAATATTCAAGATTAGCAAGAAGCACGTATTCAAGCATAATGGAACTCATTCATGATATTGAAGAACTAATAATTATAAGTCCATGAAAGATATGAGATGTGAACCATGAATGAGGTGCATTAAGAGAAGAGCATGGCGAGTTCGATGCAACAAATGGGCAGGTCGATGCTGCACAAGGAGAGCACCAAGAGTAGGTCGATGGACATTTGAAACACCCTATAACCAGGTCGATGCACATTGTGTATCAGCCTATTGACAAGTCCATGCACATTTCTATGGGTCGATGCACATAGTGATTCAAATCAGACTAGCTTCATAAGAGCCTCCATTCAAACAATGCTTTGAATAAAAGTATGGGAACCAATATAAGCATGATGCTTCTGAAACATATTTCTCATTCAAAAATAAATAACTGCATACCATGCAGCTATGCGAAATGCAACAACCTGCAAAAGAAGATGCAACATATTAGCTCATTTGCCACAACACTTGAACACACGTATGTCACTTTATACACACGCAACGCACACAATATTTTGTTATCATCAAAACCATTATCAAAGATAAAGAGGGAGTGCAACGAACCCAACAAATGTCAATTCAATATAATAGCCATGGACTTGAATCCTAGGAGCCATGCTCAATCGTAGTTTTCATTTTGAAGCTCTTGTTTCAAACAATGGCACTCTGTATCTGTGTTGTGTAATTGATGGAAGGACCTATCAAAGTAACCAGTGGCTTACATCTGATTGACTATGTCTGACTTTAATCTTGTTGGTGTTGGCTAGTACATCTCAGAATCTGCTAGCAACATACATATAGAAAGATAAAATTTGTAAATGCTTGTTTTTCTTCTCTTAATTTTCAGGACACATTAAAGAGTATTATTGAACCCCCCCACTCATGCAATCTACTTTGTCACTTAAAAAATATTTTTTTTGTCTAGATTGCTTACAAGTAAAAACTGAATTCAAGATCCAAGCAAATGTCAATGTGCACCAAGCCCAACCATGTTTATTAATTTAGCTTCTGTGCCTAATTTTCTATTTGAATTAAATACCACCAAATGTATTTTTTTCCTTACATGTTTTTGCATACTTATGGTGTGCGTCACTTGTGTGTGTTTTATACTCAGTTTTTGCATGTGTATGTCTGTAACTTGGTAGGCTGGGTAATTTTATTTCATGCATACGTTAGTTTCAACTGTTTTGCCCCACGTATGACTTATGATTGGCATGCGCTGTTGTACTGCATTTGACTGCATAACTAGGAAAATGCATTTTACTTTATAGATGTTTCTTCAATTCGTTTCCTATTACATTTACATAATCCATCAATGTTCTGCGTCTGTCTGGAATCTGGGCCTGCTTTGCTCACATAGGTTTTAAATTGCTTGGGTGGGAAAGGGGTCTTTCTTTGTTCAATAGCACATTACTGGCTTAAACTTTCCTAGTTCTTGGACTTGAAGTGAGGCTTCAGCTGCCCCAGCTGGGAGTGGTTAAGATCAATTTGTTCCATGGTTGGTGATCTTCCGTCATTACTATGTGGTGGAATTTCATGTTGAGAGAAGAAATAGAAAGAAGTGATCATTGTTTGAGGGTTTTTTGCTACGAGTTTTAGTGGTCATGTCAGGCTTCTTTTGAGGTGTACTAGAATCATCTCTTTTGTCATTGGGATTATCTGAGTTTTGCAGGATTGTTGGCATAGGTTTTGGTATTTTGTTGTCCTATGCTTTGAGTTTTGTGTTTTTCGTGCACTTTTTATTTGGTGTGTATCTTGCTGTAAAACCATGGATGTAAACATCTGCGTTTTATTTGATAAAATTGGTGGCATATCCCACATTCTTAATAAAAAAGTTCTCTGTCATTGTTGGCTAAGATGAGCAAAATGGAGAAAATTAGGAGTGCGTGGATAATAAGATAACCATATGTATATATATGTATCGGGAGATAGAGATGTCGTTACACCCTTATTTGAAATAATCTAGATGCGCGCGGATAACTTAATTATCCTCATCTTAAACACTTGAAAAACTTTTATCCTCTTCTAAAACAGGCGGATAAATGGATATTCAAGTAGCCCTTTACATCCCTAGCTATGTCAATGAATGAGTATGCATACATTGATACTTCTCTTCGTAGAAGTTAATTTGTCCTGGTTACACTATTACCAAAGGGATGTCCCAATTCCACTTGTATTAGGAAATGTCTTGTAAATCTTGTATGTGTATTTGGATATTGTCTTGATGTTGAATAGGAAGCTTTTGCTACTTTTCCGCTGTGCATCTTAACATGGTACCATAGTGCCAATCCAGCATAGAGTGGACACTCACTTATTTTGCAATGTCCCATTCGTCTTGCTGCTTTGAACTCCTGTGTTGCTCTTTCCTCTGGCTGTGAGTGCTCTTTCTCATGGCAGACAACATGCTCCCTTCGTTACCGAGTTCTTCCTAAGGCATCCTTTCCCATTGTTGAAGTACCTTCTCACATTGTTCAAATTCCAGTAGCCATCAGTTCCTTGTTTCCAAGATTTTACACGGCTACTGCCAGTTACTGCTACCGTCCAGTTTTCCATGGCTTAATGTCATCTTTTGCCAATCCTTGCCACTGCTGCCACCACACCAACTGCCTTTTCTGTGACTGCCACTGGCTCAACTCAATGTCTTTCATTTTCTTAAGTAGCTGCTATTCTTACCATGGCTCTTTGCTGTCATACAGCAACCATCCTTGCTCTCATCTACTGTCATACAGCAAGCATCTTTTATTTCTAGGCACAGTGTTATGAGGCATATTTAATGCACAAACTGTTCAATGATAAGCTCTTCCTATGTGATCCACTGACAACCATTTTTTGGAGGGTTGCTAAGAACAAAGCAGGAGAGATGATTTAGAATCACTTGGATATGTTCTCATGTATTTCTTAAGAGTAAGGTTTGTTTCTTGCCTAACCCTTTGTAAAATATTTACCTGCATATTTATATCATTTGTTTTTATGTTTTACTTTTATTTTCTTCCGTTTACCCCGGCAAGGACTAAAAAGTAAAAGTACAACAACATTAGTGAAAGGAAGGTTTCCACGTCAATTGAGGTAGTGCTTAACCATGACCAAAAATTTCTCTCACACATTTTCATACTTCTTTTGACTCTGTCTGGCTCTCTTTTTTTTGCGTGTAGTCCTTGTGTCGTGGATATCCTACAGAATTTCCTTCGTATTTTCATTACTGTCGTTCGCTTCGCTTTGATGACAAGCCAGATTATGCTTATCTTCAAAGAATATTTTGTGATCTATTTATCCGAGAAGGTATGTTATCAAACCGGCCATATATTATGATTAAAGATATACATTCTAGACCAGAGATATTTTTGTAACATCTAAGACTGAATAAGGATTTTTGTATAATCTTGGCACGAGGTGTAAGTCCCTACTTGGTGGAGACCTATCTGCCAAAGACTTTTAGGAGGTATATCACAATTGATTCAATATTTTACACTCCAACTTACAATTGAGAAATTTTCTATCATGAACCACTTTGTTAATATCTGTCAATTATAATATTATTCAATATTTTAAGTTATTACAAAAAGTATTGAGATAATGCGAAGGAAAGTCTATTTCATAGATTAAAAATCTTATAAGTTCTCAGTGTTTTAATTTACAAAATTTATATGTTATTTTTTATATATTATTTTTATTAATTTTTCACATTTAAATTTTATTTCAGTTGCTCGAGAGGAATGATTAACTAAGAGATACTCGGTATAACTACATGATCTCTTATGCCACTATAAGTATTTTATAAATTTTATATAAAATATGTCATTTCATAGTAATTTTATAATATTTTTTAAAAAATAATTGTTGATATTTTTGTATATACTTTCAAGAGAAGATGATGAAGAATGCTTATAAAGTTATGAACATTATGTGGTTATATTTGGATAGTTGTGGATTTTTTTTTAAAGATATATAAATAGAGTTGTATATGTCAAATGCACTTTGAGTGCATGTTATTAGAATCATATGGATATCATATTGTAGATGTCATATTATGGATGTCATATTGTGGCTTATGACTTAGTATCTTTTTGTCATCTAATATTATATTTTAAATTTTGTAATCTTCTTTCGTGAGAAAATAATTTCATTCTATATTTGGAAGAAATTTATATTTGTCATTAAATTTTATTCGTGACAATTTTTTTTAGAAGAACTATCATTAAATATAACATGTTATATGAAGAATAATACTCATTTTAAAAGATAATAGTTTATATTCTAATATTAGTACAGAAGGCAGAAACTTTTACCTTCTGGTGACTTATTTTGACAACTTATAAGGTAAAAAAAATTGCCATCTAAAAGAAATAGAAAGCAGAAATATCTACCTTCTATATAGGTCTTAGAAGGCAGAAACTACCGTCTTCTAAAAAATAATAGAGGGTGCATATAAATACCTTCAATCACGAGTTTATAAGGCGAAAATAATTTGCCTTCTATAACTTTCATTTTTACCTTTTAATGTTTTCGCCTTCTAAAATTTTCTTTCTGCCTTCTATTTACATAGAAGACAGTGGCATAGAAGGTAGAATATAATTCGCCCTCTTTCCGCCTTCTAATAGAATAGATGACAAATTTTGACACTTTAAAAGGTAGAATAATTTTGCCTTATATTATTATTTTTCTACTAGTGGTAACTCCCGATACAGTAAATGTTAATAATTGTAGAAATAATTTTACAGTCCACTCCACGCAGGGAGGTAAAGGGCGACAATAGCGACCTGAGAGTATCGATCTCGGGTTGACGGGCAACAAGCCAGAGGGGCTTTCGGGTCGGAGGCGGGCTGCTGGTCCGACTCGGCACTGTTCAAACTCGCTGGACAGCAAACATGTTCGACACAAGGGGCGGCGGCTTCCGATCGACTTCTGGTCGAGGCGGTTAGCTGGGACGCCGGTGGAATGTTCCTCTTCGATCCCTGAAGTCGGCGGCAGTTGAATCTGAGCCGGTGTATTTTTGAAAGAATTAACCGACGGACTGCTCTTGCTGGCCTGTCTCGGGACAGAGCTGTGCGCGTCCACGAGAATAATCACCACACCCAGATTCGGTGTCGGATCGGGACGAAACAAGCGCCATTGCGAAGCGCACTCAGAGAGCTTCGACATATGTGAATTTCATATATATCCAACGGTCTGGATCGAAATGAAAAACTCTGTGCTTTGTAGTTGTTTCTGGCTCGGAATCCAGATCAAGCAGGACAGAGTGAGATCTGCCTGAAAACGAATTTTGACCAAAGGGAATTCTGTGGATCTGGCTCTTGGGGATTTTATGGGTGACAGGGGGGGGGATGTGAGGATCACACACAAATATTTAGGTATTTTTCTGAGATGGTTTTTGGGGTGGAAAAATTCATGGATCTGGGTTCTGTCTCACAGATCTTCTGATGGGCAAACTGTCAGGGTTGGAATGAAATGACTGGGAAGGGGGGCAAACGAGGGCTGATTGACATAAAAATGAAAAGGAGAGTGGATAACGACGGGGGGAACAAACCCTTAAAATTTGAGGTCGATCAGACGGCTGGATTGGGAGAACCAACCTGATCTTTGAGCTTCTATTCTGGATCTCGAAATCCTGGACAGCAGAACATAGATCGGGTTGTGGCGGCTCGTTGGCGGCTCTGATGACGGCGGCAGCGGCTGAGCTTTACACCCAGGGGGAGGGATAGAACTTGGAATCACTCCAAGATTTGGGACATCACACCCTAGATCTGCTGCAATCTCTGCTACAAGGGGAGGAAGAGAGAGGTGCGCCCTTTGGCAATTGCAACAAATGCTTTTTTTCTTCTCATTAATTCTATGAAAATAATGAAATACAAGGGTTTTATAACACTAGCTAAAAGACCTAAACTAACCTCAGATCTAGGGTTAGGGAGGGGCAATTAGGGGATAGAAAATTCTTCACCCATGTGGTCAAAATTACACAATAATAAAAAACTAAAAGGGGGGGCGCCCTCTTCAAGTGGGCAAGTGGCCAAGTTGGAATTTTTCACTTGGTCAATATTCTCCCATGGATCAAAGGCCAACCCCTGTAGGCCATAGATGCTAGGTGGCCCAATGAGAGAGAGGGTGGGGGTCCCGTCGGGCCTACGTGGCCTTTTGCAAAGAAACCCATTAATCCCTAAGGACTAACCCATTGGTTTATAATTGCCTTACAATTAAAACCTAATTGACTCAATGATATAAATGTAAACAAAAAATGTTAGTGGCCTTGCTTTGATGTCCCCATCACGCGGTTTCTGTGAAACCGCCTTCTGCCTCTCAGATAGAAGAATGAAAATAATGCGTGCAAGGCCTATTCTAGGGCAATAAATGCATGAAAAGTATTCTGACAGAAGGATAAACTTGCTATAACAAAGTTAAATCATGGAGATGCATGGGTTTGCATGGATTAGGCCAAAATCATTAAGTTTTCTATTAGTGTGCAGGGATATGCATGCAGAAATAACCTAACTACGCAGTGATAGAAAAACATGAGATACGACGTGTAGGAAGCATGAAACCATATGAAACTAGAGGACTTTTATTCACTACAAGAAATATGGGAAATTCCGATGTCCGTTTGCCGTCGCAACTACGTCGAAGATACGTCGCAACGGGAAGTTTCGACATATTGGTGACGTATTTGCGACGGAATATGGAAGTCGAAAATCTTACGTCGCAAATTTCTGACATATTCCAATAGCGTCGCCAATTCGTCTGAAATTACTGACGAAACTATATCATCGAAATTATGGTGGCTATTTATGTCGGTAATTAATAATACGAAAATTAATTAATCATTGCGACGGAACATAATTTAGTTGAAAATAGGTCTAAAGTTTTCGACGTATTTTCGACAGAAACATTATGTCGTCGTAGACACTTCGGTTAATTTAGTTCCGACGAAAGTTATTTTGGTGGAAAATACGTCGTTAATTTTTGACGTATTTCAATTAGATAAGTAATACGTTAAAAACCTGTGGGTCAAATTAGTTCCGACGAACTGTTATTATGTCAAAAATACGTCGTTATTGTTCGACGCATTTGAGACGGATAAGTTATACGTCAGAACTAATGTGCATCAAATTATTTCTGACGAAACTACCTTGTGTCGAAAAGATGTCATTAATGTTCGGCGCATTTGAGACAGATAATTAATACGTCGGAACTAATATAGATGAAATTAGATCCGACGAAACTACCTTAGGTCAGAAAGACGTCGTTAATGTTCGACGTATTGGAGACGGATAATTAATACGTTGGAACTCATGTTCCTCAAATTAGATCTGACGAACATTTAGTTGGTCGAAAATATGTCTGAACCTTTCGACCGATTTGCGCTAGAAAATAAATACGTCAGGAAATAAGTGCGTGAAATTGGTTCTGACGAATTGTTAGTTGGTCGAAATTCCGTCGAAAAAATTTTCCCATATTTTTTTATATATTTTAAAATTTTAAAACCTGTTTAAAGCTACAATTATACACCATAATCGACACAACTCAACATAAAATACGTAATAAATAACATATACAACACACAATAGGATAAAGTCATATTGTAAATTACAATAAAGAACGTCCACAACATATAAATCTTTGAATAAAAAAAGTTACACTTATATTAATTGAACTGTATCATTTTTTCACAATATCATTAAAAAAATCAAGAGATATTCGCTGCATCATCCTCATTCGTCATTCGTAACATCTCCACCATGAGCGGCTGCAAGAGGATCCTACGTCACAAAAAATGAATAATAAATATATTTAAATAAATATAATTTTTAATAAATATAGTTAAATATCTTTTTAATTTTCTAAATTCGAAAGTAGATAACATGAAGATGATTTCTTTCACTCTCAAAGCTGAATTCTTTGAACTAAGTAGTAATGTTATTGTTGTGCCCTGTGGTTTTGATGATGTCTAACACTATGAATCATATTATGATAATAGTTTTTTATATCATGAATTTGATATGTGTTGGTTAATGTCCATATGTTTTCTAATGTCTTGAACAATATTTTCATATGAAGGCTTGAAGAGTTGTAATGTCAATGCTATGAATGCTTGAACTGTTATGTCTGTATGCTTGAAGAATGTCTGTTTGAAGAACTGTAATATCTGAAGAATTCATGTAAGCATAAGCATGGCAGTGTCACAGCAGCCCTAGAAGTAACTCTGCAGAAGAAGCCTCCAATCGCTGAAGAAACAAACTGATATATCACCTTAAGATAGACTTTGTACCCGCTGAAGAATAAGGGTGAAAAATATCCCTTAAGACTGACAAATATGCATTGCGAGTGACAGATACTATCTTAAGGGTAATAAATAGATGGACTAGGTTAATAATAGGCAACAGTGATGACAAATAGTAGTGCAAAGGTGAATAATAGGCAGCAGGTGTGAAACAGCTGGAAACTAAGAACCTCAAGCCGACTCAGAAGGGCTTACAAGTCGACTTCTGACAGAAGAATTCACAGAATGAAAGAAGACTTTTTAGCTATAGATTAAGGGTGAAAATGGGTGGACAAAGCAGACAAATGGCTGTATAGAAGTGTGAAGTCGACTGTTCAGTGGTGTAAAGTGGCTCATGGCTATGACATTTGAAGAATGATCAAACTGGTTGAAGAGAATGATTCCCTCTGTGCTTCAGAGGAAGAGAGGATTGGTCCTCTGGTTGTGGGTAACTGGGTGTTACTCACGGTTCCTTCTAATTTGATCAGAAGAAGAGAGGAGAGTGTTGTTCTAGGTGAAGTTGTAAGTTAGCGTTTGTTTGCAGACTGAGTCTGCGGTTATTCCTGTTGCAAGGGGAAGCCACACTTAGGTTTGAGTGTGGGGTGGACGTAGATCTGCGTGACAGATCGAATCACCTAAAATTCTATGTGCCGTGATTTGCATTGGTGTGATTGGCCCTTATCATCTTCCTCCATTAACAGGTTTGCGTATGAACAGATCTTCCCTATATGCTAAGCGGTTGTATTGCAGTCTGTTAGATCTGTCTGATCTGAGTGGATTCTGTTAGATATCATTCTCTTAGTTAGTGCATTCTTGTCACTTTCATTTATATTGTTCTCACAGATATCATATGAGCTCATGGTTTGATAGCTGAGTGTTAAATTGTCTTAGACTTAAAAATTGAGGTTAAAAGTTTTATAGGATCTATTCACCCCCCCTCTAAATCCTGCCACGCACACATATTCATATACTTGCTTCGGGCTTTGCCTATAGAGCACACAACATTGGTATCACAGATACTCCTCTATTATAACTCTAAATTCTACGAAATTAAAAATTAAATTAAATACTCACATGAGAGGGCTGTGGTGTGCTCGAGGGTGCTCCCTGAGATAAAATCCCCGCCTGGGCTAGGAGGGTAGCAACCACCCGAGTAAAGCGTGCCTCCATGCGTTTCTCGACTAGGTCTATCGCATGTTCGACGATGGATGTAATCTGGCTCGTAGAAGTGCCGATGGAGGGAGTAGAGAAGGAACTACTACCGGGGCAGGATGAAGCTGAGCCCGGAGAAGATGCTAGAATCGGGCTGGTGTCCAAGCTCTGCCCAAAACCGTATACTCGTCCTTTCTTCGGTGGGCCGACTGCTGCTACCCATGCCTCAGGATCTAGTAGCGGCCGCTGCGTCTCCTCGTCCCCATACTTTTCAATCATATGCCTGTCATATGACTCCTGCAAATTGAATAAAAAATATTGTAAATGTCATATTAATCAATCATATTTAAAAATAGAAATAGAAAAGAAATGTGTATGTATATAATCTTACCACTACCGAGCGAGCTCTCGCTCACATACTGATCTGTCCCCTTCCTTTGGTGAACTGTAGTAAATAAATCACGGTACGAGACCGTACCACCCCTCTTCTTTTCCTATTATACATGTTATAGAGAATAAATAGAGACATATAAGAAATTAATTATAATAAAATTAAGATGATTACTTACCAATCTCTCCTTCTGGGTCGCAAAGGAAACATATCTAGAAGTATGGAGATGCACGTCTAGATGTAACGCATGTGTGGCTTTGACTTTTGTAGATTTGGCCATCCAATTAGGCTCGGCCCATCTATCATAGAGGTCCTCCCAGTGCTCCCTCCTCATCCATGCGGGGCCGTGTGCCTTCCAAAGGCCATGGTCCTCGCTCCCCCGATAGAGCATTGGCACGTTCCCGACAGCTGTGTCAATGATGCTTATAATTTACAGTTCCTGTGGCCTCCCATACACGTCGAGCTCGTCTGGCGTCAGCTCGCCTCACAAACTGATATCCTTGCTATCAAGAATTCAAATTTTATAAGTTAGTCGATTGAATTTATGGAGTTGGGAAATATGTAATTTAAAAGATTAAATCATATACTAGGAACTCGTCATACAATCGATCGCGGATATCCTGAGGAAACTTTTGAAATGACTCATATGGGCCGGTCACATGTCGCTCAATAATGTTGGTAATAAAATGAGAAGCCTCACTGGGCTCTACTTTATCCCTGCAATTACAAATGTTAAAATGATAGCCAACAATTATATATATAGTTGATGGATAGATAATGAACATAATTCATGAGTTTAAATATTTACCCAGAGACCCAACATGGCTTGCGTCCCTCTTGCAACACCACCTGCTCGCCCTCATGATGGCTAACAGCATCGTCTGCCTGTTGTGTGCCCGGGTGGGCAGACGAGCCAACTATCGCAGGTGGTGTGCCCGACGTACCAGTTACAAGTAAAATAGAAGTTGTTAATCAGAATTTAGCGCATTATTAAATAAATTTTTCAACAAGTAAACATATAGAATTCTTATAATCTTTAGTAAAAGGCGAGTGGCTCGGTGGGAAAGTTCCTCCTTTTCATAGGAGGGACCCGAGATTGAGCCCCGAGGGGGTTTACCTGGCTCACATTTAATCCTCGAGGGCTGTCAGCCCGGGATTTTATGGCGATGGTACAAAAAGGGGTGGCATGATGCGCAGGGTAAGACTCGAACTCGAGTGGCCCAGTAATCGCTCAGCTCTCCGTACCACTCCGCTAGGTTCCCCGTTACCAAAAAAAATAGAATTCTTATCATTTAACTAAGAATTTAAATAAACATAGCAGTAGAATGTGATGGAAGCGGTGTACTCTGGAGACCTGATGTAGAGGCACTCAAACCTGAAAACAAAAAATATCGTGAGGAAAACAAAGTGCATATTAACTACTCATTTATCTAAGAATTTAAGTAAACATCCCCGTAGTTGTTGGCGTGGGCGGTGCACTCTGTGTACCTGGTGCGGAGACATAAAATATCGTGAGCAAAATAAAGTGCATATTCACTACTCATTTATCTAAGTGATGTGTGGAAGGATAGGATACAGAGGGATGGTGAATATATCCCCCGATTAAAAACTATGCCCAAATTAAAATAAAAAATCTGGCGCTACCCAATTTTAAAACATAATAAACAATATGTTAACAAGAGTTTGCGTAACGAACATACGTCGAACACTTAAGCACTTAAGCTAATGTCTCCGTTGGCACCTATTTTTCACCCTTAAGAGGGTATATGTCACCCATAGCAGTCTATTTGTCAGCCTTATTTGTGCATTTATCATCCTTAGCTTCTTCTGCTGGCGGGTAAACACAAGTGGACTTCCCCTTCATGCAGCTTTAACACTTCACACATATTCAGTGCTACAACCTATTTTTCACCCGTAGAGAGCAATTTGTCAGCCTTACCTGCCTATTTGTCACCACTAATGAGTCATTTGTCTGCCTTATCTTCCTGCCTTCCCATGTATGAATCTTAATAGATTTGTTCACCATTTCTAAAGAATTCAGACTTTGACTGCACAGACTTGAGTTCACCATTATCTTAGCTCCATTGACTATGCGTAGACTACGTTACCACGTTGATTTTTCTTCGTTTCTTGAGAAAATAACTGGCTTTTAGCCTGTTCTATGCGCAACTGTCAACCTGTTCTTTGTGCAATTTAGAAGTAAACTACACACACAAAATCATTATAGCTCCATGGATGATTCTACATCAACAAAACACATTGACTATCCACATGAAGAGTATACATGAATCTAAAATTTGACAGCATCAAAATATGGAGTCGAAACACTAAGGATTTAAATAAACATACGCGCAGCAGTTGATGGGGGCGGTGCACTCTGAGTACCTAGTGCATATATTTAAAATATCGTGAGCAAAACAAAGTGCTAAGTCACTACTCATTCATGAACGATCTTAAATAAACATACCCGCAGCACGTGGTGGGGTCAGTGTACTCTATGTACCTGGTGTAGAGATAAACTATCATTACCAAAACGAAGTACATATTCACTACTCATTTATCTAAGAATTTAAATAAATAGACTCGTAGCAGGTGGTGGGGTCGGTGTACTCTATGTACCTGGTGCCATAAACACAAACTATCATTACCAAAACGAAGTGCATATTCACTACTCATTTATCTAAGAATTTAAATAAACATACCAGTAGCAGGTGGTGGGGTCGGTGTACTCTGTGTACCTGGTGCAGAGACACAAACTATCATTACCAAAACGAAGTGCATATTCACTACTCGTTTATCTAAGAATTTAAATAAACATACCAATAGCAGGTGGTGGAGTCGGTGTACTTTATGTACCTGGTGCACAGACATAAACTATCATTACCAAAATGAAGTGCATATTCACTACTCATTTATTTAAGAATTTAAATAAATAGACCCGCAGCATGTGGTGGGGGCGGTGTACTCTGTGTACCGGGTGCAGAGACATAAAATATCATTACCAAAACAAAGTGCATATATTCACTACTCATTTATCTAAGAATTTAAATAAACATACCAATAGCAGGTGGTGGGGTCGGTGTACTCTGTGTACCTGGTGCAGAGACATAAACTATCATTACCAAAACGAAGTGCATATTTACTACTCATTTATCTAAGAATTTAAATAAACAGACCCGCAGCAGGTGGTGGGGGCGGTGTACTCTGTGTACCTGGTGCAGAGACATAAAATATCATTACCAAAATAAAGTGCATATATTCACTACTCATTTATCTAAGAATTTAAATAAACATACCGGTAGAACCCCTCCCGAAACCACCTCTCCTCGAAGATCCGGTACGACCTCGAACCATCTAATTATTGACAACAAGAATAATAGTGCATATTAGTCCACAACTAATTATGAGGAGAGGTGGCAATTAATAATGATAAGAAGTGCATATATGTTAAGTTTCTTACAAAATATTCAATCATTATCTATTTTATCTTCAGATGCTGAAGATATATCAAACTCAGCCTCATCTTCGTCATCTTCCTGGTTCTCACTAGATTCATAATCTTCCTCCTCAGAGGACTCCTCCTGCCCAACAATTACTTCATTTAGCTCAGTTGGATCGACTTCTTCCACTTCGTCCTCTATAGACAACTGAAGTGGCTCGTCAGATTCGATCAAATGAAGATTAGAAGCAACCAACTCTGTGGTGTCACCCTCGTCTGATTGAAAAAATTCGGCACTAGAATCCTCTGAGACAGCTTCAATCAGATCTAACTCATCATTAGACACAAGCCTTGGTTTTACCCTACAAACTGTCCACTAACCTTTATTCTTGGACGATGAATAACTTGAATAATACACTTACTGGACTTGTGCGGCCAAAATGAACGGCTCATAAGTATTCAATTTTGATCTATGTTTGACACCGACAAGTCCATATATTGCGTCGTTTCGAACTGAATGAGGATCAAACCAATGACACTTAAAAAGGAATATATGCTCGTCTTGTCCGAGATACTGTAATTCTATGACCTCCTCAAGAATACCATAGTAATCAAGATCATTTTCATTGTATGTACTACCTTTCACGCAAACGCCGCTATTCATCGTAGACTTATTTCATCTATAATCTCGGGTGTGAAATCTATAACCATCCACAAAAAATCCTGGATAGGCATGCGCGACCTTCGAAGGTCCATAACTTATCACCTAGACTCTTTCATCAGAAACATAACCTTCTTCAACCTATGAATATAAACCACATTACTTTTCTTTTGATACGTGCATACACCTCAAGCTTTGTGGAATTGGTAGATTGACACTTACTTGACCTTTAAGCCATCTGGCAAAAGATCTCTCTCGTTCATTTTGAACCTCCATGTCATTGAGGTGTGGACATTGAGTAATTAATTCTGAATCAAATTACCTGCAATAATGAATGCAATATCACCCTAAATGGGAGGAAGAACATCAAGATGCTTATAAATTTTCGGGAGCTGCGGAGTTGACGACTCACTCAACCTAAGGTTCAATCTTAGCACAGTTCAGGAGAACATATATATCTGCAGCCAACAACTCTCTGTCCTCTAATATGCGATTCGAACAACGTCCGCATGCACGTCCTGGATACTTAAATATGGACAACACGTCGGATGGACCCACCTCTCCTCCATCATTATTACGTGGAGGTCGATTGCGGCGAGTTTGAATTTCGGGTTCGAAGTACATCGAACAGAAGTTTAAAATTTCTTCAATAATATACGCCCCGGTAATCGAACCCTCTACTTTAGCCTTGTTGCGAACCTTCATTTTCAGGTCATGCATACACCTATGACAACAATTCATATGACAATGACATACAGTGACAATGACAGACACATGTAAGTACTGTCAAATAATCAGTAAATACATACTGATTATCTCTCAAATGGATACATCCATCGAAATTATACCGGTCCTCCAACTTTGGCCTTGTATGGCAAATGGATAATTAGGTGCTCCATGGAATCGAAGAACGCGGGGGGGAATATCTTCTCCAACTTACATACCATCGTGACCACATTATGTTCCATAGTTTGCACGTCCCCAAGTTTGAGTTCTGATGCACATAGAATCCTGAAAAACTAACTCAACTCACTCAACGCTCCCCTTATAGGCTTTGGCAATATGTCACGGAATGCAATGGGCATAAGTCTCTCCATGAACACATGGCAGTCATGACTTTTTAATACATATATTTTTTCCTCATTGACATTCACACAACGGACTATGTTAGACACATATCCATCAGAGAATCTTAATTGCTTCAGCCACTGGCATAGTTCATTGATTTGTGTGTCTTTCAAAACGTAAGCTACTTTAGGTTGCACAACTTTGCCCCGTACCGGTCGCAATTCCAGCTCTGGTCGTTTGTAAAGTATCTTCAGGTCCGCTCGCGCCTTGGCATTGTCCTTTGTTTTGGCTTTCACGTTCATGATGGTGTTGAACACATTATCAAAGACATTCTTCTCAACATGCATGACGTCCAGGTAGTGCCGTATCAAAAGGGCTGACCAGTAAGGCAATTTCCAGAAGATACTTTTCTTCACCCAATTGTGATCCTCTCCAAATCCATGAAGATGTCGTGTACTACCTGACAATTGCACTATATCTGCTAAGTTTTGCACCTGTGCCGCCATTTGTCGACCAGACACCCGTTCCAAGTCTGCTTCGTCCATTTCAACTGTGTTCTTAATGAATGAGTCCTTTTGCCTTCGGAAAGGATGGTCAATTTGTAGAAACCATCGATGACAATCGAACCAGCATAATTTCTTATCATATTTCAGGACAAAGGATTTGGTATCAGCCATACAGTAAGGACATGCCAACGTCCCGTGTGTGCTCCAGCCAGATAGCATTCCATATGCAGGGAGGTCACTTATTATCCACATCAATGCAGCCTTCATAGTGAAATTTTATTTTCTATACGCATCATAAGTAACAACTCCATCATTCCATAATCTTTTCAACACATCAATCAGTGGCCTGAGATATATGTCCAATTTTTTTCCTGAATTTATTGGACCTAGAATCACCAAAGTTACGAAAAGGTTCTCTCGCTTCATGCACATGCCCGGCGGAAGGTTGTACGGCGTCATGAACACTGGCCAACATGAGTAAGATGCCACTGAACCTCCAAATGGGTTGAAGCCGTCTGTGCATAAACTTAACCTAACCTAACATTGCGTGGCTCGTGAGGAAAAGCAGTATACGTACGATTGAAATGAGCCTAGGCTTCACCGTCGGCGGGATGACTGATTATATCATCTACACGACCAACTCTCTCCGTGTGCCATATCATATGCCGAGCTGTCTTTGACGACATATACATCTGCTGTAATCTGGGCGTGAAAGGGAGTATCGCAGTGACTTGTAAGGCATATCCTTCTGCTTTGAATTATCCCCTCTCTTAGGTTTAAATCTATCATGTTGACAAATATCACATGATCTTTTATCTACATTATCTTCATAATCTAGCATACAGTGATTAGGGCATGCATCTATTTTTTGGTATTCAAACCCTAACTCATTGACCATCTTCTTTGCACGGTAAAAATTTTCAGGCAACTTCTCATCTCGAGGCAGCATACTCTTGATAAGGAGGAGCATACGGTCAAAACAACTCTCACTAAGGTTAAATTCGGATTTCAAATTCAACAACTGTGAGACAGCAGACAACCGAGTGTAATTTTCACAACCATCCCACAGCGGCTCATCAGCATCCCGAAGTAACTGATAAAATCTTTCAGCCGACTTGTTTGGTGTTTCTTCGTTGTACACGTGTTCCCCTTATACATTAAAGTTAGGACCAGCAGCATCGAGTACCATGTCTGCCTAGGTACTTGTGCTTGCAACATTGCTGGGCTCATACGACCAGAACTCCTCACCATGACACACCCAATTCATATAACCCTTCGTGAACCCTTTCCTGTATAAATGAGCTTGCACATCCCATAGCGAATGAAATCTCTTATTTTTACAACGTAAACAAGGACATCGAATGTTACCACACTGGTCTACTGCTGTTGGATGCCCCAATACAAACTGAATAAAACTATCAACTCCATCCTTAAACTCCTCTGACACCACTCCATCAACTACTTTACGATTCATCCATGAATGATCAATTCTAGCCATATTTACCTAACATATTAAAAAATTCATATCAATATGTCTTATCACTACATCTAAGAAAATATCGTGTACATCTCCCCTAAATATTGACTATTTTCCACACTTGTACATCCTATTTGGTCACATATACATCCATATCCACATCCACCTTCACTTCCATTATTCACACACTGTGGTTGACATCGACATCATCTTCTGGAAAAAATCATTAACATACTCGCATTCACATACACAGTTTCTTACATATCGGCATCCACATCTGTCTACCAATTTAATTCACATCCAAGCATACTAATCACATATATCATAACAATAGTCTTGAAGGGGAAAAAATGAAAAAAGGGTCATATCCATATTTATGCACACACATTTATACCCACATCCCTCTTCCCACCCTCCAAATAAAAACATGGACTTGGAATTTCATCTGATGTTGTAAGAGTACAACATGTGATAAGGAGAAAATGTTCATCTTGTAGATCAAGCATGAAGGTTAAAATTCTCAAAGGAGCAGTTGGTTTACTTAAAAGTAATATCTATGTAACTCTTGAGTACATATTACTTGGGGGATAATATGTACTCAAGAAGGGGGGCCAATGGGAGAGGGAGAGAGAGGAATACCTGCGGTGGGGGGGTGTCCGTCGGAAAGAATTTGATCGCCGCCGCTGCCGGAGCTCACCTCCGCCCGCCCTAGCCACTCCGCTGCCCCCGGGTCAGAGATTAAGAGGCGGGTGCGATCGTGAGAGAGGAAAAGGATGCAGTGGTTGAAAGAGGAGGAAGGGGGAAGGACTAAGGAGGTCTGGAGAGGGGTCGTCTGCCTGTTCTTGTCTCTTTTTATTTGGCGCCATATTTTCATTTGGCGTCATATTTTTATTCATTCATTCATGATTTTTTGTCATTCATTCATTTCTTCCTATAAAAGAATAAAATCTCCCTCAGTAAAAAATATCATTAGATCTAAAAAAATTGTTATTTAATATTTTGAGATCTGTAATTTAGAAATTTTTAAATTTTTTTATGGCCGATAAGTCGATTCCTATAAAAAGAAGAGAGAGCGTGTTGAAAAGCCTAGCTACCTTGAAAGCAGGGTTTGTGGTCTCGACCGACCCGTTCGTCCCGGTCACAGCCCGAGATGGGTCGGGTCGGTGCATATTCGCTCCGTGTCGATCCATCTCGTAAAATGTTAAAATAAAAAAGACTCTTTATATATATAATATATATAAAATAATATAATAAAGTAAAAAATACTCTTTATATATATAATATATATAATATATATAAAATAATATAATAAAGTAAAAACTACTCTTTATATATATAATATATATAAAATAAAATATTAAAATAATGAAATGTCCCGGTCACGACCCACGACCCGGGCGTCCCGCCCACTACATGGGTGGGGTCGGGACGTGCGGGTCGAGGCATCCCGGAGTAGGACGTCAAACCCTGCTTGTCCGATAAGTCGATTCCTATAAAAGGAAGAGACAACGTGTTGAAAAGCCTAACTACCTTGAAAGGCCCACATCCGGGTGTGAAAAGGTACTTAGAGGCATATCGGTCACATGTTGACCATTTCCTTATTGTTCCGTGCCCCCGCTAAACTCATGTGTTTTGAATTTACCATCACGAAAATTATTCATTTTCGGGAGCTTGGACTCCTCGCGGGGAATGCCACGTGGAAGCACTCAGGTGCCATAATCAAATATCATTGTATCTTTTATCGATTTTACTCACGATAGGGCGTGCCAATCACTTGTGTGTGACAATATGTTCAGGTTCCAAGATTGGAATGGTCTGAACTAACCGAAGGTGCGCTCCTTCTGATCACTAAGCAGACGATGGTGGGCATCGGGTCGGGACTGGCGACCCACCGTGCCATAAAGGTCGATCACAACGATAAGAGGGGAAAACGTTTGATTAATCGCCAAGCAATGGGGCTGCATGGCCGATAAGTCAATTCCTATAAAAGGAAGAGACAACGTGTTGAAAAGTCTAGCTACCTTGGAAGGCCCACATCGGGGTACGAAAAGGTACTCAGAGGCGTATCGGTCACATGTTGACCATTTCCTTATTGCTCCGTGCCCCCATCAAACTCATGTGTTTTGAATTTACCGTCACGTCTATAATGAATTTTCGGGAGCTAGGGCTCCTCACGGGGATTGCCACGTGGAAGCACTCAGGTGCCATAATCAAACATCATTGTATCTTTTATCGATTTTACTCACGATAGGGCGTGCCAATCACTTGTGTGTGACAATGTGTTTAGGTTCCAAGACTAGAATGCAATGGACTAACCGAAGGTGCGCTCCTTCTGATCACTAAGCAGACGATGGTGGGCATCAGGTCGGGACTAGCGACCCGCCGTGCCATAAAGGTCGATCACGGCGATAAGAGGGGAAAACGTTTGATTAATCGCCAAGCAATGGGGCTGCATGGCCGATAAGTCGATTCCTTTAAAAGGAAGAGACAGCGTGTTGAAAAGCCTAGCTACCTTGAAAGGCCCACATCGGGGTGCGAAAAGCTACTCAGAGGCGTATCGGTCACTGAGCATTTCCTTATTTCTCTGTGCCCCCATCAAATTCATTTGTTTTGAATTTACCGGCACATCTATAATGAATTTTCGAGAACTAGGGCTCCTCGCGGGGATTGCCACGTGGAAGCACTCATGATAATAATCAACGTCACCCTTGAGTCACGTGCACATCATTCGGGACAGGTGTGGCCGTCCATGTCGAACCGATCGTCCCGGCCACGGCTCGAGACTGGATTGGACATTGCGTACCGATACGGAAAACTATCATATATATATAACGGAATAAAAAAATTGAAATGACATGTTGTATCATTTCGTTTATTGTTCTGCCGTTTGAACGGGTTTCTCCGGGTTCGAATCTTAGCTTCAGCTTAAGGTTTCCTTAAGTTTTTTTAATATAACTTATTTAAAAATATAAATGAAAATATGGCAGAACGTTGTTTCGAACCCGACACCTCACGATTAACAGCGATACACTGACGTCCAGTTATTTGTTACTCTAGTTGAGCATTTGTCACCCACACTCACCTAATTGTCACCTCTAAAGTCCACAAGACGTCGCCCTTACTCTTACACTACCTTGAAAGCCGCGTGTCAGCCTTGTCTCTATTGAGCCCTATTTGTCACCGTTAGTAGGGTATTTTTCACCCTTGCTAATGCATTTGTCACCCGTGTATACACATTTGTCGCCCTTAAGCTCCAAACTATCACGTGGAAAACGGGACACGTCGGCCATGCGTGGGTGTTGTTCGCGTATTACCGCCGATCCAACGTCGCATGGCCACATCAACAAAAATGATGACGCCGAACTAGATCCTCAAAATTAAAAATATTCAATTACTTATTTACCCTTCCCACCATGTCGTGGCTCTTACGCAACCTACCAGAAGCAGGTTCGTCTCTCCATCGTGCTCAGCGTTTTGTCTTCCTCACGGTACAATTTGCGACCTCTCCGTCATTTGCTATTCGAGCACTCCTGAATTGCGAGCTCTCTTTCATCACTGACAGCCATGGAGTCGAAGGAGACACCCATGCAACGCTCCATCCGCCGTGACCTGGATGTCCCACCGGCATCTTAGGAAATTATACCGATTCCTATGGCTGAAGAAGAAACGTTTCACATACCTAGGGTTTCTAAGGCCTCCACTTCATGATGATAAGTTAAAGGTAGTGTGGTTCCTTATCTCCCTTACATAGCTATTTTCCCCCCTTATTGACCTATTTATTTGTCACGCTTATATCTACCTATTTGTGTCAGATTTAGACCTACATGTCTCTGAATTTCATACATTTGTCACCCTTGAGCACCTATTTGCCACACCTCAACTCCCTTGTCTATACATTTGTCATCCTTATCTTACTCTTAATATTTTTTGTATTTCTTAATCAGTCAATTAACTGAATTTCTTGTTTACACATTTTTTTGAATCGAGTGAACACAAAGGTCATCTCCGCCCGGTGTTCTATGGTCATTTACATGAAGGACAGGGATCAGATGGCATTTCGGGAATGCCACAAGTCATTGATGAGGACCATACCCTTTGGTCCATATGTTGACAATGCTTCTCCCGTCACCTTCACCATGACACTATTGGAGGAGATTATTTGCGCCCATAGTGGAGAAAATTACTTCCGTATGGGTAGTAAGGAGGTCGCATTCAGTGTGGAAGATGTGGGCATAATTTTAGGATTACCTTGCTCCGATCAGCCGGTTCAACATTATGGATCCGCAAAATAGAAGTCGAAGTTGCAGCATCGATTTGTATTTGCAGCAACATTTGACCAGAAGAAAGTGTGCTCTCTCATCCAGCAAATTGTTGGGTCCGATGAAGAGCAAGAAGTGGCCGACACTGTCTGGCTGTGGATTGTACTCTTACTGTCCACTTTCCTTTGCCCACGGTCGACGCATTCTTGTCCACAACAGATGCTGTCATGCTTAGATGACATTGACAGAGTTTCAGATTACAACTGGGCAGTCGCTATGCAACAGGTAACGATGCACAACTTTGAGCAATTAGTGTTGGCGGTCCAGAAACAACAGTCAGGTATAATTGACCGTGCTAAGAGAAGAGCCGGGGATGCATCCATGGCCCATACATTTATATTTGGTTGTTCTGTCGCACTTGCTGTAAGTTTTTTTATTTTTGTTGTGTAATGATTAATGTGTCAATCATTCATTCTATTGCATTGTAAAATAACTTGATATATTTCAAATTATAGGTCTAGTTTTTTAAGCACACGCGGGTGCGGCAACCACTAAGGCAGGTGGCATTCCCCCGACTATTTAGGTGGGGGCCATTCGTAGATAGGAAATTAAAATTCTCCATTGGATCCTTGCGAGGCCAACAGGTATTATGAGTACTAAAAACTTCTTCTTTGTCATTCAACATTAATGAATAACCGAAGTGATGTGGTTTAAAATGCAGGTGATCAAAGGGCTCCTTGTTGAGCCAAGTGAAAGGGACATGGGGTACGGTAGTCAGATGATGAACCGACCCAGTGCTCAAGAGATGTCCTCATCAGCTCAATGCATGCCTATGCTACAGGATATTGCCGCTACATTGAAGATCCAACAGCGGCTACTTGAGGAAATAAGGGCCTACTTTCTAACTAGGGTACAAGAGGCTCACATTGTCACTGATGCAGCACCTCCTAGGCCCGTCGAACAGGTGACAGTTGATGTCATGCCACCTCCGGCAACCCCTGTCAAGGAAGTGCAAGGGGCTGAAAATGTTGAGCAAAGTATATGTCAAACCTCTGAAATTGACATTGCCGCCGATATCCCACCTCCAAGGCCCCTTCAACAAAGTACAGATTATACTATGCCATCTAAGGCAGCCCCTGAAGAGGATGTGCAAGGCGATATCCAAGCTCAGATGGAGGCAACCCATGGGCATGGTGACCGTCGTGACGGTGTCTTTTCTCAGCCCCTTCATCAACGGGACGAGAAGCTCGTGAGGAAAAGGCGGGCACCTGCAAAGAAAACTGCATGACGGGGGAAGAAGAAGGTGAGTCTGCGTTGTTCCTACTTCTTATAGTATAGAATCTTAGATTGGTATATTGGCATAAATGTAGAAGGGAGATGAAGCCGACCCTTACAGAGAGCTCATACAGAGTACTGATTGGAGCTGCAAAGGCCGGTTGAAGCCGACAGATGACACAATTGTGAATGAATTCATTGATGCTTGTGCCTCTGGGGATATTGAGTAAGTTGTCCTCTTATAGTTTCTGTAATTATTTTGATCCGCCTTACTCTAACTACCATGATTTTTTTTGTCCAATATAGCGGCCCCATATTTCGATTATAGAACGGGATTGTTTTGAACCGTCGTCATGTCATTGATCTATTATACAGTCAAATGATAGATGATACGGTACTTTTTTTGAAAAATTATGAAATTTTTTGTCACTCGCCCTACCCTTAACTTGTGTTTCTACTGCTAATAGAATCGTGATTGTTAATTTGTAGGTGATCGACACCATGATGTACCAACTCCACTCACGATTCAATGAATCTGACATCTTTCATCAGTGGGTTTGTTTTCCCACCACTTTAGTGAATCACATAAATGGCAGGACAACGGCCAACTCCAAAAAATCCAACGAATTGTTGGAGTGTGCCTATGAGAATGTTGAATTATCAGAACTGCATAAGAATAAATATTTATTCTTCGTGTTACACTCTGGAGGTCACTGGCATCTACTTACTTTTGACACGGAGAATCGCCGCTTTGTCTCATACAATTCCATGAGAGGCATGGCCATCCATGATGTGATGCGGGACGGGACCACGGACACGACAAGCTCGCGATCGTCCCTTGATGAGGGAAGCGTCGGACGTGCACGGTTGAGAAATCGGCAAGAGCTAGGGTGGTCGATTTGCACTCTCGTGCCCGGATCAGGTCACGGGGACGGTCTCGCTCTCTCTCGCAGCAGCGGTGAATGATAATATAGCGAGCTAACGGACCTAAAGCATGCTCTCTAGCAGCGGCATAAACAAGTATATATGAAAATAAGCAAATGCCGAGTGTAGGGAGCGAGAACGATACCTCCACGCGCTCGGCGTGGGGAAGACGGGCCCGGCCGAAAATCGTACTCCCGGAACAATATTACACAATATTACAGAAATGCAAGCCGCTGCCCACTCCACGCAGGGAGGTAAAGGGCTACACAATGGGGTCCGGGAGGACCGAATTCGGGTTGACGGGCGGCTTCTTGCGTTGATTCGGCAACACCCGAACACGTGACGGTGGGGTCCACGTGCTGTCCGGAGGGGCCGTGTGGGACCTGGTGGCACCTCTGTAGTGGTGGATGCCCGGAGGGTCGCTCCTTGGGATGGCGACACTCTGGTTCGCCGGCCGGAGGCCCGGCGGCTCCGTTCGGCACCGGTCGGTACCCGATCGGAAATCTGCCGGTTCTGTATTTCGGCGCGCGCTCCGGCGAGAATGGGCGCTGCGATCAGCCCCGATGTCGGATCGACACGAGACTGGCGCCGTTGGAAAGCTAGCTTGAATCTCTTCAACCTAAGCCTAAAGATCTGGCCTGGATCTGCTCGGATCTTGACTTATAGAATTTTCAATCTCCTGTTGTACAGTAACTGAAGACTCAGACCTGCAGAGAACTTGACTATGGATTGCCTTTGACTATGAGGTAGACGTCCGAATCTGGGGTTGTGTTCTTCATAGAAGTTGTTGGAAATGGAGTTGGGAAGACAGCAAAAGTGGTTTGGACACGTTTGGATGTGTCTATGATTTTATGTGATTTGTTTACTGGACAAAGGTTGGATCTGGGATCTGACTGAAAGTACTGTCGCTCTGGTAGAACATGAATTACTAAAAATAGGTAGAAGGATGATAAAAATTTAAGAAAAATTGTGATGGTAGGGGACGATGGACAGAACACCCAGTTAAATTGGGAGGTCTAACATAAATCAAAAGGGTGGTCGAAGGTGGAGAACGCAGGGCTACTGTCACCGTAGACAGTGACAGAACAGATCTGAGATTGAGAGTTGAACGAAATGGTAAAAATATGAAACGATGGCTTTTGAACCTGGATTTTTTTGTGGAGAATGGGATAGAAGATAGGAACCAACCCTCAAAATTTCAAATCGATCTAAGCTTGTAGCTGGCTTCAGGAATTCACGAAGTGCACTTCTATCCAGCAGGACAGAAAACTGAAGACGATCCCGTGGCGGCTCGAAGGTGGCACGAACGGCGGCGGCGACGGCACCGATGATCACCGGAGATAGAGGGGAGGGGATTGAAGATAGAACCACTCTAGAATTTGGGGTTGGAGAAGGAAGAACACCAGGGGAGAGAGGGAGAGAGGGCACACCCTTCTTGCTTCAAGTAATTTTCACATAATTTCTTCATTAATCTCTAATGACACTATACATAAGCTTATATAGAAAATAGCAAGGGGTGGGGGGGCTGATAATTTCGTGAGAAATATGTCATTTTCATCCCCCATGTGGTCAAAACTCAAAATAAATAAATTACATATGAATGGGCACTCCTTTGACTAGGTAGGTAAGGTAGGTGGCCTACCTTTGAAATTTTAACCCCTTTGTCTCCCATGTGGTCAATTAGCATTCAAACCTTCTAGATGGCTACCTAGGATGGTTGACCAGCCCCACATGGATGAGGTGGACCAATGGGGAAGGGGAGGGGGCCCCCTAGCTAGACCTACTACACATTTGCACAAAAACCCACACAATCCATGGGAATGACTCATTGGCTTATAAAGCCTTACATTTGCGTATATACTTTCCCAAGGATATAAAAAAAACTAAAAGGACATAAATGCAATAGAAAAGGTACAGGCTCGGTGTCGATTCCCATCAACTCTCCCTGGGTGGGAGGAACTCGACCCCGTCGAGTAGGGGTATGGATGCTCGAGTACTCCGGCGGATCCGTCACCGTGCCAAGTAGCGCGGTTATGCTCCGCTCCAAGTGATCGTTACCTGCTCATTCCATATATACTCGATATGCGAACTGCTATGGGCTAAAGGTGATCACTCCGAAGGGGCACTCTCAAAAGGGAAGAAAACAGCTCGAAGACTCACTAGGAATCACCGCTGAGTCCTTATAGGTGACTGATCCGGGTATAGATGTGGAACCGATCCCATACTCATCAAGTGAGTCCACTCGCCTCTTACTCATAAGAGAACGACAACGAGCTTACACAAGACGCATGCAGATAAACAAACGACACACAAACCATGCAAACAAACCACACAAAATAAACCACACAAGGAAAACACACCGACTCATATATGACTCTAGACACACCTATTGTTAGTCCGACCCGTACATAGGTGACGGCGGACCAGGACACCCGAATGTGTGCCATGTATGCATGTTATGTAACCGGAGATGGGTGGTATGGGGAACACCTAAACATCCAAGTATGACCCAGTCATGCATGGACGGCCCTTTGGATTTGGGGGACTTGAGAGGGCTAGGAGGGCCGAATGTTGTTGTATCGTGGACGGGCTTGGTGGGTGTAAATGACCCGGCCCGTGGGGTAGGAGTGTGATAGTGGACTCCCTTGAAGAAATGAACTATATAAGGTGGGTCATGGGGTCCACTAAGGAATGGGTCAAAGGGATCGAAGAAGGTATGACCCCTTGTGGTGGGCTCCCCCAAGTCACGGTCCCACGTGTAGAAGTTTTGAAGGTGTGGATAGTCACCTTCTTGCATTGTGATGGGTGGGACGGGGACCGTAAGCAAGAAGTATGATTCCTCCCTCGGACAAAAGGGTATGGATTCGGGCTCGGCCGGTAAGGGAAGGAGTAAGAGGATCTCCGTGGTGACACAACCCACGGTGCACTCGGAGGTAATGGACCAATCTCCCTTCTCCTGATAGCACAGGAGGAATCCCGAACTCAATCTGAGTATCAGACGAACAATGAAACTGGAGGATGAAGATAATAAAAGAGAAAAATGAACTGGCGATTAAAACTCGATGAAAACATGTAGCTCACGTATGAGCACAGTAGTTCAGGATCAGATCCTAGAACTGAACTCTTCACTCTTTCTTCCTCATGAGCTCATAATCTCCTCACTCTCTCCTTTTCTTTCTCTCTCTTGCTGTCTCTGAATCTTCACGTATTTGGCTCTCACTTTTTCTGCTTCTTCATCATCATCTTCTTTTGAGCGAACAACCTCTATTTATAGGCTTCAGAGATGTGCATGTGGAATCGACGTTTCCCGCCCAAACTTTCATCCAGATCTGATCCCCACTGGACACGTGGCAGCATCTAAGCATAATGACTTTCCACGTGTCACTAGTAACAGCTTGCTTTCTTCCTCGGATCACGTGCCCTTCTTATCTCAGTTCGAGCTCGCGTGCTTCTTTAGTTCTGCCCTCAAAGTGTTTGATCATGGGCCTTACCATTCATGGCAAAGAACAAGCATAGATGTTAGTGTTATTAACTAGGAGGAGTAGATTTTGCATAGACTTTGAATAGCATAAGACTAATGTGCACAGACTTTATAACAAGACATGCACGGACGTTGGGTATGCACAAACCTTGTGTGTATGCATGATGCAAACCGTGCACGGACCTTTATATGCTTATAGCAAGAACAGCATCGAGTATGCATGTGTTTCTACGAAAGTATGCACAGACTATGAAAAGAACCACGTACTATGAAATGCAATGCACGAACCTATCCTCTCAAGGATTGAGATATGCATGGACTCTAAATAGAGAGATGCACGGACCTTTTATTGCATAAAAGAGATATGGACAGACTTTAGTTGTGCATAAACAGACTTTGCACGGACCTTGTATAGCTCAAACGTAGGTAAAGAAAGGAATGCATTGACGTTGATCATGCGTGAGAGACATTTGCACCGACTGTGCTAAAACAAAACATTGCACCGACGTTGATCATGCATGAGAGACACAAATGCACATGAGACGCAGAATGAGACGCACTCAGACATGAGACACAGACTGAGACGCAGAATGAGATGCACTCAGACATGAAACACAAATGCATGAGACGCAGAAGTGCACTGACACTGGGTGTGCTAAGACGCAGTAGAGACGCAGCCATAGACACAGCTGAGCATAAGATGCAATATGAGATGCAACAAAAGACACAATTGCATGAGATGCAATAAGAGATGCAAGACCATAAAGTAGCACCGACTTGCTAGTGTGCACAGACCTTATAGCATGCACAGTGGACAGTGGTATGCACGAACCTGTCTTGTGTATGCACATACCTTTACTTAGCTCGCTAGCATGAAATGAACGGACCTTGGTATACATGTGCAGTGATGTGCATGGACCTTTGTTTACCAAGTGCAAAGCTAGCACGGACTCAATACAGAATGAACAAAGTATGCACAGACTTTCAGAGTAAAACCAGAGAGTGCAGTATATGAAGAATGTATTAAGATAGACTATCATCATTGACTTATAGTGTATGACATCATCAAAATCGTAGGAGTGCAACAGTCTCCCCCTTTTTGATGATGGCAACACTATGAGTCAATTTATGTGAATGCAGTCAAAATGGTGTAAATTGAGTGATCAAGCAAAGAACAATCATGCATGCTTTATTACGCACTAACTCTTGGCAAAACAAAACACTCTTCCCATCTCCCATCAATTGACTCTCCCCCCTAACTCTCTCCCTCTGAAACTCTCCCCCTTTGACATCATCAAAAGGAGATGAAAGAGATATGCAGCTGTGGGATTAGTGAAAGAGAAAAGACAATATTTTCACAGTTAGAAAGACCCATGATCATATCTTAAAAGATTAAGTAGGGTACTAAAACAAGTGGAGATTCTTCAAATCAAGTAATCAAGAAAGATCTAGAAAGGGAAGTGAAGTTTATCTGCATACAAAGGATATGAGGAGGAAACAAGGGTGAACAGATATGTCAAGAAGAAGTTGATCAAAACTATACTAGTTAGACTGCAAGAGACTGATTCTCAGAAAAAGGTTCTTGAGGTATTGGGGACAAACAGTCCATAAACTAGTAGCAAGAACCAGGGATTTGACTGAAATATGTTTTTCTTTAACGAGCAGAATAGAGACCAATAAGTAAGTATGTAGATCACATCTTTGACATTAAGGAGACACCTTGATCAGAGGCCAGACTCCCCAGTTACTCAATGTGAGAACCGTATTACCTCTCTTTTAGAGAATAGAGTTAGTAACTATGGGTTTTTACGTGAGGAGACACCTTGATCAGAGGCCAGACTCCCCAGTTACTCACCACTTTATTACCATTACTTTGTCATGATCACAATTTTTACACTTCTTAACAGAGATAATCTGACACCTCATGACTTAGGAAAAGTTTCATTTCTTTTTGATGAAACACCCAATTTCTCAGTAATCAAACCATTACTCTAAGCATACAATTTTTGTTTTTATCCCCTTATATTTTTGATATGAAATGTTTGAAAGCAATACCTACCAGAAGCACTGATTCTTAAAGAATGTGTTCCTTGAAGTCTAGGTTTCAAGTTTTTAGCAGATTTCATGACATATAAGTTTAGCTTGTTCCATGATCATGAAATATGTAGGGAGATATACTTCGAACACCTTATCCAAGTCTCTGCTAAGTTACAAGATAAAAGACTCTAGCTGAGCTTTAGTTGTTCAGACTTAAGGATTTAAGACAAGTATGGGATTCTACTTGCTGTGAGTGAGCTGAATTAAGTCTTTCATGACAAACAACAGCAACATATATCTCTCAAATGCTTTTGAATCAGTCAACCTTCACATACTTACCAGCTCCCCCTCACAAAATGCAGAATTTTTTTTTTAAAAAACAAACACTTCTTCACAGAGACAACTCCCCCTCACTCAATGAACTATTATTTAATTATGACACATGTAATATATGCAATTTGCACAGACCCCTCAGCCTAACAGCTTGCATATAGATAGAACTCCCCCTCACATTATGACATGATATGCAGACATATTCATGCTGAGTGGTTAAGGACACAGAGGAAAGACATGTTATTTAAGGAAGCAAAACATTTTATTCATGAACAAAAGTGTAGTGTAAATGTTGAAAATAAAATCATGAAGGCATTTTATTCATGGAGCTACGATTTAAAAATACTTAACTCTCTCCTCAAGGATGTAAATTTATCATTATCCAGTGGCTTAGTGAAGATGTCAGCTATTTGGTTTGCAGTGCCTACATGGATTAGTTCAAAAGTTCCTTTGGAAACCTCATCTCTAATAAAATGATGTCTGATTTCTATGTGTTTGGTTCGAGAATGCAAAACAGGATTCTTGACTAGATTGATGGCACTTGTATTGTCACAATATATAAGTGTGCACCCCAGGTCCACTTGATAGTCCTGAAGTTGGTGTTTGATCCATATGACTTGTGTACCACAACTCCCTGCAGCTACGTACTCAGCCTCTACAGTAGAGAGAGCCACAGAGTGTTGCTTCTTGGAACCCAAGAGACTAAACACCTATCTAGAAATTCACAATGTCCACTAGTACTTTTTCTATCTAGCTTACACCCGGCATAATCTGCATCCGTATATGCAATAAGATCTAAAGTGTGAGAAGCAGGAAACCATAAGCCTAGGGTGTGTGTAGAAGATAAATATCTGAAAATTCTTTTCACAGCTGCTAAGTGCAATTCAGTGGGTCTAGATTGGTACCTAGCACACATTCGTATACTAAACTGTATATCAGGTCTCGAGACAGTCAAATTGAGCAAGGATCCAATCATATCTCGGTATAGCTTTGCATCAACTTCTTTACCTGATTCGTTTGCATCCAATGAAGTGTTAGTACCCATTGGTGTTGTGATGTGCTTCAGATTGTTCATGCCAAACCTCTTGAGGATGTCCAGTGTGTATTTAGTCTGGTTAATGAAGCATCCATCCCCCAGCTGTTGTACCTGCAAGCCAAGAAAATACTTCAATTCACCTACCATGCTCATCTCAAACTCAACAGACATCAAATGAGAAAATTCATTACATAATTCAGTACTTGTTGAACCGAAGACAATGTCATCTACATATACCTGAACTATGATGAGGTCTTTATTTAAACTTTTGGTGAACAGAGTTTGATCCACCTTACCTCTGTGGTAGCCCTTGCTGATCAGAAATTCTATCAGCCTCTCATACCAGGCTCGAGGAGCCTGCTTTAGACCATATCGGGCTTTATTCAACCTGAAAACTTGGTTAGGTTGAGGAGAAAATTGAAATCCGGGAGGTTGGTCTACAAACACTTCTTCTTTGATAACACCATTTAAAAATGCACTTTTAACATCCATTTGTTGAAGTTTTATGTTTTTAGAACAAGCGAAAGCCAATAAAAGCCTAATTGCTTCCATCCTAGCAACATGTGTATATGATTCATCAAAATCAACTCCAAATTCCTGACAGTAGCCCTTGGCTACTAGTCTGGCTTTATTTCTTGAAATAATTCCATCCTCATTAATTTTATTCTTAAAAACCCATTTAGTTCCTATGACATTTGTATTTTCTGGTCTTGGAACTAACTCCCAGACATTATTTCTTTCAAATTGACCTAACTCCTCACACATAGCATTAACCCATTGTAACGCCCGGTAATTTTGAAATAGAAAATAAATATATTTAGGAAGAAAACCTATACATAATGATAAATACATATTCTTACAAATAAGTATATAATGTTTAATATATAAAATTTATTCAAATAAATAAATGTCTAAGTGATATTCCTTTAGGGATGGAAGTAAAAGTCTTACTAAGATCGAACCTGCCTCTGATACCCAAGACAATGATTAAGAAGGAAATAAAAGTGAAGGAAATTATAAGGAATGAAACCCCTATATGTAGTACTACTAAGACCCTAGTGTGTATTGTGACCAGCCACATCAAATTAATGAAATGTAAAACACTAATCGTAAACCCGAGGACCTTGCATATGAACTTAGCTTAAGGCTGATGGGCCTTATATACATATATACATGTAAACTATTAATAGATATAGGTCACGTATATGAGGTTTAGTAACTGACAAAGGGGTTTAGTGATATATATATATATATATATGTAAATATACATATATCAAGATACATGAATGATAAATTAAACCCTCACCGATACTAGAACCCATCCGATAAATTAAAACATACTTAGCTAATGTACAAAACCACGCATAGTATGTTATAAGGGCCTTTGATGCATCAAAACCTTTACAACTATATGAGAGAGCCAAGGGAAATACCTAACTGAAGACCCATGTATATATAGATATCCATATGTATACATATATTTAGTGGGCCTGGGCGTGACCTTATATATATATACTAGTCCTTGACCAACCCATCTTTATATCTAGTAGACCCTACCCTTAAATTTTAAGGGATTATGAATATAACATCATTTTAAGTTGTCATTTAAAATCATGTTGTAATTTTATTTAAATTAATAATCAATAAACCTTGAAGGAAACATCAATTTATATTTTATTAATTATTTAAAAATTTTAATATTTCACATTTATTACATTATATTTTATTTGAAGGAATAGGGGTATATAGATAAGATTTAATAAATTAAAGATAGTTAAAAGGAGGTAGAATGGACATATATGTAATTTCGGTTAAATAAGGGTGAGAATAAAATGTTTAAAATAATACACGACCATGTAATGGACGTTGGTTATGAAATTACGACATAAATATTGACATTAATTCAAATAAAATATATAGTTAAGAGAATTGTAGAAATAAGAGGGTTATATATACAATATCGGTCTTTTTGAGGTTGTGGGGAAAGGGAAAAAGATGAATAGCGCCCAACACAGGGGCGCAACATTTACTTAAAACGACAATGGCAAAGTCGCTATTTTTAAAACAGTGAATAGTGTGGGTGAATAGTGTCACCTTTTAAATTAAAAGAATTTTATAAAACTAATTACATAGAAAAATAGAGAAAAATAAAAAAACATTACCCATAAAATTTCATGACAATACCCCATCAAATAAAAAAGATAAAAATCCCCAAAAAAAATTACAACTATTACAAATCAACGTGAAATTGTGAATAGCGCCCGAGTGGAGGGCGTTAATTCTTTAAATACGACGTTTACATGGACGTTATTTAGTAAAAACGTGACTAATGCATGGACGCCTATTTCTTAAACATAAAATAAGGAAACCTCCTGTTCGAACTGGGAAGTGATGGTCGTTTGGGAAAGGTATTAACTTGGGAAGGGATCGAACAGGGAAATTAGAGTTCTATTAGGACTCTTGCTATAAGGTTTTAATCCCAATCGAACTTCAACACCCCAGTGGTTCCCAAACACTATAAATACCATGCCATCCACCCAAACCCAAACTACTGCCGCTCGGTTAAAGCTTCTTCTTGGTCGTTCGTTCTACAGAGAGTTGCTGCTATTGCTTCTTCTTCCTAATAATTCCTCTGCTACTACACTTCCTTCTTCGGCCGAGCGTGAAGAGAAGCACCCTCTGTTCCTTGCTACCTTTGCCCAAGTCTGTCACGATTCTTTGATCAAGTTCCTGCTGTGAAGGATCCTAGGGTCATGCGTGAATAAGAGCCTCCCTGCTTCTTCCTATATTGCCGTCCTGTTGATTATTGCTGAAGATATTTCCTCTTCCTCTGCTGAGTGATCGAATATTGCTACTTTTATCTCTCTGATTCTTCACGTTCTGTCAACCAAATCGTCACCCAAGGTAGGTTTTCTCAGGTTCTATGCCTAATCTAGTAAATACATAGATTCATGCATGCATCTTCATATACTTTTACACTATTTTAATGGCTTCTATTTCAATTTTTAGATTCTCAGTGAAATAGCGACCCGATCATGGGCGCTATTCCTAATTTACGACCGTGTAACAGTCGCTACTTTCTTGATTAATTATTAAACCAGCATGATTCAAAATTTAATAACTTGAAATATAGACATCTAAACATTGACATGCGTGCATGGCTAGACTACTAGTATTTTTCTCTATCTATCTATGTACTTGTCCTTGAAAAATTATTTGATTTGGAAAAATGACACTGTTCATGCATTTTATACTCTGGAATGAACAGCGACCCCTATCCTATCGCTATATTGAAACCAGCGCCCAAGGTCTGGACGCTATTTCCTGAAACATGGCCGCGCCATGGGCACGAATTAAAACAAAACCAAACAAATGTGTTAAAAGGCTATAAAATTCCAGGATTTATTTACACTGGAACTGGAAATGTAATTTAAAATTGATGACTGGGTCACGGGCGCGATTCAATAAATAGTGGCTGAATCCCAAGCACTATTTAAGAAATAGCGACAATGACCCAGGTGCCATTTTCTGTCATATGAGTTTTCGTTGGTTTCATGTACACCCTTCTAATGGGTTACATATATGGCACTATATTCCAAGCCGTGAGTATAGTCCCACATTTTTCGGTGATTTATCGCTTACCCTATATTTTCTCGTGACATACAAGCCCTTCGTTGGACGTTCCGTTCCTTCGGACTAGTGAGTTAGTCATAGAGACCTCCGTAAGTCTCCTCGAAGCCTTGGATTCCCTCAAGGCCGATTGAGCTGGTTGTACCAATAAAACCCATAACACTTTTATTACCATGCCCCTCTAGGAACATGGTATCTCATGGTATGCTAAATAGCCGCCATGAGATTAATTCTTGAGCTAATGGAATGGGAAACCATGCCATTGCTAATCATCTTGGATTTTGTGCCTCCACGTAGACACCAATTCTTTTACCCTATCATGTACAAAGAACGAGTGCTCATGAATGCTTATTCTAATACTCAGGGCACCCACTAGGGAGCCAATTCCACCTAATTTTTTGATATATTCCGCAAGATCTACCTTAAATTCCTACAAGTTTCATTCCCTTGGAATTCTACATTGGCTATAACTATCGTGGATGTCGAAAGTGCATTATACAATGCCTGCGCATATAAGGGCCCGATCTGGTCCTGGGAGGAGCACCCGAAAGTACTAGTGCCCATAGGAGTTGTAATGATCACGGTGTGGCATTGCACTAAAGTACTCGTCGTTCTAGAGACATTCCACTACTCTCTCTCGTGACTTTACATGATATTACTTGCGTGCGTGACTCGTCGTGGTACTTGTTAGAACTCTAAATAGCCAATATCTCATGCTCGATACTATCTTTAACTTTTACTTATCACGTTTTACTAGAACTTTCATATTTTGGTTTAATCGATATACTTGCATTCTATTTTTGCGATCATTCATTTATATTAGCATTGCATTCATGTAACATGTAATTACTTAAAGTTAGCTTGTTCTTGAGATATAATTCCTACTGAGCGTTTGCTCACCCAGTTTATTCTAACATTTTTCACGTAATCAGGTGGCTAGCGAGACCGAGACTCACATGGGAGGGACAAGTGTGCAAGCGAGCACTGGAAATTAGTGAACCCGAGTCTTTTACTTTCTTGAGTCTAGATAGTATTTCCAATTAGCTGTCTTGTCTAAGTTCGCTCGTGTGTCCTTGGTCATTTCTCTCCTTTATGATGTAGTTGAGTCTGCAAGTTCTGGAATTTTAATTTGTAAGAGACTTACATTTGAAATAAAATTTTATTATTACTCCAAATTATTTGGTCTCATGCCATTGCTCTTGATCGTTCACGACTGTTTAACTGCCACGTTCCGAGCAAACGACACGTTCCGCTGCTATCGGTTCGGGGCATGACACCCATGAAGCATCATTTAAAGCTTCTTCAACTGACTTGGGCTCAATTTGTGAAACTAAGGCGACTAGGTCTTGATTATGAACATCTCTAAAATGAGACCTTGTTTTAAGTGGATCTTCAAGGTTGCCTATGATGTTGTCTACTGGATGATCTCTTAAGAATTTCAAGTTTGTTGAAGACTCACCTGCTTCAGCTGAACTTACTTGATTGGAGGTACTTGATACTTCAGGTGGTTCAGCTTCATCATTCTCTTTGTTCTCTAAGAATTCTCCATCTTCTTTTGAGCACTTGTCATCATTATCTAAGTTAGTGAGATTGTTTGTTTCATCAAATATGACATGAGGTGTCTCTTCTACAGTCTGATCTGTGCAGTTGAAAACCCTATAAGCCCTAGTTGTTTCAGAGTATCCTAGAAAAATTCCTGGAGTACTTCTTGCATCAAATTTGTCTAGGTCTCTTTTATTGTTGTTATGGATGAAACATTTTGAATCAAAAATTTTGAAGTATGAAACATCAGGCTTCTTACCTTTCAGGAGTTCATAAGGTGTTTTCTTATGGATGGGTCTTACCAAGGCTCTGTTAATGGTGTAGCAAGCGGTGTTGGCTGCCTCTGCCAAAATCTTTTAGGTAGCTGACTCTCCATTAGCATGGTTCTGGCCATCTCAATTATTGTGCGGTTTCTTCTCTCCACTATGCCGTTCTACTCTGGAGCCCTAGGAGAAGAAAATCTGTGAGTTAGTCCTTTTTTATTACAAAATTCAGAGAATGTAGCATTTTCAAACTCTCCTCCATGGTCAGCTTGAATCATGGAAATTCTGTGAATTCATGCTTGTTTTACCTTATTAAAGAAATGTTCAAATTTCTGAAAAGCATTGCTTTTATTTTCAAGAAAGAACAACCATGCAAATCTAGTAAAATCATCTACAATCAGGAACCCGAATCTTTTACCATTTAGACTCAGAGTCCTTGTTAGACCAAAGAGATCTATATGCAAAAGCTCTATTGGTCTGGATGACAGAGACTCAGATCTGAGTTTGAATGATTTTTGGGTTTGTTTGCCTAGAGCACAGACATCACATGGTTTTGAAATAGAACAAAATTTGATCTTTGGCATTCCTCTAACTAAATCATGTTTAACCAATTTATTCAAAGAGGAGAAGCTAGCATGACCTAAACGTCTGTGCCACATAAAAGCATTATTCTCGAGATCAGCAGATAGATAGAGATTTTTTTCAGATTTTTCATTTAGAGCAACAATGTATACATTATTGACTGTATGAGCTTCAAACATGACTTTGTCAGAATTTATTTCAAGAATTTTACATGCATTGTTATCAAACAGAATTATGTGACCCTTGTCACACAGCTGACTAATACTGAGCAGGTTGTGTTGAAGACCTTCCACAAGAAGAACTTTTTCAATGGAGTTTGTGGAAGACTTACAAACTGTTCCAATGCCAACAATTTTACCTCTGTTCTTTCCTCCGAATTTGACCAGACTCCCTACCTTCATCTCCAGTTTGCTAAATTTGGATCGGTCACATGTCATGTGCCTGGAGCAGCCGCTATCTAGATACCACTTGTTGTTCTCGGCTGCTAGGCTAACTTGCATAGAGCAAATTAAGCAAAGTGGTTTGGAACCCAAGATAGATTGGGTCCAAAAACATTATTCAACTCTCTAAGCAAACACTTCGGAATCTAGAACTGTCTCAAAGTATTTTTCGTTTGCACTCTATTTACAGTTTTGTTGAAGTTATAACTAAAGTTCTGTCCACTTGGTTTAATGATGTTGAACATGTTCCTGTTGGTGGACTGTTCATTCTTCGGGTATCCACTGTACCCAAACTGTCTAGAGGAGTTAATTTTAGTGAAAAATTTCTGTGAATGTGCAGGACCTCCCCAGTTTGTTTTGTACTGGCCCATTCTATTATAGAAGTTGGAGTTTCTGTTTTGACTCACATGGCTTGACCTGTTAGCATTGTTGTTCTGGTGAATGGGCATAGTAGGTTGCTTAGCGAAGTTCTTTCATGTTTTAAATTGTCATCCAACATTGTTTGTTGAATTTTTCTTTAGATGTTGAACATTTTGAACATTGTTGGAACTGGATGGTGTGTCCAGTTTTTCTTTCCCTTTACCTGGACAAAATGTCACAGTTTTGTGCTCAAAGGGTTTCTTGTTTGTTGGGTTATAGCCTAAACCATCTTTATTGAAATTAACCATAGCACCTAGCATGACATCCAAATTCATTTTTCCGTGAACAAATTTTTCAAGGGTTCTTTGTTTATCCTCTAGTTCTTTCTGCAATGTTTCACAATTTTTCTGGAGTTCAGAATTCACCTTCTTAACAGCTTCATTCTTCTCAATGATTAAGATGTTGTTACTCTGACTCTCTTGAAGTTTTGACTTAAGTTCTTCAAGTTGTTTTTGTACTTCTTGATTTTCAAACTTAAGGTCTTCATTTTCTTTTCTAAGAGAGTCCATTTCTTTTAAATCCTCCTTAAACTTCAGATTCTCTTGGTTAGTTTGGACCTGCTCTTCAGTAGCAACATTCAATTTTCTCTTTACCATCCTATGCTCTTTGCTCAAAGCATTAAATTTATCTAGCAGTTCAGCATACGAATCTTCCCAATCATCAATTGTAAAATTCTCAAAGATATTGGTTATCTCTTCGCCGCTTTTGGCCATGAGGCATATTCCTTCTTCGTCTTCCTCTGAAGAGCTGGCCTCAGGTCTTCCTCCTCATCACTCCACGTGCAGACCATAGCTTGAGGTTTCTTCTTCTACACCTTGGAGGCCTTCTTCTGGAGATCAGGACATTCACCTTTTATATGTCCTATCTTTCTTGCAATGATATCATTTGACCTTCTTAGTACTCTTGTTCTTATCAGTATTAAAGTCTAAATGCTTACTAGAATTATATGATCCTCTTCTTCTAAATGTTTTTCCCTTTGACCTCAAAAACTTCCGAAACTGACGAGTGAGCATAGCTTGCTCCTCTTGATCAAGGTCTGACAGTCCGTCAGACTCCCCACTGCTACTGCCGCTACTGCTGCTACTGTTACCACGGGACACCTTGAGAGCAAAGTTCTTGCTCTTCTTATCACTTCCTTCGCTACTTCTTTTGAAGTTCATTTCGTAGGTCATTAAGGATCCTATCAGTTCAGTGACTGTCATTTTCGACAGATCCCTAGACTCCTCTATCACTATGGCCTTAGTATGCCAAGCGGGGGATAGTGACTTAAGAATTTTCCTAACAATGTCCCCTTCTGAAACTTGTTTCCCAAGTCCACTAAGACTGTTAGTAATCAATGACAACCTGGCATACATTTCTATGATAGTCTCCTCAGATTTCATTTTGAATAATTCATATTCAGAGGTGAGCATGTTTACCTTAGTGGCCTTCACTTGTGATGTACCTTCGTAGATTAGCTCCAATTCATCCCACATATTCTTGGCTATTTTGCAGGCTAAGATCTGGGCGTATTCATCAGGGTGGACCGCACATTGGATGATGTTCAGGGCCGACCAGTTAATGGTTGAAAGCTTGACGTGATCCTCCATCCATGCATCTTCATTTGGTGGAAGATCATACGGCCCTGTGGTGATCACTCTCCAGAGCTTGTGGCTCTGTGCTCACATAAACACCTCCATCCTATTTTTCCAGTAAAAATAGTTATTACCATCAAAGAAAGGAGGGTGACTAATAGACTGTCCCTCAGCCATGAAGCTTCGAGGACCACTAGATCCAGAATTACCCTGTCCGTTGGACCACATGATGGGTAACCTGCTCTGATACCAATTGATAGAATGTAAAGCATGAGCTAGAAGGGGGGGGGGATGAATTTATCACGCCCAATTTAAAGCAATATGAATTATAAGCGATGAAATCCCAGTCGCAGAAAGAGAATCTTCCTAATCAGGCCACGGAGAAAGACAACAAGCATAAACTTAACGAGAAGAAGTTGATATTGAACTGTGATCGAACAGCAGGCGTGCTTGTACCACAACAGAAGATCAGCGAGACACACCACACAAATGAAGTCAACCAAGCACACGAACACAGAAGAGACAGAGAGTTTTTAAGGTGGTTCGATTGCGCTCTGTAATCTACGTCCACCCCTTACTCCACGGGAGTAAGGCGTCCTTGCACTAAGCAATAAAACACTACAGACTCAGTCTGCGGACAACTGCTGACTCACAGCTTGCCACAAGGGAAACAAATCCCTCAACACTGATCCTGCGACCAACATGATCTGAACCTGAACTTGAAGTCTCGAGATTAAATGGCACCCAAGAGGGGGGGTGAATTGGGTGAAGGTAAAAATAATGAAACTTTTTCGCCTTTTCAAAAAATGTGTGACAAGAAGCTAACAAGAGAACCTGAAATAATTAAAGCCCACAGACAAAGCAAGTTTTATAAGGTGAAGAAGGATTATGCAGGATAAAAGAGAATAAAAACTGAACTAGACTAACACACTTACGATTTGCATAGAAGGAGGATAGAGGAAAAGGAACAAACCACACAGAGACAACGATTTTAGGTGGTTCGGATGCCACAATGGCAACCTACGTCCACCCCTCACAGACAGTGAGGAACCACACACTATCTTGTAGGAAGTTACAAGATCAACCATACACAACACTCACACACTAGGAAGGAGGATTCCCACGAAGGTGTAGGAACACCTTAATACACACACACACCTCCAACCAAGAACACACAACCACACACACCCACGGATCTAAGAGGATCCACACACTCTGAAATATTTAAAGATTACAAGGATTACAGATGAAGCTTTTAGAGATCAAGAATGAATTCAAAACATAAGAGAAAGATCTTGATTTGCTCCCCCTTAGTGGATGATTGTATGCTTTGGATGCAGCTTGAATCCTTGGACTGATTTACACTTGATTGGATGAAGAAGGATGAAGAACTTTCCTCTCGGAGCACTGTTCACGTCTACAGTGCCAAATCCCTTCTCTTCCTCTTGGCAGCCTCCCTTTGATCTTCCTTGAGCATTAGGGTTTTCCAAACCCTCTTGTATAAGTTTTATAGGTTCTTGAATGGTCCAAAGACTCCCCTAGACCAGATCCACAATTTCTGGAGAGTTAGGTTGCTTAGGGATTAAACAATACCAAGAGAAAGACCATTTCTCGAAGTGACAAAAAGTCAACATTTGTTGGCAGCTCGAGGCTGGCGGTCGACCTACAAAGGCCAGCGGTCGACCGCCATTGGCCGTCCTGTAGCCATTTGGCTGCTGGGAGAATAGGTCGACCGCTAGCTCCTGGCGGTCGACCGCCAGCTTTCTCAGATTCCAGATTTCAATTCTGTTATTTTAGGTCGACCGCCAAGGGTCCACAGGTCGACCGCCAATCTTCAATCTTGCAAAAATCAAGTGTTAACTCTCTTGAAGCTATCCATTTGTTCTATGATTGAAACAGGCTTGTGTATGAGTTGATTTATGTTTGAATAAACCCATGGAAGAATTCATAACCACACAATTGACATGGGGTGAAAATCGAAGGTTTAAAGCTTGAAGCTTTGCTTGAAAACAAGATACAAGGGAGAGAAATATCTTAGGTTTTGTTATCATCAAAATCACTCGGATATGTTCAACAATCTCCCCCTTTTTGATGATGACAAAACCTAGGCAGTAGAATTACATTTTCACAAATGTGCTTTTGAAAGAGTTTTAGAAGCTTCGGCAATCACATATGAGATACGTGGAAATCCATCAAGCTGAATCTTCTAAACTCACGATTTGAAGGCATTCGAAATGCTCATATCACCAAACATATCACTACCAACACAAGCATGTCAACAAATTCATACCAACCATTCAATACTTATTTGCCGTATTGACAAGAGGTGAGAAGGAAAAAAGCCAATCTTGTAACGTCAAAGAGTGCATTCTTCCATTCATTTTCATTTGATCCATACAAGGTACACTGAATGCAGAAGGGAGAAATGAGCTTGACACGCTAAGGAATGCAACCACTAATGCATACAATATGCTCAAACTACGATGCAAGAGATAGACAGGCATGCAAGCAGGCAAACACCAAACACACATAGCACATATATATAAGCCTAATAGCCTACTTCTCCCCCTTTGACATCAGCAAAAAGGAGAGGGAGGGGATACAAAAAGTGGACAAAAGGGACACTAGAGACCCAAAAAGCAGCTACACAGCAGGGTGATCCTCAGCTTCCTCACCATGAACACCATCCGGTGGACCATCACCATGGGGGGAACCAGCAGGAGCAGGAGCAGGAGGAAGACGATCCTCAAGGTTATGGAGAATGTCATCATAATGACGGAGTTGGTTACGGAGGGAAAGAATGGTATGGTTGGTGGTGCGAAAGGCCTCACGGTTATCTTCATGGCTGGCAAAGAGAGTGGCTATGTGGAGAGAAAGATCATCCAGAGCAAGAGTGAAGGTGTCCATTTGTCCAGTCATGGTGTATATAGAAGTATCCAAACACCCAACGGAGGAGTCAAGCCGAGTTTCCATGCCAAAAAGGCGCCTGTCAAGAGCCTCATAGTCCCCCCAAGTGGAATGCCCAGCACCCTGAGTAGAAGACTCCCCATAAAAGTGCTGCGGTGGAGGAGGGAGATCCGCTGGAGGAGGCACATCTGCAAGCTGAACTGGTGCAGGTGCATTTTGGTTATCTTGCTGTGGGTCCGGCGCTTGTTCTTCTTCACTGCCAATTTCTTCCCCATAAACTGGGACAGCACGGCGAATTTCACCATTTGCATCCCTGTAATATCCCATATCGAAGAAAAGCTTATGCTCATTGTAAATGTCATCATGGCAGACTAGAACAGACTGCTCATTCTCCAATGGGACCTCGACAAAGATGAACACTCCAGTGAGCTGAGAGGCATAGGGCAGGGATCGCCATAAATGTGTACGGCATCGAGTTATCAATTGAGTCATGAGCCGTCCCATATTAACCAATTCGCCATTCATAACATGATAGAATAGGAAACGGTGCACTTCGGTCACTTCATCTCGGCTGCCACGCTTGGGATAAATAAGTGTAGTAAACATGTGATGAATAACCCGTTGTAGTGCGGGAAAGTGGTTGGCATTCAGCTCAATGAGGTCACTCACACCACGAAAAAAATCACAGCTCATCATGGCAATAAAACTAGCCTCAACCTCACCATGCCCAAAAAGCATGTCTGCACCATGGGAGGAAACACCTAGGGCATTATGGAATAATTCTGCATTAATGCGGATCTCAATGCCTTGAACCATTGTATACAAGCTTCCATTTCTATCAACCAAATTCCCATAGAACTATTGTACTAGATAGGGATAGAAGCAATTGTATCTAGTGACAAAATCAAGCCACCCCGGTTGCATTGAAAAAACTGTAGAGATGTCGGGCAGGATTTCATTCAACTCTTGAAAATCAACAAGACGAGGCTCGATGATAGACCTTGGAGGTAACCTGCGTGCGGGAGCTTGTGGTGGAGGTGCGGCCGGAGCTTCACGTCTCTGAGCACCAGGTTCCCCTTGGAGAAGACGCCGAGCACTCCTTCGAGGTGCCATTGTAGACTAGGAAACCCGCTAAAGAGAGTATCCTCTAGAGAGGTAGAACCTCTACCTTGGGATGGAGAGGGAGACACCGGGAAGAACTAAGAACACCGTCTCCACGCTCTGGAGCTCAAGGAAGGTTGGCACGAGTGCACGAACGCCGGCGAGGAGACGTTCCGAAATGGAAACCAATCGACCGGATCGTGCTTTGGTAGAAACGGTGTAAGGTTTTTAGGGCTTGAAAGGTGGGAGGGAGATGTGCTAGAGTGGAGGTGGAATAAGGGAGAGAGAAGGGAGAGTGATAGAATGAGAAAGGGTGGAAGAAAACCCCCTTAAAGTAGGGTTCGGACGCGGTTGACCCGGGCCGGTTCGCCGCCGGCGGTCGACCGGCACGAAGCCAGCGGTCGACCACTGGGACCTAAATCCCAAAAATGACCCCGAGAGAGAGGAAGAACCCCAGCTAGCTACTACCGGAGATAGAAGTGGGCTCCATGACCCTTGGACTCCCCCATTTTCACAGATCATTCTTCTTTCCTTTTTTTTATTTCTTTTCTTTTGCTAACCCACGAATGATATCAAGCATGAGTCGACTACGGAAACCCTTGAATGGAGACTGCTAAGAGCACTAGATCACTAGTCCACATTTATCTATCAAGGAATATTCAGTTGTAGAAAAATGTCAAGGAATAAGTGTATATAAATATAAGTACAGACACACATGCTAGGTATAGTCATACACAATAAAATTGAACCACACACAATGCATGCATCTCACATAATCTACCCAACAAAAAGAGAAACAACCTAATGCAGACTTAAGTGCGTATGCCCTCACCCTTACACATGCCAAGTTCTCGCCTGATTTTATTGAATTGATCCTGATTTAGAGGTTTTGTGAAGATGTCAGCCAGTTGGTTAAGAGAATCAATGAACTTGAACTCAAAGACCCCTTTGCCTACACGATCTCTCAGAAAATGATGCCGAATGTCAATGTGTTTTGTTCTGGAGTGTTGAATAGGATTTTTGGATAGATTAATTGCACTCGTATTATCACAGAAGATCGGCACATAATCCACTTCAACATTCAAATCAAGCAATTGATTTTTGATCCAAAGTACTTGGGCTCCACAACTTCCGGCGGCTACATATTCAGCCTCGGCCGTTGAGAGAGCTACTGAATGTTGTTTCTTAGAGGCCCATGAAACAAGGCACCCGCCAAGAAACTGACAGTACCCACTTGTACTTTTACGATCTACAATGCACCCGGCGTAATCCGCATCGGTATACGTAATTAACTCAAAAGAACTACCAATGGGAAACCACAAGCCAAAGTCAATAGTGCCAATTAGATATCTGAAAATGCGTTTAACAACTGATAAGTGAGATTCTTTAGGGCATGACTGGAAACGGGCACAGAGACATACACTGAATTGAATGTCAGGGCGGCATGCTGTAAGGTACAGTAGTGATCCGATCATACCTCGAAACAGTGTGGAATCTACTGTTTTACCATTTTTATCCTTATCCAGCTTTGTGGTGGTGGCCATGGGAGTTGATATGGGTTTTGCTTCCGCCATCCCGTATTTCTTCAGCAATTCCATAGTATACTTTGCTTGATTTATAAAAATTCCTTCCGAAGTTTGTTTCACCTGCAATCCAAGAAAGAAATTTAGCTCCCCCATTAAGCTCATCTCGAATTTTCCTTGCATGGTCTTTGCAAAATCCTCGCATAAGGCATTATCAGAAGCTCCAAAAATAATATCATCCACATACACTTGAACCACCAAAATGTCCTTACCTGATTTCCTTGTGAAAAGTGTTTGATCAACCTTACCTCTCTTGAACCCATTTTCAGCAAGAAAAGAAGTAAGCCGTTCATACCATGCCCTTGGTGCTTGTTTTAGTCCGTACAAGGCCTTTTGGAGCTTGTACACATGTCGTGGATGTTTGGAATCTTCAAAACCTGGCGGCTGCTCGACAAAGACATCCTCCTTGATATAGCCGTTAAGAAATGCAGATTTAACATCCATTTGAAATAGTTTAAAGTTTAAAGAGCAAGTGTAGGACAGTAAGATTCGGACTGCTTCAAGTCTAGCAACTGGTGCAAAAGACTCATCAAAGTCAATTCCCATCTCCTGGCTGTATCCCTTGGCCACAAGCCGAGCCTTATTCCTCACAATCAATCCCGCATCATTTAGCTTGTTTCTGAAAACCCAGCGAGTTCCAATAGTACGATGGTTCTTAGGACGCGGCACGAGAGTCCACACCTCGTTTCTTTCAAATTGATGCAGCTCTTCATGCATCGCCTGAATCCAGGATTCATCTTGAAGAGCTTCATGAATGTCATTGGGCTCTACTTAAGAGAGTAGGGCCATCAGGTCCTCCTGTTCAACCTGCCTTAGAGAGGACCTAGTTTTCACCCCATCCTCCAAATTACCTATGATGTTCACAGTTGGATGATCCTTTAGAAATGTGGAGGAGCTGGGCAGATCAGGATGCTGCACTTGTGGTTCTTGCAGTGTCTCAATTGTAGGATCCTCATCTTCCTCATTTTTACTTGAAGTTGCCTTCAATGGCTCATCATTGGCTTTAACATTTGATGAGTTCTTAGGGTCTTCATCTGCATCCAAGATAGAAGAAATTTGCTTTGTGAGTTTTGACTCGGATTCATCAAAAATAACATGAGGACTTTCTTAAACAACTAAAGTCCTTTTATTGAATAATCGATAAGCTCTAGAATTGAGTGCATAACCTAGAAAAATTGCTTTATCACTCTTTTCATCAAACTTACCCAGATTAGACTTACCATTGTTCAAGATATAGCAAGGGCATCCAAAGGGTTTAAGATAAGAGATGTTTGGCTTCTTACCCTTGTAGAGCTCATATGGAGTTTTCTTCAGAATGGGCCTTACCATTGCCCTGTTGATGATGTAGCATGCGGTACTTACCGCTTCAGCCCAAAAATACTTGGGTAGAGAATTCTCACTGAGCATGGTCCGGGCCATGTCTATCAACGTTCTATTCTTTCGCTCTACTACATTTTGCTGGGGCGTTCTAGGTGATGAAAAATTGTGTGTGTACCCCTGCTCTTCACAGAACATGCTGAATTCATGATTTTCAAATTCACCACCATGATCACTTTGGATTGTGGTGATGAGGTAACCCTTTTCATTCTGAATTTTTATGCAAAACACTTGAAACTCCGTCACGACATCACTTTTATTAGCTAAAAATAGCACCCATGTGAATCTGGAGAAATCATCAACAATCACAAAGCCATAGGATTTTCCTCCTAGGCTAGATGTTTTAGTAGGACCAAAAAGATCAAGATGCAACAGTTCCAATGGCCTAGCGGAAGAAACAATATTTTTGTTTTTGAATGAGATTCGTGTTTGCTTGCCTTTCGTGCAAGCTTCACAGATATTATCCTTTCAAATTTTAATTTGGGCAGACCTATCACCAAGTCATGTCTAGACAACTTAGAGATCACTCCAAAACTAGCATGACCTAGTTTGCGGTGCCATAGCCATGCATTCTCATGGTTGTTAGCTACCAAACACACATTATCAACTGAAACATCATGAAGATCAATGGTGTACACATTGTTGCTCCTTTTACCAATGAATTTGATTTCATTTGAATTTTTGCACATGACAAAACAGTGAGTCATATCAAAAACAATCTTAAAACCCTTATCACATAATTGACTTATGCTCAACAAATTATGATTCAAACCTTTCACCAGAAGGACATTTTCAATCAGAGTTTCAGAATTCTTACCTATGTCTCCAACTCCGATTATTTTACCTTTGTCCTTCCCGCCAAAAGCAACTAAGCCTCCTTCTTTTTCTTGCAGCTTGGAGAACATTTTCTTGTCCCCTGTCATATGCCTTGAGCAACCGTTGTCTAGATACCATTTGCTCCCCCTGGCTTCAAGACATATCTGCAAGAAGAAAAATTCTCATGCAATTATTTTTGGTACCCAAACCAGTTTGGGTCCATAGGAGTTAGTCCAACTTCTTACGGGTGTTCTCTTCGTCCATGGAACATGATAGTTAGGTGTGCTTTGTCTAAACCAGCAGTTGGAAATCATATGGCCAAATCTACCACAATGAAAGCAGTTAGCATGTGAAAAAGTTCTTTGATATATGTGTGGTTTAGGCTGAGCATGTTGGGGTTTAGAGTTAGAACATGAAGCATGATTATCGTCCTTTCCATGAATAAAGGATGTGGTGATCTTATGCTCAAAGGATTTTTTATTTTGAGGTGTGTACCCCAAGCCTTCCTTTTGGAAGTTGACTTTAACCCCCAATAGGTTATCCAGGTTTTGTTTCCCCTTAACAAACTTAGTCAAGGTGAACTGAAGCTCAGCAACTCTTTCACCCAAAATCTCATTTCTCCTTTCGAGTTCTGAATTAGTGGATTTTAGAGTTTGTTCTTCAATTTTGATCCTTTCACATGCTTCCTCCATTTCAGTTATTTTGCATGATAGTTCCTTTTTGGTTTTATCACAGTCTGAGATTATTTGCAGTAGACTTTCCTTTTCTTCTGAAGCCTCAAACCATTCCTGTTCCAGTTTCTCAAATTTAGCAAAGATATCTTCACGTGATGAATCATCAAGTTTCTTTTTAAGAGCTTTATTTTCAGATCTGACTTTCTTGTATTAGTGTACAACTTTTCATATTCAGATTCTCATTGTTCATTGGAAATGAATTCAGGGTTAGAATTTACCTCCATGGATTCATCCTCATGTGCCATGAGGCACAAGCTTTCCACAAGTTCTTGAATCTCTTCATCAGATGGTTCATCTTCTTCGTCGCTCCAAGTGGCGACCATGGCTTTGGGTTTATTGAAGTTATCCTTCTTGAATTTCTTCTTTAGATCTGGACATTCACCTCTCATGTGTCCAGGCTTCTTGCATTCGTAGCATATGATGCTACTTGGCTTGCTCGATTCGCCTTTAGTCTGCGTGGGCCTTCTTTGCCCTTTTCTGAAATTTCCTTTAAAGTTTCTCTTCCTCCTTAGAAATTTTCTCACTTGGCGAGTTATCATCGCCAATTCTTCCTCTTCATTGCTTCCGTCACTTGATTCACCTTCTTGAAATTCGTCATCGGATTGATGAGCTTTTAGTCCAATGACCTTTTTCTTTTTGATGTCTTCATTAACTGTTCTCTTTATATTTATCTCATAGGTCATGAGTGACCCTATGAGTTCATCCAAAGTAAGAGTTGATAGGTTCTTTGAGTCTTCAATAACCGTGGCCTTTGTGTGCCAAGCTGACGGTAGGGACCTTAACACCTTCCTCACAAGGTCGGAATTTGAGTATTCCTTCCCGATACTTTTGAGACCATTTGTGATCTCTGTTAGCCTTGCAAACATCTCGGAGATAGTTTCTTCAGGTTTCATTTTGAATAGCTCATAGTCAGTGACTAGGAGATTTGCCTTGGTTTCCTTGACCTGTGACGTTCCCTCGTATATGAGTCGCAGCTTGTCCCACATTTCTTTGGCTGAGCTGCACATAGAAACATGAGAGAATTCATTAGGGTGTATCGCACATTGCATAATATTCATGGCATTAAAATTAGCAGTGCATTTCTTAATTTCCTCGGGTGTCCATTTTTCTTCATTAGCCCCGAGTTTATGAGGACCCTTGTCCACAACTCTCCAAACCTCGTACTCTTGAGCCCTCAGAAAAATATGCATTCTATTTTTCCAGTAGGAGTAGTTGGAACCGTCAAAAAATGGAGGACGGTTGATGGAATGACCCTCGGGTACCATACCCTTGTTTGCCATTTAATCGGATCTTGCTCTAGATCGTTAGATCTCTGAAAGGAAGAGCCTTGGCTCTGATACCAATTGAAGTCCCGAGATTAAATGGCACCCAAGAGGGGGGGTGAATTAGGTGAAGGTAAAAATAATGAAACTTTTTCGCCTTTTCAAAAAATGTGTGACAAGAAGCTAACAAGAGAACCTGAAATAATTAAAGCCCATAGACAAAGCAAGTTTTATAAGGTGAAGAAGGATTATGCAGGATAAAAGAGAATAAAAACTGAACTAGACTAACACACTTACGATTTGCACAGAAGGAGAATAGAGGAAAAGGAACAAACCACACAGAGACAACGATTTTAGGTGGTTCGGATGCCACAACGGTAACCTACGTCCACCCCTCACGGACAGTGAGGAATCACACACTATCTTGTAGGAAGTTACAAGATCAACCACACACAACACTCACACACTAGGAAGGAGGATTCTCACGAAGGTGTAGGAACACCTTAATACACACACACACCTCCAACCAAGAACACACAACCACACACACACACGGATCTAAGAGGATCCACACACTCTGAAATGTTTAAAGATTACAAGGATTACAGATGAAGCTTTTAGAGATCAAGAATGAATTCAAAACATAAGAGAAAGATCTTGATTTGCTCCCCCTTAGTGGATGATTGTATGCTTTGGATGCAGCTTGAATCCTTGGACTGATTTACACTTGATTGGATGAAGAATGATGAAGAACTTTCCTCTCGGAGCACTGTTCACGTCTACAGTGCCAAATCCCTTCTCTTCCTCTTGGCAGCCTCCCTTTGATCTTCCTTGAGCATTAGGGTTTTCCAAACCCTCTTGTATAAGTTTTATAGGTTCTTGAATGGTCCAAAGACTCCCCTAGACCAGATCCACAATTTCTGGAGAGTTAGGTTGCTGAGGGATTAAATAATACCAAGAGAAAGACCATTTCTCGAAGTGACAAAAAGTCAACATTTGTTGGCAGCTCGAGGCTGGCGGTCGACCTACAAAGGCCAGCGGTCGACCGCCATTGGCCGTCCTGTAGCCATTTGGCTGCTGGGAGAATAGGTCGACCGCTAGCTCCTGGCGGTCAACCGCCAGCTTTCTCAGATTCCAGATTTCAATTCTATTATTTTAGGTCGACCGCCAGGGGTCCACAGGTCGACCGCCAATCTTCAATCCTGCAAAAATCAAGTGTTAGATCTCTTGAAGCTATCCATTTGTTCGATGATTGAAACGGGCTTGTGTATGAGTTGATTTATGTTTGAATAAACCCATGGAAGAATTCATAACCACACAATTGACATGGGGTGAAAATCGAAGGTTTAAAGCATGAAGCTTTGCTTGAAAACAAGATACAAGGGAGAGAAATATATTAGGTTTTGTTATCATCAAAATCACTCGGATATGTTCAACAGAACTTGCCCCAACAAGATCAGAACCGGAGGACCGACCTCCCTTCCTCTAAACTAGAGGGTACACACGAGCGAATTGCCTACACTCGCAATCAGAGAACCAATCTCCCTTCTCCTGATAGGACAGAAGGAATCCCGAACTCAATCTAAGTATCAGACGAACAATGAAACTGGAAGATGAAGATAATAAAAGAGAAAAATGAACTGGCGAATAAAACTTGATGAAAACATGTAGCTCATGTAGGAGCACAGTAGTTCAGGATCTGATCCTAGAACTGAACTCTTCACTCTTTCTTCCTCACGTGCTCATAATCTCCTCACTCTCTCCTTTTCTTTTTCTCTCTTGCTGTCTCTGAATCTTCACGTATTTGGCTCTCACTTTTTCTGCTTCTTCATCATCATCTTCTTTTGAGCGAACAACCTCTATTTATAGGCTTCAGAGATGTGCGTGTGGAATCGACGTTTCACGCCCAAACTTTCGTCCAGATCTGATCCCCACAAGACACGTGGCAGCATCTGAGCATAATGACTTTCCACGTGTCACTAGCAATAGCTTGCTTTTTGCCTCGGATCACGTGCCCTTCTTATCTCAGTTCGAGCTCGCGTGCTTCTTTAGTTCTGCTCTCAAAGTGTTTGATCGTGGGCCTTACCTGTCATGGCAAAGAACAAGCATAACAGTTAGTGTTATTAACTAGGAGGAGTAGATTTTGCACAGACTTTGAATACCATAAGACTATTGTGCACATAATTTATAACAAGACATGCACGGACGTTGGGTATGCACAAACCTTGTGTGTATGCGTGATGCAAACCGTGCACGAACCTTTATATGCATATAGCAAGAACAGCACAGAGTATGCATGTGTTTCTACGAAAGTATGCGCGGACTATGAAAAGAACCATGGACTATGAAATGCAATGCACGGACCTATCCTCTCAAGGACTGAGATATGCATGGACTCTAAATAGAGAGATGCACGGACCTTTTATTGCATAAAAGAGATGTGCACAGACTTTAGTCATGCATAAACAGACTTTGCACGGACCTTGTGTAGCTCAAACGTAGGTAAAGATAAGAATGCACCGACGTTGATCATGCATGAGAGACATTTGCACCGACTGTGCTAAAACAAAACATTGCACCGACGTTGATCATGCATGAGAGACACAAATGCACATGAGACGCAGAATGAGACGCACTCAGACATGAGACACAGACTAAGACGCAGAATGAGACGCACTCAGACATGAGACACAAATGCATGATACGCAGAAGTGCACTGACACTGGGTGTGCTAAGACGTAGTAGAGACGCAGCCATAGACACAGCTGAGCATAAGACGCAATATGAGACGTAACAAAAGACACAATTGCATGAGACGCAATAAGATTCGCAAGACCATAAAATAGCACCGACTTGCTAGTGTGCACAGACCTTATAGCATGCATAGTGGACAGTGGTATGCACGAACCTGTCTTGTGTATGCACAGACCTTTCGTTAGCTCGCTAGCATGAAATGCACGGACCTTGGTATACATGTGCAGTGATGTGCATGGTCCTTTGTTTACCAAGTGCAAAGCTAGCACGGACTCAATACAGAATGAACAAAGTATGTACTAACTTTCAGAGTAAAACCAGATAGTGCAGTATATGAAGAATGTATAAAGAAGAATGTATTAAGATAGACTATCATGATTGACTTATAGTGTATGACATCATCAAAATCGTAGTAGTGCAACAGTCTCCCCCTTTTTGATGATGGCAACACTATGAGTCAATTTATGTCAATGCAGTCAAAATGGAGTAAATTGAGTGATCAAGCAAAGAACAATCTTGCATGCTTTATTATGCACTAACTCTTGGAAAAACAAAACACTCTTCCCATCTCCCATCAATTGACTCTCCCCCCTAACTCTCTCCCTCTGAAACTCTCCCCCTTTGACATCATCAAAAGGAGATGAAAGAGATATGCAGTTGCGGGATTAGTGAAAGAGAAAAGACAGTATTTTCACAGTTAGAAAGACCCATGATCATATCTTAAAAGATTAAGTAGGGTACTAAAACAAGTGGAGATTCTTCAAATCAAGTAATCAAGAAAGATCTAGAAAGGGAAGTGAAGTTTATCTGCATACAAAGGATATGAGGAGGAAACAAGGGTGAACAGATATGTCAAGAAGAAGCTGATCAAAACTATACTAGTTAGACTGCAAGAGATTGATTCTCAGAAAAAGGTTCTTGAGTTATTGGGGACAAACAGTCCATAAACTAGTAGCAAGAACTAGGGATTTGACTGAAATATGTTTTTCTTTAACGAGCAGAATAGAGACCAATAAGTAAGTTGGTAGATTACATCTTTGACATTAAGGGGACACCTTGATCAGAGGCCAGACTCCCCAGTTACTCAATGTGAGAACCGTATTACCTCTATTTTAGATAACAGAGTTAGTAACTGTGGGTTTTTACGTGAGGAGACACCTTGATCAGAGACCAGACTCCCCAGTTACTCACCACTTTATTACCATTGCTCTGTCATGATCAAAATTTTTGCACTTCTTAACAAAGATAATCTGACACCTCATGACTTAGGAAAAGTTTCATTTCTTTTTGATGAAACACCCAGTTTCTCAGTAATCAGACCATTACTTTGAGCATATAATTTTTGTTTTTATCCCCGTATATTTTTGATTTGAAATGTTTGAAAGCAATACCTACCAGAAGCACTGATTCTTAAAGAACGTGTTCCTTGAAGTCCAGGTTTCAAGTTTTTAGCAGATTTCATGACATATAAGTTTAGCTTGTTCCATGATCATGAAATATGTAGGGAGATATACTTCGAACACCTTATCCAAGTCTCTGCTAAGTTACAAGATAAAAGACTCTAGCTGAGCTTTAGTTGTTCAGACTTAAGGATTTAAGACAATTATGGGATTCTACTTGCTGTGAGTGAGCTGAATTAAGTCTTTCATGACAAACAACAGCAACATATACCTCTCAAATGGTTTTGAATCAGTCAACCTTCACATACTTACCAGCGCCCCCTCACAAAATGCAGAATTTTTTTTAAAAAAAACAAACACTTCTTCACAGAGACAACTCCCCCTCACTCAATGAACTATTATTTAATTATGACACATGCAGTATATGCAATTTGCACAGACCCCTCAGCTTAACAGCTCGCATATAGACAGAACTCCCCCTCACATTATGACATGATATGCAGACATACTCATGTTGAGTGGTTAAGGACACAGAGGAAAGACATGTTATTCAAGGAAGCAAAACATTTTATTCATGAACAAAAGTGTAGTGTAAATGTTGAAAACAAAATCATGAAGGCATTTCATTCATGGAGCTAATATTTAAAAATACTTAACTCTCTCCTCAAGGATGTAAATTTATCATTATCCAGTGGCTTAGTGAAGATGTCAGCTATTTGGTTTGCAGTGTCTACATGGATTAGTTCAAAAGTTCCTTTGGAAACCTCATCTCTAATAAAATGATGTCTGATTTCTATGTGTTTGGTTCGAGAATGCAAAATAGGATTCTTGGCTAGATTGATAGCACTTGTATTGTCACAATATATAGGTGTGCACCCCAGGTCTACTTGATAGTCCTGAAGTTGGTGTTTGATCCATATGACTTGTGTACCACAACTCCCTGCAGCTACGTACTCAGCCTCTGCAATAGAGAGAGCCATAGAGTGTTACTTCTTGGAACCCCAAGAGACTAAACACCCACCTAGAAATTCACAATGTCCACTAGTGCTTTTTCTATCTAGCTTACACCCGGCATAATCTACATCCGTATATGCAATAAGATCTAAAGTGTGAGATGTAGGAAACCATAAACCTAGGATGTGTGTAGCAGATAAATATCTGAAAATTCTTTTCATAGCTGCTAAGTGCAATTCAGTGGGTCTAGATTGGTACCTAGCACACATTCATACACTGAACTGTATATCAGGTCTTGAGGCAGTCAAATGGAGCAAGGATCCAATCATACCTCGGTATAGCTCTGCATCAACTTCTTTACCTGATTCCTCTGCATCCAATGAAGTGTTAGTACCCATTGGTGTTGTGATGTGCTTCAGATTGTTCATGCCAAACCTCTTGAGGATGTCCAGTGTGTATTTGGTCTGGTTAATGAAGCATCCATCCTCCAGCTATTGTACCTGCAAGTCAAGAAAATACTTCAATTCACCTACCATGCTCATCTCAAACTCAGCAGACATCAAATGAGAAAATTCATTGCATAATTCAATACTTGTTGAACCAAAGACAATGTCATCTACATATACCTGAACTATGATGAGGTCTTTTTTCAAACTTTTGGTGAACAGAGTTTGATCCACCTTACCTCTGTGGTAGCCCTTGCTGATCAGAAATTCTGTCAACCTCTCATACCAGGCTCGAGGAGCCTGTTTTAGACCATATAGGGCTTTATTCAACCTAAAAACTTGGTTAGGTTGAGGAGAAAATTGAAATCCGGGAGGTTGTTCTACAAACACTTCTTCTTTGATAACACCATTTAAAAATGCACTTTTAACATCCATTTGTTGAAGTTTTATGTTTTTAGAACAAGCGAAAGCCAATAAAATCTTAATTGCTTCCATCATAGCAACAGGTGCGTAGGATTCATCAAAATCAACTCCAAATTCTTGACAGTAGCCCTTGGCTACTAGTCTGGCTTTATTTCTTGAAATAATTCCATCCTCATTCATTTTATTCTTAAAAACCCATTTAGTTCCTATGACATTTGTATTTTCTAGTCTCGGAACTAGCTCCTAGACATTATTTATTTCAAATTGACCTAACTCCTCACACATAGCATTAACCCATGAAGCATCATTTAAAGCTTCTTCAACTGACTTGGGCTCAATTTGTGAAACTAAGGCGACTAGGCCTTGATTATGGACATTTCTAAAATGAGACCTTGTCCTAAGTGGATCTTCAAGGTTGCCTATGATGTTGTCTACTGGATGATCTCTTAAAAATTTCAGGTGTGTTGAAGACTCACCTGCTTCAGCTGAACTTACTTGATTGGAGGTACTTGATACTTCAGGTGGTTCAGCTTCTTCATTCTCTTTGTTCTCTAAGAATTCTCCATCTTCTTTTGAGCACCTATCATCATTATCTAAGTTAGTGAGATTGTTTGTTTCATCAAATATGACATGAGGTGTCTCTTCTACAGTCTGATCTGTGCAGTTGAAAACCCTATAAGCCCTAGTTGTTTCAGAGTATCCTAGAAAAATTCCTGGAGTACTTCTTGCATCAAATTTGTCTAGTCTCTTTTATTGTTGTTGTGGATAAAACATTTTGAACCAAAAATTTTGAAGTATGAAACATCAGGCTTCTTACCTTTCAAGAGTTCATAAGGTGTTTTCTTATGGATGGGTCTTACCAAGGCTCTGTTAATGGTGTAACAAGCGGTGTTGGCTGCCTCTGCCCAAAATCTTCTAGATAGTTGACTCTCCATTAGCATGGTTCTGGCCATCTCAATGATTGTGCGGTTTCTTCTCTCCACTATGCCGTTCTGCTCTAGAGTCCTAGGAGAAGAAAATATGTGAGTTAGTCCTTCTTTATTACAAAATTTAGAGAATGTAGCATTTTCAAACTCTCCTCCATGGTCAGATTGAATCATGGAAATTCCGTGAATTCCTGCTTGTTTTACCTTATTAAAGAAATGTTCAAATTTCTAAAAAGCATTGCTTTTATTTTCAAGAAAGAACAACCATGCAAATCTAGTAAAATCATCTACAATCACGAACCCGAATCTTTTACCATTTAGACTCAGAGTCCTGGTTGGACCAAAGAGATCCATATGCAAAAGCTCCATTGGTCTGGATGACAGAGACTCAGATCTGAGTTTGAATGATTTTCGGGTTTGTTTGCCTAGAGCACAGGCATCTCATGATTTTTAAATAGAACAAAATTTGATCTTAGGCATTCCTCTAACTAAATCATGTTTAACCAATTTATTCAAAGAGGAGAAGCTAGCATGACCTAAATGTCTGTGCCGCATAAAAACATTATTCTCAAGATCAGCAGATAGACAGAGATTTGTTTCAGATTTTTCATTTAGATCAACAATGTATACATTATTGACTCTATGAGATTCAAACATGACTTTGTCAGAATTTATTTCAAGAATTTTACATGTATTGTTATCAAACAGAATTCTGTGACCCTTGTCACACAGCTGACTAATACTGAGCAGGTTGTGTTGAAGGTCTTCCACAAGAAGAACTTTTTCAATGGAGTTTGTGGAAGACTTACAAACTGTTCCAATGCCAACAATTTTCCCTCTGTTCTTTCCTCCGAATTTGACCAGACCCCCTACCTTCATCTCCAGTTTGCTGAATTTAGATCGGTCACCTATCATGTGCCTGGAGCAGCCGCTATCTAGATACCACTTGTTGTTCTCGGCTGCTAGGCTAACCTGCATAGAGCAAATTAAGCAAAGTGGTTTGGAACCCAAGATAGATTGGGTCCAAAAACATTATTCAACTCTCTAAGCAAACACTTTGGAATCCAGAACTGTCTCAAAGTATTTTTCGTTTGCACTCTATTTAAAGTTTTGTTGAAGTTATAACTAAAGTTCTGTCCACTTGGTTTATTGATGTTGAACCTGTTCCTGTTGGTGGACTGTTCGTTCTTCGGGTATCTACTGTACCCAAACTGTCTAGAGGAGTTAATTTTATTGAAAAATTTCTGTGAATGTGCAGGACCTCCCCAGTTTGTTTTGTATTGGCCCATTCTGTTATGGAAGTTGGAGTTTCTTTTTTGAGTCACATGGCTTGACCTGTTAGCATTCTTGTTTTGGTGAATGGGCATAGTAGGTTGCTTAGCGAAGTTCTTTCCTGTTTTAAATTGTCGCCCAGCATTGTTTGTTGAAGTTTACTTTAGATGTTGAACATTTTGAACATTGTTGGAACTGGATGGTGTGTCCAGTTTTTCTTTCCCTTTATCTGGACAAAATGTCACAGTTTTGTGCTCAAAGGGTTTCTTGTTTGTTGGGTTAAAGCCTAAACCCTCTTTATTGAAATTAACCCTAGCACCTAGCATGACGTCCAAATTCATTTTTCCTTGAACAAATTTTTCAAGGGTTCTTTGTTTATCCTCTAATTCTTTCTGCATTATTTCACAGTTTTTCTGCAGTTCATAATTCACCTTCTTAACAACTTCATTCTTCTCAATGATTAAGTTGTTGTTACTCTGACTCTCTTGAAGTTTTGACTTAAGTTCTTCAAGTTATTTTTGTACTTCTTGATTTTCAAACTTAAGGTCTTCATTTTACTTTCTAAGAGACTCCATTTCTTTTAAATCCTCCTTAAACTTCAGATTCTCTTGGTTAGTTTGGACCTGCTCTTCAGTAGCAACATTCAATTTTGTCTTTACCATCCTATGCTCTTTGCTCAAAGCATTAAATTTATCTAGTAGATCAGCATATGAATCTTCCCAATCATCAATTGTAAAATTCTCAAAGATATTGGTTATCTCTTCATCGCTTTTGGACATGAGGCATATTCCTTCTTCGTCTTCCTCTGAAGAGCTGGCCTCTGGGTCTTCCTCCTCATCACTCCACGTGCAGACCATAGCTTGAGGTTTCTTCTTCGGCACCTTGGATGCCTTCTTCTGGAGATCAAGACATTCATCTTTTATATGTCCTGTCTTCCTACAATGATAGCATTTGACCTTCTTAGTACTCTTGTTCTTATCAGTATTAAAGTCTAAATGCTTACCAGAATTATTTGATCCTCTTCTTCTAAATATTTTTCCCTTTGACCTCAAAAACTTCCGGAACTGACGAGTGAGCATAGCTTGCTCCTCTTGATCAAGGTCTGACAGTCCGTCAGACTCCCCACTGCTACTGCCGCTGCTGCTGCTACTGTTACCACGGGACACCTTGAGAGCAATGTTCTTGCTCTTCTTATCACTTCCTTCGCTACTTCTTTTGAAGTTCATTTTGTAGGTCATTAAGGATCCTATCAGTTTAGTGACTGTCATTTTCGACAGATCCCTAGACTCCTCTATCACTGTGGCCTTAGTATGTCAAGCGGGGGATAGTGACCTAAGAATTTTCCTAACAATGTCCCCTTCTGAAACTTGTTTCCCAAGCCCACTAAGACTATTAGTAATCAATGACAACCTGGCATACATTTCTATGATAGTCTCCTCAGATTTCATTTTGAATAATTCTTATTCAGAGGTGAGCATGTTTACCTTAGTGGCCTTCACTTGTGATGTACCTTCGTAGATTAGCTCCAATTCATCCCACATCTTCTTGGTTGTTTTACAGGCTGAGATCCGGGCGTATTCATCAGGGTGGACCGTGCATTGGATGATGTTCAGGGCCGACCAGTTAATGGTTGAAAGCTTGACGTGATCCTCCGTCGACGCATCTTCATTTGGTGGAAGATCATACGGCCCTGTGGTGATCACTCTCCAGAGCTTGTGGCTCTGTGCTCACATAAACACCTCCATCATGTTTTTCTAGTAAAAATAGTTATTACCATCAAAGAAAGGAGGGCGACTAATAGACTGTCTCTCAGCCAGGAAGCGTCGAGGACCACTAGATCCAGAATTACCCTGTCCGTTGGACCACATGATGGGTAACCTGCTCTGATACCAATTGATAGAACGTAAAGCGTGAGCTAGAAGGGGGGGGATGAATTGATCACGCCCAATTTAAAGCAATATGAATTATAAGCGATGAAATCCCAGTCGCAGTAAGAGAATCTTCCTAATCAGGCCACGGAGAAAGACAATAAGCAGAAACTTAACAAGAAGAAGTTGATATTGAACTATGATCGAACATCAGACGTGCTTGTACCACAACAGAAGATCAGCGAGACACAGCACACAAATGAAGTCAACCAAGCACACAAACACAGAAGAGGCAGAGAGTTTTAAAGGTGGTTCGATTGCGCTCTGCAATCTACGTCCACCCCTTACTCCACTGGAGTAAGGCTTCCTTGCACTAAGCACTAAAACACTGCAGACTTAGTCTGCGGACAACTGCTGACTCACAGCTTGCCACAAGCTAGGGAAACAAATCCCTCAACACTGATCCTACGACCTACAGGATCTGAACCTGAACTTGCCCCAGCAAGATCAGAACCGGAGGACCAACCTCCCTTCCTCTAAACTAGAGGGTACACACGAGCGAATTGCCTACACTCGCAACCAGAGAACCAATCTCCCTTCTCCTGATAGCACAGGAGGAATCCCGAACTCAATCTGAGTATCGGACGAACAATGAAACTGGAGGATGAAGATAATAAAAGAGAAAAATGAACTGGCGAATAAAACTCGATGAAAACATGTAGCTCACGTAGGAGCACAGCAGTTCAGGATCTGATCCTAGAACTGAACTCTTCACTCTTTCTTCCTCACGAGCTCATAATCTCCTCACTCTCTCCTTTTCTTTTTCTCTCTTACTGTCTCTGAATCTTCACATATTTGGCTCTCACTTTTTCTACTTCTTCATCATCATCTTCTTTTGAGCGAACAACCTCTATTTATAGGCTTCAGAGATGTACGTGTGGAATCGACGTTTCCCGCCCAAACTTTCGTCCAGATCTGATCCCCACTGGACACGTGGCAGCATCTGAGCATAATGACTTTCCACGTGTCACTAGCAACAGCTTGCTTTTTGCCTCGGATCACATGCCCTTCTTATCTCAGTTCGAGCTCGCGTGCTTCTTTAGTTCTGCCCTGAAAGTGTTTGATCGTGGGCCTTACCTGTCATGGCAAATAACAAGCATAACAATTAGTGTTATTAACTAGGAGGAGTAGATTTTGCACAGACTTTGAATAGCATAAGACTAATGTGCACAGACTTTATAAGAAGACATGCATGGACGTTGGGTATGCACAAACCTTGTGTGTATGCGTGATGCAAACCGTGCACGGACCTTTATATGCTTATAGCAAGAACATCACCGAGTATGCATGTGTTTCTACGAAAGTATGCACGGACTATGAAAAGAACCACGGACTATGAAATGCAATGCACGGACCTATCCTCTCAAGGACTGAGATATGCACGGACTCTAAATAGAGAGATACACAGACCTTTTATTGCATAAAAGAGATGTGCACAGACTTTAGTCGTGCATAAACAGACTTTGCACGGACCTTGTATAGCTCAAACGTAGGTAAAGATAGGAATGCACCGACGTTGATCATGCGTGAGAGAAATTTGCACCGACTGTGCTAAAACAAAACATTGCACCGACATTGATCATGCATGAGAGACACAAATGCACATGAGATGCAGAATGAGACGCACTCAGACATGAGACATAGACTGAGACGCAGAATGAGACGCACTCAGACATGAGACACAAATGCATGAGATGCAGAAGTGCACTGACACTGTGTGTGCAAAGACGCAGTAGAGACGTAGCCATAGACACAGTTGAGCATAAGACGCAATATGAGACGCAACAATAGACACAATTGCATGAGACGCAATAAAAGATGCAAGACCATAAAATAGCACTGACTTGCTAGTGTGCACAGACCTTATAGCATGCATAGTGGACAGTGGTATGCATGAACCTGTCTTGTGTATGCACAAACCTTTACTTAGCTCGCTAGCATGAAATGCACGGACCTTGGTATACATGTGCAGTGATGTGCATGGACCTTTGTTTACCAAGTGCAAAGCTAGCACAGACTCAATACAGAATGAACAAAGTATGCACGGACTTTCAGAGTAAAACTAAAGAGTGCAGTATATGAAGAATGTATAAAGAAGAATGTATTAAGATAGACTATCATGATTGACTTATAGTGTATGACATCATCAAAATCGTAGGAGTGCAACAGTTAATTCATGAATATCAATGAGTTTTCTGAAGACATATTCAAGTTTGGTTAAGGAAATAGGTTGAAGTGTGAAAAGATGAAGGCTTTACTTGCACAAGTGTCGACTAGAGTCGACTGTGGAGCCGACTCCAGTTCAGACTGCTGAAGAGAAATACCCAAGTCACCCGCTGGATGAAAAGGGCTTTGGCTACGCTTTAAGGGTGACAAATAGGTGGCCAATGGTGAAAAATAGGCCTTACTGGTGTAAAAGAGGCGACAAAGGGTGAATAATAGATGACACCACTGAAATATGGAAATATCCTTGTCCCATGAGAGAGAATAAACCTTTGACAGGGTAGCCTCGGATCACGTGCAAAGTCTGTGCCCCTAGCCTTCGAGTTGAGTGTGTGCCAGACACACCGAGCCTGTGATTCACCCTTTCAGCCCATTTGTCAGCCTTACTGGCTAATTTACACGCTTATCGTCCATTTGTCAGTCATACGGGCTATTTGTCACCCCTACTATATATTCATCACTCTTATCTTACCACATGACCAGCCGTTGCCTTCTTTTCTCTCCATTACCTGCTTGTCTTTGACCTGGATCACTGTACCTGACTAATCTATTCATTAACCTTTGACTTTGACTGGGACCTCATGACTGTAGTCAAGAAAAGGTTGAGCCTTCTGGAGTCCTCTTTGACAGGTGTTGACCTTGATGAGTCGACATTGACTATCTTGGCATTGACCAAGTCCCTTCGTTCTTCGATCTTCTGATTGCTCTATAAACTCTTGATACACTATTCACATTTTTGTCCTCTTGTGAACTTGACACCTCCTTTCAGCTCCTTCTGCTTTTCATTGGTTAGCTCTATGATCTATTTTTCACCCTTATCAGTGTATTTGTCTACCATGTAGATCTAGTTGTCGCAACTGATAGGTATTTTTCACCTTTATCCAGTGTATTTGCCAACACCCTCTCTTGTCCAATCGACACACCGATCCCACTCGTGACCCTACAATGACACCCGCTCTTCTATTTTAAGTTATTAAAGCTCCTCTACATTGTCATCCCCTTCATCAGTGCACGTAGCGGTGGCTTCCCCAGCAGAAGAGCCTGTCTCCTCTGCGTCCTCCTTGGTCCCTTGTCGTCACTGGTTCCTACTGCAGATGGCCTCTTCCTTTTTTTTAATCATCTTCCATGTTTATGCATTTTACAGGCCTTTCATATGTTCGTATATGATATGCTCTGGATAGTTTCATATTAAACGGATGCAGTGGTAGTTTCATTTTACATACTTTCTGATCTACAAACTTGCTCTTATGGATTAGACTTCATATTAAATTTGCTGCAATTATTATGTCTGTCATACCTATTGTCTTTTATAACACTTTACATGCAGAGAATTGAGGTTCAAAAAATGGGAAGGTATAAATGCTATGTAGTGTGGGTTGGTCGTGAACCCGATGTATATTATAGTTGGCCCGAATGCTTTGTCCAAGTGAATGGATACCCTGGAGTTCGTTATAAAGGTTTTCACTCGGTAGAGGAAGCACATGTTGCTATAAATGGGGTTGGCAATAGCAGGCATACGTATATTGATCATCCTCAACTACAAGAAAGGCCCATGCCTACATAACATGCAAGTCCCGGGCCTGACTATGATTCAAGGAACCAGGCACTACGCCAACAGACTACATAAATGTCAAATATGCCTTGTATTGTTGTTGTTCTATTATGTACTCTAGTAGTGTTGCTCCTCTTCATATTAGTTGCTTTGTTATTACTGTTGTTGTAGGCAAGGAAGTGTACTACGCTTGGTCTGCATAGGGAAATAATGTACTGGACATTTTACTCGTTGACACCGTTAAATCCTTCAAACGAACTTGAGTTTCTTCAAGTTTCATTGTCATGAGCTATTTGTCACCGTTACAGAGCTATTTGTCACTTCTAATGGCTATTTGTCACTCGTACCGAGCTAATTGTCACCATTACTGCTCGCTAGGCGTCGCCTTTGTTTCACTTCATCACATATTGTAACTTCTGTTATCGATTTATCACCCTTACGAGACATTTGTCACCACTGATGACTATTTCTCACCACTGATGACTATTTGTCACCACTATGCGCTATTAGCCATTGCAGTATCTCTCTCCGGCCTCTCGTCTACTATGCGGTTGATGTATCCGGATGAAAGGAACCTCGGTCCAAGCGATCTCATGACTGACAAAAAGGAAGGACCGAGAGTCAGAAAAGTTGGGGGAGATGGAACGATCTTCGCGATCCCGTCGCTTCGATTTCCACAAAGTTGGGGAGGCACGAAGACTCTTTTGCCCTCTGGGGGTTTCGTCTCCTTCCTAAAAATATACTCTGTAGGGAACCCTAAGGACATCCTGAGTTCCTTTGGCGGTCAAAGACACTCTCGTGAAGATGTCGTCGTCTGAGAAGTCAGATTCTTCGTTAGAGCAGGTTCCCGCCAAAAGGCTGTGCTTCCGAATGGAAGCCCTATCGGTGCCGGACTAGCCATCAGGGGAAAGCAGCAGCGGTGACTTTTTGGAGGAATACAAGTAGGGGTACCAGCAAGGGTGGCAGGACGCCTTAGCGAAGGTGGACCGCTTGTTTTGTAATAAGGGGGTGTGTTAAGCCTCCAACCTGACAGGTTCCGTCCCAAAGAGGACGAGTAACCGCTTGTACCCTCTTCCCCTATCAATATAATTTCTTTTTCTGCAACCTTTCTTTACATGATGGATGTTTGATCTTTGTGTGATATGGTTGACGTCAAATGAAGGATACCATCCATCGCAGGTATGGGTTACCTTTACGAAGGGGAGTTCTTCCCTATAAGTAGCAGGGTTTGTCGATGGTTCTAATATTAGTAGGGCTTATCTTCATGCTCATAGTTCATCATTAGGATCCATTTGTCACCCTTCATGCATATTTGTCCCCCCTGTTGATCTATTTGTCACCACTAATAGGCATCCTTCACTCTTATAGCATGTAGGAGCCGTCCACCTTTGCCTCTGGGAGCCGTCGCCTTTGTGCATTTTTTCACTGTTAAGAGCCTTTTGTCACCTCTCATACGCATTTATCGCCCCTGTCAACCTATTTGTCACCACTAATGTGCATTTGTTACCTCTGTCAACTTATTTGTCACCAATAATATGCATTCATCACCCTTATCATTCATTTTACTCGCTGCTCTCACATACGGAAGGTGAACCCAAAAGAGAAAACAAATATAACAATAAAAAAATCCATAAAAAATGAGAATCAATAAATAAAATAATCTGTCACATAGGTAAGAAAATAACAAACAAACCATGAAAGTCGAATCATTCCGACGTATTTCCGACGAAAACTTTTTAGTCGGATAATATCGTCGGTATTTCCCATTTTTCTGAGCTATTTGTCACCGTTACAGAGTTATTTGTCACTGTTAACGGCTATTTGTCACTCATAACATATATTTGTCACCCTTATCGCTAGCCAGCCGTCGCCTATGTTTCGCTTCAAAATATATCTTTTACTTCTGTTATCTATTTATCACCCTTATGAGTCATTTGTAAGCTCAGAAACATATTTCTCACCATTGATGACTATTTGTCACCACTATGCGGTATTAGCCGTCGTGCTTGATTTTGGCTTATCTGACTTACTGGCTCCAAAACTTCAAAACGTGTTCTTCTTTCTGTCTAATAGTGATAATCAATAAATAAAATATTATAATTATAATAAAATAAATACAAATATCAAAAAACTATACAAATTAAAAATTTATAAATATAATAGAATAATAATAATAAAATAATTATAAAAAAGATAAAAATCATATAAAATGATAATTAATAAATGTAACACCATAATAATAGTTAAATAATTGTGAAAATGACAAAAATAAAAAAATTGAAAATGATAATTAATAAATGTTACGATAAAATAATAATGAAATAACTGAAAATGAGAAAAAAATATAAAAATGATAATTAATAAATGTAACAGCATAATAATAGTAAAATAATTATGAAAATGACAAAGTCCATAAAAATTATAATTAATAAATGTACCAGGATAATAATAAATTAATTATAAAATTGATAAAAAATATAAAATTGATAGTTAATAAATGTAACACTATAACAATAATATAAAACCACCTAATTGTGAAAAATAATAAAAAAATAATATAAGTATTTCGCTTCATTTAATAAGTGTCGTTTAATGACTAGGAAAGCTTCAGATCCGTGTTGGAAGAGTTAGGAAACCCATACATAATTAAACCCTTCAAACGAACTTGAGTTTCTTCAAGTTTCACTGCCATGAGATATTTGTCACCGCTACAAAGTTATTTGTCACTGCTAACGGCAATTTGTCACTCACAACATCTATTTATTACCCTTATCGCTCGCCAGCCATCGCCTTTGTTTCGCTTTAAAATATATCTTTTACTTCTTTTATCCATTTATCACCCTTAGGAGACATTTGTCAGTCCTGAAATCTATTTCTCACCACTGATGACTATTTGTCACCACTATGCGGTGTTAGCCGTCGCACTTGATTTTGGCTTATCTGGTTTACTGGCTCCAAAACTTCAAAGCTTGTTCTTTTTTCTGTCTAATAGTGATAATTAATAAATAAAAGACTGTAATTATAATAAAATAAATAAAAATACCAAAAAATCATACAAATTGAGAATTTATAAATATGACAGAATAATAATAATAAAATAATTATGAAAAAGTTAAAACCATATAAAATGATAACTAATAAATAAAACATCATAATAATAGTTAAATAATTATGAAAATGACAAAAATAAAAAAAAATTGAAAATGATAATTAATAAATATAACGGTAAAATAATAATGAAATAACTGAAAATGAGAAAAAAACATAAACATGATAATTAATAAATGTAATAGCATAATAATAGTAAAATAATTATGAAAATGACAAAGACCATAAAAAATTATAATAAATAAATGTATCAGTATAATAATAAATTAATTATAAAATTGATAATTAATAAATATAACACTATAACAATAATATAAAATCACCTAATTGTGAAAAATGATAGAAAAATAATATAAACGTTTCGCTTCATTTAATCAGTGTCGTTTGATGACTAGGAAAGTTTCAGATCCGTGTTGGTAGAGTTATGAAATCTATACACGGTTAAACCCTTCAAATGAACTTGAGTTTCTTCAAGTTTCACTGTCATGAGATATTTGTCACCGTTATAGAGTTATTTGTCACTGCTAACGGCTATTTGTCACTCACAACATCTATTTGTCACCCTTATCGCTCGTCAGCCATCGCCCTTGTTTCGCTTCAAAATACATCTTTTACTTCTGTTATCTATTTATCACCCTTTAAAACTATAATTATATATACAACCTGCACAACTCAACATAAAACACACATCCCCCGATAAAATCCACACAACATATAACTCAATGAATAAAAGAAATTACAATTACATTAATTCAAATGTGTCATTTTTACAATTACAATTACAAATCAACAGATATCCATTGGATCATCCTCCACCATCACCTGTTGCAGAAGAATCCCCTCTCTCAGACGACTCCTCCTGCCCAACAATTGCTTCATTTAGCTCAGTTGGATCGACTTCTTCCACTTCATCCTCTATACACAACCGAAGTGGCTCGGCAGATTCGATCAGACGAAGATTAGAAGCAACCAACTCTGCAGTGTCACCCTCATCTGATTGAAAAGTTTCGGCACTAGAATCGTCTGAGACACCAATTTTTTAGAATACTCGCTCCATTCAAACCACAATTTTGAAAAAAACTCCTTTTTGAAGTCGGTATCATGATCTCTCTCTTCTAGAGAATCAGCATCGACCAGCCTGTATGTGTAAACCTTCTTCCTCTATCCTAGTCTAAAAGCACGAACAATAGCTTTGGTATCTCGCAAAGCCATTGGTCCTGCTTTTAGACCAGGACAGACGAGGAAGATTTACACATATAGGCTGGTCGCTGTTGATTCTCCAGAAGAGAGAGATCATGATACCTGCTTCAGAAAAGAGCTTATTTCAAAATTATGGTTTGAATGGAGCGAGTATTCTAAAAAATTTCGACAGCATCTCCCTTAAAAATTGATAATTTTTCACTTTTGTACATCCTGAAAAATTATATTAAACAAAATAAAAATACATCCAACATGTGAACTGAGAGATGAAATTAGGAATCATGACATGAGGGATTAAACCATAGCAGTGACACCTTGGATGTGATGTTATAGAGGCCTTGTGCAGGCAGCGGTGGAGGAATGGCGATGGGTGGCCGAGGACGGCGGCTGCAGCGGTGCTGGACGGCAACCGGTGGGCGGGTCCAGTTGGAAGAGCGGCCGGCTGCCACGGCACGGCACCGGAGGGGCAGCGGTTCTCTGTCGGAGTGGCTGCAAGGGGGAGCGCGACGGTGGGCTGGCCGGCACTCACGGCGGTGCTGGTTCGCGGAGGAGAGGGAGGGTGCGCAGGGCACCCGTTGGCACACGGGGACAAGGTGGCGATGGTCTGCGGCAAGGGGGGAAAAGCAAGGGATAGGGAAAAATAAATGGCTTCTAACTTTCTAAGGGTAAGAAATACGTCGTAAGGGTGACAAATAGGTCGTAAGGGTGACAAATGCTTCTAAGGGTCATTAATGGGTCCTAAGGGTGACAAATAGCTTCTAGGGGTAACAAATGGGTGTCTAAATGTGAAAAATAGTTGTAGTGGTGACAAATGAAAGAGAGAGAGAGAGAGGGGCATTAACAAATAGAAAAAATGGTGGCTCCTGGCACACGTCTCTCCCTCCTGCAGTCTTGATGTCCTGTACTCCTGTTGCTGGTAAAGTATTTATATTTTTTTACTAAAGTTGGTGGAAGACGAAGGGTCTCTCCCAACTTATGCCAACTACTCATGGCTCATGAGTTGATGTTTTTAAAGACGAAGGGTCTCACTACGGCTGGTTTTAATTTTAGAAGTCAAATAGTTAAAATTGGGTAGTTATTATAATTTCGGGAAGTGTAACAATCTTCCATCTTATCATATTTTTTATATTTTGTATTATATATTTTGTAATATTCTATTTACATAAATATATATTATATGATGTATACTATTACGAACAGATATTTTATGAAACGAATATTATAATATTTGTATCCGGTCCGATTGAAATTCTAATATTATCCATATCCAAAATAATAAATATGATTTAGAATATGATCTACTAATTAATACAGATTCGAATTCGAATATTATCCAGCTAAAATATTGATATATTTATATTTATTTTTGTTATTTATTACATATACGTATTACGATTAAACATAAGCTATTCCAGGAGTTTTCGACGGAATCTTATTTAGTCAAAAATAAGTCAGAATTTACACACATATTTCTGTTCATTTATGATAATTATTACATAAATATATGTAAATATTAGTGACGGAAACTTTCTTGTCGAAAATCAGTGGGTAATTACCAACGTAATTCCGACGAAATTTAAGTTGTCTCAAAGTTGTCTCTTTTTAGAGACCGATTTTTGCCCGAAATAATAGGTCAGAAATTAGTTCGTATTTATCGACGGATTTGCGACAGAATATTTTCCGTTGGAAAGTTATAAAAGTTCCGACGTCTTTCTGACGGATATATTACCGTCAAAAAATTACGTCAGTATTTTCCATTTTTCTTGTAGTGATTCCTAACACGTTATTTTAGCCATGCATGAGATAATCTACCTGTGGGAATGCTCCTAGAGTGTGAATTTCTGACTGGAAGATGGTGCTGGTTCTTGCGCATCCTACGTAGAAACAGCAACTTCTTGCCCTTCTATCTTCTCAACCTCTTGACCTAAAGTCACAAAATTTTGAGGGAAGTAAGAAGACATAAAGGAGAATAATTTGTTCTAAAGACTCAACGTGAAATTACCTCTTGTAGGGCTTCTAAACTTCTGATATTTCTCAGGGAAATCCAATCATTTCTGTGCGCTCTGCAGTGAAACTTCAACTTGTAGGCACTCTAACTTTTCATCGGCTTGATCTCCTATCACGAAATTTGGAGAGGAGTTAGACAATACAAAGGAGAAGAAAAACTTCTAAATGCTTACCCTGAGTTGATGATTCCTTACCTTCGAAATACGCGATCCAAAAGTAAGGTTCGCGCAGGTAGAAATTCAAGCCTATTTATAGAGTTTGGCTAGGATTTGTGGATTAGATCAATTAAAAGTCTTAATTTGGAGTAGGATTGATGCCCAAGAGTCTTAGACTAGGTTTACATGCCAAATAGTTTCGAATCTTGGGGATTGGGATGGGAAAAATCACATTTTTCCACGCTTCAACTTCCATTCACAGAACATGGTAGCGGTCTCCTCGGAACCACTATCATGGGAACGCGGTTGCTCGACAAACTGCGTTCTAGCGGTTAAATCCAAATTTTTTAGATTTTCTAATTATCTCTTATTTATACCATTAATTGGTCTTTTTATCCCATTTTAAATCCGTAAATTGCCCAAATTACGTTTCTAGTAATGGGCTTGGGCCTAAAGGTCTTGAAAATTGATCTTTGTGCCTAATTTGAGTGGGCTTAGCCCTTTGGTTAATATAGGGCCTTTAAATTGACTTAATTAACCCATAATTTATTTAATAGCACATTAAGCATTTTTAAATGCTTAATATTTGTATGTAATTTGGGAAAATTCTTAAAAAGTTTTAGGGCGTTATAGAGTGAGAGGGAGAAATGAGAGGGGAGGGGGGTTTTTAAAAGAAATTTTAATTTGTTTGATTATGTATTTTTTTTCATTTCTCTTAGAAAATTTACAATAACTCCGAAAAAACTTCAAAAAATTATAGAAAAAGGCTAGGCTGCTCCACACGCCGCCACGGACCCAAAATAATTCACATGCACACCATCAAAGGATCCGATAATCTGATATTAAAGTCTGAACCTAACACGGACACGATCCGTAACCCGCGGGAATACAATCCGAAAACCTTGGGATATTACACCGGCACTGGCAACCTGGCAACTAACGACCGTCTGACTGTTGCACCAATCTCGAGGAAGAGCACCGCACCTGAAAGTAGGGAGTGAGCCTCATCTCATTGGCTTAGTAGGGGTCCAGCGGATCCCCACACAACAATGGAGATAAGCAGTAACAACACAATAACAATAATAACAACAATACAATAACAACAATGGCAGAAATAGTAAGAACAATACATAGTGGAATTACGGAGTCTCTACGCTACTCTAAATCTCGACAAGGATGCCACGACCTCTAGTCACGACCGTCTACCCATGGCGAAACCACGGTCTCACTACTGCGAGAAAACCCACGATAACACTATCGTAATAATCTGTCCTCATTGACGGAACCACAGTCGAGGCCACGCGGCCATACGCACAACCTCTACCCTCAGGAGGACAACCTCGACACTGTTAAATCTCGTTCTCGAACCAAACTAGTAAGAAAACCATGCCCTCTACACAAGGCAACTCGAGCCCATCTATCGGAAGGGCCATCAACAATGCTGTAGGTGCCTCAGCTATAATGCCATGGATTTTAGATTTTCACCTAATAAGCATTGAATGTATTTTTCGTGAATATTTTAAGAGCCATGGACTTTCGAGATAATATTTTCTAGTTTTTAGGAGGAATTATGGAATTTTTATTAAATTTTTTAGAGTTTATTTTATTAAATTAAAGGAAGAAGGGGCATAACCATAATTTTTGTTTATTAAGAGGGCTTCTTGCATGAAAAAAAAGAAACAAAACATCTTAAAACCCTCCCCAAACCCACGACGAGGGTGCCCCTCTCTCTCTCTTCTATTTCCCCCCGAACCCTCCTCTCTCGACTGCAGATGGGGTGTTGCGAGGAGATCCGACCGAGCTACGGAGTGGTGGAGGAGTGATGTTGAAGGTGAGATGGCGGTGGTTCGTTTGGTGGGGCCGCATCTCACGCGTAGGGTTGGATTTTACATGAAGAACCGAGGTAGAACGGTGTGATTTTTGGGAATCAGGTAGGGGGATGGAACCCTCTCACTTCCCATTGTAATTTTCCGTGATTTGGCATTGTAAATCATGTGATACGACGGTTTGATCGCCGGAAAGATGGGTATGGAATGAGTTCTTTTAATTTCTTGATGTGAATGTGGAAGATGTGCATGATTCATGTAGTTTCTTCGGTTCAAACAAATGTATTCGATGTATGAAAACATGGAATAGAGTTATTTCTTATATTTCCCGTCGTTTGAGTAGAGTGGGATGAGATTTAGGGCAGTTCGCCCATTCCCGTATCGGAAGACTGAATGCGGTCAGTCTTCCCACCGTGTTTAGCCTCTGGAATAGGTCACGATGTGACCAGAGATCGCATCCAAATGTATGAGGGCTAAGTCAACAGAGTCTGAAAGCAGTGGTCAGGGCGACTGCATTCAGGATGGACGCGATTACATGACCGACGGCGTCTCTGATAGACATGGCTCCTATCCCGACCGCATTGACTGAGGAGGGTCGACTGACCCTGGGAGGCCTGCCAATCGGTTCCCGAATAGAAATGCTTCTGGGAAGTCCGGTCGACCGACCCCCTTGGACCAGTTGACCGAAACCCCCTGACCCAATGCAGAAAATGGCCTTTTTAGCCCCAAAAACTTAGTTTTTCGCCCCAAAACATAAATAGAGATATTTATGGATAAAATAAACAAGGGATTAGCCGTATAGACCCCGTGAGGGCCGTCTCATGGTGGGACGCTTGATGACTTGGTTTAAAACACGTGGGTATATCCCATGGCTGGGAAATGTTAATAGTCTATGGTTTTCTGATCTAGCAACCTCGGCGGCCTTGTGCCTTGCGCTTTAAACTTGTGTTCCATGTGACGAGCATGTGTCAACGAACAGTTACACGTCAATGATTTCATAGTGGGTCCTTACTTGGAGAGACCTTTTCCCACTAGTTGTAGCTTGCTTGGGCACGTGTGTGCCGACCCACTTGTGAGTAGTGGAGAGCAAGACCCAAAAGATACGATTTTAGGCTGGTTGCCATAGGGCCTCCCACTGTAGCGGCTCAAGTCTGCACCGGGAGGAAAACCAGCTAGAGGGCCTGACGTAGCGCAGTCAGTCAGTGTGTGCACATGTGGTCGGGGACCTCGGATGCGTGCTGACGAGCATGACCTCGACTAGACCCTTGTCTTGCATTCTGTGTACGGTGTCTCAGTGTCCGCCTGGGGCATGTAGAGAGACACCTGAGGCTATGGACTAAGTCATCAGTGGATGCATCCGGCCTTGCTTCTAGTGGGTAGTGCTCCTATCACTCGAGTGTAGCGACCCTAGTTTCTTACCATTGTGGATTGGTGCTAGGTGGTCGAGGTTATTCTATTATACGACATTTGACTTGTGGGTTTCTTGAATAGCCATGGTACACGTGTGACCGGTTTATTTTCTTTAATTGTTAATTGTTGTTCTTTCTATTATAGTTTTTATTCTAAATTGTTATTCCTTGCACCGTGTACTTATCGTTGTGAGGTGGGGATCCGCGGGACCTCTATTGAGCTGATGAGATGAGGCTCACTTTCTTTTATTTTCAGATGAGATGTGTCTTACACGTTGTGCTTCAGAGGCTTCGCGTGGAGCCGGCAATCAGTCTTAGCACCAGTATCCTAGAGGCGGGGTATGCCCCGTGGTCTTGTACCTTTTTAGTTTACTACACTTATGTATGAACATATAGATTCTTGACTATGTAATTGTTAAATTATATAACTATTTATTTCTTGCATTAATCATGTTAATTAATTTGGGTTGTAATTATTTAGATTCTTATACACTATCACACCATCCTTTTAACCCTTCCGAGCCCCCAGCTCCTGGGCGGCGGGCCAAGATCCAAGAATATCAAGGTCTTTCTTGATATTTGGATCTTGGGTCATTACAGATAGTATCAGAGCATGGTTATGGGGGGGTGTAGGAATCTAAATTAATCACAGCAGTCCAGAATGTCCATGATGTGTAGTATTGTTGGCAACTGGTATAGGGTACCGTGTGTTTTATTGATTCTACCGTTTTCTCCCCTTTTGTGTTAGAAAATTATGGCGCCTAGGAGGAGGACCCACTCCTAGCAAGGGCAGTCGGCCAAGGACCAAGAGGGTAAGAGCAAGGCATCCATTACGGCTGGCGTGGCAATAGTAGGAGCGCAAGGAAGAGAGGAGTTCGTCGAAGGCATGTATCAGTTCTATCTCTGGCAGTATGGTAGGGAAGCCGGAGAGGGTTCTTCATCTCAAGGGGGTCGTGGGCGAGCGTTGAAGGAATTTTTGTAGTTCCATCCACCTCAATACGGGGGATAGCCGGACCCGGATGCAGCAATGGCTTGGATTGATGCTATGGAAAGGGTGTTCCGCTCCATGGAGTGTGCAGAAGATGAAACTGTGTTGTTGGCTAGTTATCAACTACAAGGCCCAGCTTTGTCATGGTGGACTATAGAATGGGAGCCAGCATTTCAGTCTCTCCCTCTTCGGTAGATTTCATGGCACAAATTTCTTGAAGCAATTGAGCATGTTTTCAGCCCCGAGCATATCATATCTAAGAAGATGTACCAGTTCATGGAGCTGACTCAAGGAGACATGTCTGTGATGCAGTATTGCTCCAGGTTTATTGAATTGGGCCATTATGTGCCCCACATTGTGGCTGATGAGAGGATGAAGACCCGACAGTTCATTAGAGGATTGAGGGTCGAGCTTAGGCACGTGGTGGTTGCTACCTGTGTGACTAATATGGAGGCAGCTTATCAAGCAACCGCAGGTCTGGAGGATGAATTGTCAAGGACTCAGGAGCCGGCCATGATGGGGCAGGTGCAGACAAGCCGAGGTCAGTAGGGTTCTGTTCTGCAGCAGAGCACATTTCAGCAGGGTTCAGGCAGGTCAGGGCCATCTCCTTTAGTGGCCTCTATTGCGGGTTCCACATCTTTTGGCTCGAAGATTAAGAGGATGTTTCGAAAGGAAGGATCTGGCAGCAGACGTCATGATCAACAGGATTAGAAGCAGAGTTCAGTGGGTAGTGTATAATAACTAGTGTCGTTTTAGCGTCAGGGTTCTGTGAGTGGACAACGGGGATCGTGTCCATAGTGTGGTGGTTCTCACCCCGACAGACTGTGTCAGATACCTGTGACGTGCTTCCAGTGTGATCAGGTGGGGCACATGGCTCGTGATTGCCCTCAGAGGCTATAGCAACCACATCAATTTCAGTAATAGCGGCCATTCCAACCTCAGTAGTTTCACCACCAGTAGCAGTTCCAGCAACAGATGCAGATTCCACCTTTGTCGCGGTCAGCTAGTGTAGGGAGGCAAAGATCTCGAGGGTGCGTGAAACATATGACACATGCAGAGGTAGAGACATCCTAGTTGGTGGAAGGGATGGTTATGATTCTTGGGTGCGTGGCCAAAGTTCTATTTGATTCGGGTACTCATTCTTTCATATCTGAGGATTTTATTGCTTGTGCTGAGGAGTCTACTACAGAGATGTCTTGTGACCTAGTAGTGTGATGAGTGCTCATAATTATATGATAATTCACATCACACACATCACTTTAAGTGCACACAATTAGACAATTATGCATATTTTATAGCAAAACTCAACCTCACTTGAATCGAGGCATTTTATGCAAATTAACTTGATTTGTAGATAATTAATGAATAACAAGGGGTTGAGGGACATAAGGATTAATTTCTCATTGCATAATTGTGAGTACGCATGATTTTTATGCGTAAAGTAATAATTTTCTATGAATTTAATTCAAATATTATGTGTGCAGGACACTCTTGGCATTTGTTAGAAGGGCTAGGGGCGAATTTGTCACAGAACCAGGGCAAGGGATGCCCTAGGGCACAACCCCCTTTCCCTCCTCTTGTTGACCAAGTCAAAGTAAGCCGCCAATGCTTATTTGTGTGAAGGGAGAAATAAGAAAGAATATTTATAAATATATCTTGTGGAGAAATTATTGGAGAGAAATTAGGAAGATCCTTGTCCAATTAGGAAATCAGCCCAAGGAAGCCTTGTGCACTATAAATACTCGCCCAAGAGCAACCGGCCGGAGATCTTAGCCTATTTTCATGCCTTTCTATTCATCTTTTCATTTTTCTTCCTTCATCAAAGTTGTTCGATTTTAAGAGTTCTTCAACTTCTTCTTCTACACTTTTAGCTAGATATCTCTCGTTTTTAAGTTATTTCATATTTTTTAAAGCTCTATTTTTTTCATTTTACTGTTCATCCACATTTTTTACTATTCTTCTCGAATTGTCTCCCTCTTCTGATCATTTTCTCCTTCATAAAAGTTCTTCAATTCTCTTAGATCTAGATTTTCTTCTTCTTTCTCTTCTAATTCTGCTTAGTTTTCAAGTTACAGTTCAGTTTTTAAAGTTCAATTTTCACATTTTTACTGTTCATCCGCCTCCGTTATTCTCAAATTTTCTTCCCCTTTTGGTCGTTATCTCCCTCCACTCTCTTCACCAAAGTTCTTCCTCTCTTCCAGCTATTCAAATTTCTCTTCTTCCACATCTTCTAATTCTTCCTATTTTTAATGTTATTTCAATTTTAATAATACTCTATTTTTATTTTTACTATTTATTGTTTTAAAGTCTTCTCTTCTTCTATCTTCCTCTCTCTTTTCTAATCTCTCCTCATATCCCAAAGGTAGATTTTCTATTTCGGTGCTCTCATGACGGCATTCAACACTAAGGCGGGGCGATCACTTCAAAGGCTCGGCACGGCATTTGGACGGCACTATTCTTCCACTTTTTCAGCTCCTTTCTTCCCTTTTTTCTTTAGTTTATTCAAGTTGCAATTTTTAGTTTTCATAAGACATTGTAATCTTTCCTTCCCAATAAAAATTTATTTTATGTAATTATATATTTTATTTTCTCTCTCCACTCCTTCCAATTTCTCTTCTCAATCCTCCAATATTCTTTAGATAGATTTAATTTCAAGCAATTTATTTTCATGCATGTTTAATTTTAATTTAAAAAACTCACTCAAAAATTTAGCTTTTCAAAGCATAAGAGTTATCCAACTTGCTTAAACAAGACTTTTTCTTCTCCGTGGGATCGACCAGTATTCATCACTTTACTCTAATTCAAAATTTTTTTAGTGAGTGAGTGCGGTATATTTTATGAAATTGTGGCATGATATTTTTAACGACGAGTGTAGTGCACATCAATTTTTGGCGCCGTTGTCGGGGAGGAAATGATTTTTTGATATTTAAGAATTCTTGTGTTTGATGTGTATATTTATATACTCATTTCTCTATTTTTATTTTATAGGAAAAAGAAAAAATCAAAAAATATAAGAAATTCAGACCTTAAATTCTTAGGAAATCAACCATTGCAGAAAGCATCGCTAAAGGTGGAATCTGTCACCAAAGGAAGTAGAAAACTTGAAAATCTGAAAATCTTGAAAATTAAGCTTCACCAAAGGTCAGTAAGTGTAGGAACGGGTTCTACTTTGTGAATTTTTAAAAAAATCTGAAAAAATTCTTGAAAATTATAAAAAATCAAAAAATCAGAAACGTGAGAAAAATATGCTTTTAGACTTTATTTTCCAGTAGATTTATATGTTGATTGGTGTTTTAGTTGCTAGTTTTCTCATATTTATCTTTCTTTGAAGAAAAATCAGAAAAAAAATTCCTGAAAAAAAATCAAAAATAGAAAACATAAAAAAATTTCATCATCATCATGATATCATCTTTTCATGCTAGTTGCATCTCTTACATGCATAGTTGCATTTAGTTGACTTTGAAGAAAAAAAATCGTTCTCTTTTTATCTCTTTCTCTTTCTTAAGGGTAATTTAGGCACACCCTTCTTAGAATTGGAAGGACCCTCTATTGAGCACTCTGTCTCTTTGGACTGGAATCTCATTTTCCAATACCTCTATAAGTCCCCGCACCCATTGATTCCCTTACGGACGCCGGGCAGATTGTACCAAGAAGCACCCCGAAGTTAGTTTGCCCTTAGAAAGTAAAAAAAAAACAAAAAAAATCATCATATTGCATGCATTATTCATGTAGTTGTTAATTGATTTCATTGCTTCAAAAATAAAAAAAATAAAAAAATGGGTGAGAAAACTTCAATCTTTGAGTGGGCTCATAAATTTAATGAGGTGGACTTGTTGGCCCATTTATCCTGATGCATTCCTTGGGCCATGAATCCAAATTCTTTCATGCCATCTTTTTTCTCACCTATGGGCCAAGCCGGCCCATTATGGTCCAACTCAACTTTTATCATTCACTCACAATGGCCCGACCCACTACGAAAGCCCATACTCTTGGTCAGCCTACAATGAAAGCCCATCACTCATAGGGGCCCAGCTTCATTCCTTTAATCAAGATCATATCCAATCCACCCAATTCTTTCATGGACCCTATAATTCATCTCGCACCCAAGAACAAGCCCAAATTGCTCCAAGACTCTCCACCCCTTCTTATGATTCTTATTGGGGAGGACAACATAATAGTTCTTGGGATTTTAATCAAGTCCCAGCCCAAAATCCTCCGGATCAATTCTTTCAAAATTGGGCTCCATCTTCAACTAGCTTTCATGATCAAGCCCACTATGGAGGACAACCCACATCCTCTCCCATACCTCATTATCAAGTTGATCATTATTCAACTTCTTATCCTTCGAAATCTACTTCTCAGTCTACATATCTATCTCCTCCTTGCCCAACTTCCCATCAGGAGGTGAGATTTAATCAATTTCATCAAGTCTATCAATCAATCATGCTTCAAAATCAAGCGTGAATTGATAGGATGACTGAGGAGATCAAGAGGATAGAGGAAGATCAATTGCTTGGCCACTCTGGTTCAATTCTACTGATCAAATTCTTGATGTTGACTATGATCAATCTATGATTCCCCAAGATCATAGATTTAGAAGATGAAGGGATTGTGGAGAGATTCAATCAAGAGACTTTAAAGGGAGCGAGCTACAGTTATGATCATGATCAAAATGATGATTTTGAGGAATTTGAGCTTAATTGCACTAAGGAGGAGAGTCATAAAGAAGTTGTTGATCTTAAGTTGGGGGGAGAAAAAGATGAAGGCGATGTGCTTCTTAATGATCAAATTTCATTAATTTCCCTTCCCGAATTTGATGAGACTTTGTTCCAAGAGCAAGACGAAGAGGATATGCGAGTGGAGAATGAATTGAGTGAGACTATAAATAATCTCTCTTGGGTAAAGGAGGAGACATATACCCTTCATAACTTTCATCTCGATTGGACATCTTTTGATCAAGGGGAGGATATTGAGCTTTTACCTATTCATGATTTCGGCGAATCTAATCTTATTGTAGACATTCTACAGTTCGCCGATCTGTCTGATCCTATCGAGCCCCATGAGTCTTGTGTTGAGGAGCATGCGTCTTTCACAATTTATAATCTCCTTGACACTAATCAATTTATGGGAACTCTTCTCCCTTCAATCTATTCTCACCTCACAAATATTCATGTAATTCCTAAATTTGAGGTTGTAGAAAAAAATTTAGAAGATAATAAGGTCGACATTCATGTTTTTAATACTTATAAAGACCTGAAGTTTGAAGAGGATTATTTTATAATTGATGATATGATGATTCTTCTTTCATTTTCTAACCAGCGGAGTCCGTTTGGCCTATTAAACTCATCATGGTATGCAATGACGGCCAAACCAAAAATAATGAATGTTGATTTTTACATGACATCCACAGAAGAAGAATTGTTAATATACACGTTGCACGAAAAAATCAATCATGCTAACAACCAACCTATCTTTAGGCCACATACGTTTTTTTATGTTCTTGTCTTTGCATAGCACAAATGGTGGAACTTGAAAGAAGATGAGATCACGTGGTGGCTCATTCTTAACTCAACTCGTTGGTTATAGAGCTTTCATACGTCTGGCTGAAAACGGAAGACTTAACGTTTCTGGGAGGCAACCCAATATTTTTGTCATTTGATGTTTTTTTTTAGTTTATTTTCAGTAGTCAGGTCAAGCTAGGAGATGGAGCTATCGTCGTCCATATCAATGATGGAGTTTTTCAACCCACATATCAGGTTGTATCTTTCCTAGTCAATATTTATTGTTACATTGTTCTGTTACTTCTATTGCTTACATATGTCATTGATGACAATGTCATTCAAGTTGGGGGGGGGGAGAGAAAAATTTCATGATGCATATAGTACAACCTGACATGAGTTCTTACTTAATGTCCTGCATATCCTTCTATCCTGTATATCATATAAAGTGAAAAGATGAAATTTTTGACTATGTTTTCTTGATTCATCCTTAAATTGAAAGTAATTCTGGAATAGGAAAGACTAGGGAGAAGGATGATGGACAATTTATTCGATCTAGCCATGGAAAATTGATTTAAGAATCTCTTTAAAGTTCATGTGTACTTTAGAGAAAAAAATCACTTTGCACACTAATGAAACAAGCAGGACAAGCCTTCTGTTATTTTGGAATGGTATCTGATACTCTGCATTTCTTAGAGATGAGATCTTTTTGATATAGCTATCTATCAAAGTTATCTATCAAATAAGTGTAAAAACACATGTAAAAAAAAGAAGAACACCATGAAAAATGCCCCTAATTTTAGTAACAGGGCCTGCTTCACCTAAGAAGTGTTGAGGTTCGCGTCAAACGGAAAAGGGACCCCTGATCTTAGTAACCAAGCATGCTTCTCCTAAGGCAAGAGTCGAGGTTTACATTAAATAGTGAAGGGATGTACAACATCATGTGTGTATTGAAAAAAAATGATGAAAAAAGAAGAAGGAAAAAAAGGAAGGTAAAAGTTATTGTTCTCAATGCTCTGATCTAGGAGGTGCAGAGTTGAAGGACACCTATCTAGAATAGCAAATGAGGGATGCAATTGTCTATGCTGTGGATTTAGTATTACACATGCACAAGTGCTATTGAACTTTTATTTGTATTCTCAATCATGTTCCTAAATTTTCAAACTAAGGCTAGTGTGCGTTAATGTCTTCGGATTCCTAATCCTTGGTTGATTCTGTGAAGGGAGAGCAGGATATAAAGGTATGAACTTTACAAACTTTTGTTGGTCCTAAATTTTAATCTAATTGCATTGCTAAGGGACTAGTAATGAGTACGTTGGGGGGTGTTATTGATGCGGGACGGGATGCGAATCCGAGACTCTAGCTCACGGATGTCCCTAAGCGAGGGAAACGTGCAGACGTGCGCGGTTGAGAAACTGGTAATGAGTCGAGGGTATCGGCTTTTCCGAGTGGCCGGATCGAGTCATGGGACGGGTTCTCTCACTCACTCTCGCAGCGGTGATAAAAATTTGGCGCGCTAGTTATCCTATCACTCTAGCAGCGGCATTCAAAAATATACGAGTAAAGCAAATGCCAAGAGGGGAGCGGAAATGATACCTCCACGCTCTGGGCGTGGGGAAGGTGATCCCGGCCAAGACTCGTACTCCCGGTGTACAGTAAATAAATAATTACATCAGTGAATTTAACTCCCCACTCCATGCAGGGAGGTATAGGGCGACAACAATAACCCGGGAATACCAAGTTTGGGTTGACGGGCAGCAATTTGGAACGCTCCCAGGCCGGAGACGGGCTACTGGTCCGGCTCAGTTCTGCGGGGCCCACGGGACAGCAGGTGGGTCCGACTGCTAGGACAGCGGTACCCGAGCGTATCCTTAATGCGGCGGATTGCTAGGATGTTGCAGGGGAGTTTTCGATCGGTGTCCGGGAGCGGCGGTCGCTGAAGGTATCCCGACGTATTTTACCGGGATTAATCGGTGGACTAATTTACTGGCCTGTTCTAAGATTAGAAATGTGCGTCTCCATGAAAAGAATTTCTGCACCCAGATCCGGTGTTGGATCGAGGTAAAATTGGTACCGATGGATAGAGGACTCAAAGGGTTACAACATATAATTATTTCAGATCCATCCAGTAGACGGATTAGAATTGAAAATGACTGTTCCCAAGGTTTTTTTACTGACTCGAATTACAGACAATCAAGACAGAACATGATCTACCTGAGACTGAATTTTGACCGACCTAAAAATGATGGATCTAGACTCTAGGAAAATTATGGGTGGAAGAGGGGGATGTGAGGAACACGTATGATTTTTTTTGGGAATTTTTAGAGATGACTAAGGGTGGGGGGAAAATACAACAACAGGACAATATCCCGTAGATCTGCAAACTGGCAGATTGCTGGGGGTGAAAACTAAATTACAGGAAAAATACTAAATGAAGGCCAAATGACACAAAAATTGAACTGGGGATGGGGGATGATAGGAAGAACCAGACATGAAAATTGGAGCTCGAACAGATCTTCTGATTGGGAGATAAAATTTCAGCTTCAAGCTTCTATCTAGGGGTGGACAGAACTGGAACGGCGTGGCGGCAGTGGTGCGATGGCGGCACGAATGGAGGCGGCAGCGGAGCTTCACACTCTGAGAGGAGATACAACTTGGAATCCATCAAGTTTTCTAGGGAATCCACCCTAAGAATACAACAATCCAGCCACAAGGGAGAGGAAAGAGGAGGGACGCCCTTGGGCTCCAAGAACAACTCTTGTGCAAATGTAATTTTTCTTCTCATTAATTCTCACAAAATGAAAAATACATGGATTATATAGAAATGTACACATGACCTAAACTACCCTCAGATCTAATGGGCAAATAAGAGATTGGATAATTAATCCCCCATGTGGTCAAATGACCAAAATAAATAAAATACAACATTGAATAAACAACATTAAAGGGGGGGCGCCCCCTTGACTAAGGTGTACCAAAATTTTAATTTTCATTTTTTTATCCCCCCTTGGTCCAAGTCTAATGGGGAATAAGGTGGGGGCCCTGCTAGACCTACTAGCATTTTACATAGAAACCCAAAGGCCTTTTTGCAAAGAAACCCAAAGATTCCTAATGACTAACCCTTTGGCTTATAATGCCTTACAATTGCAAACCCAATTAGCCAAGGATATAAATGCAAACAAAAGGACACAAATACAAAAATAAAATGTTGTGCTCGGTGTTGATTCTCATCAATTCTGCCCGGGTGGAAAGAACTCGACCCCGTTGAGTAAGGAGTGCGGCTGCTCGTGTGACTCCGGCGGATCTGTCACCGACCAGGTAGCGCGGAGTACGCTCCACTCCAAGTAATCGTCACTTGCTCATCCCGTATATATTCGATATGCACATGATGTTGTGGGAACGAGGCCTATGGTGGACACTCCGGGGTAGGGTCACTCTCAAAGAAAGGAGACAACTCAAGGACTCACTAGGAATCACCGTTGGGTCCCTTTATGTGACTAGATCTGATATGGTGAGGTAGAGCCGATCCCAGATTCCGGCAAGTCTACAACGTACGCATGAGATCCGACTTGTCTCACACTCGAAAGGGATTGACATCCCGAGCTTGCGACTGACTCGACTCGACTATGCAACTCCTATGTGCTCGACAGACAAACTGTATAAATAAGCAAAATCGACTCATAGACTATGGTATGAGGACAAACGGAGAGACACCATGTAATGACTTCCTATAACTGACGACACATGCAAGGGACTTACTAAGGAAGACTCGGTGGGAATGTTGGACACCGTCTGCATACACTAGGTGTAAAGATAAAATGACCCACAACTTAATGTCGTGAGGTTCAACTCTCGTTAACCGCCTCCGGTTGGAGAAGACTCATCCTCGGGTACAGAAATGTGTGAGGACAAGAAGGTGGGTAAGGGGTAAGTCATTCGGACGTTTGATGTGAAGTATGACAAGAAGGAAGTCCGGATGCTATCTCTCGTACGCACGGTAAAAATCAAACCATACCACGTCAACAAAAGGTGTCGACAATGGTACGGTAGTCACTAGCGGCTGCGCTACCGTAGGAGGGACGGGTAGAAGTGGAATGGCTGACTGCGTGGGGTCAACGGATGGCTCATCCACCGAGGATAAAGTGGGTGGGATAGACAGCTCCATGACGACCGGTGGGGTTGGGATGACTAACAGACCCTGGCCCTCTATCGGATCGCTCTCTAACTCTAAAACATCAGTGAGGTACTCCTCGGCCAACTCTTGGTCAGCCTCATAACTCACTAGAATAGGCTCGGGTGAGGCATCCTCCGAATGGTTGTCCTCTAAGGTAGGGTAATGTGAAGGACACGGGTCGGAGAAATGGCTAATCCCACTACAGGGGGCCACATGGGTGGGCTCCGGGAGAGGTGATGGGCGTGAGTCCAGAGGTGGAATAGGCCGTTGGGGCTGGGTGGTTGGTGACACGAAGGTGGTCGGCTGAATGTCGTCGTGGAAGATAAACTCGCCAGGTAGGTGAGGTGGGTATAAGGTGCAAGTCCTCCTATCCTAGTCAAAGGTCGCTCTCCTCTCTTCCAACCAATTTTGTCCTAAAATGATGCATGGGCCAGCAAGTGTGTCAACCTTGCACCATGCTCCATCATCATAAAGAACGGGGCCGAACCTCCATTGGAACTCTACGAATGCTAAGCCACCGTTAAGAATAATCTCAACAGTCTTAGAGAGAGACTCCACTATGTCCTGTGAAACACAGTTAGATGACACCCTACTAATGAAGTCGATCTCCGTACGCAACCCATTCGATAAAATGGTAGTGGACGCTATAGGACGCTGGAACGACTCGGTTGTTGGCTTAGGGGTCGGGTGTCGGGCCATGAAAGCATTGAATTGGGCCCCCAGGGATGACCAATCGGACGCATGGTCTCAGGGAACGGCCATGGGGATGGCGGGTAGTGGACATTCGGACACACGGGACAAGATCGGCCGACTCTGTATTGGACTAGACACGACCCTAAGACAACAATGCAAAGTTTGGAATGCTGACTCAACTACACACCTAGACTCAACCAATATCCGGTACGTGGCGGAGGTTTGATCCGAAGATCACACTCACACATGTGTGCTACCTTCCCGATTGGCATAACCTATCATTTCGGGAACACCTTTTGATATACCGGGTAAAGGAATGCAATGTGACACCTTGGACCGACTACCGTAGACTCAACATGTCTCTGATACCAATTAAATGCGAGATGGGACGCGAACCTGGGACTCTACCTCGCGGACGTCCCTAAGCGAGGGAAATGTGCGGACGTGCGCGGTTGAGTAACCGGTAATGAGTTGAGGGTATCGACTTTTCCGCGTGCTCGGATCGAGTCACGGGACGGGTTCTTTCACTCACTCTCGCAGTAGTGATAAGAATTTGTCGGGCTAGTTATCCTATCACTCTAGCAGCGATATTCAAAAATATACGAGTAAAGCAAATGGCAAGAGGGGAGCGGAAACGATACCTCCATGCTCCACACGTGGGGAAGGCGATCCCGGCCAAGACTCGTACTCCCGGTGTATAGTAAATAAATAATTACAGTAGTGAATTTAACTGTCCACTCCACGTAGGGAGGTAAAGGACGACAACAATACCCCGGGAATACCAAGTTTGGGTTGATGGACAACAATTTGGAACGCTCCCGGGCCGGAGACGGGCTGCTGGTCTCGCTCGATTCTACGGGGTCCGCGGGACAGCAAGTGGGTCCGGCTGCTAGGACGGTGGAACCTGGGCGTCTCCTTGCTGCGGCAGCTTGCTGGGATGCTGCAGGCGGGTTGCCGATCGGTCTCCGGGAGCGGCGGTCGCCGAAGGTCCCTCCATATTTTACTGGGATTAACCGGTGGGCTGATTTGCTGGCATGTTCTCGGATCAGAAATGCGCGCCTCCACGAAAAGAATTTCTGCGCCAAGATCCGGTGTTGGATCGCGGCAAAATTATTACCGATGGATAGAGGACTCAAAGGGCTACAACATATAATTATTTCAGATCCATCCAGTAGACAGATTAGAAATGAAAATGATTGTTCCTAAGGTTTTTTTACTGACTCGGATTATAGACAATCAGGATAGAACAGGATCTGCCTGAGACTGAATTTTGACCGACCTAAAAACGATGGATCTAGACTCTGGGAAAATTATGGGTGGAAGAGGGGGATGTGAGGAACACGTAGGATTTTTTTAGGAATTTTTAGAAATGGCTAAGGGTGGGGGAAAAATACATCAACAGGACACTGTCCCGCAGATCTGTAAACTGGCAGATTGCTGGTGGTGAAAACTAAATTACGGGAAAAATACTAAACGAAGGCGAAATAACACAAAAATTGAACTGGGGATGTGGGATGATAGGAAGAACAAGCCCTCAAAATTGGAGCTCGAACAGATCTCCTGATTGGGGGATAAAAGTTCGGCTTCAAGCTTCTATCCAGGGGTGGACAGAACTAGAAGGGCGTGGCGGCGGTGGTGCGATGGCTGCACGAACGGAGGCGGCGGCGGAGCTTCACACTCTGAGGGGAGATATAACTTGGAATCCACCAAGTTTTCTAGGGAATCCACCCTAAAAATATAGTAATCCAACTTCAAGGGAGAGGAGAGAGGGGGGGCGCCCTTGGGCTCCAAGAACAACTCTTGTGCAAATGCAATTTTTCTTCTCATTAATTCTCACAAAATAGAAAATACATGGATTATATAGAAATGTACAAATGACCTAAACTACCCTCAGATCTAGGGTTAGAGAGGGGCAAATAAGGGATGGGATAATTAATCCCTCATGTGGTCAAATGACCAAAATAAATAAAATACAACATTGAATAAACAACATTAAAGGGGGGGCGCCCCCTTGACAAAGGGGTACCAAAATTTTAATTTTCTTTTATTTGTCCCCCCTTGGTCCAAGTCCAATCTTGGACTTTGAACCAGCCCCACATGGGCCCTAGATCCCAGGTGGACCAATGGGGAATAAGGTGGGGGCCCCTGCTAGACCTACTGGCATTTTACATAGAAACCCAAAGGCCTTTTTGCAAAGAAACCCAAAGATTCCTAATGACTAACACTTTGGCTTATAATGCCTTACAATTGCAAACCCAATTAGTCAAGGATATAAATGCAAACAAAAGGACACAAATGTAAAAATAAAACGTTAGTGCTCGGTGTTTATTCCCATCAGTGATGAGTGCTCATAATTCTATGATAATTCAAATCGCACACATCAATTTAACTGTGCACAAATAAACAATTATGCATATTTTATAGCTAAACTCAACCTCACTTGAATCAAGGCCTTTTATGCAAATTAACTTAATTTATGGATAATTAATGAATAACAAAGGGTTGAGGGGCATGAGGATTAATTTCCCATTGCATAATTGTGAGCACTCATGATTTTTATGTGTAAAGTAACAATTTTCTATGAATTTAATTCAAATATTATGTGTGCAGGACACTGTCGACATTTGCTAGAAGGGTCAGGGGCAAATTTGTCACAGAACCAGGGCAAAGGATGCCCTAGGGCGCAACCCCCTTTCCCTCCTCTTGTTGACCAAGTCATAGCAAGCTGCCATGCCTTATTTGTGTGAAGGGAGAAATAAGAAAGAATATTTATGAAATTATCTTGTGGAGAAATTGTTGGAGAGAAATTAGGAGGATCCTTGTTCAATTAGGAAACTAGCCCAAGGAAGCCCTGCGCACAATAAATACATGCCCAAGAGTAACTGGCCGGAGATCTTAGCCTATTTTCATGCCTTTGTGTTCATCTTTTCGTTTTGGTTCCTTCGTCAAAGTTGTTCATTTTTAAGAGTTCTTCAACTTCTTCTTCTACTCTTTTATCTTGATCTCTCTCGTTTTTTTATGTTATTTCCTATTTTTTCAAAGCATTTTTTTCCATTTTACTATTCATCCACGTTTTTTACTGTTCTTCTCGAACTTCGTCCCTCTTATGATCATTTTCTCCTTCTACTCTCTTCATAAATGTTATTTGTTTTTATTAGATCTAGATTTTCCTCTTCTTCTTCTTCTTTTAATTCTGCTTAGTTTTCAAGTTATAGTTCAGTTTTTCACATTTTACTGTTCATCCGCCTCCGTTATTCTCAAATTTTCTTCCCCTTCTGATCATTTTCTCCCTCTGCTCTCTTCATCAAAGTTATTCCTCTCTTCAAGCGCTTAAACTTTCTCTTATTTCACATCTTCTAATTCTTCCTAATTTTAAAGTTATTTCAATTTTAATCATGCTCTATTTTTATTTTTACTGTTTATTATTTTAAAGCCTTCTCTTCTTGTATCTTCCTCTCTCTCTTCTAATCTCTCCTCATATCCCAAAGGTGAATTTTCTACTTCGGTGCTCTCATGGCGGCGTTCAACACTAAGGTGGGGCGATCACTTCAAAGGCTCGGCACAACATTTGGACGTCACTATTCTTCCACTTTCCCCGCTCCTTTCTTCCCTTTTCCCCTTAGTTTATTCAAGTTGTAATTTTTAATTTTCATAAGACATTGTAATCTTTCCTTAGTAATAAAATTTTATTTTGTGCAATTGTTCCTTTTATTTTCTCTCTCCTCTCCTTCCAATTTCTCTTCTCAATCCTCCAATATTTATTAGGTAGATTTAATTTCAAACAATTTATTATCATGTAATTTTAATTTAGTTTTCAAAAATTCACTCAAAAATTTAGCTTTTCAAAGCATAAGAGTTATCCAACTTGCTTAAACAAGAATTTTTCTTCTCCGTGAGATCGACATGTATTCATCACTTTACTCTAATTCAAAATTTTTTTAGTTAGTGAGTGCGGTATATTTTTAAAATTATGGCACGGCATTTTTAACGACGAGTGTAGTGCACATAACAGTGGAGTTGCCGACATGTGATTTTATGATCACACCTTATTGTTTAGATAGGGTGCCTGTGTGGATTGAAGGGCAAAATATGCCAGCCCGACTCTATGCATTGCAATTGAGAGATTATGATGTGATTCTGGGTATGAATTGGCTTGAATCCAATGGTGCCGTGGTGGATTGTAGTTCGAAGAGGGTCTATTTTCACCAGCCTTGGAGACCCTCATTTTATTTCCAAGGTATTCTTTCTCTTCACCCCGTTTCCTCATTTCAGCTATTAAGACCCTTAGACTACTTGATGCTGGATGTCAGGGATTTCTTGCTTCAGTGGTAGTAGTTGACCAAGAATAGCAAGGGGTGGAGGATATTCCTATTGTGTGTGAATTTCTTGTGGAGTTGCCAGGGCTACCTCCGTAGAGGGAAATTAACTTCACCATTGAGATTGTGCTGGCATGATGCCTTTGTCCAAGGCACCTTATCGCATGGCACCAGCAGAATTGAGGGAGTTGAGAGCTCAGTTGTAGGAGTTGCTTGACAAGGGTTATATTGGCCCTAGCTTTTCCCCATGGGGTGCGCGTGTATTATTTGTGAAGAAGAAGGATAGCAGCGTAAGATTGTGCATTGAATAAAGGCAGCTGAACTAGGTGGCTGTTAAGAACAAGTATCTGTTGTCTCACGTAGATGATGTGTTCGACCAGCTTCAGTCAGCCCGGGTATTTTCGAGAATTGATTTGCGGTCTGGGTATTATCAACTGCGAATTAGAGAGGTAGATGTAGAGAACACTACCTTCATCACTAGATATGTGCACTATGAATTCTTGGTGATGCTGTTTGGGCTCACCAATGCTCCTACAGCGTTCATGGACTTGATGCACAGGATGTTCCATCCGTATCTGGACCGGTTCATGGTGGTATTTGTAGATGATATTCTTGTTTATTCTCAGTTCGAGGAAGAGCATGTTCATCACCTAAGGATTGTATTGCAAACCTTGCGGGAACACCAACTGTATGCCAAATTCAACAAGTGTGAATTTTGGCTATGGAAGGTACATTTTCTCGGGCATGTGATATCTAGTGATGGTATTTCTATTGACCTAGCTAAGGTGGAAGTAGTGGTTCAGTGGCCGAGACCGAGGTCGGTGACAGAGATTAGAAGCTTTTTGGACTTGGCAGGTTATTATAGGAGATTCTATAACACCCAGAATCTTTTGGATCGGAATCTGAGAGCTTTTGGAGCACTTTTGTGGGTCCCGAGTGGAGTTTGGCCTTTGAATCGATTTTTCGGGCTATTTTATCTTCGGATCCCCGTGGAGGGTGAACTGTTGATATTTCGGACTCTGGGAAGCTGCAAGTGCGTTGTGCTCTTTCCGAGGATCGCAGAGGTAATTTTCCTCATTTTTTTGATTGTTTGAAATTTTGAGCTTTGAAATTAATTTCCACAAATATTATATTTAATTTCTTTTTTATAACCCACACCCTCACCCCCCTCTCTCATCTAATGTCTCACTCTCTCTCCCTCCGTTCTCTCTCTTCTCTTCCCCTCTGCTTCGGCGGCCAACAGAGGAGGCATGGGGACGACGTGGAGACGTTATGGAGGTGACGAGGAGCATGGATGGTGCAAGGAACGAGGCGTGGCGTGATCCCATTCATGGATTCAAAGCGTTGGCATGAGTTCGTGTGGTGTTTTTGGTGTTGAATCGGTGTTTTCGGCGCCAGAGATCATCGGTGGAGGTAGGGGGACGAATTCCTTACATTCCGTTCTAGGTTTCCCTTGAGTTTCATGCCGATTAGCGCGAGTTTGAGCAGGTTTTCACATTTTAGGGCAAAAAGCATGTTATGGGGGTGTGAGACAAATTTGCCGTTCCAAGCGATGTTTTTCAATTCTAATGGTAGATCTCGAGCCCTTGGAATGCCGGGATGCAATTCCCGCCAATTTGGTTGTATTTGCTCGCGATTTGGGGCCGGTATGAGGCTGGATGTCCATGTGAGTCATTTTGTGTTGATTTGAGGAAATCACCCATTTTGTGATTTTCTGGATCCCTTCCGGCTTGTGGAATGTTGGTAATGAGTTTATGGATGTTTTCCCCTTCACTTGGATGTGTTTGGGGCTTGGAATGGAGGTTTTTGCACGGATTCATGAAACCTGGCTCGGGTTGAGGTAGCGGTCATACCAGAGACCGCCACCTGCCTCCGAGTGTAAAGGCAGCCCTTTGGAGACCGCCATTTGGTCTTTTAAGCCGGTTTCTAGTCGTGGTCTTGCGACTGACCGCCTTCTGAAGGTGGCGGTCATGAGAGGACCTCTACCATGTTGGTCAAACATGTTTTTGGAGTCAGCGGTGTTTTCGGGGGTAGACTGCAGATGGCGGTCGGGCCATGACCGCCTTCTGCAAGAGGCGGCCCTGTAGAGACAGCCTTCTGCAAGTTGCGGTCCCTAGGAGACCACATTTTGCATGTTTTCTGCTTGTTTTCGTGTTAGGTTTTTCTGTCAGATGGCGGCCCTGTGGAGACCACCTTATGCAAGTGGCAGCCCAGTTGAGACCGCCTTATGCCTGTTCAACACCACAGGTAGCGGCCCTGTTGAGACCACCACCTAGTGGGCTTTCCAGGTAGCGGCCCTACTAAGACTGCCACCTATTAGGCTGTCAGGTAGTGGCCATGTGATGACCGCCATCTGTCATAAGTGTTTCTTTCGGGTCGGTTTGGTTTCCGATTGACTTAGTTTCAACCCCTTGGTTAGCTCTTGGCCTCGTGGATGTCTTGGATGTCATGTGTGGACTGTGATCGTGTTGTTTTGAGAGTCTTCTTAAGAATTGTTATGGTCTCCGGTCAACCCGGTTGTGACCCAGTGGTTGACTTTTGACCTTGTGAGTGTCTCGGTTGTCCCGTGGGGATCGAGACCTAGTTCGGATGCTTGGAGGTATCGTGTTACCTTGGTTTACGTGTCCATGTGATTTGAGGGCTCGAGTGACCCCTCATCTTCTGTGCTTTCTCGTTATGTGGAATTGTGAATCCGATGAGCGGCTAAGGGGCCGGGGACTTTTGATTGATGAATGCATCCGGTTGTTATGTGCCGCTTCCATAATATTTTATTGTGGTTTCTGACCCAGGGACTAGGCTGATTTGACGGCATGTTGTCGCTTTGTGCGACGATCTTGACCCGAGTCCTGTGACTCAAGGATCGTTGTTTTAACAGGTCTAGTTGACTGTCCTGAGTCTAGTGGCTTCGTGCTGCCTGGTGTTCAGTGTTGCTTGTGACAGGTACGTGTATAGCCTGCCCACATTTTATTGTTTTTCTTTAGAAAGTCTATGTGTCTAGTGAGCCTCCACTAGTCATAGCCTGGCGACACTTCGTGTAGGCCCACTTGGGAGTCGTGGCGGGGTAGTCCTAGTAGAGACGATTTTTAGGCTAGTTTTCGAGGGCCCCCTTACCTTGCAGTTAGCGTCTGACTGGGGGGGGGGGAACCAGCTGGAGGCCTAGCTCAAGGCATTGAGCCTATGTGTTCACACGTGGTCAGGGACGTTGGACCCACGCTGACAAGCGTGACCCTGACTAGTCCTTATTTTTCTTGGTTATTGTTATGGTGTCTCAGTTGTTGCATCCCTACGGTTTTGATGATGTCTCACACTATAAATCAATCTTCTATCTCTAGATTAATTCATGCTTCATCATGTAGGACTGTGCAGTTCATATGGTTGTCAGATAGATATGCACTACTTGATCATGTCTACACACTGTCTGCATAGTCTGGACAGTGATGGGTCGACGCCCCCCTTCTAATGGGTCGATGCCCCCTTTGCTTTCCAAGTCCATACATTGGTCTTCATATTCAAAGTATGTACATTTGTCTTCACTTGAAGTCCATACATTGAACTTCATATTCAAAGTATGTACATTGGTCTTCACCTGAAGTCCATACATTGAACTTCATATTCAAAGTCTGTACACCCTCCGCTAAGCCTTCAGAGTCTGTACAGCCATTCCTTGAGATCAAGTCCATACAACGGCACTGTAGCTTGCATTTGAAGTCTATACATCCTTTAAGGGGCCAAGTCTATACATTCTCCTGTTCATTTCCAAGTCTACACATCGCCTCACATCTTCCAAGTCTACACATCGCCTCACATCTTCCAAGTCTACACATCGCCTCACATCTTCCAAGTCTATACATCCTCAGTTGAACCACAAGTCTATGCATCCTCAGTTGAACCCCAAGTCTATACATCGTCTGCCATTTCAAAGTCAATACATTGTTCTTCGTCTCACGCATCATGACCCAAAGTCTGTACAGCCTCTAGTCACAAACCAAGTCCATACATCGCCTTCTGCAAGCATTACCTCAAGTATGTACAGCCTGTGCATTGCTTCATAACAAGTCTAGACATCCTGGTTACGTTCTAAGTCTACACATCCTGCCAGGTTGCACTTCAAAGTCTGTACACTGCGCTGCACTATACAAGTCCATACACTGGCTGCACTGCACAAGTCCATACATTGGCTTGGGCATCCAAGTCTAGACACTATTTCACTATTCATACCTTGATTCGAAGTCTGTACAGTGAGCGGCGTTCATCAAAGTCTGTACACTGCTTGGCGCTCACCAAGTATGTACATCGCTTCAAGCGTTCCAATGTCTATACAAGGCTTGCATCATTAAGTCTAGACATAGCACTGTAGCTTCCCTAGTTGAAGTCTGTATATTGCTGATCGAATGTAAGTCTATACGTTCCAACCTATTCCTACGTTCCTTCTTTAACTACACCCTAAGTCTACACATTGGTAAAGTATATACATCGTTCATGCAAGTCTGTACAGCCAACGTCTTCATTGATTCCAAGTCTGTACACTAGTCCTCAGGCGTTCCAAGTATATACATTGGTTCAGGTTTACCAAGTCTATACAGTGCTTCAATAGTCTCTAAGTCTATACAGCATGCCTTCACGTTCAGAGTCTATACACCATTCCTCAAAGGCCAAGTGTATACATTGTCCATATGTTTAAATGTTTCTAGTCTATACATTGGATAGACTCGTTCATGCTTTGTTCATCTCAAGTATGTACACTGCCTTTCACATGCACTCTTTAATCAAGTCTGTACAGTCCCTTGTTTGCAAGTCTATACACTCTATTCCTTCATATACTTCACAGATGTCTAACATTCCCCTTTGTTATGTTAATGCACTTTAATGCAAGTCCATACACTGAGCTCGCATGAAGAACTTCAACTCTATACACTCTCACACTTGACACACTTGCCTAATTGACATCCCTAAGTCTATACACTCGAGGGCTTCATACACTTCACAGAAGTCCACACATATCCTATGTTATGATAATGCATTATTCAGCTAGTCTATACACTGAGGTCGCTTGAAGACTCACAAGTCTATACACTCTCTCAGTGTACACACTTACTCATTTGATGTTCTAAAGTATATACATTCGTTGATATCTGACTGAACTAACTAATCACATTTCCTTGTCTCTGCCTACAGATGATTCAGGTCAATGATTGGGCACGTGAACCGAGGATGATGCCTGGCATGTGATCGGAGAATGCTCTGGAAAGGGAGGGAACGAGACCCACTCGTGTGAAGGCCTGAAAGTCAGGTTGAATGCCATATAAAAGGTGCCTTCTGCGATTAGATGGACTGAACTGGAGAAAAAGCTGAAGAGCAGAATCCCTGAGCAGAAGAAGAAAAGAGAGAGAGCCTCCACGTTCCAGAAAGAAGATAGAGAGAAAAGATTTGAGAGTATTGCTGTGAGAGAAAAGTCTGAGTGAGAGAGAAGAGTCCAATTTGCTTCTTCGGAAGCTACATTTGATTTTGGTTTTTCTGAAATGATTGTTGTTCATCATTGGCCTTGTTTACATTTTTATTTTTCCTTTCATTTCTTCATATCTCTGATTTCGAGTTGTTACCCTCCAGTGTTTGGAGGAAGGGAGAGTTACTCCGGTTCCCCTCTGGGCTGCAGAGGAAGAGAGATCTGTGATCTCTAGTTTTGCCAGTGACGGGTTGTCATTAGCAGGTTCCCTCTGGGTTGGAGGAAGGGACAGCCATCTCCGGTTCTGGTCTTGCTGGTAGCAGGTCCAGGTGTCAAGCTCTGTGGGTAGCAGAGTTTGGTTGAGGGATTTGTTTCCCTTGGTTGTTCAAGCTGTGTGGCAGCATTTTGTTCACAGACGGAGTCTGCTGTTTTCTAGCAGTGGCTAGTGGAATCCTCACTCTAGTTGGAGTGAGGGGTGGATGTAGATTGTGGACTACAATCGAACCATCTTAAAATCTCTTGTCTCCTCTGTGGTTTGCTATTATCGTTTGTGCTCTCCTTATGTTTGGCCTTGTGTTTGTGTGTGGACGGCCTCTTCCAATCGCACCTTATTATTCTGTCTTAGTTTCTTACTGCGTTAGCTATATTGTTTAGCTATTTCTGAAGGGTTGTATTTCGAAGTAGTGATTTTCCGCTGAAGTTGTTCAAATCGGGAGTGATCTATTCATCCCCCCCCTTCTATATCACTCTTCGCTGTGCTAACATTTGGTATCAGAGCAGGTTTGCATCATGTGGACGAATGGTCAGGGAAATGCTAATGGTCCTAGAAGCTTCATAGCTGAAGGTCAATCCATTAGTCGCCCTCTATTTTTTGATGGTAATAATTATCTCTTTTGGAAGAACAGGATGGAAGTGTTTATCAGAGCACAGAGCCACAAGCTGTGGAGGGTAATTACTGTTGGCCCGTATGATCTGCCACCGAACGAGAACGCGTGGACAGATGACCATGTCAAGCTATCTTCACTCAATTGGACGGCGCTGAACATCATCCAGTGTGCTGTTCACCCAGAGGAATATGCCCGTATATCTGCCTACAGGACTGCCGAGCGAATGTGGGATGAGCTGCAATTAATCTACGAAGGTACAGCTCAAGTGAAAGCCTCGAAGGTAAACCTCTACACCTCTAAGTATGAACTGTTTAGGATGAATGCAGAGGAGAATATTACTGAAATGTATGCCAGGTTGTCCTTGATCACAAACACACTTAAGGGGCTAGGGAAGGATCTAGCTGAGGCAGATATAGTCAGAAAAATTCTTAGATCTTTATCCCCAGCATGGCACACTAAGGCCATCGTGATTGAAGAGTCAAAAGATCTGACGACCTTGACAGTGAATGATCTCATAGGATCCCTCATGACCTATGAGATGAATTTCAAAGGAGGAGGTGAAGGAAGTGATAGGAAGGCTAAGAATGTAGCTATCAAGGCATCCCGCAACAAGAGTAGCAGTAGCAGCAGCAGTAGCAGTAGCGGTGAGTCTGATGGCTTCTCAGATCTCGACCAGAAGGAGCAGGCAATGCTCACTCGTCAGTTCAGTAAATTTTTAAGGAGAAAGGGGAAGACCTTTAGGAGGAAAAAGTCATACTCCTTTAACAAGAATGTTGAAACTACCAATCATAGGGATAGAAATCCTAAGAGACTGACTTGTTATCATTGTATCAAACAGGGACACATGAAAGGCGAATGCCCAGATCTTCAGAAGAAGGGTCCCTACTTCCAGAAGAAGAACACAAAGGTGCAGAAGAAGAAGAAGCCACAGGCGATGGTCTGTACATGGAGCGAGGAGGAAGAAGATCCCGAAGACACTTCCTCAGAGGAGCATGAAGAAGGAATTTGCCTAATGGCAAACAGTGAGGAGGAGGTAACCAATGTTTTTGAAAATTTTACGATTGATGACTGGGAAGATGCGTATGCTGAGTTATTAGATAAGTTCAATTCTCTTAGTAAAGAGCATAGGGTTCTGAAAAGAAAATTTAATACTAATGTTGAAGAACAAACCCATGTCTGTGAGGAAAATCAGAAACTAAAGGTGCAACTAGAAGAAATGACCTCACTAAGAAAAGAAAATGATAAGCTCAAGGGAGAAAACCAAGAAAGTCAAAATCAGCTCAATGAACTCAAAATAAGAATTGAAGAAAGCTTGAATGGAAGTAGAGTGAACTCAGAAAAATATGAAGCTGTTAAGAAAGTTAATGGTGAACTTCTAAAAAATTCTGAGTCCCTTCAAAAGGAGCTGGAAGACAAACAGAAAGTTTTGGAAAAATTTGTCCAAGGAAAATATAGTCTGGATGCTATACTGGGGGCTAGGGTTAACTTCAATAAGGAGGGTCTAGGCTATGACCCAACTAACAAAAGACCCTTACAATTCAAAACCATTACCTTCTGCCCAGAGAAGGGAAAAGAAAAGCTGGACACACCATCCAGCTCAAACAGCAGTAAGGGAACTCAAGGTCAGAAGGAAAGTTCTAAAAACAGTGCTGGTCAACCATTTAAAATGGGAATGAATTATGTGAAGAATTTCACTAAGCCTACCAATCAGAACATAAATGGTAAATGGACCAAGCAAATGGATCAGAAGAAAAGCTGGAATTACTACAATCAGATGAGTCCAAAGAGGACCTACTGGAGAAATGATCATCATCTTCAAAAATCTGTTGATCAATAAACTAACAGGAGATACCCTAGGAGTGGCAAGCCTAATGAATGGAATAGAACTTACTTCTCCAGACCAGCTGGACTTAATTTCAATAAACCATAAGTAAAGGTGCCAGGGAAATCCATGCTGAAGCAAATTTGGATTCCTAAACATTTGATTAGAGATTTGAATAATGTCCTTGGACCCAACTCATCTTGGGTTCCAAATCACTCTGCTTGATGTTATTTGTGTAGGTCGGCCTGGCAGCTGAAGACAACAAGTGGTACCTCGACAGTGGCTGCTCCAGGCACATGACAGGAGATCGATCCAAGTTCAGCAAGATAGAGATGAAGGTAGGGGGTCTGGTCAAGTTTGGAGGAAATAACAAAGGTAAGATTATTGGAGTTGGTACAGTAGGTAAGTCTTCCACAAACTCCATTGAAAAAGTTCTACTTATGGAAGGTCTTCAACACAACCTGATTAGCATTAGTCAGTTATGTGACAAGGGTCACAGGGTTGTGTTTGATGATAACTCATGCAAAATCTTTGAAATAAATTCTGATGTGGTTAAATTTGTAGCCAACAGGATTAATAATGTCTACATGGTAGACCTAGATGAGGAATCTGAATCTAATATTTATTTATCTGCCAATTCTGAAAATGATGCTTTTGAATGGCATAGACGTCTAGGTCATGCTAGCTTTACCACTTTAAATAAATTGGTCAAGCATGATTTAGTGAGAGGCATGCCTAGAATAAAATTCAATTCTATTTCAAAATCATGTGATGCATGTGCTCTAGGCAAACAGATCAGGAATTCTTTCAAATTAAGATCTGAGCCATTGTCCTCTAGACCAATGGAACTCCTCCATATGGACCTCTTCGGTCCTACTAGAACTCAGAGTCTTAATGGGAACAGGTTTGGCTATGTCATCATAGATGACTTCTCTAGATATTCATGGATCCTTTTCTTAGCAAATAAAAGTGATGCATTTCAAAAGTTTAATCTGTTTTTCAATAAGGTCAAACAAGAAGGAAAACACAAGATCTGTTCTATTCAATCTGACCATGGAGGTTAGTTTGAAAACTCCATGTTTTCTGATCTGTGTGAAAGAGAGGGACTAACACACAGATTTTCTTATCGCAGGACACCTGAACAGAATGGAATTGTGGAGAGAAGAAATAGAACTGTGGTGGAGATGGCCCGAACCATGCTAATTGAAAGTCAATTACCAAGGAGGTTTTGGGCAGATGCAGCCAATACAGCAACTTACATAATCAACAGGGCCATGGTAAGACCCATTCACAAGAAAACACCCTATGAGCTTCTAAAAGGTAAGAAACCAAACTTGTTTCATTTCAGAATTTTGGAGCAAAATGTTTTATTCACAACAATGACAAGAAAGATTTAGACAAGTTTGAAGCTAAAAGCTCCCTTGGAATATTTTTGGGATACTCAGAAGTGTCTAGGGCATATAGGGTCTTTAACATAACAGACAAAAAGGTTGAAGAGTCTCCACACATTATTTTTAGTGAAAAGAAAGGTGTTTCTAACAATGAAAATTTTGACAGGGATTCCAATCATGATGGGGAATTCCTAGAAGACCAAGAAGAAGAGAACACTCAGCCAAGTGGAACAGTAAATCCTCCCAACCAGGAAGAGCCAAGAGAAGCAGGTGAGTCTTCAATAAATGTTAGATTTCTTAAAGATCATCCGATAGTTAATGTCATAGGCAATCCTGAAGATCCTCTCCGGACTAGGTCTCATTTTAGGAATGTGAATAATGAAGACTTAATTGCTTTAGTCTCACAAATTGAACCCAAATCAATAGAAGAGGCCTTGGCTGATCAAGCTTGGGTCAATGCCATGTGTGAGGAATTGGGCCAGTTCGAAAGAAATAATGTCTGGGAACTTGTTCCAAGACCAGATAATGTCAATATTATAGGAACTAAGTGGGTATTCAAAAATAAAATGAATGAAGATGGAATCATTTCTAGGAATAAGGCCAGATTAGTAGCCAAGGGCTACTGTCAGGAATTTGGTGTAGATTTCGATGAATCCTATGCACCTGTTGCTAGGATGGAAGCTATAAGACTGTTGCTTGCTTTTGCATGTTCAAAGAACATAAAACTCCAACAAATGGATGTTAAAAGTGCCTTTTTAAATGGAGTCATTAAAGAAGAGGTTTTTGTTGAACAACCCCCTGGATTTCAATTTTCTCCTCAACCTGACCAAATTTTCAGGTTAAACAAAGCCTTGTATGGTCTAAAGCAGGCTCCAACAGCATGGTAGGAAAGATTGACTGAATTTCTGATCAGCAAGGGCTACAAAAGAGGTAAAGTAGACCAAACTTTATTTACGAAGGGTACAAATAAAGATCTCCTCATAGTTCAGGTATATGTAGACGACATTGTGTTTGGATCAACTAAGCATGAACTATGTGTTGAATTCTCTAAAATGATGTCTGCTGAATTTGAGATGAGTTTGGTTGGTGAACTAAAGTACTTCCTTGGCTTGTAGGTACAACAGCTAGAGGATGGGTGCTTCATCAACCAGAACAAATACACAATGGAACTGTTCAAGAGGTTTGGTATGGAAAACCTGAAGCACATTACAACACCCATGGGTACCAATACCTCACTACATGCAGATGAGACAGGTAAAGAAGTAAATGCCAAGCTCTATCGAGGTATGATTGGATCTCTTCTTTACTTAACAGCTTTCAGACCTGATATACAATTCAGTGTAGGAATGTGTGCAAGGTATCAGTCTAGACCTACTGAATTACATTTAGCTGCAGTGAAAAGAATTTTTAGATATTTGTCAGCTACTCATTCTCTTGGTTTATGGTTTCCTGCGTCACACAAATTTGACTTAGTTGCATACACAGATGCTGATTATGCAGGATGTAAACTAGACAGGAAAAGCACTAGTGGTCATTGTGAATTTTTGGGTGGGTGTTTAGTGTCTTGGGGTTCCAAGAAATAACATTTTGTGGCCCTCTCCACTATAGAAGCTGAATATGTGGCTGCAGGGAGTTGTGGAACACAAGTCATTTGGATTAAACACCAACTTCAGGACTACCAAGTAGACCTGGGGTGCACACCTATCTATTGTGATAATACCAGTGCCATTAATCTTGCCAAAAATCCTGTTTTGCATTCACGCACCAAACACATAGAGATAAGGCATCATTTCATAAGAGATGAGGTTTCTAAAAATAATTTTGAACTGATTCATGTAGGCACAGATAATCAGATTGCTGACATCTTCACTAAACCTCTGGATAATGAAAAATTCACAATACTAAGAAGAGAATTAGGCTTATACAAATTGTCTTAATTGTGTAGTCTGTTCTTTTTGTGAGGGGGAGTTCTGAATGACAGTTGGTTAGCTTTCAGAAATGCTGTGAGTGAGGGGGAGCTGGTTGAGCTGTGAGAAGAAGTGTTCTTTGACAGATTCAAAAAGATTGACCAGATGTGTGTCTTTACTGGTTTTCATGACAGATCTAGTGTGGTTCTCTCAGACAGTAGAATGTCACTTAATTCTTAAGTCTATAAGTCAGTGATACTAAAGTCCAGTTAGAATCTTTCCTCTAGTATTCCTTCAGAGATCTGGATTAATTGTAAAAAGTATATCTTCCTACATTGTCAATGATTCTGGTTCAGGCCAAAACATGTATGTCTTGATATCTGACCCAATCAGCTTGAAATCTAGACTTCAAGATTCATTTCAAGTAATAGTCCTTCTGGTATTATTTTCAATCATTCCATCTCTTCAACACAAGGGATTAACTAAACAAACATGTCTTGTTTTGTTCACTGAGAAACTAGGAGCTTCATCAATGAAATGAATATTTCTCCTATGTCATGAGGTGTCAAATGCTTAAAATAAATGAAAAAGACATGACAGAGCAATGGTGGCTAGCTGGTGAGTAACTGGGGACTCTAGCCTCTAATCAAGGTGTTTCCTTATGTCAAAAGCCACAGTTACTAACTCTGCTCCTTTAATAATAAAAAAAAGGGGAAGTAATGAGGTACTCACTCTGAGTAACTGGGGATTCAGGCCTCTAATCAAGGTGTCTCCCTAATGTCAAAAGAGTGAATTACTAACTTACTCATTGATCTTCTTGAAAATCATCTCAAAAATTCCCTGTTGTTATGCAACTAATGGATTGCTTGTCTTCAATACCTTGAGAACACCTCTTTGACTTTGTCTCTTGTTATCTTTTTGGATTGTTGACAGTTCAGCTATATCTGGCCATACTTGTTAACTCCTGCTCTAAATCATACTCCATGTATGCTGATAAACTTTTCTATCATTCTATTTCTCTAGTGTGTACTGGAGTTCAAGAATCTACACTTGAGTTTAGCACCTCACTTATTTTCTTAAGACTTGCTTGTGCCTTTCTGCCCTAAGAAGTTACTGTACTTCTTCTTCATGTCTCCAGCACTTTCATATATTCTGCATTTCCTTTTGCTGATGTCAAAGGGGGAGAAGAGGTTATCCAATATCAGTAGATCATGTATTGTCATGAGTTGTGGGGGAGTATTGTTCATGAGCTAAGGGGGAGATTACCTTGTCATGTGATGGCTTTATCTGAGAATGGGTTGTAGGGGAGCTGAGAGTGAGTTGTGGGGGAGTGGTTTTTTTTGGAGAAAGAAGTGCTTCTGCAGTAGTGTTTAATTTGGCTGTGCTTCCACTTGCATTGAATTTGCTTTGATTGTTGAAACTACTAATTTCTTGTTAAGCTTTGATATTGCTTGATTCATAGTGTTGCCATCATCAAAAAGGGGGAGATTGTTGCATCCCTACGGTTTTGATGATGTCTCACACTATAAATCAATCTTCTATCTCTAGATTAATTCATGCTTCATCATGTAGGACTGTGCAGTTCATATGGTTGTCAGATAGATATGCACTACTTGATCATGTCTACACACTGTCTGCATAGTCTGGACAGTGATGGGTCGACGCCCCCCTTCTGATGGGTCGACGCCCCCTTTGCTTTCCAAGTCCATGCATTGGTCTTCATATTCAAAGTATGTACATTTGTCTTCACCTGAAGTCCATACATTGAACTTCATATTCAAAGTATGTACATTGGTCTTCACCAGAAGTCCATACATTGAACTTCATATTCAAAGTCTGTACACCCTAAGCTAAGGCTTCAGAGTCTGTACAGCCATTCCTTGAGATCAAGTCCATACAACGGCACTGTAGCTTGCATCTGAAGTCTATACATCCTTTCAAGGGGCCAAGTCTATACATTCTCCCGTTCATTTCTAAGTCTACACATCGCCTCACATCTTCCAAGTCTACACATCGCCTCACATCTTCCAAGTCTATACATCCTCAGTTGAACCACAAGTCTATACATCCTCAGTTGAACCCCAAGTCTATACATCGTCTGCCATTTCAAAGTCAATACATTGTTCTTCGTCTCACGCATCATGACCCAAAGTCTGTATAGCCTCTAGTCACAAACCAAGTCCATACATCGCCTTTTGCAAGCATTACCTCAAGTATGTACAGCATGTGCATTGCTTCATAACAAGTCTAGACATCCTGGTTGCATTCTAAGTCTACACATCCTGCCAGGTTGCACTTCAAAGTCTGTACACTGCGCTGCACTGTACAAGTCCATACACTGGCTGCACTGCACAAGTCCATACATTGGCTTGGGCATCCAAGTCTAGACATTGTTTCACTATTCATGCCTTGATTCGAAGTCTGTACAGCGAGCGGCGTTCATCGAAGTCTGTACACTACTTGGCGCTCACCAAGTCTGTACATCGTTTCAAGCGTTCCAATGTCTATACAAGGCTTACATCATTAAGTTTAGACATTGCACTGTAGCTTCCCTAGTTGAAGTCTGTACATTGCTGATCGAACGTAAGTCTATACGTTCCAACCTATTCCTACGTTCCTTCTTTAGCTACACCCTAAGTCTACACATTGGTAAAGTATATACATCGTTCATGCAAGTCTGTACAGCCAACGTCTTCATTGATTCCAAGTCTGTACACTGGTCCTCAGGCGTTCCAAGTATATACATTGGTTCAGGTTTACCAAGTCTATACAGTGCTTCAATAGTCTCCAAGTCTATACACCATTCCTCAAAGGCCAAGTGTATACATTGTCCATATGTTTAAATGTTTCTAGTCTATACATTGGATAGACTCGTTCATGCTTTGTTCATCTCAAGTCTGTACACTGCCTTTCACATGCACTCTTTAATCAAGTCTGTACAGTCCCTTGTTTGCAAGTCTATACACTCTATTCCTTCATATACTTCACAGATGTCTAACATTCCCCTTTGTTACGTTAATGCACTTTAATGCAAATCCATACACTGAGCTCGCATGAAGAACTTCAACTCTATACACTCTCACACTTGACACACTTGCCTAATTGACATCCCTAAGTCTATACACTCGAGGGCTTCATACACTTCACAGAAGTCCACACATTTCCTATGTTATGATAATGCATTATTCAGCTAGTCTATACACTGAGGTTGCTTGAAGACTCACAAGTCTATACACTCTCTCAGTGTACACACTTACTCATTTGATGTTCTAAAGTATATACATTCGTTGATATCTGACTGAACTAACTAATCACATTTCCTTGTCTCTGCCTACAGATGATTCAGGTCAATGATTGGGCACGTGAACCGAGGATGATGCCTGGCACGTGATCGGAGAATGCTCTGGAAAGGGAGGGAATGAGACCCACTCGTGTGAAGGCCTGAAAGTCAGGTCGAATGCCTTATAAAAGGTGCCTTCTGCGATTAGATGGACTGAACTGGAGAAAAAGCTGAAGAGCAGAATCCCTGAGCAGAAGAAGAAAAGAGAGAGAGCCTCCACGTTCCAGAAAGAAGATAGAGAGAAAAGATTTGAGAGTATTGCTGTGAGAGAAAAGTCTGAGTGAGAGAGAAGAGTCCAATTTGCTTTTTCGGAAGCTACATTTGATTTTGGTTTTTCTGAAACGATTGTTGTTCATCGTTGGTCTTGTTTACATTTCTGTTTTTCCTTTCATTTCTTCATATCTCTGATTTCGAGTTGTTACCCTCCAGTGTTTGGAAGGGAGAGTTACTCCGGTTCCCCTCTGGGCTGCAGAGGAAGAGAGATCTGTGATCTCTGGTTTTGCCAGTGACGGGTTGTCATTAGCAGGTTCCCTTCGGGTTGGAGGAAGGGAGAGCCATCTCCGGTTCTAGTCTTGCTGGTAGCAGGTCCAGGTGTCAAGCTCTGTGGGTAGCAGAGTTTGGTTGAGGGATTTATTTCCCTTGGTTGTTCAAGCTGTGTGGCAGCATTTTGTTCGCAGACCGAGTCTGCAGTTTTCTAGCAGTGGCTAGTGGAATCCTCACTCTAGTTGGAGTGAGGGGTGGATGTAGATTGTGGACTACAATCGAACCACCTTAAAATATCTTGTCTCCTCTGTGGTTTGCTATTATCGTTTGTGCTCTCATTCTGTTTGGCCTTGTGTTTGTGTGTGGACGGCCTCTTCCAATCGCACCTTATTATTGTATCTTAGTTTCTTACTGCGTTAGCTATATTGTTTAGCTATTTCTGAAGGGTTGTATTTTGAAGTAGTGATTTTCCGCTGAAGTTGTTCAAATCGGGAGTGATCTATTCATCCCCCCCTTCTATATCACTCTTCACTGCGCTAACATCAGTTACCACGTTCGAGGTGAGTGGGAGACACCCGAGGCGTAGTGTAAGATATTAGTGGACGCATCTAGCCTTGCTTCTTGTGAGAGTGTCACGCCCCGAGCCTTTAATTACAGCGGAAGACTCGCTCGGGGAGCATAAACAGCCGGCATGGTAAGCCTCTTGCAAGCAAGAATCAATCAGAGCGCGAGACAATCACACAAGTAAATGCAATTGCACATGATTTAATCAACTTCAACTTCATATCATAATGCTCAATATTCAAAGATACAATCACTAATTTGATTTTAATTCTACTAGACTCAAGAAATAGGAAAATTACATTGACTCAATCTAGACATTATAGACTTCCTAAGTCTTCACTCATCTTTAATCGTTCTCGGATCCGCTACCTGAATAATCCGAATCTGAACCCGACTCACTTTCATTTCCTGAAAAAGATTGGAAATAGGTAATGAGCACACTTGCCCAATAGGTATCTTCGCATCAACATGAAGGCACTATTAAAGTGATTATCATTTTCGCTCTAAATAAATAAGGTAAAATCATGCAATGCGATGATCATGCGATTAATTCAAAGTAACAAGACTATCATATACGATGGAATGAGAACAAGAATGAACTAGTAAGAATAGGACAAGAACATGATATTGGCCTTTCATGAACAAGAATATATCGAGAATGTACTAGCAAGTCACATATTCCTCACTTTAGCCTCTTATGCTTATGAGCAAGTGCTTCGTGAATTTATGTGGAATATCAAGCAAGAATGTCATGTTGTGCCGTGGATCTTCACTTATTTATAGAAATAGTACTCCCAGCGTAATGCGATGCCAGTAGCATCATACCCCATGGTTTATAAAATAGTATGTTTCCGGCAATCAGCCGAGGGGATTAGCATAGAGCCCTAGAACACAATCAGTGCTCGATCGCATCTTCAGTTATAAATTAAGCTACTTCCACGCAGTATAATAGTAAAGTATGGCCAAGAATATAGCACTTTCAACAATTCCATGATAACTAAAATCAATGAATGAATGCTTCAACATAAGAATGTAGGAGTCAAGAAATAGACTTTAAACAATGTCATGCTCATAGAAATAAATCGACAGCATAACGGTATTTTCCTTAACTTCCATTTCATTTAGATCAATTTAAGCAATATGGCAAGTTCTAGATCATCAAGGTTTGTCTAGAATCATTGGAATATCAACCCTTGGTCAAACCTTGGGTTAACATACACAAGCTATGTAACGGTCGTTAACTGGGCCGTTACACTATGTAACGCGCCACTAATGGGCCGTTAAAATGATCAGAGTCTAGAAAGATAAAAATAGACTCAGAGGAATGTGACGGTCTGGCACTGGGCCGTTACGTCAGCCTGACGGTCCAGTTCAAGGCCATTACTTTTAAAGAATCAGAAACCATGATAGTGCATTTCTAATTATTGGGCTTTAGTAGTACAACCAACTTGGCGTCCTAGTGGGAATCCCAAGCTCGCGGAGAATTACAGAGGCCTTGAAATAATGATTTTCTAGTCCATTGGAAGGAATATCTAATAGAGAGGTCCTCATGTCCAAGATTGTGTTCCTATAGTGTAAAGTGTGAACTAATGACAACATATCGGAATATGTGCCATGTACTTATGGAATTGACTCTATTGACAGAGAGAGATACGTATACTCAAATTTGAAAATCATGATGAAAACTCCGTCAATACAATATTTAAAAAAAGTCATTCTTTATAATAAAAAACTATATAATTTGGCTTCAAAAAGTAACATAACTCAAAAAAAGTGAGACCACAAAACATGCAATACCTATCATGAATGATCAAATAACCTTAAAATCACATGATCAGGTTAAAACTTAGGTAACTAGGCTTTAACAATAATAATATTGGTAGGTTATATTCTGTCTTGGGGTTGACAGAACACAGAGTATAACGGTCTGGAGATGGGGCGTCACTGTGATTGTGACGGTCAGGACCCAGCCGTTACATGAATTTAACGCATCTGTCCAAGCGCGTTATAATCAACCGTGAAACCCAAATCCAATCAGGGAGTATAACGGTCTATCGTGGGGCCGTTACATGGAAGTGACGGTCCTTCTATGATGCGTTACAGTCTCTGCTAACAGGAAACAACTATAGAAGCTAAGAGATCAACTCACATCATGTCTTTTATCAAAACATCATGAGTTTCTAGATATGTTAACAAAGTAAGGTTGTCTATAGGCATGGGTATTGGTGAATAGATGGATAGTCAAGTCTTTAATCTTTAGTTAGGGCTAAGGGAAACATGATATGCATAGAACCAATAAAACAAGAAATTGATGATCTAGCATGCATGAAATCCAATCAAAACAGAGGCTCTTAGTCCTATGTTATTTTTGCCGTTCATGAGATAACCTACCTCTTACTTAGACTGTAGTTCCTAAATTTGGTAGAGAACCTTGCCCTAGATCTCCTCCTTCTCTTGTGACTTTTCCAACAACTTCCTTGGGCTCTAACTCCACGACCTCTTGACCTAAAGATGTGAAATTCGGAGGGGAGTTAGTCTAAAGTATTGTGAACAAATTATTCTAAAGAACTTACCTGAGATAATGACTCCTTACCTTGCTTCCTTACGCCCAAAAAGTAAGGGTCGCACAGTTCAGAACTATGCCCTATTTATAGAGTTTAGACTAGGTTTTGAGGATTAGATCGAGTTTAGAGTCCTTGTTTCCTAATCCCTAAGAGTCCTTAGAGTCTTTACAATCCTTCCCAAGTCGATCCCTAGCGGATAGGAACATCAAGTTCCAATCTTTTCATGAGTTCCTTCGCTTACGGAACTAACAGGTTTGTAACGGACTAGGACCTACGCGTTAGGGTTATGTGGCGGTCTCGCGATAGACCGTTACATTACTTGTTCCTAGAGTTCAAAGGAAATCAAACTCTTTTAGTTTTCTGGTTCATAGTGTAACGGTCGAGACACCGTACGTTACACGGCTGTGACGGTTAGGCTATAGACCGTTATATGTGTCGTGGATAGAGTTCAAACAATTTAAAACTCTTTTGATAATTATCCATTAACTTATCTTATATATTCTAGTATTTATCCTTAGTATCCGTGGATAGACTTAATTACCTTCTAGAATGTGGGCCAAACTTAATGGGCCAGAGTTAAAACCTTTTGGACTTTAATTAAGTGGGTTGGGTTAATTGATTAACATCGCTTGGCCTCATAATGACTTATTAATTTTAAATAAACCATTTATAAATTTATTTAGGCCTTTATAAATTTTTGAAAATTATTTAAAATTTCTGGGACACTACAGAGAGGGTACTTCTGTCATATGACATATGACCCTCGTGGCTCGTGTGGTTCTCGTGCAGCGTGAACCTCTTGACTGTGATTTTGTCTCATGATTCGAGGTTGAGTTCCCGTCTGTGTTGACGTGGTACTTCGGGTGGTTTGTGTCCTCCTGACATTGTAGCTTTACCCGTAGTCAGTGCAGAGTACATGACAGTGAGGTTGTGTATGTGTTGGTGCTTTTAGAAAGTGTGGTCTTGAGTTGGGCTTTGTCACTGAGGACGAGCCTACATGATAGAGGTGTCGTGGTGCTTCCTAGATGGGCAGCCAGAGTTTCATTGTGTTGGTTCGGCAATTCCTGACAGGGAGATCAGGTTTGCTTTCCTTATCGATAGGAGTAGCTTGTAGCTTAGCCGTGTTTTCTTCGACTGTTGTTGTTACGGTTGTTGCTTTTGTTGTTGTTGTTACTCCTACTACTGTTACTTCTATTGCTGTAGTTAGCACTGTTGTTTAACCGCTGTTGTTTCGTGGTGGGGATCCGTGGGACCCCTACTAAGCCAATGAGACGAGACTCACCCCTGTTCTTTCAGGTGTAGCGATTCTACCTCGAGGTTCGGAGGTGCAGTGTTGTGGTTCTTAGTGCCAGCTTTGCCTGTGTTAGGCTACACCCGACGTGAGAGTACGTTTCTCTTCTTGTAGACTGTACTTTATTTTGGACTGGACTCTCTTAGCTCTGTAGTTTATTTGTTAATTAAAAATATAATTTTATTTCTATTAATTTAACAGTCCTGTTCATAGTTGTTTCCTACATTTATTTTAAATTTCAATGTACCTCCACACACCGTACTAACCATTCCGAGCTTTCTCGCTCGTGGGTGGCCTCTCAAGATCCAAGTGGTATCAGGTTCGTCCAGTATCTGGGTTCTGGGTCGTTACAGATTCATGCAAGACTTTGCTCGAATTGCTCTTCCGATGACCAAGTTGTCAGGTAGAGGACGTGCCTTTCATCTGGACTGATGAGTGTGAACAAAGTTTTATGGAGCTGAAGAGATTGCTTACCACTGCTCTAGTTCTTGTGCTGCCTTCTGGTTCTCGTGGCTTTGTGGTGTGCACTAATGCCTCCAGGGTAGGTTTGAGTGTAGTTTTGATGCAAAATGGTAGGGTGGTAGCTTATACGTCCCGCTAGTTAAAGCTGCATGAGGAGAATTATCCCACTCATGACCCTGAGTTGGCAGTCATGATTTTTATAGTGAAGATTTGGAGGCACTACCTGTATGGAGACAAATTTAAAATTTTTATTGACCAGCAGAGCTTGAAATATGTGCTAACTCAGAAGGATCTCAATCTCAGGTAGAGGAGTGGATGGAATATTATGGACGCTTAAAAGTTGGCACTGAAAGCCAAGCAAAAACAATTGAAGAGAAGAAGGAAGAAAAGCCTCGAACAACAGGCTGCATCGACACAGCTCGCTAGCTGCGTCGATGCCCCTGAAGAACGAGACAGAAAGAGCCATTCTGGCTCACTGCCGGCGTCGACGCACAATGCCACTGGCATCGATGCAGGCTTGAAAAGTTAGCTACTGGGCGTGCTAGATAAAGGGATGCGTCGACGCACAACCCCAGCTGCATCAACACATCTGAAGAATAAAGAACAAAAAAAAGCGGCCAGACATGACAAGCTGTGTCGACGTAACTTACGGGCTGCGTCAACGCACCCTTAGTGGCGCGAGAAGACTGTACCCACTACGAGCGTGATCGCGACACGTGTTCCATAAGAACTTCGATCAGGGGACCCTTCCAGAAGGCCGTACGACCCATACAGGGACATGGCTGGGAGATCTCCAATCATTGGAGATTCCTCAGCCCTGCCTTGGGGGAGAAGAAGCCCTCGTGTTGCTATAAAAGAAGGGCAACGCCCTGAAGAGAATCCCCCCGTGCTGGCTGCTATTCGAAGCTTCCTAGAGGGTGATCCCAGAGCTTTTCTGCAAGCACTCCCGTGCAAAGAAGGAGAAGAGAGTAAGAGAGAGAGAGAGAAGGCGCAGCCTGGGGAGGGAGAGGAGTCAATGCTCCGCCCTCCCCCTTCTTTTTTCTTTCTTCTGCTATGCGATTCTGTAATGTTTCTTTTTTGTTTGATCACTTCTCAGACTCGTTGGTCTTGGGATAATGTATTCCTTTTGTCTGAAATGAATAGAACGAGCGTTTGGTGCTTGGATGTGAATATTATTGTTCTTGTAGATTTCATTCCAATCCCCATTCCCCCAGTCCGCTGTGATTCTACTGTTATGTTCTTCTTTTCCTCTTTTTTTTATCGCTTGGAGGAAAGCTCTATATCGTAAGGGGAGTTTTGGTCCAGCCTATCCAGCAGCAATGGATTGGGTCTGGGTCCTGGCCCTCCTAGCCTACTAGATGAGAGTCCGCTCTGGGATCTCACTCTACTCCCCAGTCTGGGACACATGTCGCAACTGTCCTGGTCCTCACAATGATGCCCTTATGGGCAATATTAATTTCATAATCCCTTTCCCAAATTACCCATATGGGTCCAGGCTGCCTGTTTTTATTATAGATTCTTGCTGTGCACCCAATGTGCATGCTCTTTGTTTGATTAATGTTCATGCTTCTCTCTGAGTTCAGCATAGGAATCCTGGGGAAATGGCCATCTGCATCCTCACCCGAGCTCATGGGTTGTGGGGACTCTGGCTCAATCCTTAACCTGCTGAAATCTATGTTCCTGCTGCTCTCTCCTCTACTCAATCCTAGCCCATTAAGGAGCTGTTGTTCATCACATGAGAATCACTCTGGCTTTCATGCCAATCACATACGAGCACCCTTTCTGTTTGCTTGAATGATCAGTGGAGTTATGTTTCCTCTGAACCTTATGCTGGCATGCATGCTGAATGCTGTTCATTATGGCCTTAAGTCCCCGTTTGGGGCATAGGTTTGCTAGCTCTCCCCCAGCATGATCTGTGTTCCCATGTACTGGGGCAACAATGCACGTCTGTCGCTTCTTTTTCCATGAACATAGACCCGTCTTTGGGGGAAGGGATACATTATGGTTTTACACCGATCAGAGTCTCATGCAACCACCCTTTCATCCCCAGGAATTTGCTTCTCTATAGCATGATCTCTTGAGGACACTTCATCGAAGGGTTGGATATTAACGGCCATGGAGCCGACAACAATGAAATGCATAATGCAGTTGGAAATGATGTAATCCCTGGGTTAGTAGAGTTCCCCTTGTAGGCTAGTCCTTAGGATTTTCTCTGCCCAATTTTGGGATATAGAGTAGCCACTCTTGAGTTACTCTGATTTCAGGGGTCATCTCGGAATCTCTGTGGATGTGCTTCCAATTTTTCACCCCCAAATGCTCTGGTCTAGGGGAGGTGCTGCCCAATTTTTTTCAAGGCTATGGACTTAACAAAAATTAAACTAATGACAATACCATGAACAGACACAAGAACAACGCTAATAAAAAATATGCATGCACATGACCAAATGCACATGCTGCACTGGCAACAGAAACAAAGAAAAGACAATCTGCTTAAAAGGAAATGAAAAGAAGAAAGAAAAGAATAAAACAAATGAAGTAATCCCTGGGTTAGTAGAGTTCCCTTTATAGGCTAGTCTTCGGAATTTTCTCTGCCCAATTTTGGGATATAGAGTAGCCACTCTTGGCTTACTCTCATTTCAGGGGTCATCTCGGAATCTCCGTGGATGTGCTTCCAAATTTTCACCCCCAAATGCTCTGGTCTAGGGGAGGTGCTGCTCAATTTTTGTCAGGGCTATGGACTTAAACAAAAATTGAACTAATGACAATAACATGAACATACACAAGAACAATGCTAATAAAAAATATGCATGCACATGACCAAATATAAATGTTGTTCTGGCAACAGTGACAAAGAAAAGACAATACACTTAAAAGGAAATGAAAGGAAGAAAGAAAAGAATAAAACAAATGAGTGGCAGACAATGAACTAATACTAATCAAAAAGATAAAAAGAAAATGCATGAACATATACTAATCAAATAGATAAAAAAAGACTACATGAACATATAAAGAGCAATGCTGAGAAGAACCAATCTGAATGAGAACTTGGCCGTATGAATAAAGTGTTGTGCTGGTAGCAATCGGCAAGAAAATTACCGAAGGAATCTAAACAAAAGAAAGAAGAAAAAGAATAAAAGAAAAGAAAATCAAAATGTGCTCATAAGTGCATTAGCATATGCATTCATGCATTCTCTAAACCTTGAACGGCCTGAGGCCTGCTGCAACAGGAGTCGACTCTTTGGGTCGACTCCCCTTGAGTCTGGCCACCATCTAGTGAACATGTCATGCTAGGGAATAAAAACCAAACACCTTGTATACACCATGTAACTTGCATAAACATTTACTAAAATTTTGTGAGCGTGATTGAAATCACCCCTTTATGCATTTCTCAACATCGAGCAGTTCATCAGCATCCAAAATAATTCGTGTATGCATCGTGAGTGCGGATCAAACCCTGTGCATATGCCACCCATGCATGCTTGCAAAATCACTTCCTGCATTTCAAATGGAGCTTAACTTCCTTGCTAAACAAACAATGCATTAATGCATGCTATACACAAAGAAGAAATAAAAGAAAGAAAACCCAAAGCATGAAACAAGAAAAGAAAACTGGAGTTTAACACTCCTCGAGCTTCCAGGATAAATCTACAACCTGAACAAACCAACAAACGAATGAAGAAGAGGTATTCTACTCTCTGGCACGGGCTGCGTCGACGCAGCTCAGTTTTGTGTCGATGCAGCGTGGCACCCTGTGAAGTCCCTAGCATGTTGCGCCGACGCAGCCAGCGCTGTGCATCGACACGATAGCCTGCACTGGCCTCTTGAAGGCTTGGCGTGTCGACGCAGCTAAGGCCCTACGTTGACGCAGCGGCCTTTTGCCCTTTGCGCGTTAAAAGAAATAAAAAGAAAGAAAGGAAAGGAAAAGAAAATAATAAAATAATAATAATAAGAATAACATCAATAATGATAATAAAAAAATAATGATAAAATAATCTACAAACAAAAAAACAAAACAGAACAAAGAATGAACAAAAAATACGGTAATAAAAAAGTGATAGAAATGAAAATGGCATGAAGCCTGATAATGATCAATAACATTTCACTCGGGGCTCCTCCCCTCCCTTGGACCCTATGCAAAGGGGATATTAATAAGGCCTTTATAGGTCATGCTTGAACCTTGGGGTCATCCCATCATGGTCATGACTTGATTCTGCTCTGGGCCTATAGCCCGCTATGTTTAAACATGCTTCCATTGAGATCTAATCCCGAATATCAAGCTTGCCACATTTCTGGCAGACATTTGGCTTATAAATTGGGACTCTTGTCCAAGCATGAATTTGTCAATTAATGACTGGATTTGTTCAAATATTTACTCCTCAATGGGGGATGGTTTCACTGAAATTCAGAATTTTCATTAACTCTTTTCACCAATATTAAATTTAGGCCCGAGGGCCCCTTCTCCTGGCATTTAATCAAAGGTTTTCTCCCATCCCAGGAGATGTAATTAATCTCGTGACCTTTATGGCACGTCGAGTTTTAATCTCGACCCGATACTCACATCGTCTAGATAGTCAGACGGACCACACCCGTGGTTTCAGACCCTCCTAGTCTTGAAGCCCGAATAAATTATCACTTCAGTGACTGGCACGCCCATGCACTTAATAAAACCAAATAAGCCAAGAATGAAAAGACCGATCAAACGAATAAAAAGATGACTGTATCGAAGAGTGCATCCAATAGGTTTGGGACGCCCGGTGGGACTTTACCTCCTTTCATATTCTCGCCAGGATTAGGGGCCCAACGGCCTCCTAAAAACTAACTCCTTTAATCTGAAATTGCATGTTGCATTCTGAAAAGTGCGATGCCTATTTCCTTTGGACCATTGGTGGTTGCTGATCATGCCAGGTATGGCTACCTGGTCGTGCCCATGAAATTTGGCGACTTACCGCTAGTGGTCAGCTTCCCCAACTTCTTGGGGGTAGCGTTCGTCGAGCTCCTGGATGTCGAGGAGATGGAACCAGTCATTGCTGCAAAGGCGAGCACAACCGATGTTGCTGCGGTGGGCTGCTTCGTCCACCACATCCACTCCCGTGCTTCCCACAACAAGAAGCGCTCACCAGCTGCCAGGAGGGCGGCCCCAAAGAACACCAGCGTACTACAAGGCCGGCTTGTTGTCCCTAGATGCACACGAGGACAAGAAGGGGGGTTGAATTGTCCCCGCCAAGCGTAATTGTAGTTTTTAAAATTGACGCAGCAGAATAAAAACAACTACCAACACAAAATATAATGAAATGAAATTTAAGCTCTACATGAACCAGTTCTCTCGAACTCTCCACTCTCACACGATAAAGATGAACAATAGGAACAAGCAAACCACAAACACACAGTGCGAGATATATTTTTTAGGTGGTTCGAGACCACGACGGGCTCTCTACGTCCACCCCTCACCAAAACGGTGAGGATCCACTCGCTTCAAACTGAAGCGCACGGAGCTTACGCTCCAAACACACGGAGACGTCGTCTCCTACACGATCTGACAACAGATCAAGACACACACACACACTGCTAGAAATGTAGCACTCTTCACATACACAACTGTACACATACGATTCAACACACACAAATTCAGAGTTTAGAAAGATAAAAATATGTTCAGTACATGCTCATAAACTAAATAGAAATCATCAGAAAATATGTAAAAAGGTTACAGAAATGTATTCTTATATGATTAAGGGCCAGGAATCTTTTTTGCTTGATGCTTCCATAGTGGGGGGGTCGATCTTCAACTAAAACGATGACGAACGAACTTCTCCTTGGAGATACAGCTTCGTCGGGGCTTGAATGCTTGAGAAAGGATGCAGATCTTCAAGATGACCACCTAGATAGCCCCTACAAAGTAGAAAATGTGAACACTTCAAGAGAAACACTCCTCCTCTCCCACCTGCGGCCACAACCCTTTTCCTTGTTCTAAAAGAGATGAAATTCACAACTCATATATATGCCCTCAACAAGATGTATAAAATGACCACAAATGCCATGCAAAACCCTTGTAAAACAAATCCTAGTATGTGTATGATAACCCTAGGGGCAAGGGGGTCAAGTATGAACCCAAATGGATTGGGCTAAATGGGTTTCGAACACAGCTAAATGGGCACGTTCGATGTAAACGGTTGACCGAAGTTGGCCATCGGTCGACCAAATTGTAACTCATTTTTGACTGGCGTGCTCTTGCGAATTCGGTCGACCGAACTGTGACTCCATTCTGTCCAGCCAGCTCTGGCTATTTAGGTCGACCGAAGCCTACCTTTTGGTCGGTCAAAATCCTGCAGATTGCTCAAAACATGGAAAATTCGTTAGATTCAAATTCGATGGCCCCAATTTAAGGTTGCATGAAACACATTTATGAAACATTAAGAACACATGAATACTATTCATGAAAGCACTTTGAAAGCTTAATTATCACAACTAAAGATCAAGAACTTATAGCTATGAATTTCTACAAAATGAATGAGCATCATGATACCAAATTTTACCAAGGTTATTGTGAAAATCTTAAATGAGTATGAACCTTGAAAATCCCATGCATAAAATCATTTGAAAAGGATTCTTCTGTTTAAACTAATCACACCTTTCAATCTATTGATCAATGTCAAACCAATTCATATACCATAAATCAATTCCACAAGATCAAGCACATAAGAACCCATTCACAGCAGACCAAGTCGACTTCCCATGGAGGCAAGTCGACTTGCTTTAATCTCCCTGAAGTAGAAACTGGAAATAGCCAATAGATGTCGACTTGGCTTGAACAGAAGTTGACTTGGCTTGAATAGAAGTCGACTTTGCTTGTTACAGAAGTTGACTTTTCTTGAACAGAAGTCGACTTAATGATAAATATTAGAAATGCAAGGCCTTACCAGTCTTTTCTGATAAATATACATGTCGTTTACTACCTGTTTGAATTGTGGATGGCAAGGTGCTTATCCATGCAAGCATTTGACTTTTAAATGATGTCCACCATGAGTTAGTTCCTGCAATGCAAGATAATTAAATTTGCATAAGCTCCTTAATCATCAATCATCTTTCAATGGACAATCTTCACAACACATGCACACAAGCATGCACACAAGATTTGTCATCATTAAAACTTAATCATCAATCTCAACTAGGGGATTCAACAATCTCCCCCTTTTTGTTGATGACAAAACAACTGATGTGTGCAAGATTTTGAAATGACAATTTATTGACAAACTATGAACATGTATGAGAACTATGAACATGTATGAAGAACATGTATGAGAACTATGAAGTATCTAGAACTGAAAATGCACTTTGTTCTCCCCCTTCTTGTCATCAACAAAAATCGACGGACAATGGGGTTATTAAATCTGTTATGTACATGTATGATCTAGAGATGTGTCTATGTGAAATGAAGTATGAAATTATTCATGCAAGCAAACACACATGAAAGACAATCAAACAAGTAATACTATAACTTCCCCTCAGTGGGGTAGAAGGATAGCAAGTGAACAATAGATTCAAAACCAAATTATGAGACATGAAGCATAATAAAAAAAGGTAGTGCATGCATAAACTAGAAGCACTGCATAAACCATGATAAGAGCAAATTCAAAGTATACATTCATCACAATAGTACCCAAGAGTGAAATGTGAGTCAATGAGCAATGAGCTTCAAAATGTATGGATATGATCAGAATTTCTAAAGAACACTAGAGGGTTATTTCCTCTCTACAAGTCCATTTTAGATCCTCGACTATCGGTAGCTTCGCACAACCCCGCTTTTTTATTTCTTTTATTGAACTTCACCATTCGGCACGAGTCACATCATATGTCTCAATGGGGATTCTTGGGTACTAGGATTCATCATGCATTGTAGATTTTTGCTTCACCATTCGACGTGAGTTTTCTCATTTATTTCAGTGGGGATTCCCGGCTACTAGGTTCCACATTCTACTAATTGATTATTTGTGGGGTAGGCAGCTTTTTCCTCATGATTACTCTTAATTTCCATGTGGAGATTTAAGTTCCCTATAAAGTGTTGAGAAGAAATTTTGAAATCTTTATCGATCAAAGTTATTTGCATCATTATGTGCAAAGTGTGTGGGTAATTACTTTGTATGTTAAAAATGAATTTGTCATAACATAGCTATGACTCCCCCTAAATATATGCACAGTTGGCAACAAATCCTCCTCCTTTGTATATGTCATGATTCACAAATGATCAAAATCATTGCATTTTATCTATCAAGGAGGTAAGGTCTTAGAAGATTTTAAGAAAAAGTTTTCTAGAATATATACATACAATCAAGCAAGGATTTGGAAATATATTCATACAAGATGATTTCCGGTACGTGGCGGAGATGAAGGTCCGAAGACCCAACTCTCACATGGTGAGTGTTTTCCGGTGGACGTAATCCACCCTTCCACAATACACCATTTGAAATACCGAGTAATCATGGCATTCAAGCATGTAAGTATATAAAGTATATACAAGTATATGCATGTAAGTGAAATGACGATGAAGAATTATTCCTATTCACAAATATGCAAGGATATGTGCATTATGAAGCATGAGATTGAGTGTGTTTTCTATGTTTGCAAAACTGAACTATTATTTGTAAAATGAAGCAAAAGTGTGTATGTTATTCATCTAAACTGCAAATTCCTAATTCTCTTCTTATTCTTGTGAATTTTTTAGGAGTCAAGGGTTTAGTAAAAATATCTGCAAGTTAGTTTTCAGTATTTACATGTGTAAGCTCAAAATGACTCTTATTTACATGATCTCACAAAAAGTGGTTTCGAATCTCTATGTGTTTTGTGCGAGAATGTAAAAATAGAATTTTAGAAATATTAATGGCAGAGGTGTTATCACAAAGAATGGGTGTGTTATTTAAAGAAATACCAAAATCAAGTAATTGCTGTTGGATCTATAGCACTTGGGCTGCACAACTGCCTACAGCCATGTATTGGGCTTTAGCAGTTGACAATGCCACTGTATTTTATTTCCTAGAGGCCCATGAGACCATGCAACCTCCAAGAAATTGACAATACTCGCTCGTGCTTTTACGATCCACTAAATACCTAGAATAATCAGAATCAGTGTAAGCTATCAATTCAAAATTGCAACTATGCGAAAACCAAAGATCAAGATCTGTTGTGCCTATCAAATATCTAAAAATCCTTTTGACTGCTAACATGTGTGATTCTCTTGCATCGGATTAAAATCTTACACACATGCAAACACTGAACATGATATCCGGCCTACTAGTAGTCAAGTACAGTAAAGAACCAATCATTCCTCTAAAAAGTTTCGGATCGACATGTTGTGTCCCTATGTTTTGATGATGACAAACTATGACTCATTCATGAGTCTTCATGCCTTTGATGATGTCAAGTTCTAGAAGTCTTGTGTGAGTATGTGTTTATGATATTTGATGTTAATAATCTCATACTCTTAATTTGGCATATTTTGGCATCAAGATTAAACCAACAGTGTTCATGAGTTCTTCAAGTTGCTCTGCAGCAACAACATTTCAAAGTCAAGGTTGAAGTCAAAGTTGATTGACCAATTTACTTATTTTGGTCAACCGAAGTGATTTGCAGATGTTCTAGCACAAGGGTGACAAAGAAAAGCTTTTGGGGAGCAAATATGTTCTAAGGTTGACAAATGGACGAAGAACAGTGAAAAATAGATCAAACAAAGTTGATAGATGTGGGAGATGGATTTTATTAAGAATATATATTTTATTATGGGTTTATTTGGTTTATTTATTAGAGATTTATTTACGCAAGGCGTGCCAGTCACTGAGTGACAAATTTATTATGCGCACCGTCTGACTAACCAGACGATTATGGGTGATCGTGTCGGGACCCAAAACCCGTCGTACCATGAAGGCTACGACGTTAATTACATCTCCCCAGAAGAGAGGAAACCCTTGATTAATCGCCAAAATAGAGAGGCCATGGGGCCCGTAGAATATGTAAAGGATGTGATTGCATGCGAGCACACAACATGGTAGTACTTATTTATTAGGCTGGCTCCCGGTACAGGGCGGAGAATTTAGGTCCGAGGACCACCATCACGCATAATGAAAGCCTCTGGCTGGGCGTAACCCGACTTTCCGCTAATCACCATTTGACATACCGAAGAGTCAGATCATGCAGGCATACAAGGCGGTAATATTTAGTATTATTGTTCATTGTTTATTTGGTCATTTATTTGTAAATTTAAGGAAGACTTTGACAATCCCTGTCACTCGCAGGGCTGCCGATTAGTCGTTGCCTTTTCATTTTGAGACTACTCATAGTGTTACGGTGCATACATATGGGCCCATGGGGTGGGCCGAGTATGACTGTATTCGGGTAGACTCGTGTATTATCGGGACAATGTATGCCAGGGTATGACAAATTTGATATTTGAAAATAAAGGGGATGCGGTTAAAACCCGGTCGAGACGAACTGAATTCAACGGCTTATCGGCCCAAGACAAGGTCATGTCGTGGCCATAATGGGATTAATCCCGTGGTGCAGACACGACCTGTCAGGGGGTCATCAATATTCCCATGCCCGGGGTCTAGAGGAGGTGAGAGCTATGGAGTGGACACGGTCATGCTCATTATTCTCTATTCATTCTTGTTATTATTTTAAATGTATGAATGCACTCCTTTTCTTTTTAAATTCTTTGTTCTTATTTTATTTATATCATTCCCCTTTTCATTGTTCATTTATTATTATTATTATTTATTTATTTGTTTGTTTATTTGATATGATTTTATTATTATTTTTTTATTAGATGCATGCATTCTTTATTCCCTTTATTGACATTTATTTGACACGTATTTGACAATTATTCATTCATCATTTTTGTTGTTGTACATTTATCACTTTTATTAATGTTATTGTTATTGTTATTATTATTTTTTTGTTTATTTATCACTTTTATTCTTTTATTTAGCCTTTATTTGTCCATTGTATATTTATTTTTTTTATCTCTCACTTTCACCTCTATTATATCTTTTATCTTTTTTTTAATACATGTGAGATGTTGTGCATGTATAAACGTGAGTGGGTGACGGTTTGTTTACACTCATTATTATTTTATTATTTTTATTGCACAAATGTGTAATGCATGCAACGTGTACGTGTGGCATATTAAATGTCTTATGAGTGCATGTTATGTACGCTGTGTATATTACATGTTGGAACCTTTAAAACGGCGCCGTCCCCTTTTTTTTTATATTATGACATGTGTATAAAGAGAATCGAGAGGGTGGATATAAGAGTGCTACGTAGAAACGGCGGGGACTTCGTGGAAATGGTGAAACGGCGCGGTGATTGTGAAAAGAGATGAACGGCGCGCCATCTACTTGGAATTGGGATTTCAAAGAATTTGAGTGTGCTGTTAATCCGGTGTGGGGGGATACCGTGCCGGTTTACACCGCGCCGGGTAACGGTGAGGTTTTGTTTTGTTTTTTTTGTTCATTTTATTATTTATTTATTATTATTATTATTATTATTTTAGTTGTTATTATTATTATTTTATTATTTTATTTTATTTTTATTCATTTTATTTATATTCTCGATTTTTGCAAATGTCCGGGCAAAGATCCGGTAGCATCCCCCTAGACCCGGAGTGTTCGGGGAAGAGTGGAGGCATGTCCACGGAATGGGGTAAGCTCCTTAAAGGCCCGGGGGCCAGGCTCGGTGACCGGCGGACCCGAATGGACGGAGACCCTGACGGCGGGCCTACGAGGGATACCGATGTGTCCATGGGTTATCCAAATCAGGGCAGTGTTCGCCATTAAGGCGGTTTAATATTCACTCGGAGAGTGATCATTTAGAACGGCATGAGAAACAAAGCCTTAAAACAGCACGGTTGCAGTTAAACCGGCGTAAAACGCTTAGGAAAAGGGATTAAAACGGCATGGGAACCGTAGGTGTAGGCTTAAAACGGCACCACGGGTGCATAGGTGTAGGCTTAAAACGGTGCCACAAAAGGTGGAGAGGGGGAGGTTAAAACGGCGCCACGTAGGTGAAGAGGAGGAGGTTAAAACGGTGCCACGAAAGGTGAATAAGAGGAGGTTAAAACGGCGCCACAAAAGGTGAAGAGGAGGAGGTTAAAATGGCACCACAAAAGGTGAAGAGGGGGGCTTTAAAACGGCACGCTCACCTTATGGCGCGCTGGAATAGGGCGCGTCGTATTAAGGCGCGCCGGATGATCGTCACGTCGGTTTAGCCCGCTTTCATGGAAATTGAAGTTTTATTGGTTTATTTGGACTTGTTAAAACATGTTTTTAAAGATTTCAAAAGTTTATTAAGTTATTTATTCAACAGATCGGCCCCGGGCCATTCAGAAGTTGAGTCACAGGCTCGCACGAGGTTCATACTCGGGCGCGGCGATCATTCCGAGTCAAACTCGTTCGAGCAGAAATTTCGACAGTATCTCTCCATCCCGGAGGATTTGTTGGGAAGAAGCGGTGAGTACTCACGTGGCGGAGCAACCCCTGAAAAATCAGGTGGCACAACGGCGGTCAGGAAACCCGAACGGATAGGAAAACCCTGAGGGCTAGCCTACTAGAGGCACCAAGTCCGTGGGCGAGAGTGAACGAATGAGGTGACTCATTATGGGAGTGAAAACCCCGAGGGCTAGCCTGCGAGGGGCACGCAACCCGAGTCAACACAACGCTCAAATCGGGACGACCGGTAGAGGAAGGAAACCCCGAGGGCTAGCCTACAAGGGGCACGTAACCCACGGCCACCGCAAAGTCCATTAAGGACCGTGGATTTGAACTATAGGGCTTAGTCCCGTTACTGTGCACTCAATGGCCTGAAGGGACACTCATCATCAACGGATGAGCCCCTGTCGACCGAGTGGCTAGTGTAGAAGATTGGGGGAATATTCCCCTCCTCGGGTCTTGGAGCAATGCTACAGAGCAGACTCCCGAATTTTGGGATGCGAACGGAGTGGAAAGAGAGGCATACGACATCGTTCGACGACAAGTGGACAAACGAGTTGTTAAGCATATATTAGAACAGTGATGCCCGCGGGTTGAAGGAGTTAACACTTACGTGTTATATGGTTAGCATACAGATCTGGGGAAGGGATATATAGGTTATGTTCGCAAAACCAACAGGGGCTCGGCACAGGATGAACGGGGATGTTAGAAGCGATCTTCCCCTCCCCTCTGGCCTATGAGGAAGGGTGCAGGGAAGGCAAAGGGTTTGATCCCTAGACAGGGGTGGACGGAGATACGCACATAAGTGTGTCTCCGACCACAAGACTCATAGCACACGTAATATAGGGCTCGACCATTGCATTGGAAGAGAGAGAAGCCCCAGGGAGGGGGGGGGAACGGTTCATGTAGCCCAGGGGCATATCCAGCGTCGGGGAAAATAGATACGGGAACCATGCGCGCCGGGAAACCATTAAATGCACATTTGAGAGAAAATGAGAGAGAGTAGGAAAGATAGATATGGCACCGGGCACAATCTCATTCCATTCATTCCATGAACGATAGGTAGATGTATACAGCATACGTTCTGGCGCCGGCGTTGTCGCTCAGCCGTCGTTTACATTAATTGAAAGAAAACGTTGCAAGTGAAGAGAAGGAGCAACAATAATGGTGAGGGGGGGAGGCCATGCTCGTATCATCGCCCCTCCCCCATTTCACTTACATTATATCAAGAGAAGGAAACAAAAGGGGGAATCGACGGGAGGAAAACCACGGAAACCCACCTAAACCGTTTCTCCCAAAACAGAGTGTCAGATCTGGCTCTTTTTCTCTGGCTCCGGAGGGCTTCGGGCGAATGGACAGAGGAGGTTGGTGGCGGCTCTCAGTGGAAACCCTTCTTCTCCCCCAAGACTTCTCTCTCTCTCTCTCGAACGAACAGCCTCTCTCCCTTCGTATTGGCTCTCTTCTATTTTTCTTCTCCTCTTCCTTTTTTTCTCAGTTGGTCGAACAAGTGTTGCTTTATAGCAACCAGTTAATCCGGCGCCACGGAGGGGCGCGCCGGTGAACATGGCGCCGGGGAAGGAGCTTCTGCAAAGCTTTTGCGCGCCGGAATTGGTGGTGACGGGGAAATGTTCCCTAATTGGTTTTGGCGCGCCGGAATTGGTGGCGCCGTTTTAAGGGGCGCTGATGGGGACATCGAGGCAAGACCGTCCGCATTTTGTTTGCATTTATGTCCTTTCATATTTGTATGTATACCCTTGGGTAATATGGGTACGCAATTGTAGGTCTTAGTGGGTTTATTTGTAAAATTCCCATGGGCCCAAGCAAGGGGACCCTCAGCCCTTTCCCATTGGTCCACCTAGACCATGTGGGGCTGGTCAACCATCCTAGGTGGCCTTCTAGAAGAGTTGAATGTCAATTGCCACATGGGTAGACAAATGGGTAAGAAATTTCATGGTAGGCTACCTACCATTTCAAACTTGCCCCCTTGTCTCCCCTTGGTCAATAGGCCGCCCCTCCCCTTGTATTTTTTATTTAATTTTTGTGTGTGTTTGTCACACTTGATCCCAACCATCCAATCCCCTCCCCTAGATCTAATGGTGTAGATTAGGTTTGATGTAAGGCATATAAAAGGTTGTATTTTCCATTTGTTAGCATTAATGAAGAGAAAAATTGTTGGAATTGCTTGAAGCTTCTTGCGCCCCTCTCCCCTCTCCTGCTATTCTTCCATCTCCAACCCCAAATTCTAGAGTGGTTCTATCTTCAATCCCATCCCCTCTATCTCCGGTGATCATCTGTGCCGCCGTCGTTCGTGCCGCCTACGAGCCGCCGCGGAGCCATCTTCAAGGTTCTGTCCTGCTGGACAGAGGTGTCTTCCACGAATTCCTGCTCTCCACAAAGTGAAGATCTCAAGCTGAAATTTTTAGGGTGTGTTCTTACCTTGAGTCCCCACCTCCACCTAAATTGTCAAGTCCTAATTTCTTTATTTAGTAATTTTTCATTTTCGTTCATCTTTCACTCCCAGATTTGTCTTGTCTCTGTCTACAGTGACGGAAGTTCTGAGTTTCCCATCTTCGACCACCTTTTTGATTTTTCCAAACCCTCCCAATTTTACTGGAATTTCTGTCCATCAACCCCTCACTCCATGAATTTTATTAATTTCTGATCGCCTTCTATCCAATTTTAAAAAATCGTGTTCTTCTTCATCTACAGTGCTGTCTACCTGTTTCCAGATCCGACCACCCTCCAGTGTTAAATTCCTAACAAATCATAGCCTCCTCCAAACCTGTCACAAAAACTATTTCCGTCTTCCTTGTTTAATTTCCTACAACTTTACTGAAGAATAAAACTACTGAATCGGAGTTCTACCTATCAGTCAATGCCAGTTCTCAGACAAGTTCTCTGTTGATCTGAGAATTCAGGCACTGTACAATAGCAACTATCAAAAATCGCCAACAAGAAGTACAGAGCTGTTTATTTTTATGTAATCCCATAAGGTTGAAGCCCTTCGAAGCAGATTTCTAACGGCGCCAGTTTCGTGTCGATCCGACATCGGGGCTGATCGCAGCGTCCGTTCTCGCCGGAGCGCGCGCCGGAAAATAGAACCGGCAGATCCGTGGCCGGTTATTCCGACCGGTGCCGATCGGAGCCGCCCGGCCTCCAGCTGGCAAACCAGCTTGCCACCATCCCGGGGAGCGCTTCCCCAAGTGTCCCCACTACAGCGGTGCCACCGGGTCCCACACGGCCCCTCCGGACAGCACGTGGGCCCCACCGTCCCGAGTTCGGGTGGAAGCCGCCCGTCAACCCGAATTCGGTCCTCCCGAACCCCATTGTGTCGCCCTTTACCTCCTTACGTGGAGTGGGCAGTGCTTCATTGCTGTAACAAGTGTGTAATATTATTCCGGGAGTACGGGTTTCGGCCGGGTCCGTCGTCCCCACGCCGAGCGCGTGGAGGTATCATTTTCGCTCCCTTCTCGGCATTTTACTTACTTCATATATATTTGTTTATGCCGCTGCTAGAGAGCATGTGTAGGGATAATTAGCTCGCTTTATATTTATATCACCGCTGCTGCGAGAGAGAGCGTTACCGTCCCGTGACCCGATCCGGGCACAAAAGAGAATTGACCACTCTAGCTCTTGCCGTTTTCTCAACCGTGCACGTCCGACGCTTCCCTCGTTAAGGGACAATCGCGAGCTTGTCGTGTCCGTGGTCTCGTCCCGCATCAATTTGGTATCAGAGCAAGTTGAGTCTAGGGTGTCTAAAATCAAAAAAAAAAAGAAAGTGTGTCATTTACGTCTAGTCTTTAGTCATTGTCTAAGTCGGTCTAGGTTGCATTTGCATCCCTTTACTCGGTATATCAAAAGGTGTTGTCCGAACGTTAGACTACGCCTATCGGGAAGGCCGCACACTTACGCGAGTGATCTTCGGATCACTTATCTCCGCCACATACCGAGTCTTGGTTTACGTCTAGGGTCCTTAGTGTGCATGCATCCCAACCTTGCATAGTCGGTCTAGTGTCATGTCCAAATGGCCTTGCATATCCATTCCTAGGGATCCATTCCCGTATTTTGGCAACTATGGCCAACCCATATCGACCCGTCCAAGGCGATAGGTCCGTGTCCGAGTACATCCGGGCATATCATACGTATTGGTTGGAACATGGCTTGGGAGAGGAGAGCACCACGACCGCATTTCAGTTCCGGAGAGGTTTGCGGTTTCACTTCCAACTTGAATGTCTTGTCCGCGAAGCGTTCTCGCTGGCGCAATCTTATAAGGTCGCTCTAGAGGCCGAGCCCTTTGAGTCTCATTTTTCTCGCTCTAGAGGTCGAACCCTTTGGCAAACATCTACCTCCCAACCGAGTCCCGAACCGATCGGACTACCTAACCCAATTCCTTCACCACCCGAGAGTGCTCCATTGTCACCCTCACCTTCCGATCTTAATTCGGAACCCTCTCATTTGGAGCCACCCAAGCCCCAGCCACCCGTGTTTCTAACGGGTACGCTTTTCATCGCCGAGCCGCTTCTTAGTTGGCTCAAGGATGGCTTGGTCCCACATCCCTTCCCATCCATGGACCCCATCCTATCTCTAGTGCCCGTCAACTCCTACCACACAACTTTTCGGTCTAGTCACCATGTCGATACTTTGGATGACCTTATTATGGGATTAGATTCACAATGGAAGTTGACGCATCTTTTGGCCCGAGGCTTTGACCAACCCGCTAGTCGTAGCTTCACCCATCCGGCCTTCGGGTCCATTACCTCCGAGTGCACCGTGGGTTGTATCACCACGGAGGTTCTTCTACTTCTCCCGCTACCGGATGAGCCCGACTTCATGACTTTCTTCCGAGGGAGGAGTCATATTTCCTATACACGGTCCCATCTACCATGACGGAGGAAGGTGACCACCCGCACCTTCAAGAATTTCACGATTGGGACCATGTCATGTTGGAACCCACCATAAGGGGTCATACCTTCTTTGATCCCTTTGACCCCTTCCCTAGTGGATCCTTAGACCCTTCATATTCCCTTCACTTCTTCGGGGAAGTCCACTTTCATACCCCTTTCCTACGGGTCGGGTCCTCCATATCCACCAAGCCCGTCCACGATACACCTACACTCGGCTCTTCCACACCCGGCTTTCCTAGCCCACTCAAGTCTCCTACATCTAAAGGGCAGTCCATGCATGACTGGGTCATACTTGGACATTTAGCTGTACCCCATGCCACCCACCTCCGGTTACGTCAAATGCATGTATGGCACATATTCGGGTGTCCTGGTCCACCGTCATCTATGTACGGGTCTGACTAACACTAGTTTTGTCTAGAGTCATGCATGAGTCTGTTTCTTATTTGTGTTGTTTGCATATGTGTGTTAGTGTTTGGTGAGTCTGCATGTGTCTTGTGCAAGCTCGTTGTCATTCTCTTATGAGTAAGAAGCAATTGGATTCACTCGATGAGTATGGGATCGGTTCCATATCTACACCCGGATCTAGTCACCTACAGGGACTCAGCGGTGATTCCTAGTGAGTCTTCGAGCCGCCACCTCCCTTTTTGAGAGTGCCCCGTTCGGAGTGTCCACCTCTGGCCCATAGCAGCTTGTGAATATCGAGTATATATGGAATGAGCAGGTGACGGTCACTTGGAGTGGAGCATACCTGCGTTACTTGGCACGGCGACGGATCCGCCGGAGTACTCGAGCATCCATACCCCTACTCGACGGGGTCGAGTTCCTCCCACCCGGGCAGCATTGATGGGGACATCGAGGCAAGACCGTCCACATTTTGTTTGCATTTATGTCCTTTCATATTTGTATGTATACCCTTGTATAATATGGGTACGCAATTATAGGTCTTAGTGGGTTTATATGTAAAATTCCCATGGGCCCAAGCAAGGGGACCCTCAGCCCTTTCCCATTGGTCCACCTAGACCATGTGGGGCTGGTCAACCATCCTAGGTGGCCTTCTAGAAGAGTTGAATGTCAATTGCCACATGGGTAGACAAATGGGTAAGAAATTCCATGGTGGGCTACCTACCATTTCAAACTTGCCCCCTTGTCTCCCCTTGGTCAATAGGCCGCCCCTCCCCTTGTATTTTTTATTTAATTTTTGTGTGTGTTTGTCACACTTGATCCCAACCATCCAATCCCCTCCCTTAGATCTAATGGTGTAGATTAGGTTTGATGTAAGGCATATAAAAGGTTGTATTTTCCATTTGTTAGCATTAATGAAGAGAAAAATTGTTGGAATTGCTTGAAGCTTCTTGCGCCCCTCTCCCCTCTCCTGCTGTTCTTCCATCTCCAACCCCAAATTCTAGAGTGTTTCTATCTTCAATCCCCTCCCCTCTATCTCCGGTGATCATCTGTGCCGCCGCCGCCGCCGTTCGTGCCGCCTACGAGCCGCCGCGGAGCCATCTTCAAGGTTCTATCCTGCTGGACAGAGGTATCTTCCACGAATTCCTGCTCTCCACAACTTGAAGATCTCAAGCTACAATTTTGAGGGTGTGTTCTTACCATGAGTCCCCACCTCCACCTAAAGTTTCAAGTCCAAATTACTTCATTTAGTAATTTTCCATTTTTGTTCATCTTTGACTCCCAGATCTGTCTTGTCTCTGTCTACAGTGACAGCAGTTCTGAGTTTCCCATCTCCGACCACCGTTTTCATTTTTTCCAAACCCTCCCAGTTTTACTGGGAGTTCTGTCCATCAACCCCTCACTCCATGAATTTTATTAATTTCTGATCCGCCTTCTATCCAATTTTAAACAATCGTGTTCTTCTTCATCTACAGTGCTGTCGACCAGTTTCCAGATCCGACCACCCTCCAGTGTTAAATTCCTAACAAACCATAGCCTCCTCCAAACCTATCACAAAAAATATTTCCATCTTCCTTGTTCAATTTCCTACAACTTTACTGAAGAATAAAACTACTGAATCGGAGGTCTACCTATCAGTCAACGCCAGTTCTTAGACAAGTTCTCTGTTGATCTGAGAATTTGGGCACTGTACAACAGCAGCTATCAAAATTCGCCAACAAGAAGTACAGAGCTGTTTATTTTTATGTAATCCCATAAGGTTCAAGCCCTTCGAAGCAGCTTTCTAACGGCGCCAGTTTCGTGTCGATCCGACATCGGGGCTGATCGTAGCGTTCGTTCTCGCCGGAGCGCGCGCCGGAAAACAGAATCGGCAGATCCGTGGCCGGTTATTCCGACCGGTGCCGATCAGAGCCGCCCGGCCTCCAGCCGGCGAACCAGCGTGCCGCCATCCCGGGGAGCGCTTCCCCAAGTGTCCCCACTACAGCGGTGCCACCGGGTCCCACACGGCCCCTCCGGACAGCACGTGGGCCCCACCGTCCCGAGTTCGGGTGGAAGCCGCCCGTCAACCCGAATTCGGCCCTCCCGGACCCCATTATGTCGCCCTTTACCTCCCTGCGTGGAGTGGGCAGTGCGTCATTGCTGTAACAAGTGTGTAATATTATTCCGGGAGTACGGGTTTCGGCCGGGTCCGTCGTCCCCACGCCGAGCGCGTGGAGGTATCGTTTTCGCTCCCTTCTCGGTATTTTACTTACTTCATATATATTTGTTTATGCCGCTGCTAGAGAGCATGTGTAGGGATAATTAGCTCGCTTTATATTTATATCACCGCTGCTGGAGAGAGAGCGTTACCGTCCCGTGACCCGATCCGGGCACAAAAGAGAATTGACCACCCTAGCTCTTGCCGGTTTCTCAACTGTGCACGTCCGACGCTTCCCTCGTTAAGGGACAATCGCGAGCTTGTCGTGTCCGTGGTCTCGTCCCGCATCAGGCGCTGATGACCTTTGTGCGTCGTTTTAGCTTGTTTGCTCGGCGCGGGTCAGCCGATAGGTCCGGGGATGGTTCCGGAAGCCCCCGTTGACTCTTCCTCTCGCCACGGTCCTTGGAAAACCTTGACGGGGCGTTGACGAAGCTCTTGATATGATGAATGGCCTTAATCAGAACTTCGTGTGTATTCGGCTCTAGCACGCGAGTCTTCAGCTCACATGGCCTTCGGTACAATACTTTGTGATGTCGGGCCGGCTTCACTTGTATTTGTAGCTTTTTGGTTGCTTCTTCGGGGATGGTCCCGAATACTCTTCTGAGCTCTCGGACCTTGCTTTAGCGGCTGTTCATTGAAGCCGAGCATCTTTTCTTTTCTTCTTTTCTATGGTCTCATCTTTTGTTCGGCTTCCGCCATTCTTTTTCTTCTTTGCTTTCTTTTCTTCTCTGTCGGCACATGAGCACGAGATCAGAACTCACGACCTGCAAAAGCAGAAGTCAGGAAGTATTAGGAATATTTTTAGTGTCAACAAATGCCCCCCACCCGCGGGTTTCGCGACAGAGAGGCGAAAGAGCGGGACGTGCGGGTGTAGCCCATGGCCCGTTTGAAAATATTACATGGATCCTTTTATTATTCATTCTTTTTATTTATTCTATTTTCATTTATCATCATTCATTCATCATCATTTTTATTTCGTCATTCATTTTTATTATCTCTTTTTTATATATATAGCCTCATCCGAGCACGCAGGCATTCAATGACCGCAAGCATAGAATAGCTATATGTAGCATAGTTCCCCTATATCAGGGATAGGATAAGGACAGCGCCCTTGACTCACGGATAGAGTGCAGCTCACGAAGCACAACTAAGGGAGATGTGCATACGTAAAGGGGACACTGCATAGAACGTATGCGTAGCATAAACCACAATCTACGCCCAAGACTATTCCTCCATAGTGTGAAAGTGCAATTATATGAGTAGTGAACCCTAGACATAGGGACGTGCAAACGTTCTGAGTAACACTGGAGGATTACTTTATCGCCTACACATACATTCGATGCTTTCGTCTTTTGGTAGCTTCGCACAACCCCCTTTCATTCTTGATTTCGAACTTCACCGTTCGACGCGAGTTTCCTCATTTGTTTCAGTGGGGATTCCCGACTACTAGGATTCGTCTTTTATTATGATATTATTACGGATTTCACCGTTTGACGCGAGTCTCCTCATTTAATTTAGTGGGGATTCCCGGCTACTAAGATTCATCCTTATTTTAATTGTGGAGTTTGCTGCACCGTTTTAGCGCGAGTCTCCTCATTTGTTTCAGTGGGGATTCCCAGCTACTTGGATTCACATTCCACTTACCGTTATCATCATTTTTTTTCATTTTTTATTCCTTTTTTTTGAAGGGGGCAGGTAACTTTTTCCTCACGATCACCCTGTGCGCGAGTGTAGAGATTTAAGCGTTCATGAAGTGTTAAGAAGAATTTATACCGTCCCTATGACTAAGGGCCATTGCTCATATTATGTGCGAAGTGTGGGAGTTTCGTCTAGGGTATATCACGTGAGTTGTGCTAGCAACATAGCTACGACTCTTCCCCTAGTCGTATGCACTCACTGAGAATTGGCTTTTTATTCCTTAGTGTATGCCGTGACGCACACATATCCTGAATCAGGACAGCGTTATTTAGCAAGGAAGTACGCGGCCTTAGAAATTTGAAGGAAGAGTATTAATACTATACTTTCAAGCAGACATGCACGTGAGGCAAGCAAGCACATAAATCACGTCATGATCATCATCTTTTTTTTCTTTCTTCTTTTTTTTCTTTCTCTTTTTTTATTCTTTATTTATTTATTTTTATTCTTTTCTTTTTTTTTATCCCCCTTTTTCTTCTTTCTTTCTCTTTTTTTTGGAGGGCAGAGTAAGTACATCCGCATGCCGACTCTCTTACAGGTGGGTGGCTGATGCCACGGCGACGGAGAGAAGGTGTTACATGTTATGGTGAATCCCTAGAGAGATCATGGGTTGGTATGAAACTAGAGGGGGGTCCTTTCGTTCATTGGTTCGGATAGCAATTCGAGGCCAATGGTAAGAGGTTTGTCGGCTTAGACGGAAGGTCATGACGCCGAATGACTTGGCTTAGGCGTAAGGCCATGACGCCAAGAAAGAGCATCCGCCGGCTTAGACAAGGAGCCTTGATGCCGGACCACTTGGTCTAGACGGAAGGTCATGATGCCAAGGGAGAAATATTTACTGGCTTAAGCATAGAGCCATGAAGCCAGACAACTTGGCCTGGATGGTGTGTCATGTTGCCAAGGCAGAAATATTCACCGGCTTAGGCGGAAAGCCATGACGCCGGACAAGGATATTTAACGGCTTAGACATAAAGTCATGACGTCGCACAGCTTGGCTTAGACGGAAGGCCATGACGCCAAGATAAAATATTTACCAGCTTAGGCAAAAGCCATGACGCCGGACAAGAATATTTAACGGCTTAGACGTAAAGTCATGACGCCGTACAGCTTGGCTTAGGCGGAATGCCATGACGCCAAGATAGAATATCTACCGGCTTAGGCGGGAAGCCATGACTCCGAACAAGGATATTTAACGGCTTAGATGTAAAGTCATGACGCCGTACAACTTGGCTTAGGCGGGAGGCCATGATGCCAAGGTGGAATATTTACCGGCTTAGGCGGAAAGCCATGATGCCGGACAAGGATATTTAACGGCTTAGACGTAAAGTCATGACGCCGTACAACTTGGCTTAGGCAGAAGGCCATGGCGCCGAACAAGGATATTTAACAGCTTAGACATAAAGTCATGACGCCGTACAGCTTGGCTTAGGCGGAAGGCCATGACGCCAAGGCAGAATATTTACCAGCTTAGGCGAAAAGCCATGACGCCGGACAAGGATATTTAACGACTTAGACGTAAAGTCATGACGCCGTACAACTTGGCTTAGGCGGGAGGCCATGACGCTAAGGTGGAATATTTACCGGCTTAGGCGGAAAGCCATGACGCCGGACAAGGATATTTAACGGCTTAGACGTAAAGTCATGACGCCGTACAGCTTGGCTTAGGCAGAAGGCCATGGCGCCGAACAAGGATATTTAACGGCTTAGACATAAAGTCATGATGCCGTACAGCTTGGCTTAGGCGGAAGGCCATGACGCCAAGGCAGAATATTTACCGGCTTAGGCGGAAAGCCATGACGCCGGACAAGGGTATTTAACGACTTAGACGTAAAGTCATGACGCCGTACAACTTGGCTTAGGCGGGAGGCCATGATGCCAAGGCAGAATATTTACCGGCTTAGGCAGAAAGCCATGACGCCGGACAAGGATATTTAACGGCTTAGACGTAAAGTCATGACGCCGTACAGCTTGGCATAGGCAGAAGGCCATGGCGCCGAACAAGGATATTTAACGGCTTAGACATAAAGTCATGACGCCGTACAGCTTGGCTTAGGCGGAAGGCCATGACGCCAAGGCAGAATATTTACCGACTTAGACGAAAAGCCATGACACCGGACAAGGATATTTAACGACTTAGACGTAAAGTCATGACGCCGTACAGCTTGGCTCAGGCGGGAAGCCATGACGCCGGACAAGGATATTTAACGGCTTAGACATAAAGTCATGACGGCGTACAGCTTGTCTTAGGCGGAAGGCCATGACGTCAAGGTAGAATATTTACCGGCTTAGGAGGGAAGCCATGACGCCGGACAAGAATATTTAACGGCTTAGACATAAAGTCATGACGCCGTACAATAATATTTTTTGTTGGTTAACGTGCCAGCCTAGATGAAAGGTCATGATGTTGACGAATGGTCTGTACATCGGCCTAGACGGCAGGTCATGATGCCGATGATAGAAGGGGTCTTTTGTTCTCCAACTGGATGGAAGGGCAGAGCCACAGGTAAAAAGGGTCTTTTTGTTGTATGGTCGGACGGAAGGTCCGGACCAAAGGTGAAAGGGTCTTTTTATTGACCGACTGGACGAAAGGTCCGAGCCAGAGGTGGAAGGGTCTTTTTATTGACCGACCGGACAGGAGGTCCGTACCAAAGATGAAATATTGATGTTGACCTGACGGGATGTCGGAGTCAACAAACCTTGCCTAAGCGGTATGTGTTAGGTTCGGTGCAAGGATTCAGAAGGGGGGTGAATGAATACAACCCTTTAAAAAACTTTCGCCCAGTTAAATTATGATGCTCACTAGAATTACTAGTTTGCAAACTAGATAAGCTTAAAAGCTAATAATCAGTTGCAGACCAAAACAAGCATACAGTGAGATCACTAGGATGCTAACTAGCCTGAATTTGACAAGCAGACGCTCAACTGGAATTTCGCTCTCTTGACAAATTAAAACATTCTAAGAAGACTAATTAACTCTTCTTCTCAACCCGAAGCCAAACGCACGGAGCGCCCCTATGCATTCATCTAGCGGAAGCAAATCATAAGCAATCAAACCACAATGCAAGAGGGGTTTTTAGGTGGTTCGGTCCTTCAGACCTACATCCACCCCACACTCAAACCGAGTGTGGTTTCCACTAGCTCACGCTAGAAACAGCAGACTCAGTCTGCAACAAACGCTGCCAAACAGCTTGACCAGGGGAACAACCTCCCCTCTTCCTCCCAACCGGAGGGAACCACTAGTGACACTAGTCACTAGCAAACCAGAGACACACGGTCTCTCTTCCTCCAGACCTGGAGGGAACCCCTGGACTTGAATCCACAAGCCCAGAACCGGAGACAAGTCTCCCTTCCTCCAACCCGGAGGGAACCAACCGGTGACTTTCAGTCACCAGCAAACCAGAGGTCGAAGACCTCTCTTCCTCCAGACCAGGAGGGACCCCTGGACTTGCAATCCACAAGCCCAGAACCGGAGACAGATCTCCCTTCCTCCAAACAGGAGGGAACCCACAAGCAGCCCACCTGCTGCTTGCAACCGGAGGTATCAATCTCCCTTCTCCTGAACTAACAGGAGGAACCCCGACCTCTCTACAGAGTATCGGAAACACAGCAAACCAGAAAACAAAGGAAAAACAATAAACGAAAATAACTTCAGCAAAACAGAAAGCTGAAAAATGAAACACATAATGTGGCTCTCAACGGAGCTGACTGGCCTGGATTTGATCCACGGTCCAGTAGACGGATCTTCAGGTAAGCTTTTCTTTCTCTTCTCATCTCTTCTTCTTCTTCTTCTTCTCTTTCACTCTCTCAATCTCTGCTCTTCTCTCTCTCTTTCTTCTACTCTCCTAATCTCTCACTCTCTCTGCTGCACTTCTTCTTTTTTACTCTTTCTTCTTTCTTCACTCTTTCTTCTTCTCCTTCTGCTCTTCTATTCCTCCTTTTCTTTTTCTATCTGGATCGTGGCTCTCTGTATGAGCTTTTCTTTTTGCCAACTCGATCAACTTCATCTGTGGATGAAGGTCTCATATATATAACAGCAGCAGCAGCATCAGCCACGACGTGTGACCTCCACATTTCCCGCCCTAAGAATTCGGTCCACGTGGCAGTCTCTCAGCAGGCTTCATTCCAGCCTCGGATCACGTGCTGCCCAGGTGTGTGGAATGTTCTTCCTCGGATCTGCAAGGAGATGAAAATCATTAAAGCTGAGGGCCATAGGAACTAAAGCTGCACGAAGTATGTAATAGAAATACTAGATGCACTGAGAACAACACGAAGTGAGGTTATAAAACAACACAAGGTAACCAGAAGAACGACACGAAGAACACCATAGTGACTGTAGCACGAAGTAAAATGACATGATATAATAACCAGTAATGAGAACGGCACGAGGACAACATGGAGGTAAACAGAAACCAACAGTAAGTGTGGTTTCAACACACGAAAGACACGATGTCTAGGAAGAACAACACGAAGAGATAATTCGGAAACGACACTAAGTGGAAAAATAATACTAGATGAAACAGTAATCGACACGCGGTGAAAACAGCACGAAGACAGTGAGAACAACACGTGGTGAAAACGACACTAAGACAATGAAGATGACACGAAGTCATGAAAACAGAAACGACACGAAGACGGAAATAACAAAGAAAACGACTCAAAGTAAGAACGACACGAAGAACACAAAACAGAAAACGACACGAAGTGAAACAAGAACGACACGAAGTGGCACAGAAAGCAACACGAGGTGCTGCGATGTCCTGCACGCAATAGAACAAAAACGACACGAAGACGATGACAACGACACGAGGTGAAGTCACAAAGCGACAAAGACACGAGGTGTAGGAAACACGACACGAAGAGATGAAACAACACGGAGATGAAAACTAAAATCGACACGGAGTGTGGTCAAAGCGAGAAAGACACGAAGTCTAAAGCGAAAAACCAACACGAAGATAGAAGACAGAGAAACGACTCGAAGTGAAATGAGAACAGCATGAAACAAAGAAAACGACACGAAGTACATAAACACAACACGAAGACATAACTACTGAAATAATACGGAAGACACGAACACAACACGAAGACCAGATACACAAGATAACGCGAAGACACAATTATGAAAAACACCACGAGGTGACAGACAGCACGGAGAACGACGCGAAGTGAAACGACACTTGAACCTAGACAGACTTAAAGACCCAGCGAAAAAATGACTCGAAGATAGAAATACAAAAACAATCATGAAGACTTGAACACAAAATTAACACGAAGACGTAAACACAACACGAAAACAGTGGATGCTACAGTGCAATGTCTAGACATGAAATCCAATGCAAACGGCTGTACAGACTTGAAGAATAAGCCAGTGTATAGACTTGAAATCGAAGACCAATGTGCAGACTTGACAGTGATCTCTGCAGCGAATGTATAGACTTAAGCAGAGCTGCCAGTGTATGAGCTTGAACAGTGCAGCAAGTGTACAGACTTGGATGACCCACACCAATGTATAGACTTCCAACGTGAGAGACATGCTGTACAGACTTGATGAATACTGATGCATGAATAGTAATGCATAGACTTAGGAGCATATGACCCGGCTGTACAGACTTCACGCGTTGACGCTGTACACACTTCTAATGAAGTGCGATGACGCTGTGCACACTTAACCAATGCAATGCATAGGCTTGAACGAGAGTCCAATGTATAGACTTGCATGATGCACAAATACACAATCCAGTGTATAGACTTTGCTACCCAGACATGATATATGCAGAGACATGATATCTGACATAATGCAATGCACATATATAAAGAGCAAATGCCATCAATGCTAAACATCATCATTCATGTTGCTATCAATATGCAGAATGCTCAAGAATAAGAATGCATAGAAATGTACTTTGTTTATTGCAATCATCAATGCACAATAACATTGCTATCATCAAAATACAATATCAAATGCACTCAAATGCACTCACTGTCTTGCTATCATCAAAACCAAATAGCATTGCTATCATCAAAGTAACATAGCACATGCTTGTGCCTAAGAGACACAACATTCTCCCCCTTTTTGATGATGGCAACACAATGTGACTAATGTGACATTGAGTCACACAAGATTTTCTCCCCCTTTGACATGATCAAAAAGAGAAAAACAGTAAAAACAAGAGTGCAAAGTGCATTATGCATGCAAGTGACTGCTAGAGCAAGAAGCTCCCCCTGAAGGTATGACTCCTCCTGAATTATTTCTCCCAAAAAAAAATGCTCCCCCTTTGAGAAGGTAAATGAACAGATAAACAAGGTAGGAGAGTCACTTGACAACAGCTGAATCATAGGTTCAGAAAGGAAGCATGATTATAAACAACTGTTGAAGTATAAGAATCAGCAACGTACAGCTTTCGAAATTCAGGTTTAACAGTGATAAATCTAGAGTAAAGAACCTGACCCCTGAAAAAGGGTTTGTAGACTCCATTTATAGCAATGAATCTAGGGCACATGGTATTAATAGATAAGTCAGAAATAATACCCTTTTGTGTCTAAACAAGGAAATTCAAGAGAGGCAACTTGAATATGTATTAATAAAAACAATTTCCACTCATAGACTTTTGATTTTTGAAGGGTTACAGCAGTTTGATTTTCATTTTTTTTTAAATTCCAGAGTCTGAACTAAGTAAATAGATCAGTGGCATTTATGCTGTTGACATTAGGTGTTCACCTTGATCAGAGGCAAGTACCCCTAGTTACTAGGCATAAACTACTAGATCTATTTCAGATCAAAATCCACAAAGAATAGTCTTCACTTTTGACATTGAGGGTACACCTTGATTAGAGGCCAATACCCTCAGTTACTTGGTGAGGACTCCCCCTATAGATTTGACCCTATGAACAAAGATAGTCTAAAGCACTTCATGACATGTGAATTTTCCTACTTCTTTGGAGGAGTTCACAGTTTCTCAGTGCAATCAGCCATTGCTCTGTCACTATGTTCAGTTCTTAACATTAATGATCTTATTTACTGCTGCCCTTAATTCTTTTAGAGTGATTGTTTAAAAAATCAGTACACACTCTTATTAGCCTGTTCTAGACATATCCAGTTCAACACATTTAGGCATTACAAAAAAAAAAAAACTTTTTCTATTTTAGCTATGAGACAAAGATTAAGAGCTATAAAAGTTTTCATTTATCTCAAATTCTGAAGTGCAGACACTTAACTCTCCAATTTATAAAGGTTAAACCTTTAGTTCTTTTCAATTTGTAAATGTGATTCTTATAAGTGAACAATTGCAATAATCACCATTCAATGTACTGAACCAGAACCAGAACTGCTGTTCAGTGAAAAAGATGGGGAAAGGATAGCAATTGGCAATATGGTTCAATGAGCAACTGATGTCAAAGAATATGAATCATTTGAATGAGAACACTGAGAAGTGAATAGGATTCAATGAATTGAATAGAACTCTCAGCTCCCCCTGACATCATGATGCAAGAGATATGCTATGCAATCAGTTCAGCTTTATGCATCCAAGTCATGAGCATTTTTATCCTTTTTCAGATTTTTCAAGATGTAATGCAGTGCAAATCAGTCTTATATGCATTGATCAATTTCATTGACAGTCATGCAAATGATGTATGCAAACACTAGACACATGCATTGACTGTGTGCACTAACTGACCCATTTAAGCTCAGTCCAAGTATGTAATCAAGCATGCAATGCATTGACACAAGACACAAGCATTATACAAAGTCTATATAGTGCATCAACTATATACACTAAAGACCATTCAAACTCAGTTCAGCAATTGGCAGAGATGGCAACAGAAGAGCATCAGCTATATCCAAAGTAAAACTCAATAGCTGAGTCTGGAATGCAGACTGATCAGCTAGACATGGAGAGAATATCAGACATCAAACGATCAGTTCAACAATTTCAGATATCAAACTGACAAATCAGCATTTTCAGATGATGAAATTTAAAAAACAAGTTCAGAACTAACCTGAAATGTAGAATCATGGGGCTTCCCTTTTTTTTTTTTTGAGTGCCTTGGCTAAATTACCCCTTTTATTTCTCTCACCAAGGCACACCTGCAACATGTCAATCAATATGATCTTGCAGGGACCCAAGCAGTCTTGGGTCCTGTACTACCCCTATCAGGTGTACTGAACAGTTTCTTAGCAGAATTATCATCATATTCCATCAGAAAACAATCAAACATAGAATGTCCAAATAGCCCACAATAATAACAGGAAGCAACATGCTTTGTTTTCTTGTTATGCACACAAGTATTAGCATGAAGTCTTTGTGCATTAACATGAAATTTTTTATTGCTGGCATGAACATATTGTTTTCCATAACCTGCCATCCAGCAGTCAGAAACTTTGTGGCCAGGTTTTCCACATTCAAAACAAGAATCATAGAAAGCAGAGAATTTTACAAATTTAGAATTCAATCTATTTCCCTGAGCATGCCAGCAATTTTCAACCATGTGGCCCAATTTGCCACAATGAGAACATTGAGTGTTCTCTTTATGAGATGCATTATTTTTAGCATGGAACAGTTTATCATGCATTCTAACAGCATATAGATCATCTAATTTCATTTGTCTGCAATCATGCATGAGATGACCTATTTTATGACAATAAAAATATTGATGCCTTTTGGCGTGAGCAGAAGAAGGTTTACTCACAGTAGGCTTCCTAGCATGAGTTCTATCATACTTCAATTCATCCTTCTTTATCACAAAACAATCAGCCATCTCATGGCCAAACTTTCCACAGTAAAAGCATTTGACATTTTTGACACTAGAATGTTTGACCTGAGCTTTCTTAGCATGCTGATCGTTATCATTCTTTTTCAAAACTTTTATTTTCTCCTTTGTTTTCTTATTTTCCTGATTACTGCCTCCATCAGAGACTTTCTTCTTAGAAACATCCTTTGGATTTTCTTTATTTTTAAGAGACTTAAACAGGAATTGTTTAGTTCAGTGATTTCATTTTTGAGAGAAGAAATGAGCATTTTAGAATCTGTGATCTTTTCATTAAGTAAGACATTAATGGCTTTGTAGCTATCAATCTCTTCTATTAATGTGCTCACTTTCTCACATTCATTTTCAACTAAATTCTTCCCCTTTTCAAGCCTTAAGAGTCTCTCAGACATGGCAGAATTTAGTAATCTTAATTCTTCATTTTTATTTTCCAATAAAGAGATTTGTTCCTTACTCATATTCAGATCAGCTAAGCACATATCATGAGATGTTTTTAATCTTTGACAGTTTTCACAGAGAACATTAGAGTTAATCTGTTCACATCTCTTTTTCAACCTTCTATTTTCAGATTTTAATTTCTTGGATACTTTGAACAAATCTTCATACATCACTATCAATTCATCAAAGGAGTATCCATCTGATTCAGAGCTTACCTGAGATGAGATCTCATCTTCATCATCCCGGTTGGCCATCAAGCAGCTATCACCTTGTTGATTATGCGCAGAAATGACTCCGTCATATATCTCCTTTCCAGATGTGCACCTGAGAGCAAAAGGGTACATATCAATATTGATTGCAGCTCTTAAGATGTTAAGGATTATAACATTGTCACGGTTCTTTATACTGTCCTCTTTAGACCACTTGGTCTCATCATGAGGCAGTTTGTGTGGGCCTTTAGATAGTAGGCTCCATAGTTTGGGATCTATGGAATCTACATACACACATAGGCCTCCTAGCCAATTATCAAGGTTAGAACCGTCATAAACTTGAGGTCGACCCATTTAAGTAAGAGGCAACCAGATGAGCAAAGCAATGCACAAGTCGATAAAACAAAATATCGAGCACTGAAAGCACACTCTGAAAAGCACCAAACAAATTAGCAGGATCCTCTGTAGATTGTTAGATCTGATAGATCAGAGACCTGCTCTGATACCAATTGTTAGGTTCGGTGCAAGGATTCAGAAGGGGGGTGAATGAATACAACCCTTTAAAAAACTTTCGCCCAGTTAAATTATGATGCTCACTAGAATTACTAGTTTGCAAACTAGATAAGCTTAAAAGCTAATAATCAGTTGCAGACCAAAACAAGCATACAGTGAGATCACTAGGATGCTAACTAGCCTGAATTTGACAAGCAGACGCTCAACTGGAATTTCGCTCTCTTGACAAATTAAAACATTCTAAGAAGACTAATTAACTCTTCTTCTCAACCCGAAGCCAAACGCACGGAGCGCCCCTATGCATTCATCTAGCGGAAGCAAATCATAAGCAATCAAACCACAATGCAAGAGGGGTTTTTAGGTGGTTCGGTCCTTCAGACCTACATCCACCCCACACTCAAACCGAGTGTGGTTTCCACTAGCTCACGCTAGAAACAGCAGACTCAGTCTGCAACAAACGCTGCCAAACAGCTTGACCAGGGGAACAACCTCCCCTCTTCCTCCCAACCGGAGGGAACCACTAGTGACACTAGTCACTAGCAAACCAGAGACACACGGTCTCTCTTCCTCCAGACCTGGAGGGAACCCCTGGACTTGAATCCACAAGCCCAGAACCGGAGACAAGTCTCCCTTCCTCCAACCCGGAGGGAACCAACCGGTGACTTTCAGTCACCAGCAAACCAGAGGTCGAAGACCTCTCTTCCTCCAGACCAGGAGGGACCCCTGGACTTGCAATCCACAAGCCCAGAACCGGAGACAGATCTCCCTTCCTCCAAACAGGAGGGAACCCACAAGCAGCCCACCTGCTGCTTGCAACCGGAGGTATCAATCTCCCTTCTCCTGAACTAACAGGAGGAACCCCGACCTCTCTACAGAGTATCGGAAACACAGCAAACCAGAAAACAAAGGAAAAACAATAAACGAAAAATAACTTCAGCAAAACAGAAAGCTGAAAAATGAAACACATAATGTGGCTCTCAACGGAGCTGACTGGCCTAGATTTGATCCACGGTCCAGTAGACGGATCTTCAGGTAAGCTTTTCTTTCTCTTCTCATCTCTTCTTCTTCTTCTTCTTCTCTTTCACTCTCTCAATCTCTGCTCTTCTCTCTCTCTTTCTTCTACTCTCCTAATCTCTCACTCTCTCTGCTGCACTTCTTCTTTTTTACTCTTTCTTCTTTCTTCACTCTTTCTTCTTCTCCTTCTGCTCTTCTATTCCTCCTTTTCTTTTTCTATCTGGATCGTGGCTCTCTGTATGAGCTTTTCTTTTTGCCAACTCGATCGACTTCATCTGTGGATGAAGGTCTCATATATATAACAGCAGCAGCAGCATCAGCCACGACGTGTGACCTCCACATTTCCCGCCCTAAGAATTCGGTCCACGTGGCAGTCTCTCAGCAGGCTTCATTCCAGCCTCGGATCACGTGCTGCCCAGGTGTGTGGAATGTTCTTCCTCGGATCTGCAAGGAGATGAAAATCATTAAAGCTGAGGGCCATAGGAACTAAAGCTGCACGAAGTATGTAATAGAAATACTAGATGCACTGAGAACAACACGAAGTGAGGTTATAAAACAACACAAGGTAACCAGAAGAACGACACGAAGAACACCATAGTGACTGTAGCACGAAGTAAAACGACATGATATAATAACCAGTAATGAGAACGGCACGAGGACAACATGGAGGTAAACAGAAACCAACAATAAGTGTGGTTTCAACACACGAAAGACACGATGTCTAGGAAGAACAACACGAAGAGATAATTCGGAAACGACACTAAGTGGAAAAATAATACTAGATGAAACAGTAATCGACACGCGGTGAAAACAGCACGAAGACAGTGAGAACAACACGTGGTGAAAACGACACTAAGACAATGAAGATGACACGAAGTCATGAAAACAGAAACGACACGAAGATGGAAATAACAAAGAAAACGACTCAAAGTAAGAACGACACGAAGAACACAAAACAGAAAACGACACGAAGTGAAACAAGAACGACACGAAGTGGCACAGAAAGCAACACGAGGTGCTGCGATGTCCTGCACGCAATAGAACAAAAACGACACGAAGACGATGACAACGACACGAGGTGAAGTCACAAAGCGACAAAGACACGAGGTGTAGGAAACACGACACGAAGACATGAAACAACACGGAGATGAAAACTAAAATCGACACGGAGTGTGGTCAAAGCGAGAAAGACACGAAGTCTAAAGCGAAAAACCAACACGAAGATAGAAGACAGAGAAACGACTCGAAGTGAAATGAGAACAGCATGAAACAAAGAAAACGACACGAAGTACATAAACACAACACGAAGACATAACTACTGAAATAATACGGAAGACACGAACACAACACGAAGACCAGATACACAAGATAACGCGAAGACACAATTATGAAAAACACCACGAGGTGACAGACAGCACGGAGAACGACGCGAAGTGAAACGACACTTGAACCTAGACAGACTTAAAGACCCAGCGAAAAAATGACTCGAAGATAGAAATACAAAAACAATCATGAAGACTTGAACACAAAATTAACACGAAGACGTAAACACAACACGAAAACAGTGGATGCTACAGTGCAATGTCTAGACATGAAATCCAATGCAAACGGCTGTACAGACTTGAAGAATAAGCCAGTGTATAGACTTGAAATCGAAGACCAATGTGCAGACTTGACAGTGATCTCTGCAGCGAATGTATAGACTTAAGCAGAGCTGCCAGTGTATGAGCTTGAACAGTGCAGCAAGTGTACAGACTTGGATGACCCACACCAATGTATAGACTTCCAACGTGAGAGACATGCTGTACAGACTTGATGAATACTGATGCATGAACAGTAATGCATAGACTTAGGAGCATATGACCCGGCTGTACAGACTTCACGCGTTGACGCTGTACACACTTCTAATGAAGTGCGATGACGCTGTGCACACTTAACCAATGCAATGCATAGGCTTGAACGAGAGTCCAATGTATAGACTTGCATGATGCACAAATACACAATCCAGTGTATAGACTTTGCTACCCAGACATGATATATGCAGAGACATGATATCTGACATAATGCAATGCACATATATAAAGAGCAAATGCCATCAATGCTAAACATCATCATTCATGTTGCTATCAATATGCAGAATGCTCAAGAATAAGAATGCATAGAAATGTACTTTGTTTATTGCAATCATCAATGCACAATAACATTGCTATCATCAAAATACAATATCAAATGCACTCAAATGCACTCACTGTCTTGCTATCATCAAAACCAAATAGCATTGCTATCATCAAAGTAACATAGCACATGCTTGTGCCTAAGAGACACAACAGTATGTCTAGGAAAGGGTAGAAATAAAGTATTGTTATCGTCTCGACGTCATGTCGAACACGACCAACCTGGAAGAGACGAAGGGTCTGGGCCAGGGTAGAATATGGTCGTTGACTTGACAGACTTGCCAAAGTCAACCAACTTGGAAAAGGTGTGAGGCCCGAACCAAAGGTAGAATATAACATAGGTGTTGGCTTGATGTCCTGTCCAAGTCAACAAACTTGGCAAAGGCGTGGGGCCTAAACCAAGGGTATAATATAGAATAGGTGTTGACTCGACGTCATGTCGAAGTCAACGAACTTGGCAAAGGCGGGAGGCCTAGGCCAAGGGAAGCATACAGGATAGGTGTTGACTTGACGCCATGTCAAAGCCAATGAACTTGGCAGAGGTGGGAGGCCTAGGCCAAGGGTATAATATGGGATAAGTGTTGACTCTACGTCAAGTTGAAGCCAGCGAACTTGGCAAAGGCGTGAGGCCTGGGCCAAGGGCATATTGCAGGATAGGCGTTGACTCGACACCATGTCGAAGCCAACGAACTCGGCAAAGGCGTGAGGCCTAAGCCAAGGGTATAATGTAGGATAAGTGTCGACTCAACATCATGTCGAAGTCAACGAACTTGACAAAGGCGTGAGACCTAGGCCAAGGGTAGCATGTAGAATAAGTGTCGACTCAACGGAATGTCGAAGCCAACGGGCCCTGCCCCGATAGAAGGTTCATGGCGAGGGAAGACCAGAACGCAGACATATGAGAGGCCCAGACCCAGGGCTAAATATCAATGTCAACCCTGACGAAGTGTCGGAGTCAACCAACCTCGCTCAGACGGAAGATCTGCAACAAGGGTATAATGTGTAGATGAAGATGTCAACCCGATGTCATGTCGAAGCAGACCAACTTGGCGAAGTCGTGAGGTCTAAGCTAGAACAGAATATGAACGTTGACCCGTGGAGATGTCGGGATCAATAAACCTTGCTCAGACTGAAGGTCCAAGACAAAGCGAAGAGGTCTTTTATTGGTTTATTAGTTTGGATTGACTGAGTTTATTAAATTTGTTGGGTTTATTGAGTTTACTGGGCTTATTGGTTTCATTGAGTTTGTTAAATTCATCTGATCTATTAATTTAGTTTGTTGGGGTTTATTTGATCTATTGAGTTTATTGATTTGATGAGTCGATTTACTTGTTGGGTTTATTAGATCTGTTGGATTTTATCGATTCCATTGAGTTTGATGATTTGTTTGGTTTTATTGGGTTTGTTGGGTTTTATTGGTCTTACTGACTTATTAAGTTCATTTTAAACCATTATTTTCATTTCTTCATCATTTTGGTTTCTTTCTTCTTCTTCTTTTTGTTATTATTATTTTGTTATTATTTGTTTTTTTGTTGGGCTTCCCGACGCAGTCTCGTCTGTGATGCGGGATATTTTGTCCGGTGGGACTATTGATGAATTTGACTATTTATTCTATTGGTGAGGCTAGGGATTGATGTCCAAGAGCCCGGCGGGCCTGGCGAGGGCGGAGTGCCACTAGGCCAAGGAAAGGGTAGCTCGGTCAGGGCAGAGTGTCACCAGACTGAGGAAAGGGTAGCTCGGTCAGGGCGGAATACCACTAGACCAAGGAAAGGGTAGCTCGGTCAGGGCGGAGTGCCACTGGACCAAGGTGAGGGTAGCTCGGTTAGGGCGGAGCGCCACCGAACCAAGGTGAGGGTAGCTCGGTTAGGGCGGAATGCCACTAGACTAAGGAAAGGGTGGCTCGGTCAGGGCGGAGTGCCACTAGACCAAGGTAAAGGTAGCTCGGTCAGGGCGGAGTGCCACTAGACCAAGGAAAGGGTTTTATGAATCCTGTCCAGTAGGATAAAGGATAATTTTGGGGCTCAGCGAGGGCGGAGTGCCTCAGGCCAAGGAAGAGGGCTTTATGAATCCTACCCAGTGGGACGAAGCTTATTTTTGAGCTTGGCGGTGGCGGAGCACCTCAGGCCAAGGAAAAGACTTTGTGGACCCAGCCCGATGGGACAGAAGGTAATTTTCAAGTTCGGTTAGGGCAGAGCACCTCCGACCAAGGGAAAGCTTTTGTGGGCTCGGCCCGACGGGGCTGATGGGCAAATTTTGAGCTTGACAAGGGCAGAGTGCCTTATGCCAAGGAAATAGGTGATTTTATTGGGCCGACATTGGACAAGGAATCCAAACCGGCATTGATAGGAGAGTCCCATGGGACAAATATGGCATTGTTGTGGCTGAATGCTGAAAGGCCATGAGAGTGCATTGGCTGGGAGCATAGGTCCCAGATCAAGTGTGGAGGGTTAGTCTTGGTGAGATGAGTGGGGAGTATCTCCGTAGGATAGGAGGGCGGCGAGGCACCGTGAATTCTGCTAGAGCCAGGGGTGCTGAGATAGGCCACTAGAAGTCAAAAGGCGCTTATTTGTTGGCTTGATGAGGAGAAAGGAGCCGAGAGTGCGGACAACTCGGCGGGACTTGTTCTTTTCATTCCCCAATAGGGTTTGGACCTGTATTTGGAACGGGAGGCCTGGTGGTCAATGAAGGTTCTTTAGCATCGGTGGGACCGTTGATTTCATGGTCCTCTCGAGGATATTGAGCGACAGCTATGCATCAGATCAACAGCTATCTTCTTTTGTCATTGATTTCTTTAGGAGGCGCTTTGAACAACTTCACCTCGTCCCTCCGGTGCTTACGCCAAATGCCATCCTCTTGACGCTTGTTCTTAGAGGCTGCAGTTGCAGGGTCTTCCTACCTCCACAGATGATGTAGTCATTTTATTATCCCCTTGGGCATTCACCATGCATTTTATAGTCCAAGGTGGGTGCACAGGAGAGCGCTCACACCCTCAGAGAGGGGATGAGCGGTTCACTCCACCATACCAACCCCACAATGGTAGTTTTTTTTATTTGGCGTGGACCAGGACATGAGGGGAGTGACATCTCCCTCGACGGATGTAGACATCAAGGCCTCCTCCATTTTACTTCGATTTTTTTTTTTGGAAGACCCGACTTTCTGAGGGACGACATCTCAGATTTAATAGACGGAGCCCTGTGTCTATATGTGCAAATTTCATTTGCCCTCCTTTTTCTTGCTCATTTTTTCTTCTTTTTTTTTTTGGTGCCTGCCCCCAGAACATGACCTTTCCTTTCTTTTTTTCTTTTTTTTTGCTTCATTTGCCATTCTTCTTTTTGTTGGCAAGCATCCGCATTCAAGCTATGCGGGCTTGCTAGACATCGGCTTCAGCCAGATTTGTGAGAAGCAGTTGAGGCGGTAACGTCGCGCGAGGCTGCTCTTTTGAGGACAGATATTTGATGAGGGCACGGTGGGTCCACCTTATACTCGCCCATCTATGGTTCACCTTTCTTGATCAGGCCTTCAATAATGTCCTTGAACACATAGCAATCCTCAATGGGATGCCCCAACATTTAGTGATAGGGGCAGAAGCGTGGATCATTTTTTCTTTCGGCATCGCCTGCCTTCTTTGGCTCTGGAAGAGCTACTTTGCCGTATTCACGGGCCCACTTAAAAAGTGCCCTAGTCTTGTCCTTTGGAAAGGAATACAGTTTCGTCGTTTTGCCCCTTAACGGGGGCCCTTGTTTTGCTGGATCGGCAGAAGATGCCTCTTTCATCTTCTTCTTCTGTTGCTCGAAGGCTTCAAAACTTGAGGCGCAAACTTCTTCTTGTGTCGGAGGTTTGTTGATTGGTTTATTCTTCTGGCTCGAGGCCGTAGAGGACGAGCAAAGCCTTGCCAGAACTGCTTCAGCACTGGCTGCAATGTCGCCCAGTTGTTCAAAGGTCGTGACTTCAATGTCAATGACCCATCGTAGAATTTTTATTCTTAAATTTTCTTTGCAGATTTGAACAGAGTCCCCTTAGCTCGGTGGATGTCTGCATCTTTCACAGAGATTCCTCCATCTTCTTATGTAGTCCATGACAGACTCATTATCTTTTTGTTTGGCTGTTTGTAATTCGGGCTCGGTGACTTCCTCTTCGGCTGTCTCCACATTCATTGTTTGTTTTACCTTCAGCTCGTCTGACTGCATGCGCGGTCTCATTGGCACCATCTTCGGAGATGCTTTAGTTGCCCCCTGACGTGCTCGGGAGACTATATGTTTGAGTGGTTGAGGGAGGATACCCCCTGTAAGATCATGTGCTATTCGGGGTATGACTGGTCGTGCTGAAGCTTCAGGTGAGCTAGCACCACCTTGAGTCGCCTCATGTAGATGTCCTGCCAGTTGCGGTATAGGAGGACCTAGATTCATTTCATTCAGCTGCCTTTGTAGCATTTCAATTTCCTGCTGCTTCTGGTTTAGCCGTGCCACTACAACGGGGCCTTGCCAAGAGGGGCCGGGAGTGCTATCTTGCGCCTCCGGTCTGACTAGGGTGAGTGGCATTCCGTCATTGTTGCTGGATGCGCCCGATTTCTTCGAGATGAACTCCCTAGGTTTTATACCTTCGAATGGAGGAGGAACGTGGTATTGCCCCCCCTTGTTGGCTGACGGGTGTCTTGATATCCTCCCGGGTCTAGCAGCATGATAGGAGGCAGAAGCTTTAGCCTGATTTGCTCCTTTTGGCATAAAGCAAATTTCTTCATCTTCTTCATCAGTAGCTTGAGCCACACTGGACGGTGCTGACAGCATGTTACAAGAGAGAGCTACATATCTTATTTTAGCTTTTGTATTCTCATTTTCCTTCTCCCATATGGCTGGCCTCTGCCCCCGCAGTGGGTCGTTTGGTGCATTGAACAGCCTTGCCTTTTTTTAATTCCTTTTGTTAGCCCGTGAGACTTATTGTGTCCTTGAAGGGCATGCTTCTTGACCTACATAGGCTGGCTCTTGAGCTGCTCCTGCTCGTCTAGCCTGTCTGTAACAGTTTGTAGCCGTTCCACGGTTGAGTTGATTTCTTCATGCGCCCGCGCCGGGGCTTGTTTCTTTGTGTTATCCACTGGCCTTCTGATAGCCACAGGAGGGGCTATTTGTTGCCAAGCTGGAGCTATAGGGGGCGGAGCGGGCCGGCCCATGGCTCCACTAACATGGACTCTTGGAGTCGAAAGGGATGTTGATATTATTCTTTTCTTTATTGACGATGCTTGCCAATTTCTTTGCTTTTCTTCAGGCGCTAGAGCACAGTCTTCATTGGTGTTTTGGCTGCAAGCCTCTGGCACTTCTTCAGGCAGTTGCTGACATATAGATATTACATTAATTGATGCCCCCGGAGTAGGCACTTCACGAGGGCGCGGAGGATCGACTCTGTCCTCCTCCATTTGTAGCTCCCCTCTTTTTATTAAGCCTTGGGCGATGTCTTTAAATATTTGGCAATCCTCAATAGGATGCCCCAAGATTTGATGGTAGGGGCAGAAATGAGGATCATTTCTTCTTTTGACGTCATCAGGTCTCTTTGGCTTCAGAAGCCTGATTTTGCTACATTTGACAGCCCACTCGAATAATGCTCGAGTCCGGTCCCGGGGGAAGGCATAGAGCTTCTTTACTTTGCTCTACAGAGGATGCCTCTCTCGACAGTCAGCAAGTTCATTGAGAGGAGGGTTGTGCACCCATTTGTGCCTTTTCGCCATGAGGCTGATAGTATGGACTGCTTTTAGCATCGGTCGTTTATCAACCTTCGTGACTTGATGACTTGAGCCGGCATAAATGGAGGGATATCTTGTGAAGAAATCTTCAACCTCCGTGGCAATATCACTTAATCGGTCAAATGACCGGATTTCTATTCCGATCATCTTTTCCAGAATCTCCTTCTTCAGATTTTATTTGCATATTTGTATTGCATCTTCTGGATGCGGAGGGCGCCGACACCTCATGCAGAGATCCTCCCATCTCTTGATATATTCTGTAGCTGTTTCATCATCTTTTTGCTTGGCTGCCAACAGCTCAGCCACGGTCACCTCTGCCTCGATGATGTGGAATCTTTCACTGAATTTTTGCTGCATGTCTGGCCAGTCGTGGATAGACCCGGCCGGCAGGTCAGAGTACCATTCAAAGGTAGTTCCTGTCAATGAGGACACAAAGAACTTGAGAAGCTACGACTCGTCCGCCGCCAAGTCACCCATGACTATCATATAATTTGCAATATGCTCTTTCGGGGAGCCTTGCCCGTTGTATTTGTCAAATTTTGGGGGTTTATTGACACCCGGAGGCAACCTTTTTGCAGTATGGTGGGCTGGATATGGTACTTCATATATGTCAAAGGGGGCATAGTCATCACCACCCCTCTTTGGCAGTCTTGCCTCGATCATCTGCTCCACCATCAACTTATTTAGCATAGATGGCTCTTCTAGTTGAGGGCAGAGGTGGGTGGGCTGCATCAATAATGCTGCCGAAGTCATAGCATTGGATGGCAAAGGTTCTGACAGGGGAGCCTGCCGCTGCATCTGAAGGGGCATTGGACGTGCTGGCTGGAGCCGTTGGGAATAATGCTGAGGAGTAGCCCAATTCTGAGCTGTAGTTTGTAGAATGGCCTGTGAAGGAGCACCCCCAAGGTTGAAACCTCCATGTGATGGCTCGGCTTGTGCCCCCGGTTCCTCGGGCGCCATAGCGTGCCTAGTCTTTTCATTCAATTTTCTCTTCAACAGTTCTACCTCCTGCTGGTACCTCTACAGCGTCATCAGCACTTCAGGGTCCATAGCTGTTTTGCTAATGATGCCCTCGAGTGCTTCACCAAAGGTGCATCCAGATAGGGGTACCCCTTCTTCTCCAGATGCCATTGTCTTGGTATTGAGAGTAGTGTTATTTTCATCAGCAACCCACTTGTCCTTAGAGACTTGCCGTAACTCAGCCTCAATTTTGCCCCGTCCTGTCACCGGGTCTTCTCTTTCGGCAACCTCGGCCAGCCGTTCTGGTTCATTTAGCAGGGCGCCATGCCCGCTCATCACCCCTGTCATATTATAGGTGAGGATTTGCATTCTTCTACTGTACTTTCTGACTCCCCTTTGGGCCTGACTAGGGAGAGTTGGCCCTTCATTTGTTGAAATTTTTTCCATCTTTTCATTTTGTGAAGGCCTTTCAAAGCTTCCAGCCCCACGTTGCTTCTCTTTTTCATTCGCCACCATGGGTGACATTTTATCTTTTTCTTCTTCTTCGGCCCGGACGACACGAAGCAATCTGCTGGCCCAGGGAGGAATTCTTGAAGTTACAGAAATATTCCCGGACTCTCTTTGTCATGTCTTTCTGATGCCACTCTGGAGAAATGGCAGGAGACAACACTTGGACTTGGATAGACGGCATATGTGAAAGCCGTATCAGCTTGGCAGCTTGATTGAAGTTTCTTGGATATTTGGAAATATCAGCCTGCCTTGCACCGGCCCTGGCGGCGGGTGGAGGAGTTGCAATCATGACTTCCTCCGCATGCATATTCTCTTTAACCCTCTATTAGGAACATCCGCAGAATCTTTGAAGCCTTGTGAGGCTGGTGCAGGGCCTCGGATCCTCTTGGGAACCCAAATTTGCTTAAACTTTGGTAAGTTCGGGATTGGCCTCCCTTGCTTGTTGTCTTTAAAATTCATCCTTCGGCTTGCTAGCACTTGGAAGGGGTTGTGAGTGGGCATAGTCGGGATGATCCGATCTGGCAGAACTTCGGCACCGCGACCTTTGAAGTAGACTCGGATGCCCCCGATTAACGAGGACTTCCTAGATGCTGAAAGTTGACTCTGAGGAGTAGCAATAATTCTTCCTTTGGAGCTCTTCTTGTTGCCCCCAGCAGGCTTCTTCTCATGTGCCACGGTTAGGCAAATAGTATGGTGGACGTGGCAGCTCACGATCACCGGAGTTTTCAGTAGAGTTTCATTAATTTGGCCCTCACTTCGGCAGGCCGCAGCTTTGTTGTTCTTCAGCTCCGCAGGTCCAGAACTCTCCACGTCTAGGAGATCCGTGAATGCAACTCCCAATAAGTTAGGGAAGCCAACGACCGGGGGAAAGTTGCCGAAGGTAGTAGGTACGGCAAGGTAGCCGTATGCTGCATGGTCGGCCATGATTTGGGGACCGAAAATAACTCCAGACAGTTCGCTCGGCATCACTTCAACCTAAAAAGAGGAGAAACAAGACGAATGAATAATTAGCATTTGAGGTAGTTGGGTGGGCACCCCATGGTTCCTCTATTTTGGCGAAGAGATGAAGGGTGGTTGAGTCCCACCGGGCGTGCCAGCTTGTGGGAGATGGATTTTATTAAGAATATATATTTTATTATGGGTTTATTTGATTTATTTATTAGAGATTTATTTACGCAAGACGTGCCAGTCACTGAGTGACTAATTTATTATGCGCATCGTCTGACTAACCAGACGATTATGGGTGATCGTCTCGGGACCCAAAACCCGCCGTACCATGAAGGCTACGACGTTAATTACACCTCCCCAGAAGAGAGGAAACCCTTGATTAATCGCCAAAATAGAGAGGCCATGGGGCCCGTAGAATATGTAAAGGATGTGATTGCATGCAAGCACACAACATGGTAGTACTTATTTATTAGGCTGGCTCCCGGTACAGGGCGGAGAATTTAGGTCCGAGGACCACCATCACGCATAATGAAAGCCTCTGGCCGGGCGTAACCTGACTTTCCGCTAATCACCATTTGATATACCGAAGAGTCAGATCATGCAGGCATACAAGGCGATAATATTTAGTATTATTGTTCATTGTTTATTTGGTCATTTATTTGTAAATTTAAGGAAGACTTTGACAATCCCTGTAACTCGCAGGGCTGTCGATTAGTCGTTGCCTTTTCATTTTGAGACTACTCATAGTGTTACAGTGCATACATATGGGCCCATAGGGTGGGCCGAGTATGACCGTATTCGGGTAGACTCGTGTATTATCGGGACAATGCATGCCAGGGTATGGCAAATTTGATATTTGAAAATAAAGGGGATGCGGTTAAAATCTGGTCGAGACGAATTGAATTCAACGGCTTATCGGCCCAAGACAAGGTCATGCCGTGGCCATAATGGGATTAATCCCGTGGTGCAGACACGACCTGTCAGGGGGTCATCAATATTCCCATGCCCGGGGTCTAGAGGAGGTGAGAGCTTCGGAGTGGACACGGTCATGCTCATTATTCTCTATTCATTCTTGTTATTATTTTAAATGCATGAATGCACTCATTTTCTTTTTAAATTCTTTGTTCTTATTTTATTTATATCATTCCCTTTTTCATTGTTCATTTATTATTATTATTAATTATTTATTTATTTGATTTTATTTTTTTTTATTTTTTATTAGATGCATGCATTCTTTATTTCCTTTATTGATATTTATTTGACACGTATTTGACAATTATTCATTCATCATTTTTGTTGTTGTACATTTATCACTTTTATTATTGTTATTCTTATTGTTGTTATTATTATTTTGTTTATTTATCACTTTATTCTTTTATTTAGCCTTTATTTGTCCATTGTATATTTATTTTTTTTATCTCTCACTTTCACCTCTATTATATCTTTTATCCTCTTTTTTTTAATACATGTGAGGTGTTGTGCACGTATAAACGTGAGTGGGTGAGGGTTTGTTTACACTCATTATTATTTTATTGTTTTTATTGCACAAATGTGTAATGCATGCAACGTGTACGTGTGGCATATTAAATGTCTTATGAGTGCATGTTATGTACGCTGTGTATATTACATGTTGGAACCTTTAAAACGGCGATGTCCCCTTTTTTTTTATATTATGACATGTGTATAAAGAGAATCGAGAGGGTGGATATAAGAGTGCTACGTAGAAACGGCGGGGACTTCGTGGAAATGGTAAAACGGCGCGGTGATTGTGGAAAGAGATGAACGGCGCGCCATCTACTTGCAATTGGGATTTCAAAGAATTTGAGTGTGCTGTTAATCCGACGTGGGGGGATACCGTGCCGATTTAGACCGCGCCGGGTAACGGTGAGGTTTTGTTTTCTTTTGTTTGTTCATTTTATTATTTATTTATTATTATTATTATTATTATTATTTTTGTTGTTATTTATTTATTTTATTATTATTATTATTATTATTATTATTATTATTCATTTTATTTATATTCTCGATTTTTGCAAATGTCCGAGCAAAGATCCGATAGCATCCCCCTAGACCCGGAGTGTTCGGGGAAGAGTGGAGGCATGCCCACGGAATGGGGTAAGCTCCTTAAAGGCCCGGGGGCCAGGCTCGGTGACCGGCGGACCCGAATGGACTGAGACCCCGAGGGCGGGCCTACGAGGGATACCGATGTGTCCATGGGTTATCCAAATCGGGGCAGTGTTCGCCATTAAGGCGGTTTAATATTCACTCGGAGAGTGATCATTTAGAACGGCATGAGAAACAAAGCCTTAAAACGGCGCGGTTGCATTTAAACCGGCGTAGAACGCTTAGGAAAAGGGATTAAAACAGCATAGGAACCGTAGGTGTAGGCTTAAAACGGCACCACGGGTGCATAGGTGTAGGCTTAAAACGGCGCCACAAAAGGTGGAGAGGGGGAGGTTAAAACGGCGCCACGTAGGTGAGGAGGAGGAGGTTAAAACGACGCCACGAAAGGTGAAGAAGAGGAGGTTAAAACGGCGCCACAAAAGGTGAAGAGGAGGAGGTTAAAACGGCACCACTAAAGGTGAAGAGGGGGGCTTTAAAATGGCACGCTCACCTTATGGCGCGCCGGATGATCGTCGCGTCGGTTTAGCCCGCTTTCATGGAAATTAAAGTTTTATTGGTTTATTTGGACTTGTTAAAACATTTTTTTGAAGATTTCAAAAGTTTATTAAGTTATTTATTCAATAGATCGGCCCCGGGCCATTCATAAGTTGAGTCACAGGCTCGCACGAGGTTCATACTCGGGCGCGGCGATCATTTCGAGTCAAACTCGATCGAGCCAAAATTTCGGCAGCATCTCCCCATCCCGGAGGATTTGTTGGGAAGAAACGGGGAGTACTCACGTGGCGGAGCAACCCCTGAAAAATCGGGTGGCACAACGGTGGCCGGCAAATCCGAACGGATAGGAAAACCCCGAGGGCTAGCCTACTAGGGGCACCAAGTCCGTGGGTGAGAGTGAACGAATGAGGCGACTCATTATGGGAGCGAAAACCCTGAGGGCTAGCCTGCGAAAGGCACGCAACCTGAGTCGACACAACGCTCGAATCAGGATGACCGGTAGAGGGAAGGAAACCCCGAGGGCTAGCCTACGAGGGGCACGCAACCCACGGCCACCACAAAGTCCATTAAGGACCGTGGATTTGAACTATAGGGCTTAGCCTCGTTACTGTGCACTCAATGGCCTGAAGGGACACTCATCATCAACGGATGAGCCCCTGTCGATCGAGTGGCGAGTGTACAAGATTTGGGGAATATTCCCCTCCCCGGGTATTGGAGCAATGCTACAGAGCAGACTCCCGAATTTTGGGATGCGAATGGAGTGGAAAGAGAGGCATACGACATCGTTCGACGACAAGTGGACAAACGAGTTGTTAAGCATATATTAGAACAGTGATGCCCGGTGGTTGAAGGAGTTAACACTTACGTGTTATATAGTTAGCATACAGATCTGGGGAAGGGATATATAGGTTATGTTCGCAAAACCAACAGGGGCTCGGCACAGATGAACGGGGATGTTAGAAGCGATGTTCCCCTCCCCTCTGGCCTATGAGGAAGGGCGCAGGGAAGGCGAAGGGTTTGATCCCTAGACAGGGGTGGACGGAGATACGCACATAAGCGTGTCTCCGACCACAAGACTCGTAGCACACGTAATATAGGGCTCGACCATTGCATTGGAAGAGAGAGAAGCCCCGGGGAGGGGGGGGGGGAACGGTTCATGTAGCCCAGGGGCATATCCAGCGTCGGGGAAAACAGATCCGGGAACCATGCGCGCTGAGAAATCATTAAATGCACATTTGAGAGAAAATGAGAGAGAGTAGGAAAGATAGATATGGCACCGGGCACAATCTCATTCCATTCATTCCATGAACGATAGGTAGATGTATACATCATACGTTCCGGCGCCGGCGTTGTCGCTCGGCCGTCGTTTACATTAATAGAAAGAAAACGTTGCAAGTGAAGAGAAGGAGCAACAATAATGGTGAGGGGGGGGAGGCCAGGCTCGTATCATCGCCCCTCCCCCATTTCACTTACATTATATCAGGAGAAGGAAACAAAAGGGGGAATCGACGGGAGGAAAACCACGGAAATCCACCTAAACCGTTTCTCCCAAAACAGAGTGTCGGATCTGGCTCTTTTTCTCCGGCTCCGGAGGGCTTCAGGCGAATGGACAGAGGAGGTTGGCGGTGGCTCTCAGTGGAAACTCTTCTTCTCCCCCAAGACTTCTCTCTCTCTCAAACGAACAGCCTCTCTCCCTTCGTATTGGCTCTCTTCTATTTTTCTTCTCCTCTTCCTTTTTTTCTCAGTTGGTCGAACAAGTGTTGCTTTATAGCAACCAGTTAATCCGGCGCCACGGAGGGGCGCGCCGGTGAACATGGCGCCGGGGAAGGAGCTTCTGCAAAGCTTTTGCGCGCCGGAATTGGTGGCGTCGGAGTAATGTTCCCCAATTGGTTTTGGCGCGCCGGAATTGGTGGCGCCATTTTAAGGGGCGTCGATGACCTTTGTGCGCCGTTTTAGCTTGTTTTCTTGGCGCGGGTCAGCCGATGGGTCCGGGGATGGTTCCGGAAGCCCCCGTTGACTCTTCCTCTCGCCACGATCCTTGGAAAACCTTGACGGGGCGTTGACGAAGCTCTTGATACGATGAATGGCCTTAATCATAACTTCGTGTGTATTCGGCTCGAGCACGCGGGTCTTCCGCTCACATGGCCTTCGGTATATTAATTTGTGATGCCGGGTCGGCTTCACTTGTATTTGTAGCTTTTTGGTTGCTTCTTCGGGGATGGTCCCGAATACTCTTCTGAGCTCTCGGACCTTGATTTAGCGGCTGTTCATTGAAGCCGAGCATCTTTTCTTTTCTTCTTTTCTATGGTCTCATCTTTTGTTCGGCTTCCGCCATTCTTTTTCTTCTTTTCTTTCTTTTCTCTCTTTTCTTCTCTGTCGGCACATGAGCACCAGATCAGAACTCACGACCTACAGAAGCAGAAGTCACGAAGTATTAGGAATATTTTTAGTGTCAACAATAGATGAAAGAAGAAGGAATTTGTAGAAGAAGAGTCAACTTTGGTTGGCTTTGGAGTTGACTCGGCTTCAGCCCGCAAGGTAGAAAAGAACAGGCTAAAGGTGACAGCTTGTGCCGATTAGTGGTGACAAATAGGTGGTCAACGGTGACAAATAGGCTATAAGGGTGAAAAATAGCCATGTAAGGGTGAAAAATAAGTGGTAAGGCTGAAAGTCTTGAAATGCGAAGGAGAGTCGACTCCATAGGACTTTAGAGTCAAAGCCAGGTGCATTGAAATCACAAGGGTGAAGAATGGAACAAAGGAGACGGCGGTTGTGAAATAAGGGTGACAAATAGCTGGTTAAGGCAGACAAATAGGCAATAGAGGTAACAAATAGCTCCTCAAGGCTGAATAATAGGTGACAAGGCTGAAAGCATCAAAGGAGAAGAAGAGGAGTTGACGCCGTGCTCAACTGGAGTCGACGCAGCCAAATGGAAAACTTCAAACGAGTTGTCAAGTGACAAATGAAGAAATCAAGTGTCAAATGGAGATTACATGTGATAAAGTGATCACAATGTTGAAGAACAGATCACAAGGAAGTTGAACTGAGCACAAGAGAGAGAAATGAAGCACAACGGTGACAAATGGCTTACAGCGGTGTCAAAGAGCTCACAATGGCAATAGATGATAAGCAATGGTGAAAGTAGATCGGCAAGGGTGAAAAATACTTTACAAGGATGACAAATGATGGATAAGGGTGACAAATAGCTCATAGAGATGACAAACGTGTGATACTGATGAAGAATGGTTCACAAGGAGACAAGTGTTGAGCAAGGCAGACAAATGGCTGTTAAGACAGGCAAATGGGCGATAACTGTGACAAATAGGTGTTCAAGGGTGAAAAATACCCGATACGGATGTGTAGCACCGCGGATAAAATTATAGGGAATGAAACATCCTAAATAAATTATAACCATATAAATTCTCTAAATAACTAAACAAGGGGCCAATTGGAAATAAAATACCTAAATATCCAACTCACAACCATCCCCAATGGGCCCTCATCCCATACAAAGGCTTTAGCCTATCTACACACAAGAAGTGGGCCTTTAGCCCATAAACCTTCCCACGTCAAAACGATGCATAGGATATGAACACAAATATTTACACAGAGGGGGGAACATTTTGACTTACGTAAAAGCTTAGCCACATTCGATATCTACATGTGGTGATTAAGGGTTTTGAACCTTAACTAGGGTAGCGGCTGCGAACATGGCAATAGAGAGATTTACATAGAAGCTTTAAACCCATTAGGATTCATACGAAGGGAATTAAATCCCACTAGGAAAGGTGAAATGAGATCTCTATATATACATGGCCCCTATGAACGAGAAAGTAATCGTTCATTCTACCGCATCAACGTCGACCTGCTGCCCGTCTCTACCTCCTGCTGTCGAATGAGAAGAGAGAAGGCTTCATCTTCTTCTTCCTCTTCTTCCGCACAGAACTACTGCAGTGAGGAAGTTCTTCTACATGTTCGTGTGCCGCGGTTGCAATTGTTGCTGCTGTTGCATATTCTTATTCTCTCTTTCTCTTCCGTTGTCATCCCGATCAAGCCTAAGAGGTAGGTTTTCTCAAGTTCTAAGCCCAAGAGGATAGTAAATAGGATATTATGTGCTCATACGATCATAATAGCATATTTATATCTTGCATCTGTGTTCCTGATCTTGAGTTTTACGTAGTTTTTAGGCGTTCTGTCTGCATGAGAATTAGCAACCAGAGCAGTGGCCGCTTATTAATGAACGACCGTGTGAAGAGTCGTCAATTCTTGAATTGGAGACAGTCTTATGGCCGCCAGTTAATGAGCGACCATCACTATGTCATAGATTCCTTTAGAGTAATTAATAAATAACACATGTTCAAAATTTAATCACTATGGAACCATGTATCTGAAAAGCGTGGTATGCATATTTCTGGATTCCCCAGATTTTTCTCTACTTGATCATGTCTTTAGTTTCTTAAAATTCTCTGTAAACGCTAGTATGTTATTGTTCATGTTCAATTCATAGAAATGAATAGTGCTTTGAGTCTAAAAACGTACATGCCTGATGTTTTATAACCTGTACACGGTAAAGAATGAGCGACTATTTGAAGAGCCGCCTATTCTTGATATGGCGCCACTATAGAGAGTCGTTAATTCTTGTTTATTTATTTAAAAAGAAAAATAATGTAGAAAAATATGAATTTGCGACCATCACTTGGATTGTAACGCCCCGGGTTTTTCGGATATTTCTCAGATCAGGATCTGTGGGTTTCGGATCATCTTTTTGCAGGCTACGAATTGTGTCCGAGTGAGCTTCAAACTTTTTATACCGGATCGTCAGACCCAGTGGTGGGGTGCCCGTGAATTCCCTTGGGTCCGTGGCGTTATGAGGAGCATGCCGGTAATTTTATGAAATTTTTAGAGCGCCCTTGTGGGTCCCGGGTCGCGTTTCGGGTTTTACACGTGTTTTTATCTGTCGGGCCTACAGAACGCCGTGCAGGGTGAACCGTTGCGTTCTCCGACTCCGGGATGATACCAGTGCGTTGTATGTTTTTCAAGGATCGTGGGGTGTATTTTTCCCAATTTTTGGAATTTTCTGAAATTTTTGAATTTTCCTATAAACCCTCCCACCCCTCTCTCTCCTCTCATTTCTCACTCTCTCCCTCTCTCTCTTCTCCAACGCTCTCCTCTCACTCTCTCCTCTCCGGCGGCCGATGGACCAAGGTGAGGGCGATGCGGGGTAACGCGGGTGAGGATGGGTCGAGGATCGAGGGACAGGGGCGCGGTGAAGCCGGTTCACGAGCGTGAGGCACCGGCGGGGTTTCGTGGGCGTTTCTTCGTGGATCGGCGTCCACGGTGCATCGAACCTTCGGTGGAGGTAGGGGGATGGTTCCCTAACCCGTGTAGTTCATTTCCTCACGTTTTGTAGTCCGAGGGGATGCTGAGAGTGGGTTATTTCACGTTTGGGGGAAATTCCATGTTTTAGGGCGAGCGCCGATTTTCGGCCGATTCGAGGCCCGATCAGGGTTTTAATTGTGTTTTTGGGTTGTGGGAATGTCCGGGGATGGATTCCCGATGTTTTCACCTTCACCTGGGGGGGAATGGGGCGTGGAATCGACCCCACGGCGGGGTTCGGCCCGTCCACAGGTGGTGCAGAGGGCGGCCACATAGGTGGTCGCCCAGTCCTGGTCTGGGCGGCCAAGACCCTGGCCGCCTAGGACCCTGGGCGACCGGAGGTCTGGCCGCCCAGGGGGGAGGGCGACCAGTAGTCTGGCCACCCTCTTGGGGGGTTTGGGCCTGGGAGACCATCGCCCTGGTCGCCCAGTCCTGTGGGCGGCCAAGTATGTGGCCGCCCAGCCCAGGTGACCCCGGGTCATCTCATGTTTTGTGTTCCGTTAGCCCGAGGTGTCCGTGGGTGGTACGAATGTGTGGGCAAGGTGTCCCGGTGGTTCTCCGTGATTCCGAGAGTGCCGTGTTACCTCGAGTTATGTGCTCGTGGGTTTTGAGGGTCCGGGTGATCCTGTGTGTGTGGTTTGTTCCGTGAGGCACTCGAGTGAGTCCTCGCGAGCCAGCGTGTGGGCGGAGGGTCCTTCCCGCACGTCATGCGGTTTCCAGGTTAGTGGGCCATGTGTATGGCCTTGGACTGCGAGTCCAATCTTCCAGCTTGGGGCTGGAGGTCCCTTGTGTTCCCTTTCTGGGGGAAGGGTCTCGACAGTTGTGAACTGCCTCGTGAGTTGTCGCATCGTGGTTTTGGACCTAGGGATTAGGCCAGATTGACGGCTTAGTGCTGTCGAGTGCAACGGTCTTGAACCCGAGTCTCGTGACTCAAGGGCCGTTGGGTTTAGTAGGTCTAGTGGGCTGTCTAGAGTCGGGTGGCTTTGAGCCACCTGTTACATCGCGTTACTCGCGATGGGTACGTGCTTGGTTTTCCATGTTCACGTTCTGTGAGCCCCCACTAGTCGCAGTCTTCTTACGGCACGCGTGTGCTGACCCACCCGGGAGTGGTGGAGCGGCTTACCCGAGAGAGACGGTTGTTAAGCTGGTTACTGTAGGGCCCCCGCGTACAACCGAGTCTGGGCTTCATGGGAATAACCAGCTAGAGGACAGGCCTAGGGCGTATGGTCTGAGTGTGCACACGGGGCTGAGGGCTTCGGGCCCGTGCTGGCTAGCGCGACCTCAGCTAGTCCTTGTTCATGGTACTGGTTACTTCAGTGTCTCTGTCTCCGCCTGGGGCGTTGTAGCTAGACACAAGGGCGCGGTGTAAGACGTCAGGGGACGCATCCGGTCTGTTCTTCTGGTGGGCGGTACTCCCGTCACGTGACGTGAGTTGTCGTGTTCCAGATTTCTATTTTCGTCTGTGAGATGGGACTTCGTGTGTAGTTTTGGGAGCGTTCCCGGAGTCGAGGTCTGGGGTTTCCGGTGAGCGTCACCGTGGGCTTTTCCCTAGACAGCGTGGTGTTCACGACGGCGAGGTCGTGACCGTGTTCCAGACCGGGTGGTTTAGGCTTGGGCCCTTCTGTGAGGGCAGGTCTCCATGACTGAGGTGTTGTGGCGTTTTCCTAGTAGCGTGGCTAGGGCGGTTAGTGTTCTGGTCATCTCCCGACCGTGGGATCGGGATGTCGGGTTTGTGGTTTGGTTGTCCCCCGACTGGGAGACCGGGTTGTGTTTTCTGGTACAGTAGGAGTAGCTGTAGAGTCGAGGTTTTACCAGCCACCGTAGTTACCGTTCCTACTGTTGTTGTCGTTCTTGTAGTTGCTGCTTTCCGTGTCACCATTGTTTCGGTTGGGGTTCCGCGGGACCCCTACTGGGCCAGTGACAGGAGGCTCACCCCTGCGTTTCAGGTGCGACGGTTCTTCCTCGGGGTTCGAGGGCATCGCGTGCAGGTTCTTAGTTACCAGCTCGTCGGGCCGAGTGTTCACTTGGCATGTGGTATGTTTTACTACTTTAGACTATACTTTCTGTTTGACTGGACTCTGTTGTAGTTAGATTATTTATTTATGTTAATTGTTGAATTGTCCTGCTTTATTTCCTATTTCTTTGTACCTCCACACTCCTTTTTAGCTCTTCCGAGCCCCAACTCGTGGGCGGCGGGCCAGGATTCGAATGGTATCGGATTTCTTTCTCGGTATCTGGATCTTAGGTCGCCACATGGATGCTCTTTAGAGTTCTAGCGCCTTTCTGGAAGGTCACCCAATTATTATGAATTTATTAAAATTTGATTAATTATTGATTTAGCAACTTTATAAGCAGACTCTAATTCTGCTGGAAAATATTAAATCTTTGTAAAAATATTGATTGAGCGACATTCTACACACACGCTGATTTCTGATATTGCGCATGTCTGAATAGACACTATTTCCTACCCTCACGTGTTTTATTGAGTTTCTCGCCCATATCGCGGGTTCTTTTGGCACTCTTATCTCACATCCGAAGATAGAGTCGCTGTTTTGTTTCACGCTTACACCTAACTCTTTGTGATGATTGGACCCTCCGTGGGATATTCCTTCCTTTGGACTGGTACTTTCTTCATTGAGATTTTCGTAAGTCTTCGCTAGCCTTGGATTCCCTTAAGGTAGCCGAGCAGGTTGTACCCTAAAAACTCTGAAACCATTGCTTGTCACGTCACTGTAAAGAAACGTGATGTTCTAGCCCTCACAGAGCGATGTTTCTCGCCTTTGTGGGAAAGTCTATCTCTGTCTGGAATTAGCAGCCAGGACATGGACGCCAAAAGGCGTTGGCGGCCAAGGCAGTTTGCGCTATTTACTGAATTAGCGACCGTCATATGGATGCTATTTCTTCGTGCCTGTATTGTTCACAGGAATGAGCGACCACTATAGTAGACGGTATTTCTGTATTTGGTGGCTGTCTGAGTGGACGCCAATTACCCAGTTTCATGATATGTCAAGATTTTAATGTGATTTACCGATATGCCAGCCTTACTCCACATTCTATCCTTGAAATCTATTCCATGAGTCTACCTTATATTCCTACAATGGCTAAACTCTTTGGAACTCTATATTGGCTATAAAATAATAGTGGATGTCCAAAATATTTACATGACTCAATGCTAGGGCATATAGGGCTCGATCTGGTCCTGAGAGGAGCACCCGAAAGTACTTGTGTCCATGGGAGCTATATTGATCATGGTGAGGCATTGCACCGAAGTGCATGACTTGCTTGATTATGGCATTCCACGAATCTCGTGCTTGACTTGACTTGACTTGACCTGACTTGCATGACCCGGAATGGATATTTACTTGCTTGAAATTAAATAGCCCATTCTCATGACATTACTTGATATTACATGCTTGATATTCTTGACACTTTACATGATTCCTCTTGAAAAGTTCTAGTTCATCCTTGATAACTCTTGTTACATTTCACTCTCAACATTATCATGCGTTCATGCTTATCTATACTTGCATTCACGTAACATGTAATTTACTTAAAGCAAGCTTGTACTTGAAATATAATTCCTACTGAGCATTCGCTCACCCTTATTTTTTCCCTATTTTTCAGGTAACTCCGATGATGAAGATCATTCGGATGGGAATGGACTCGAGTGAAGAGTGTAGAGTCTTTCCGACTATTGAAGATTTTATCTAGTCATGTCTTTCTCTATTTCTTGAGTCTATCATTGTATTTTCCTCTTTATTGAGTCAAGAGTGCCTTTAAGTAATCTTTTACTTTGCAAGATTATGTATGAAAGTTATTTGGAGTTATTTGATAATATTAATGAAACAAAGATATTGGTGTTATTTCTTGCTATTTGCACGCTCTGTCTATGTGTCAAATTCCTTATGCTCTGATTGATATGATCGATATAAACTAGTCATGCATACCGGGTTCCTTCCGCGCTCGGGACGTGACAATATTTTTGATATCAGAGCCTAGGATTTTCCAATTCATAGGAACCCAAGTCCAAGGATAGGTTATATTTTACACCCGGCGAGATCGGTAGAACCATGGGTTAAGTCTCTATAGGACATTAAACTTGATAGTTAGTAACTTATTAATTATATTTAAATTCTTTGTAGGATCATGTGCCGAACGAGCCTAGTGGCGTGACATGCAACACACCGTGCAAGGCCTCACCCAAGCACTGCAACAAGTGGCGCAAGGGTGTATGAACCGTGGAGCCTGTGATCTCCAACGTAGTTTTCGCAATATGAACCCGCCAGAGTTCATCGGCTCGTCCGACCCTGACAATGCCGAACACTGGATCAAGGAGATAGAAAGGATATTCCGTGTTATGCAATGCACGGATGAGAAAAAGGTGTTATTAGCGACTTTACAAATGGAGCGGGATGCCCGATTTTGGTGGGAGTTGGTGGAAGCTACTTTACCCCATGAGCAAGTTACGTGGGGCGAGTTCGTGGAATACTTCAATAGCAAATACTTTCGGATATAATACAAGAGAAGAAAGCCGCGGAGTTTGCTGCGCTTAAGCAAAGGACTTTATCTGTGGCCGAGTATGAGGCCCAATTCTCTAGACTATCAAGGTATGCACCACATCTGGTGTGCACCAAGAAAATGAAGGCTCGTCGATTTCTTAATGGGCTTCGGCCACAATACATCACTCAATTGGCGCCGATGGACATACAAGTCTACTCAGAGATGGTAAGGCGAGCTCAGTTATTAGAAGATGCCATGGAGTTGTCCGACCAGATTCGTGGGAAAGACAAGAGGGAGCACATTACAAGCTCTGGCACTTTCAAACCCACATTCAATAAGAAGAGGCCTAGCAATGGAGGAAATTCCTCCCAAGAGAAGAAGTCTAAGAAGGGTAATAAGCCCTTTTCTATTACTACCACACATTCCAAAGAGGTGTGCAAACATTGTGACAGGTCAATGATAAGGCCGAGGAATGCTGGAGAAGGTTGGGAGCGTGCCTCCGTTGTGGAAGTCTGGATCATCGGATTCTCGATTGCCCTCTATTGAATGAACAAGCTAGCAATAACAAGCACCCGACAAAGAAACAAGGCCGTTTACAAGCACTCCAAGAGGAGGAACAAAATGAAGGTGGACTCGTGGAAGGTACTTTAACTATATGTTCCAAGTCTGCCTTAGTTTTATTTGATATCGGCGCAACACATTCATTCATCTCTCGAAGATTTGCTAAGTCATTATCTATGAAACCTGTTTTGTTGGATTTGGAGCTGGTTATCACTACCCCAATTGGAACTGGTTCTGAAATCACACACCACTACCCAGAAGCCAAGGTAGTCATTGAATGACATAACTTACCTGCCGACCTAGTCTGCATGGACATGGAAGGCTATGATGTCATCCTATGAGCCGATTGGCTAGCTACACACAAAGCGGTGGTAGACTGTCGAAAGGGCAAAGTAACCTTTGAAGACTACCCGCAAGTTGTCTACACTAGTCCCCGAAATCGAGACAAGTTGCCCCTGATTTCGGCCCTCTGAGCTAGCAAGCTCTTAAGGAAGGGGTGTGTGGCTTTCATAGCATTTGTGACTGCCACCGAGGTTAAGGAGTCCAAGCTAGAAGACATCCGCGTGGTTCGGGATTTTCCCGACGTGTTTCCGGAAGAATTGCCCAGATTACCCCCACAAAGAGAAGTCACCTTCACCATCGACCTTGTCCCTGGTGCTGGCCCGATTTCTAAGGCACCCTATTGGATGTCCCTCGCCGAGCTCAAAGAATTGAAGGAATAATTGATGGAGCACTTGAAGAAAGGATTCATCAGGCCGAGTACTTCCCCGTGGGGAGTGCCAGTGCTTTTTTTCAAGAAGAAGGATGGATCGATGCGACTCTGCATCAATTATCGGTAGTTGAACCACCTTACCATCAAGAACAAGTATCCACTACCGAGGATCGATAAGTTATTTGATCAGATATCTGGAGCTAAATATTTCTCAAAGATTGATCTCCGATCGAGATATCACCAACTGAGGATCAAGGATGAGGATATTCATAAGATCGCATTTCGGAGTAGGTATGGGCACTAGGAATTTGTTGCTATGCCTTTCGTACTAACAAATGCTCCTGTAGCCTTTATGTAGTTAATTAATAGTATATTCAGGCATCATCTAGATCAGTTCGTTGGGGTTTTCATTGATGATATACTAATATACTCAATGTCCAAGGAAGATCATGAAGAGCACTTGAAGATTGCATTGTAAATATTGAGGAACAATCAACTCTATGTCAAGTTGAGCAAGTGTGATTTCTGGGTCGAGAAAATATCTTTCTTATGGCATGTGATTTCGAAGAATGGCATATCTATGGATCTATCAAGGGTCGAGGCTGTGAAGAATTGGGAAAGGCCCGACCAATGCAACTGAGATCCGGAGTTTCTTGGGTCTTGCTGGATATTATCGATGATTTATCAAGGACTTCTCCAAGATCACTGTCCCTCTTATTAGGATGATGCGCAAGGAGATTCCTTATGAGTGGAGTGAAGATTGTGAATGGAGCTTTCAAACGTTGAAAGATCATTTGATGACTGCCCTAGTCTTGGCATTACCAACTGAAGGAGAGAAATTTGAGGTATATACCAATGCATTCGGTATTGACCTCGGATGTGTGTTAATGCAACAAGGTAAGGTCATTACTTACTCTTCCCGACAACTAAAGAAGCATGAGGAGAACTACCAGGTGCACAACTTAGAGCTGGCCACGGTAGTATTTGCTTTAAAGATTTGGAGACACTATCTTTATGGAGAACAATTCACCGTGTACTCCGATCACAAGAGTCTCAAGTACTTATTCTCCCAAAATGAGTTGAACATGAGACAAAGACATTGGCTAGAGTATCTCAAGGACTTCGACTTCACAATACAATATCATCATGGCAAGGGCAATTCCGTAGCTGATGCCCTTAGTCGAAAGCTGAGAGCGTTATTGGCCAACTGTATGATCCAAGAATGGAAGATGTTAGAGCAATTCTCCAAACTTGATATAAACATGAACAATGAGAAATGGTGTATTACTCTATCACACATGAGGATACAACCAGATTTACTCTCCTAGATCAAGGAACTTGAAGACAATGACCCAGTGCTGGTGGAAGTTAAAGGCAAGTTAGAGGAGCAACCTTATTTCAAGATAACATCTGATGGACGACTATTATTTCATGAAAGGACATGTGTACCGGACTGTCCAGAATTAAAGAAGAAAATTTTAGAAGAAGCTCACCTATCAAGGTATGCAATTCACCGTGGAGCTACCAAGATGTACTAGGATTTGAAACGAACCTTTTCGTGGCCCAACATGAAAAGGGAGGTAGCGGACTTTGTTTCTCGCTGTCTCACATGCCAACAAGTTAGGGCGGAACACCAAAATTTCGCTGGTAAGTTACATACTCTAGACATTCCAAGTGGAAGTGGGAAGATATCGACATGGATTTTATCATGGGTTTGTCTAAATCTAAAGGCGGACATGACGGAATATGGCTTATCATAGATCGATTGACCAAGTCGGCTCACTTCTTGTCTATAAAGAGCCGATGGTCGGTTGATGTTGTAGCCGCCTTGTATATCAAAGAAGGCGTCAGACTACATGGAGTTCCTATTTCGATCGTGTCTGACCGAGACCCGCGCTTCACTTCCCAGTTTTGGAAGGGTCTACAACATTCGTTGAGGATGAGACTCAATTTTAGTACAGCTTTTCATCCTCAAACGGATGGTCAGACTGAGAGAACAAATCAAGTGGTAGAAGGCATGCTACGGGCTTGTGCTATCGATTTTGGAGGAAGCTGGAATGATCATCTACCCCTGGTCGAATTTGTATATAACAACAGTTACCAGGCAAGTATTCAAATGGCACCCTTCGAGGCATTATATGGAAGGAGTTGTTGCTCACCAATATGCTGGGATGAAGTTGGGGAAAAGCAACTTCTAGGCCCGGATATGGTAAGGGATATGATTGAGAAAGTACAACTCATTAGAGAAAGACTCAAGATGTCTCAGTTGAGACAAAAGACTTATGCCAACACTAGAAGAAGAGACCTCGAGTTCCAAGTCAGAGACCACGTCTTTCTCAAGGTTTCCCCTAGCCGAGACATTAGAAGATTTGGTGTTAAGGGCAAGCTTACACTGAGATATATTGATCCTTTCGAAGTGCTAGAAAGAGTTGGAGAGGTTGCCTATGGAATCACCTTGCCACTGCAATTGTCCGAAGTTCACAATGTATTCCACATCTCTATGCTTAAAAAGTATGTTCATGATCCATTCCACGTCATAGATCATGACAACTTGGTGATAAAAAAGGATGCCACCTATGAACAAAAGCCATTGAGGATCCTTGATCACGAGGTCCGCGTGCTAAGGAACAAGAAGATCCCGATGGTGAAGGTTCAAGGGAACAAGAATCTCGAACAAGAAGCCAGAAGGGAGACAGAAGAATCTATGAAAAGAAGATTTCCTAACTTGTTTCGACATTGTAAGTACTCTACACCCTCTATGTCTATAAGAATTGAATTTAGGGACCAAATTCTTTTAAGTGGGGGAGGGTGTAGCATCCCGGATAAAATTATAGGGAATGAAATTTCCTAAATAAATTAAAACCATATAAATCCTCTAAATAACTAAACACGGGGCAAATTGAAAATAAAACACCTAAATATCCAACCCACAACCATCCCCAATGGGCCCTCAACCCATACAAAGGCTTTAACCTATCTACACACAAGAAGTGGGCCTTTAGCCCATAAACCTTCCCACGTTAAAAAGATGCATAGGATATGAACACAAATATACACACAGAGGGGGGAACTTTTTTACTTGCGTAAAAGCTTAGCCTCGTTTGATATCTGCATGTGGTGATTAAGGGTTTTGAACCCTAAGTAGGGTAGCAGCTGCGAACATGGCAATAGAGAGATTTACATAGAAGCTTTAAACCCATTAGGATTCATACAAAGGAAATTACATCCCACTAGGAAAGGTGAAATGAGATCTCTATATATGCATGGCCCCTATGAATAAGAAAGCAGCCGTTTATTCTACCGCGTTGACGTCGACCTACTGCTCTTCTCTACCTCCTGCTACCGAACGAGAAGAGAGAAGGCTTCATCTTCTTCTTCCCCTTCTTTCGCACAGAACTGCCACCGTGAGAAAGTTCTTCTACCTGTTCGTGTGCCGCGGTTGCAGTTGCTTCTGCTACTACATATTCTTGTTCTCTCTTTCTCTTCCGTCATCATCTTGATCAAGCCTCAGAGGTAGGTTTTCTCAAGTTCTAAGCCCAAAAGGATAGTAAATAGGATATTACGTGCTCATACGATAGCATATTTATATCTTGCATATGTGTTCCTGATCTTGAGTTTTATGTAGTTTTTAGGCATTCTGTCTCCATAAGAAATAGCGACCAGAGCAGTGGCCGCTTATTAATGATCGACCATGTGAAGAGTCGCCAATTCTTGAATTGGTGACAGTTCTCTAGCTGCCAGTTAATGAGCGACCATCACTCTGTCGCAGATTCCTTTAGAGTAATTAATAAATAACACATGTTCAAAATTTAATCACTATGAAACCATGTATCTGAAAAGCATGTTATGCATATTTCTGGATTCCCCAGATTTTTCTCTACTTGATCATGTCTTTAGTTTCTTAAAATTCTATGTAAACGTCAGTATGTTATTGTTCATGTTCAATTCATAGAAATGAATAGTGCTTTGAGTCTAAAAATGTACTTGCCTGATGTTTTATAACCTGTACACAGTAAAGAATGAGCGACTATTTTAAGAGCTGTCGATTCTTGATATGGCACCTCTGTAGAGAGTCGCTGATTCTTGTTTATTTATTTAACAAGTAAAATAATGATAGAGCGACATTCTACATAGACATTAATTTCTGATATTGTGCCTGTCTGAATAGAAGCTATTTCATGCCCTCACATGTTTTATCGGGTTACTGGCCCATATCATGGGTTCTTTTGGCACTCTTATCTCACATCCGAAGATAGAGTCCATGTTTTGTTTCACGTTTACACCCCAACTCTTGGTGATGATCGGACTCTCCACGGGATATTCCTTCCTTTGGACTGGTACTTTCTTCATTGAGACCTCCGTATGTCTATGCTAGCCTTGGATTCTCCCAAGACAGCCGAGCAGGTTGTACCATAAAAATCCTGAAACCATTGCTTGTAGCAACCCTGGTAAATTTAAGGACTAAAAAAATCTAAATAAATTTAAAACCAATAGATAATCAGGGCCAGACCTTGTATACAACCCCGAGATTTCCAAATAGGCCTTACAAGAAGATCTTATAGACCCTACCCTTAAATTTTAAGGGATTATGAATATAGAGTCATTTTAAGTAGGCATTTAAAGTCATATCGTATTTTTATTCAATTAATAATGAATAAATCTTGGAGAACATGCTAATTTAGATTTATATTAATAATTTAGAAAATTTATTATTTCATATTTATTACATTTTTTAGTTGAAGGAATAAGGTGTATTAACAAAATCTAATCCATTAAAGATGAGTAAATGGTAAAGGAATGAGTATATAAGTAATTTCGGTTTTTTGTAGGTGGTATTAAAAGGTGCAAAAATGGAATTAACGCCTTGTTCATGGGCGTTACTTAAAGAACCAACGACTTATCACAAGTCGTTATTTTATTTAGTGAATAGTAATAGTGAATAGTGCCACTTTTTATATTAAAAGAATTTGATAAAACAAATTATATAGAAAAATAGAGAAAAATGAAAAATATATACCCATAAAATTTCATGTCGATATCTCATTAAATAAAAAAGATAAAAATCCCCAAAGATTAGTACTCTTTAAATTAACGTTAAAAACGTAATCAGTTAAAACAAACAACTTTGTTTAAGTCGTCAAATATTAATAGAAGTATAAACATGCCCCAGATGAAGGCGCGTTTTATGAAATTAAAGGCATAATAGGAGGCGTTAATTAAAGAAGAAACGCCCCCTTCTCCGGGCGTCAATTCCCTGAGGTTTAAAATTTGGCAACCCGATCGAAGTGTTTGGTTCTAACTAGAAGATGCGACTGTTGTTCGGGAAGGTCTTGATCAGGAAGGATTAATATGTAGGAAGTTGAGGTTTCATTAGGATTCGTACTAAGGGAGGTTAAATCCCATTAGAACTTAAACCCCGTAAGACCTTATTCCCTATAAATATAACCCTCCGGAACCCATTGGAGGTTACTGCCTCTGGGCTCCTTGCCTTAACGTCAACCTGCTGCTCATATTATAGTCTTAGGGAGTTCCTCTTGCCGTTGTTGAAGGAGCTCTATGTCTTCCGACCTGCTGTTTGTCTGTTTTACGGAGGAGAAGTATTGCTTCATCCTTCATCTTCTACACGAACAGGAGCGGCTGCCAAATAGCTTCCCTAGCTCCGATTAAAGTCACAGAAGGAAGCTGCAGTTGCCGTTGGGCTACTTCTATTATTGCTACATCTAGTTACTCTGTTGAAAATAGAGTATCGTTTTGGGAGTTATAATTCTTCAATATCTTCCCGTCAACCAGAATCAACCCAGGAAAGGTAGGTGTTCTCCATCAAGCTAAAGCAGTTATTAAACTTTACATGATTATAAACTATTCGGATCAATTTTATCAATCATGCTTACATATAGCCAGAGTTCTAGCTTCTTGTTTTAATTTCGGTTTTTCAGTTAAAATAGCGACCTAATAGCAGGCGTTGTTTCTATCTCACGCGACCTGATTTCAGACGTCAATTATGTTGTAAACGCCTTCACTCAAGGCGTTAATTAAAAATTGTTATGATATGTAATAAGTTAAATGCATGTCAAGATTTAATAACTTCGAACCCTGTTGATATAATTGTTGCATATGTATATTTCTGAAATTCCCAAATTTTCGTACACATGACCATGTACTGTTCCATAAATTCTGATTAAGTTTCCTGTCACTAAATCTGGCCCTGCTGAATTAACGACGAGCACGATGCCGTCAAAAACTAATAAAACGCCTTAAGAAAAGGCGTGAAATCCTTAATTAACGCCAATTCCTAAGGCGTGATTTCGGAAATACTGTAAAATAATTTTCCTGTAAAATGTGTATAATTCTGAAAGCTTCAATCTATCCTATTCTGAAAAATATGTAATAATTGAAACAACGACAGAAAGGAAGGCGTATCCAAATTAATTGGCGACCCCTCTTAGGGCGCTATTTCTGGAAACTTCCGAGATATTAAATATCTGAAAAAGATAAAACAATGTAACGACAACTTACAAATAAGAAATGGTGACCTAAGACAAGGCGTCAATTATGGACTATCTGGTTTTCCGTGCATTTCCTGTAACCTGGCATTAGGTTATGTTCTGGCACTATGTCCCAGTCCGTGGATGTAGTCCCTTGTTTTTCGGCGTTTTATCGATAAGCCCTTAACTCTCCGTGACTTATAAGCCCTCCATTGGACATTCCATTCCTTTGGACTGGCGAGTTTGTCATAGAGACCTCCGTTAGTCTCCGCTAGCCTTGGATTCCCTCAAGGCAGCCGAGCTGTTGTACCCTAAAAACCCATGAAACCTTGATTATTGTCATGTCACTCGGAGAAACATGGAAACTGGCCCTCATGATTTATCACACGATTATCATGAGATTCTCTATGATTAATGGATGGTTATCTATTAATGGACAAGTCCGTTAACCTTGTCATGTACAAAATCTGTACTTGTTCTTCACCCAGTTTATTCCGATTTATCGCGAGCTAGATACGTCATGCATATTCATGGTCAATTCCCTTATCATGACATTCCGTCTCCTTCTGGAGAATCCTTTTATTTGAAAGAACATAACCCTTTGACTCTGTATTGGCCAACTCTGATTCTGAAATAATTAAGGGCTCTGGGTCCGCGACCAACAATGTCAGGTAGGACGGAAGTCCAATTCTGTAACCATGGTAAAATTCTGGGTGTGGCATTGCACCAACGTCTGTATATCTGTTCTGTTCTGTTATCTGTTGAATCTGTTATTCTGGAAATTCTGATATTTTGTTATTTGTTATTCTGTTATTCTGTTATTCTGTTAAATTTAGTTATTCCGCTAGACCGATTAATCTGCTTATTATTATTGAACTCTGTTATATTCTGGCCAATTCTGAAGTTATGTTCATCTGAGCATCTGTCCTTTGTTATGTTCTGTTAGCTCGACTTTGGTTCTATATATTGGGAATGTATTTCCTAAATCCACTTGAGCTCGTAAATTACCCTTGGCTTGTTATTCATCATCTCTACTAGATCGACTATCATGATTCTTTAGTTATTGCATTTCATGCACTGCATCTCATGAACATGTAAAATTGGCTAATTACTTTTAGCATGCTTGATGAAGAGATATAATCCCTACTGAGCGTTTCGCTCACCAGCCTATCTTTAACATTTTTCAGGTAACGACATTGAAGATAGTCCATTAGAAAGGGAAGGGCAAGAGCGATGAGCATTATGGAGAATCGTGTCGGTGTCTGTTATCTTTCTTTGAGTCTCGTCTTATTATTTGAGTCATTTCTCTTTATTAGAGTGTAATAGTGAGACCTTTCTTCACTTATGACAGTTGAGTCAAGGTATGTAATTTGAATATTTGATCATCAATAAAGGTTAAATTGGCCCACATTGTACAGTTTGTAATTTTTTTTGTCTTATGTATGCTCTGACTATTCACGACTGTATCACTGCCGCGTTCCGAACAACACGTTCCGCTGTTATTGGTTCGGGGCGTGACAGTTTGTGGTATCAGAGCCTTGGCTTTCTAAGTCCTAGGTCATTAAGTCTAAGTCCTAGATCGAGTTCCCTTGACAGTCATCTTAGAAGTACCCGGTGAGATGGGGTAGAACCATGGGTTAAGAATTAAAGAAATGGAAATGAAAATATTAAAACTCGTAAGTTAGCTAATAAGGATAGCTTATATTTTCTGATGATCTTACATGGGTTTCTTCTTGTCTTGTAGAACTAGTTAGATAGCAATGGCTGCCGAGCGTGCCCAATGGCGGGACATGCAAAGAACAGTACAAGGTTTAACTCTGGCCCTTCAACGGGTAGCCGATGGTGTAGCCAACCGAAAGGCTGGAGAATTACATCGGGAATTCCGGAGTTTAAATCCCCCTAGGTTTAGTGGAACTCCTGATCCCGATTTAGCTGAAGATTGGACTAAAGAGATGGAGAGGATCTTTCGGGTCATGGAGTGTTCGGACCGAGATAAGGTATTATTGGCAACCTTTCAACTTTTGAAGGATGCAAGGGCATGGTGGGAGTCAGTAGAAGCCACCTTGCCAGATGACGAGGTTACATGGGAGGAATTTTTAGAACATTTTAACGAGAAGTATTTCTCGGAGAGAACTCGGGAGAAAAAGGCAGGAGAGTTCGCTTCACTCAAACAGAGAAGCATGACCGTGGCCGAGTACGAGGCTCAATTCTCGCGCCTGTCTAGATATGCACCTCACTTAATATCAACGGGGAAGATGAAAGTAAAAAGGTTTATGAATGGTTTAAGGATCCAGTACATCCCCCAATTGGCGCCGTTAGATATACAAACTTATGCGGAGATGGTGAAAAGAGCGTAGTTATTGGAAGATGCCATGGAGTTATCCGACAGGGTTAAAGTGAGAATGGAGAAGAAGAGAACGGGTAACAATAACAAGAGGGTTAATGAGGATGACAATGTTCCAAATGGCAAGAAGATCAAAGAAGAAAAGTGCAAACACTGTGGCAATGAAGGCCATCCATCGAGAAGTGCCGCTGGAAGAATGGAGCTTTTTTTCGATGTGAGAGCAAAGAACATAGGGTATCTAATTGCCCTCTTCCAAAAGACCAACCTCAGCAGGTAAAGGACGGTAATAAGGAACGTCGTCAAGGGCGACTTCAAGCAATAAGAGTCACACCTGCTGGTCAAGGAATGGATGGAGGTATTTCCCCTTTAACTTGAGCTTTAGTCCCTTAGTTCAATTTACTAGTCATGATTGTTGAATTGAGGAATATGGATTAGATGAACATATGATGTGCATAGGAAATTGAATTTGGGGACTAAATTTTTTTAAGTGGGAGAGGATGTAGCAACCCTGGTAAATTTAAGGACTAAAAAAAAATCTAAATAAATTTAAAACCAATAGAGAATCAGGGCCAGACCTTGTATACAACCCCGAGATTTCCAAATAGGCCTTACAAGAAGATCTTATAGACCCTACCCTTAAATTTTAAGGGATTATGAATATAGAGTCATTTTAAGTAGGCATTTAAAGTCATATCGTATTTTATTCAATTAATAATGAATAAATCTTGGAGAACATGCTAATTTAGATTTATATTAATAATTTAGAAAATTTATTATTTCATATTTATTACATTTTTTAGTTGAAGGAATAAGGTGTATTAACAAAATCTAATCCATTAAAGATGAGTAAATGGTAAAGGAATGAGTATATAAGCAATTTCGGTCTTTTGTAGGTGGTATTAAAAGGTGCAAAAATGGAATTAACGCCTTGTTCATCGGCGTTACTTAAAGAACCAACGACTTATCACAAGTCGTTATTTTATTTAGTGAATAGTAATAGTGAATAGTGCCATTTTTATATTAAAAGAATTTGATAAAACTAATTATATAGAAAAATAGAGAAAAATGGAAAATGTATACCCATAAAATTTCATGTCGATATCTCATTAAATAAAAAAGATAAAAATCCCCAAAGATTGTTACTCTTTAAATTAACGTTAAAAACGTAATCGGTTAAAACAAACGACTTTGTTTAAGTCGTCAAATATTAATAGAAGTATAAACACGCCCCAGATGAAGGCGCGTTTTATGAAATTAAAGGCATAATAGGAGGCGTTAATTAAAGAAGTAACGCCCCCTTCTCCGGGCGTCAATTCCCTGAGGTTTAAAATTTGGCAACCCGATCGAAGTGTTTGGTTCTAACTAGGAGATGCGACTGTTGTTCGGGAAGGTCTTGATCGGGAAGGATTAATATGTAGGAAGTTGAGGTTTCATTAGGATTCGTACTAAGGGAGGTTAAATCCCATTAGAACTTAAACCCTGTAAGACCTTATTCCCTATAAATATAACCCTCCGGAACCCTTTGGAGGTTACTGCCTCTGGGCTCCTTGCCTTAACGTCAACCTGCTGCTCATATTATAGTCTTAGGGAGTTCCTCTTGCCGTTGTTGAAGGAGCTCTATGTCTTCCGACCTGCTGTTTGTCTGTTTTACGGAGGAGAAGTATTGCTTCATCCTTCATCTTCTACACGAACAGGAGCGGTTGCCAAATAGCTTCCCTAGCTCCGATTAAAGTCACAGAAGGAAGCTGCAGTTGCCGTTGGGCTGCTTCTTCTACTATTGCTACATCTAGTTACTCTGTTGAAAATAGAGTATCGTTTTGGGGGTTATAATTCTTCAATATCTTCCCGTCAACCAGAATCAACCCAGGAAAGGTAGGTGTTCTCCATCAAGCTAAAGCAGTTATTAAACTTTACATGATTATAAACTATTCGGATCAATTTTATCAATCATGCATACATATAGCCAGAGTTCTAGCTTCCTGTTTTAATTTCGGTTTTTCAGTTAAAATAGCGACCTAATAGCAGGCGTTGTTTCTATCTCACGCGACCTGATTTCAGACGTCAATTATGTTGTAAACGCCTTCACTCAAGGCGTTAATTAAAAATTGTTATGATATGTAATAAGTTAAATGCATGTCAAGATTTAATAACTTCGAACCCTGTTGATATAATTGCTGCATATGTATATTTCTGAAATTCCCAAATTTTCGTACACATGACCATGTACTGTTCCATAAATTCTGATTAAGTTTCCTATCACTGAATCTGGCCCTACTGGAATTAACGACGAGCACGATGCCGTCAAAAACTAATAAAACGCCTTCAGAAAAGGCGTGAAATCCTTAATTAACGCCAATTCCTAAGGCGTGATTTCGGAAATACTGTAAAATATTATTCCTGTAAAACGTGTATAATTCTGAAAGCTTCAATCTATCCTATTCTGAAAAATATGTAATAATTGAAACAACGACTGAAAGGAAGGCGTATCCAAATTAATTGGCGACCCCTCTTAGGGCGCTATTTCTGGAAACTTCCGAGATATTAAATATCTGAAAAAGATAAAACAATGTAACGACAACTTACAAATAAGAAATGGTGACCTAAGACAAGGCGTCAATTATGGACTATCTGGTTTTCCGTGCATTTCCTGTAACCTGGCATTAGGTTATGTTCTGGCACTATGTCCCAGTCCGTGATGTAGTCCCTTGTTTTTCGGCGTTTTATCGATAAGCCCTTAACTCTCCGTGACTTATAAGCCCTCCATTGGACATTCCGTTCCTTTGGACTGGCGAGTTTGTCATAGAGACCTCCGTTAGTCTCCGCTAGCCTTGGATTCCCTCAAGGCAGCCGAGCTGGTTGTACCCTAAAAACCCATGAAACCTTGATTATTGTCATGTCACTCGGAGAAACATGGAAACCGGCCCTCATGATTTATCACACGATTATCATGAGATTCTCTATGATTAATGGATGGTTATCTATTAATGGACAAGTCCGTTAACCTTGTCATGTACAAAATCTGTACTTGTTCTTCACCCAGTTTATTCCGATTTATCGCGAGCTAGATACGTCATGCATATTCATGGTCAATTCCCTTATCATGACATTCCGTCTCCTTCTGGAGAATCCTTTTATTTGAAAGAACATAACCCTTTGACTCTGTATTGGCCAACTCTGATTCTGAAATAATTAAGGGCTCTGGGTCCGCGACCAACAATGTCAGGTAGGACGGAAGTCCAATTCTGTAACCATGGTAAAATTCTGGGTGTGGCATTGCACCAACGTCTGTATATCTGTTCTGTTCTGTTATCTGTTGAATCTGTTATTCTGGAAATTCTGATATTTTGTTATTTGTTATTCTGTTATTCTGTTATTCTGTTAAATTTAGTTATTCCGCTAGACCGATTAATCTGCTTATTATTATTGAACTCTGTTATATTCTGGCCAATTCTGAAGTTATGTTCATCTGAGCATCTGTCCTTTGTTATGTTCTGTTAGCTCGACTTTGGTTCTGTAAATTGGGAATGTATTTCCTAAATCCACTTGAGCTCGTAAATTACCCTTGGCTTGTTATTCATCATCTCTACTAGATCGACTATCACGATTCTTTAGTTATTGCATTTCATGCACTGCATCTCATGAACATGTAAAATTGGCTAATTACTTTTATCCTGCTTGATGAAGAGATATAATCCCTACTGAGCGTTTCGCTCACCAGCCTATCTTTAACATTTTTCAGGTAACGACATTGAAGATAGTCCATCAGAAAGGGAAGGGCAAGAGTGATGAGCATTATGGAGAATCGTGTCGGTGTCTGTTATCTTTCTTTGAGTCTCGTCCTGTTATTTGAGTCATTTCTCTTTATTAGAGTGTAATAGTGAGACCTTTCTTCACTTATGACAGTTGAGTCAAGGTATGTAATTTGAATATTTGATCATCAATAAAGGTTAAATTGGCCCACATTGTACAGTTTGTAATTTTTTTGTCTTATGTATGCTCTGACTATTCACGACTGTATCACTGCCGCGTTCCGAACAACACGTTCCGCTGCTATTGGTTCGGGGCGTGACAGTTTGTGGTATCAGAGCCTTGGCTTTCTAAGTCCTAGGTCATTAAGTCTAAGTCCTAGATCGAGTTCCCTTGACAGTCATCTTAGAAGTACCCGGTGAGATGGGGTAGAACCATGGGTTAAGAATTAAAGAAATGGAAATGAAAATATTAAAACTAGTAAGTTAGCTAATAAGGATAGCTTATATTTTCTGATGATCTTACATGGGTTTCTTCTTGTCTTGTAGAACTAGTTAGATAGCAATGGCTGCCGAGCGTGCCCAATGGCGGGACATGCAAAGAACAGTACAAGGTTTAACTCAGGCCCTTCAACGGGTAGCCGATGGTGTAGCCAACCGAAAGGCTGGAGAATTACATCGGGAATTCCGGAGTTTAAATCCCCCTAGGTTTAGTGGAACTCCTGATCCCGATTTAGCTGAAGATTGGACTAAAGAGATGGAGAGGATCTTTCGGGTCATGGAGTGTTCGGACCGAGATAAGGTATTATTGGCAACCTTTCAACTTGAGAAGGATGCAAGGGCATGGTGGGAGTCAGTAGAAGCCACCTTGCCAGATGACGAGGTTACATGGGAGGAATTTTTAGAACATTTTAACGAGAAGTATTTCTCGGAGAGAACTTGGGGGAAAAAGGCAGGAGAGTTCGCTTCACTCAAACAGAGAAGCATGACTGTGGCCGAGTACGAGGCTCAATTCTCGCGGCTGTCTAGATATGCACCTCACTTAATATCAACGGGAAAGATGAAAGTAAAAAGGTTTATGAATGGTTTAAGGATCCAGTACATCCCCCAATTGGCGCCGTTAGATATACAAACTTATGCGGAGATGGTGAAAAGAGCGCAGTTATTGGAAGATGCCATGGAGTTATCCGACAGGGTTAAAGTGAGAATGGAGAAGAAGAGAATGGGTAACAATAACAAGAGGGTTAATGAGGATGACAATGTTCCAAATGGCAAGAAGATCAAAGAAGAAAAGTGCAAACACTGTGGCAATGAAGGCCATCCATCGAGAAGTGCCGCTGGAAGAATGGAGCTTGTTTTCGATGTGGGAGCAAAGAACATAGGGTATCTAATTGCCCTCTTCCAAAAGACCAACCTCAGCAGGAAAAGGACGGTAATAAGGAACGTCGTCAAGGGCGACTTCAAGCAATAAGAGTCACACCTGCTGGTCAAGGAATGGATGGAGGTATTTCCCTTTAACTTGAGCTTTAGTCCCTTAGTTCAATTTGCTAGTCATGATTGTTGAATTGAGGAATATGGATTAGATGAACATATGATGTGCATAGGAAATTGAATTTGGGGACCAAATTCTTTTAAGTGGGGGAGGATGTAGCAACCCTGGTAAATTTAAGGACTAAAAAAATCTAAATAAATTTAAAACCAATAGAGAATCAGGGCCAGACCTTGTATACAACCCCGAGATTTCCAAATAGGCCTTACAAGAAGATCTTATAGACCCTACCCTTAAATTTTAAGGGATTATGAATATAGAGTCATTTTAAGTAGGCATTTAAAGTCATATCGTATTTTATTCAATTAATAATGAATAAATCTTGGAGAACATGCTAATTTAGATTTATATTAATAATTTAGAAAATTTATTATTTCATATTTATTACATTTTTTAGTTGAAGGAATAAGGTGTATTAACAAAATCTAATCCATTAAAGATGAGTAAATGGTAAAGGAATGAGTATATAAGCAATTTCGGTCTTTTGTAGGTGGTATTAAAAGGTGCAAAAATGGAATTAACGCCTTGTTCATGGGCGTTACTTAAAGAACCAACGACTTATCACAAGTCGTTATTTTATTTAGTGAATAGTAATAGTGAATAGTGCCATTTTTATATTAAAAGAATTTGATAAAACTAATTATATAGAAAAATAGAGAAAAATGGAAAATGTATACCCATAAAATTTCATGTCGATATCTCATTAAATAAAAAAGATAAAAATCCCCAAAGATTGTTACTCTTTAAATTAACGTTAAAAACGTAATCGGTTAAAACAAACGACTTTGTTTAAGTCGTCAAATATTAATAGAAGTATAAACACGCCCCAGATGAAGGCGCGTTTTATGAAATTAAAGGCATAATAGGAGGCGTTAATTAAAGAAGAAACGCCCCCTTCTCCGGGCGTCAATTCCCTGAGGTTTAAAATTTGGCAACCCGATCGAAGTGTTTGGTTCTAACTAGGAGATGCGACTGTTGTTCGGGAAGGTCTTGATCGGGAAGGATTAATATGTAGGAAGTTGAGGTTTCATTAGGATTCGTACTAAGGGAGGTTAAATCCCATTAGAACTTAAACCCGTAAGACCTTATTCCCTATAAATATAACCCTCCGGAACCCTTTGGAGGTTACTGCCTCTGGGCTCCTTGCCTTAACGTCAACCTGCTGCTCATATTATAGTCTTAGGGAGTTCCTCTTGCCGTTGTTGAAGGAGCTCTATGTCTTCCGACCTGCTGTTTGTCTGTTTTACGGAGGAGAAGTATTGCTTCATCCTTCATCTTCTACACGAACAGGAGCGGCTGCCAAATAGCTTCCCTAGCTCTGATTAAAGTCACAGAAGGAAGCTGCAGTTGCCGTTGGGCTGCTTCTTCTACTATTGCTACATCTAGTTACTCTGTTGAAAATAGAGTATCGTTTTGGGGGTTATAATTCTTCAATATCTTCCCGTCAACCAGAATCAACCCAGGAAAGGTAGGTGTTCTCCATCAAGCTAAAGCAGTTATTAAACTTTACATGATTATAAACTATTCGGATCAATTTTATCAATCATGCATACATATAGCCAGAGTTCTAGCTTCCTGTTTTAATTTCGGTTTTTCAGTTAAAATAGCGACCTAATAGCAGGCGTTGTTTCTTTCTCACGCGACCTGATTTCAGACGTCAATTATGTTGTAAACGCCTTCACTCAAGGCGTTAATTAAAAATTGTTATGATATGTAATAAGTTAAATGCATGTCAAGATTTAATAACTTCGAACCCTGTTGATATAATTGCTGCATATGTATATTTCTGAAATTCCCAAATTTTCGTACACATGACCATGTACTGTTCCATAAATTCTGATTAAGTTTCCTGTCACTGAATCTGGCCCTGCTGGAATTAACGACGAGCACGATGCCGTCAAAAACTAATAAAACGCCTTCAGAAAAGGCTGAAATCCTTAATTAACGCCAATTCCTAAGGCGTGATTTGGAAATACTGTAAAATATTATTCCTGTAAAACGTGTATAATTCTGAAAGCTTCAATCTATCCTATTCTGAAAAATATGTAATAATTGAAACAACGACTGAAAGGAAGGCGTATCCAAATTAATTGGCGACCCCTCTTAGGGCGCTATTTCTGGAAACTTCCGAGATATTAAATATCTGAAAAAGATAAAACAATGTAACGACAACTTACAAATAAGAAATGGTGACCTAAGACAAGGCGTCAATTATGGACTATCTGGTTTTCCGTGCATTTCCTGTAACCTGGCATTAGGTTATGTTCTGGCACTATGTCCCAGTCCGTGGATGTAGTCCCTTGTTTTTCGGCGTTTTATCGATAAGCCCTTAACTCTCCGTGACTTATAAGCCCTCCATTGGACATTCCGTTCCTTTGGACTGGCGAGTTTGTCATAGAGACCTCCGTTAGTCTCCGCTAGCCTTGGATTCCCTCAAGGCAGCCGAGCTGGTTGTACCCTAAAAACCCATGAAACCTTGATTATTGTCATGTCACTCGGAGAAACATGGAAACCGGCCCTCATGATTTATCACACGATTATCATGAGATTCTCTATGATTAATGGATGGTTATCTATTAATGGACAAGTCCGTTAACCTTGTCATGTACAAAATCTGTACTTGTTCTTCACCCAGTTTATTCCGATTTATCGCGAGCTAGATACGTCATGCATATTCATGGTCAATTCCCTTATCATGACATTCCGTCTCCTTCTGGAGAATCCTTTTATTTGAAAGAACATAACCCTTTGACTCTGTATTGGCCAACTCTGATTCTGAAATAATTAAGGGCTCTGGGTCCGCGACCAACAATGTCAGGTAGGACGGAAGTCCAATTCTGTAACCATGGTAAAATTCTGGGTGTGGCATTGCACCAACGTCTGTATATCTGTTCTGTTCTGTTATCTGTTGAATCTGTTATTCTGGAAATTCTGATATTCTGTTATTTGTTATTCTGTTATTCTGTTAAATTTAGTTATTCCGCTAGACCGATTAATCTGCTTATTATTATTGAACTCTGTTATATTCTGGCCAATTCTGAAGTTATGTTCATCTGAGCATCTGTCCTTTGTTATGTTCTGTTAGCTCGACTTTGGTTCTATATATTGGGAATGTATTTCCTAAATCCACTTGAGCTCGTAAATTACCCTTGGCTTGTTATTCATCATCTCTACTAGATCGACTATCATGATTCTTTAGTTATTGCATTTCATGCACTGCATCTCATGAACATGTAAAATTGGCTAATTACTTTTAGCCTGCTTGATGAAGAGATATAATCCCTACTGAGCGTTTCGCTCACCAGCCTATCTTTAACATTTTTCAGGTAACGACATTGAAGATAGTCCATCAGAAAGGGAAGGGCAAGAGCGATGAGCATTATGGAGAATCGTGTCGGTGTCTGTTATCTTTCTTTGAGTCTCGTCTTATTATTTGAGTCATTTCTCTTTATTAGAGTGTAATAGTGAGACCTTTCTTCACTTATGACAGTTGAGTCAAGGTATGTAATTTGAATATTTGATCATCAATAAAGGTTAAATTGGCCCACATTGTACAGTTTGTAATTTTTTTTGTCTTATGTATGCTCTGACTATTCACGACTGTATCACTGCCGCGTTCCGAACAACACGTTCCGCTGTTATTGGTTCGGGGCGTGACAGTTTGTGGTATCAGAGCCTTGGCTTTCTAAGTCCTAGGTCATTAAGTCTAAGTCCTAGATCGAGTTCCCTTGACAGTCATCTTAGAAGTACCCGGTGAGATGGGGTAGAACCATGGGTTAAGAATTAAAGAAATGGAAATGAAAATATTAAAACTCGTAAGTTAGCTAATAAGGATAGCTTATATTTTCTGATGATCTTACATGGGTTTCTTCTTGTCTTGTAGAACTAGTTAGATAGCAATGGCTGCCGAGCGTGCCCAATGGCGGGACATGCAAAGAACAGTACAAGGTTTAACTCTGGCCCTTCAACGGGTAGCCGATGGTGTAGCCAACCGAAAGGCTGGAGAATTACATCGGGAATTCCGGAGTTTAAATCCCCCTAGGTTTAGTGGAACTCCTGATCCCGATTTAGCTGAAGATTGGACTAAAGAGATGGAGAGGATCTTTCGGGTCATGGAGTGTTCGGACCGAGATAAGGTATTATTGGCAACCTTTCAACTTTTGAAGGATGCAAGGGCATGGTGGGAGTCAGTAGAAGCCACCTTGCCAGATGACGAGGTTACATGGGAGGAATTTTTAGAACATTTTAACGAGAAGTATTTCTCGGAGAGAACTCGGGAGAAAAAGGCAGGAGAGTTCGCTTCACTCAAACAGAGAAGCATGACCGTGGCCGAGTACGAGGCTCAATTCTCGCGCCTGTCTAGATATGCACCTCACTTAATATCAACGGGGAAGATGAAAGTAAAAAGGTTTATGAATGGTTTAAGGATCCAGTACATCCCCCAATTGGCGCCGTTAGATATACAAACTTATGCGGAGATGGTGAAAAGAGCGTAGTTATTGGAAGATGCCATGGAGTTATCCGACAGGGTTAAAGTGAGAATGGAGAAGAAGAGAACGGGTAACAATAACAAGAGGGTTAATGAGGATGACAATGTTCCAAATGGCAAGAAGATCAAAGAAGAAAAGTGCAAACACTGTGGCAATGAAGGCCATCCATCCGAGAAGTGCCGCTGGAAGAATGGAGCTTATTTTCGATGTGAGAGCAAAGAACATAGGGTATCTAATTGCCCTCTTCCAAAAGACCAACCTCAGCAGGTAAAGGACGGTAATAAGGAACGTCGTCAAGGGCGACTTCAAGCAATAAGAGTCACACCTGCTGGTCAAGGAATGGATGGAGGTATTTCCCCTTTAACTTGAGCTTTAGTCCCTTAGTTCAATTTACTAGTCATGATTGTTGAATTGAGGAATATGGATTAGATGAACATATGATGTGCATAGGAAATTGAATTTGGGGACTAAATTTTTTTAAGTGGGAGAGGATGTAGCAACCCTGGTAAATTTAAGGACTAAAAAAAAATCTAAATAAATTTAAAACCAATAGAGAATCACGGGCCAGACCTTGTATACAACCCCGAGATTTCCAAATAGGCCTTACAAGAAGATCTTATAGACCCTACCCTTAAATTTTAAGGGATTATGAATATAGAGTCATTTTAAGTAGGCATTTAAAGTCATATCGTATTTTATTCAATTAATAATGAATAAATCTTGGAGAACATGCTAATTTAGATTTATATTAATAATTTAGAAAATTTATTATTTCATATTTATTACATTTTTTAGTTGAAGGAATAATGTGTATTAACAAAATCTAATCCATTAAAGATGATTAAATGGTAAAGGAATGAGTATATAAGCAATTTCGGTCTTTTGTAGGTGGTATTAAAAGGTGCAAAAATGGAATTAACGCCTTGTTCATCGGCGTTACTTAAAGAACCAACGACTTATCACAAGTCGTTATTTTATTTAGTGAATAGTAATAGTGAATAGTGCCATTTTTTATATTAAAATAATTTGATAAAACTAATTATATAGAAAAATAGAGAAAAATGGAAAATGTATACCCATAAAATTTCATGTCGATATCTCATTAAATAAAAAAGATAAAAATCCCCAAAAATTGTTACTCTTTAAATTAACGTTAAAAACGTAATCGGTTAAAACAAACGACTTTGTTTAAGTCGTCAAATATTAATAGAAGTATAAACACGCCCCAGATGAAGGCGCGTTTTATGAAATTAAAGGCATAATAGGAGGCGTTAATTAAAGAAGAAACGCCCCCTTCTCCGTGCGTCAATTCCCTGAGGTTTAAAATTTGGCAACCCGATCGAAGTGTTTGGTTCTAACTAGGAGATGCGACTGTTGTTCGGGAAGGTCTTGATCGGGAAGGATTAATATGTAGGAAGTTGAGGTTTCATTAGGATTCGTACTAAGGGAGGTTAAATCCCATTAGAACTTAAACCTTGTAAGACCTTATTCCCTATAAATATAACCCTCCGGAACCCTTTGGAGGTTACTGCCTCTGGGCTCCTTGCCTTAACGTCAACCTGTTGCTCATATTATAGTCTTAGGGAGTTCCTCTTGCCGTTGTTGAAGGAGCTCTATGTCTTCCGACCTGCTGTTTGTCTGTTTTACGGAGGAGAAGTATTGCTTCATCCTTCATCTTCTACACGAACAGGAGCGGCTGCCAAATAGCTTCCCTAGCTCCGATTAAAGTCACAGAAGGAAGCTGCAGTTGCCGTTGGGCTGCTTCTTCTACTATTGCTACATCTAGTTACTCTGTTGAAAATAGATTATCGTATTGGGAGTTATAATTCTTCAATATCTTCCCGTCAACCAGAATCAACCCAGGAAAGGTAGGTGTTCTCCATCAAGCTAAAGCAGTTATTAAACTTTACATGATTATAAACTATTCGGATCAATTTTATCAATCATGCATACATATAGCCAGAGTTCTAGCTTCCTGTTTTAATTTCGATTTTTCAGTTAAAATAGCGACCTAATAGCAGGCGTTGTTTCTATCTCACGCGACCTGATTTCAGACGTCAATTATGTTGTAAGCGCCTTCACTCAAGGCGTTAATTAAAAATTGTTATGATATGTAATAAGTTAAATGCATGTCAAGATTTAATAACTTCGAACCCTGTTGATATAATTGCTGCATATGTATATTTCTGAAATTCCCAAATTTTCGTACACATGACCATGTACTGTTCCATAAATTCTGATTAAGTTTCCTGTCACTGAATCTGGCCCTGCTGGAATTAACGACGAGCACGATGCCTTCAAAAACTAATAAAACGCCTTCAGAAAAGGCCTGAAATCCTTAATTAACGCCAATTCCTAAGGCGTGATTTTGGAAATACTGTAAAATATTATTCCTGTTAAACGTGTATAATTCTGAAAGCTTCAATCTATCCTATTCTGAAAAATATGTAATAATTGAAACAACGACTGAAAGGAAGGCGTATCCAAATTAATTGGCGACCCCTCTTAGGGCGCTATTTCTGGAAACTTCCGAGATATTAAATATCTGAAAAAGATAAAATAATGTAACGACAACTTACAAATAAGAAATGGTGACCTAAGACAAGGCGTCAATTATGGACTATCTGGTTTTCCGTGCATTTCCTGTAACCTGGCATTAGGTTATGTTCTGGCACTATGTCCCAGTCCGTAGATGTAGTCCCTTGTTTTTCGGCGTTTTATCGATAAGTCATTAACTCTCCGTGACTTATAAGCCCTCCATTGGACATTCCGTTCCTTTGGACTGGCGAGTTTGTCATAGAGACCTCCGTTAGTCTCCGCTAGCCTTGGATTCCCTCAAGGCAGCCGGGCTGCTTGTATCGTAAAAATCCATAAAACCTTGATTATTGTCATGTCACTCGGAGAAACATGGAAACTGGCCCTCATGATTTATCACATGATTATCATGAGCTTCTCTATGATTAATGGATGGTTATCTATTAATGGACAAGTCCGTTAACCATGTCATGTACAAAATCTGTACTTGTTCTTCACCCAGTTTATTCCGATTTATCGCGAGCTAGATACGTCATGCATATTCATGGTCAATTCCCTTATCATGACATTCCGTCTCCTTCTGGAGAATCCTTTTATTTGAAAGAACATAACCCTTTGACTCTGTATTGGCCAACTCTGATTCTGAAATAATTAAGGGCTCTGGGTCCGCGACCAACAATGTCAGGTAGGACGGAAGTCCAATTCTGTAACCATGGTAAAATTCTGGGTGTGGCATTGCACCAACGTCTGTATATCTGTTCTGTTCTGTTATCTGTTGAATCTGTTATTCTGGAAATTCTGATATTCTGTTATTTGTTATTCTGTTATTCTGTTAAATTTAGTTATTCCGCTAGACCGATTAATCTGCTTATTATTATTGAACTCTGTTATATTCTGGCCAATTCTGAAGTTATGTTCATCTGAACATCTGTCCTTTGTTATGTTCTGTTAGCTCGACTTTGGTTCTGTAAATTGGGAATGTATTTCCTAAATCCACTTGAGCTCGTAAATTACCCTTGGCTTGTTATTCATCATCTCTACTAGATCGACTATCATGATTCTTTAGTTATTGCATTTCATGCACTGCATCTCATGAACATGTAAAATTGGCTAATTACTTTTATCCTGCTTGATGAAGAGATATAATCCCTACTGAGCGTTTCGCTCACCAGCCTATCTTTAACATTTTTCAGGTAACGACATTGAAGATAGTCCATCAGAAAGGGAAGGGCAAGAGTGATGAGCATTATGGAGAATCGTGTCGATGTCTGTTATCTTTCTTTGAGTCTCGTCCTGTTATTTGAGTCATTTCTCTTTATTAGAGTGTAATAGTGAGACCTTTCTCCACTTATGACAGTTGAGTCAAGGTATGTAATTTGAATATTTGATCATCAATAAAGGTTAAATTGGCCCACATTGTATAGTTTGTAATTTTTTTTGTCTTATGTATGCTATGACTATTCACGACTGTATCACTGCCGCGTTCCGAACAACACGTTCCGCTGCTATTGGTTCGGGGCGTGACAGTTTGTGGTATCAGAGCCTTGGCTTTCTAAGTCCTAGGTCATTAAGTCTAAGTCCTAGATCGAGTTCCCTTGACAGTCATCTTAGAAGTACCCGGTGAGATGGGGTAGAACTATGGGTTAAGAATTAAAGAAATGGAAATGAAAATATTAAAACTAGTAAGTTAGCTAATAAGGATAGCTTATATTTTCTGATGATCTTACATGGGTTTCTTCTTGTCTTGTAGAACTAGTTAGATAGCAATGGCTGCCGAGCGTGCCCAATGACGGGACTTGCAAAGAACAGTACAAGGTTTAACTCAGGCCCTTCAACGGGTAGCCGATGGTGTAGCCAACCGAAAGGCTGGAGAATTACATCGGGAATTCCGGAGTTTAAATCCCCCTAGGTTTAGTGGAACTCCTGATCCCGATTTAGCTGAAGATTGGACTAAAGAGATGGAGAGGATCTTTCGGGTCATGGAGTGTTCGGACCGAGATAAGTTATTATTGGCAACCTTTCAACTTGAGAAGGATGCAAGGGCATGGTGGGAGTTAGTAGAAGCCACCTTGCCAGATGACGAGGTTACATGGGAGGAATTTTTAGAACATTTTAACGAGAAGTATTTCTCGGAGAGAACTCGGGAGAAAAAGGCAGGAGAGTTCGCTTCACTCAAACAGAGAAGCATGACTGTGGCCGAGTACGAGGCTCAATTCTCGCGGCTGTCTAGATATGCACCTCACTTAATATCAACGGGGAATATGAAAGTAAAAAGGTTTATGAATGGTTTAAGGATCCAGTACATCCCCCAATTGGCGCCGTTAGATATACAAACCTATGCGGAGATGGTGAAAAGAGAGCAGTTATTGGAAGATGCCATGGAGTTATCCGACAGGGTTAAAGTGAGAATGGAGAAGAAGAGAACGGGTAACAATAACAAGAGGGTTAATGAGGATGACAATGTTCCAAATGGCAAGAAGATCAAAGAAGAAAAGTGCAAACACTGTGGCAATGAAGGCCATCCATCCGAGAAGTGCCGCTGGAAGAATGGAGCTTGTTTTCGATGTGGGAGCAAAGAACATATGGTATCTAATTGTCCTCTTCCAAAAGACCAACCTCAGCAGGTAAAGGACGGTAATAAGGAACGTCGTCAAGGGCGACTTCAAGCAATAAGAGTCACACCTGCTGGTCAAGGAATGGATGGAGGTATTTCCCCTTTAACTGGAGCTTTAGTCCCTTAGTTCAATTTGCTAGTCATGATTTTTGAATTGAGGAATATGGATTAGATGAACATATGATGTGCATAGGAAATTGAATTTGGGGACCAAATTCTTTTAAGTGGGGGAGGATGTAGCAACCCTGGTAAATTTCAGGACTAAAAAAAAAAATCTAAATAAATTTAAAACCAATAGAGAATCAGGGCCAGACCTTGTATACAACCCCGAGATTTCCAAATAGGCCTTACAAGAAGATCTTATAGACCCTACCCTTAAATTTTAAGGGATTATGAATATAGAGTCATTTTAAGTAGGCATTTAAAGTCATATCGTATTTTTATTCAATTAATAATGAAAAAATCTTGGAGAACATGCTAATTTAGATTTATATTAATAATTTAGAAAATTTATTATTTCATATTTATTACATTTTTTAGTTGAAGGAATAAGGTGTATTAACAAAATCTAATCCATTAAAGATGAGTAAATGGTAAAGGAATGAGTATATAAGCAATTTCGATCTTTTGTAGGTGGTATTAAAAGGTGCAAAAATGGAATTAACGCCTTGTTCGTGGGCGTTACTTAAAGAACCAACGACTTATCACAAGTCGTTATTTTATTTAGTGAATAGTAATAGTGAATAGTGCCACTTTTTATATTAAAAGAATTTGATAAAATTAATTAGATAGAAAAATAGAGAAAAATGGAAAATGTATACCCATAAAATTTCATGTCGATATCTCATTAAATAAAAAAGATAAAAATCCCCAAAGATTGTTACTCTTTACATTAACGTTAAAAACGCAATCGGTTAAAACAAACGACTTTGTTTAAGTCGTCAAATATTAATAGAAGTATAAACACGCCCCAGATGAAGGCGCGTTTTATGAAATTAAAGGCATAATATGAGGCATTAATTAAAGAAGAAACGCCCCCTTCTCCGGGCGTCAATTCCCTGAGGTTTGAAATTTGGCAACCCGATCGAAGTGTTTGGTTCTAACTAGGAGATGCGACTGTTGTTCGGGAAGGTCTTGATCGGGAAGGATTAATATGTAGGAAGTTGAGGTTTCATTAGGATTCGTACTAAGGGAGGTTAAATCCCATTAGAACTTAAACCCCGTAAGACCTTATTCCCTATAAATATAACCCTCCGGAACCCTTTGGAGGTTACTGCCTCTGGGCTGCTTGCCTTAACGTCAACCTGCTGCTCATATTATAGTCTTAGGGAGTTCCTCTTGCCGTTGTTGAAGGAGCTCTATGTCTTCCGACCTGCTGTTTGTCTATTTTACGGAGGAGAAGTATTGATCCATCCTTCATCTTCTACACGAACAGGAACGGCTGCCAAATAGCTTCCCTAGCTCTGATTAAAGTCACAGAAGGAAGCTGCAGTTGCCGTTGGGCTGCTTCTTCTACTATTGCTACATCTAGTTACTCTGTTGAAAATAGAGTATCGTTTTGGGAGTTATAATTCTTCAATATCTTCCCGCCAACCAGAATCAACCCAGGAAAGGTAGGTGTTCTCCATCAAGCTAAAGCAGTTATTAAACTTTACATGATTATAAACTATTCGGATCAATTTTATCAATCATGCATACATATAGCCAGAGTTCTAGCTTTCTGTTTTAATTTCAGTTTTTCAGTTAAAATAGCGACCTAATAGCAGGCGTTGTTTCTATCTCACGCGACCTGATTTCAGACGTCAATTATGTTGTAAACGCCTTCACTCAAGGCGTTAATTAAAAATTGTTATGATATGTAATAAGTTAAATGCATGTCAAGATTTAATAACTTCTGGTGCGGACACCCGAGCAGTTGAGCGGCGCGACATGCCGAGCCACCGGAGCACGACTCGAGCCACCTTAGCATCCATCTGGCTCGGAGACAGCCTGGAGACTCCGCCTTGAGCCTCCCCATTTATTATATTTAGTTAAACTTTATTTGTGTGTAATTTGTGTTTATTTCATTGTATTCGGTTTGCTATTTTGATTGTAAGAGGGGCTTATGTACAAATTGGACCCCGTGGGCCCCACGGGCCGCCCAGGCCCCATCCCATTGAGCCACCTCAGCCCATGGGCCCCATGTGGGGTCAGTCAACATGTCAAATGGAGGCATCTAGAAGTTTGAATGGTAAAAGGCACATGGGAGACAAGTGGACTTCAAAGTCCAAGGTGGCTACCAACTTGTCCCCCCCTTGCCACCATAGTCAATAGGCCGCCCCCCTCCCCTTATTTTTTTATTTATTTTTGTGTGTGTGTGTCTCATGTCATCCCAGCCCTTCATCTCCCACTCCTAGATCCTACGGTTGTGGATGGATGTGAGATGTAACCTATTTAAACTTGTATTTTCCATTTTGGAAGAATTAATGTCATTTGAATCAAACTAATTCTAAGAGCAAGGGCTGGTGCGCCCCCCTCCTCTCTCCTCTCTCCCCCTTGGATGCTGTGAAGGCTTCCATTCTGAGGTGTGACTCCTCGTGTATCAGTTCCGACGATCGCCGCCGCCACCACGAGCCGCCACCGCACTGCCATCGGCATCAACGGAGTTCTGCCTGCGCAGTACCACAGCAGCTTGTTCGAAATTCATAGGTCTTCCCCGAGCTCATTTGGCTACCAAATTTGGAGGAGTTGTTCCTGGGATGTTCCTCTCCACCCAAAAAAATCAGGCCAGCATTCAGATCACGTTTGCTAATTTTTGATTTTCGTCCACCCTTCCATTTCGGTTCTGCCAGAGTTCTATCTAGGTTCACCTCCGTCCTGAGTTTCATGTCTTAGAGCCACTTTTTGATTGCTGTTAGTTCGCCCAATTTTACTGGGGGTTCCATCCACCCACCCCTTCATCCACTATTTTTCTCAATTTTTGATTCGCCCATCTCATATTTTCTACAAATCGTTCTCAGACCCATCTACAGTTCTATCCACCTGTCCCCAGATCCGACCACCAGTCACCCCAAAAATTATAACAAATCGTAGTCACCTCCAAATCAAATTCTGAAACTAGTCCCAGTTACGTGGTTCGATTCCCTAAAACTCCTAAGAAGAGCTCAAGAGCTGAATAGGAGGTTTACTAGGCGGTCAACGGTGGTTCTCAGACAAGTGCCCTGCAGATCTGAGATTTCGGTTACTATACAACAGGGACTTGTAAATTCAATAAAGTTCTGATCCGACTAGATCTAGCAGATCTCTCTGGGTCTAGATTGAAGCATTTGAAGAGAGCTTTCCAACGATAGCTACATGCGTCCCGATCCGATGTCGGGATTGATCGCGGCGGCCGTTTTCGCCGGAGCGCGCGCCGGAAGACAACAACCAAAATCCGTGGATTATTAGTTCAAGAGTTGGGAATCAGGGCCGATCGACCCCTGATCGGTGTTCCCGGCCGACCGCCATCCATGGAGGCGCGCCACCAGGGGTCCCCATCACAGTGGGTCCCACCCCCGCAGATCCAGAGGACAGCGCCGTCCGTGGGCCCCGCGGGCCCGTAGAAGCTGCCGTTCGGAAAGCACGAAAACGCGGAGTTCGGCACCGCCAGGCGACATCAAGATGCTGCCCGTCAAACCGAGTTGCGTGATTCCCGGACCCCACATGTGACCTTTTACCTCCCTGCGTGGAGTGGGTCGACTTAGTGTATTGCTGTAATCATTGTTAACCGGGAGTCCGTAAGTCTGCCGGGGTTGTCTTCGCCACGCCGGGTGCGTGGAGGTAATGGTCCGAACCTCTTGGCATTCATTTGCTTAGCTAGTATATGGTCTTTTGCCGCTGCCGAGAGTGTAGGTACTAGCCCGTGTGTCCATGTCACCGCTATGAGAGTGAGAGTGACCCGTCCCGCGACTCGATCCGAGTCCGGAAGTTGAGTCAGACTACCTTTAACCTCCGCCGGTTCCTTAACCGCGCACGGTCCGCGCTTTCCCTCGCTTGGGACGACGAGTGAGCTTCCACTTCTGTTAGCGACGTTTCGCCACTAGGAGCTCGTAGTGTCGGGCTTAGTGTCTCCCTGGTGTGTGTTGCTGGTCGTGTCTTCATCTAGAGTCCGAGGGTGACACCATATAGTGTCGTCTCCCGTGTCCGTCCCACATCAGTTTGGTATCAGAGTGAGTCGAGTCTAGGGTAGTCATTGCATATGTCTTGCATGCATCATGGTCTAAGTCGAGTCTAGGACCATCATTACTTTCAAAACCAAAAAAAAAGAGTGTTTTAAAATTGTATTTCATCCCGATAATTCGGTATCTTAAAAGGTGTTATCCGAACGTTAGGCTACGCCTATCGGGAGGTCGCACACTTGCGGGAGTGATCTTCGGATCGATTAACTCCGCCCCGTACCGGATATTGGTTTAGGTCTAAGTGCATCATTTAGTGAGTGTTTACATTAGTCGGTGTCTTCTAGGTCGTGTGTCAGTTGCATGCCCGCCCGTCGAGGTACCCAATACTCGCCACCACCACCTATGGCGGATTCCCGGGCCCGTAGCTCCGATGAGTCCTCGACGGCCGAGATGTTCCGAGCCATCATGGATCGTCTTGACACGCGTATGGATGGTCTTAGTACGCGTATGGATGGCATAGGAACGCGTCTAGAAGGGCGGATGAAAGCCCTCGAGGATCGGGCCTAGAGTTCGGATCAGTCCGTCCAGGGTCTAGTTGGGAGAATTGCCGTTCTAGAGAGAGGCCCAGTAGCGGCGCAACCCGCACCGACGAACGGCCAACAAGAGCCGGTTCAGCAACCTGCTGTACCAAGAGCTCAGGCGAGAATGTTGGGGTTCAACAGGTGCATGTGGTGGATGATTATGCATCTGATAATGATCAAGGGGGTAACTGTCGCCGTCATCAACAACGGAATCGTGATGACAAGGAGGACAACCGCATTCTTAGGGGCGTGCGTGCGGACCCTCCCACTTTTAGCGGGTCCTTGGACCCTCGGGTGTATTTAGATTGGGAGGCCGGCATGGACAGGTACTTCGAGTGGTTTGAGATGACGGACCACCGATGAGTCCGATACGCGAAGATGAAGCTGCAAGGGCAGGCTCAAACTTATTGGATCAATGTGGAGAGCCTGCTCAACCAGCGACGTCAACCCCAGATCGGTACTTGGGATGATATGAAAACCAAGTTGAGGGAGAAGTACCTTCCCGCCTCATATCGCCAACGTCTCATAGACAAGTGACAAAGCATCTCCCAAGGGAACCGATCCGTGACCGAGTACACCGCCGAGTTCGATGAGTACTACTTACGGTGTGGGGTCACGGAAGAGAGCACTATGACTATATCCCGCTTTTGAAGAGGTTTGCGGCCCAATTATCAATATGAACTCTTTCGTCGCAATGCAACCACTTTGGAGCAGGCATATCAGATCGCTCTCGAATTGGAGCAGTTCGAGGCCGAGTTCGAGTCACCCCATCGGTTGGGCTCCTTTCCCCTTCGTAGTGTCGAGCCCCGTGGCTCATCTGGCAGGTATCCGAGGGCCCCCATGACTCGACCTCAGGAGCCCGCTCGCCCCGAGCCCTTTGCTCCTAGGCCTCGTCCTCCACCCCTGAGGGACCTTCCTCGTCCCCAGCATCTTACGGCCCCACCCACAGCCCGTCCACCGGCACCCGCACCTCCTGCACGTCCTTTGTTGCCTACACCTCCTATCCGTCGAGAGGATAAAGGTAAAGGACCTATGATTGGGGAGCCTAGTGGATCACGGCAGCAGTGTTATCCCTACAATGGGTTTGGCCATTTCGCCAACCAGTGTCCCACCCGCCCATCTCTTCACATTGGGGACACACAGGCCGAGGATACCACCCCTACGGGCCTCGAGTTAGTCAGCTATGAGGCAGATGAAGAGCTAGCTGACGAGTACTATGAGATGGGAGGTGAGGCCCAGGATGCCCAGCATTCGGACGATACCCACGTGGGGGTCGTCAGATGTATCCTCACCCAGCCGCAGGTCAGTGATGACTGGCGTCAGACTACTATTCTTCATGTATTCTGTAGGCTGGGAAAGCAAATTTGCAAGGTGGTCATCGATAGAGGGAGTTGTATCAATGCAATCTCCACGAACGCTGTCGCCCGTCTTGGTCTCACACCCATAGACCATCCTTGTCCCTATCAGGTATCATGGGTGGATACCACTTCCATTTCGGTCAGGCTGCGGTGCTTGGTCCCGCTGCAGCTCCACTCCTTCCGTGACGAGATCTGGTGTGATGTTCTCCCCATGGAAGTGGGCAGTATCATTCTTGGTAGGCCGTGGTTATTTGACTGGGATGCCACGCTCCATGGCCGGTCGAACACCTGTACCTTTGACCACGCTGGCCAGCGGGTCACCCTCCAACCCGTTCGGCCCAGGAGCCCATCAGTCAGGGTTCCTACTGGCCCTAGTACTCCGAAGCCTTCCGTTCCCAGGCCTAGTACCCCATCCCCAGCTCGGGCTATGACCGTTACCTCTGGCCTAGGAGAGCCCTTGACGAGGAGATTGATGATGATTAGCTCCCGGGAAATGGAGCAGGAGCTTAGTCAGGGCTGTCCGGTGTTTGCCATTACGGTCCGAGCGGTGGAGCGGGACTCCGAGGGTGAGCTCCCACCCGAGGTTGTTCCCATTCTGCAGGAGTATGCTGATGTATTCCCCGATGAGCTTCCCGAGGGACTCCCACCTATGCGGGATATTCATCATGCCATCGACCTTGTTCCGGGCTCTTCTTTGCCCAACCTTCCTCATTATCGCATGAGTCCCACGGAGCATGCCGAGCTTAAACGGCAGGTCGATGAGTTAGTGCAGAGAGGGTGTTCGGGACAGCATGAGTCCATGTGCTGTACCCGCATTACTCGCCCCGAAGAAGGATGGCACGTGGAGAATGTGCATTGGTAGTCGTGCCATCAACAAAATCACCGTGAAGTACAGGTTCCCTATTCCCCGCCTTGATGACATGCTAGACATGATGGCAGGTGCCACTATTTTTTCGAAGATCGATCTTAAGAGTGGCTACCATCAGGTGAGGATTAGGCCAGGTGATGAGTGGAAGACCGCATTTAAGACCAATGACGGTCTATATGAGTGGTTGGTCATGCCTTTTGGGTTGACCAATGCCCCTAGCACTTTCATGCGGCTCATGACTCAGGTCCTTCGACCTTTCATTGGAGTCTTTGTAGTGGTGTATTTTGATGATATCCTTATCTATAGTCGCACCACATGGGACCACTTAGACCACCTTCGGCAGGTCTGCCTACTTCTTCGGGGCGAGTAATGCGGGATTGATCGCGGCGGCCGTTTTAGCCGGAGCGCGCGCCGGAAGACAGCAACCAAAATCCGTGGATTATTAGTTCAAGAGTTGGGAATCGGGGCCGATCGACCCCCGATCGGTGTTCTCGGCCGACCACCGTCTGTGGAGGCACGCCACCAGGGGTCCCCATCACAGTGGGTCCCACCCCCGTAGATCCGGAGGACAGCGCCGTCCGTGGGCCCCCGGGCCCGTAGAAGCTGCCGTTCGGAAAGCACGAAAATGCGGAGTTCGGCACCGCCAGGCGACATCAAGATGCTGCCCGTCAACCCGAGTTGCGTGATTTCCGGACCCCACATGTGACCTTTTACCTCCCTGCGTGGAGTGGGTCGACTTAGTGTATTGCTGTAATCATTGTTAACCGGGAGTCCGTAAGTCGGCCGGGGTTGTCTTCGCCACGCCGGGTGCGTGGAGATAATGGTCCGAACCTCTTGGAGTTCATTTGCTTAGCTAGTATATGGTCTTTTGCCGCTGCCAAGAGTGTAGGTACTAGCCCGTGTGTCCATGTCACTGCTATGAGAGTGAGAGTGACCCGTCCCGCGACTCGATCCGAGTCCGGAAGTTGAGTCAGACTACCCTTGACCTCCGCCGGTTCCTTAACCGCGCACGGTCTGCGCTTTCCCTCGCTTGGGACGACGAGTGAGCTTCCACTTCTGTTAGCGATGTTTCGCCACTAGGAGCTCGTAGTGTCGGGCTTAGTGTCTCCCTGATGTGTGTTGCTGGTCGTGTCTTCATCTAGAGTCCGAGGGTGGCACCATATAGTGTCGTCTCCCGTGTCCGTCCCGCATCAACTTCGAACCCTGTTGATATAATTGCTGCATATGTATATTTCTGAAATTCCCAAATTTTCGTACACATGACCATGTACTGTTCCATAAATTCTGATTAAGTTTCCTATCACTGAATCTGGCCCTGCTGGAATTAACGACGAGCACGATGCCGTCAAAACTAATAAAACGCCTTCAGAAAAGGCGTGAAATCCTTAATTAACGCCAATTCCTAAGGCGTGATTTCGAAAATACTGTAAAATATTATTCCTGTAAAACATGTATAATTCTGAAAGCTTCAATCTATCCTATTCTGAAAAATATGTAATAATTGAAACAACGACTGAAAGGAAGGCGTATCCAAATTAATTGGCGACCCCTCTTAGGGCGCTATTTCTGGAAACTTCCGAGATATTAAATATCTGAAAAAGATAAAACAATGTAACGACAACTTCCAACTAAGAAATGGTGACCTAAGACAAGGCGTCAATTATGGACTATCTGGTTTTCCGTGCATTTCCTGTAACCTGGCATTAGGTTATGTTCTGGCACTATGTCCCAGTCCGTGGATGTAGTCCCTTATTTTTCGGCGTTTTATCGATAAGCCCTTAACTCTCCGTGACTTATAAGCCCTCCATTGGACATTCCGTTCCTTTGGACTGGCGAGTTTGTCATAGAGACCTCCATTAGTCTCCGCTAGCCTTGGATTCCCTCAAGGCAGCCAAGCTGGTTGTACCCTAAAAACCCATGAAACCTTGATTATTGTCATGTCACTCGGAGAAACATGGAAATCGGCCCTGATGATTTATCACACGATTATCATGAGATTCTCTATGATTAATGGATGGTTATCTATTAATGGACAAGTCCGTTAAGCATGTCATGTACAAAATCTGTACTTGTTCTTCACCCAGTTTATTCCGATTTATCGCGAGCTAGATACGTCATGCATATTCATGGTCAATTCCCTTATCATGACATTCCATCTCCTTCTGGAGAATCCTTTTATTTGAAAGAACATAACCCTTTGACTCTGTATTGGCCAACTCTGATTCTGAAATAATTAAGGGCTCTGGGTCCGTGACCAACAATGTCAGGTAGGACGGAAGTCCAATTCTGTAACCATGGTAAAATTCTGGGTGTGGCATTGCACCAACGTCTGTATATCTGTTCTGTTTTGTTATCTGTTGAATCTGTTATTCTGGAAATTCTGATATTCTGTTATTTGTTATTCTGTTATTCTGTTAAATTTAGTTATTCTGCTAGACCGATTAATCTGCTTATTATTATTGAACTTTGTTATATTCTGGCCAATTCTGAAGTTATGTTCATCTGAGCATCTGTCCTTTGTTATGTTCTGTTAGCTCGACTTTGGTTCTGTAAATTGGGAATGTATTTCCTAAATCCACTTGAGCTCGTAAGTTACCCTTGGCTTGTTATTCATCATCTCTACTAGATCGACTATCACGATTCTTTAGTTATTGCATTTCATGCACTGCATCTCATGAACATGTAAAATTGGCTAATTACTTTTATCCTGCTTGATGAAGAGATATAATCCCTACTGAGCGTTTCGCTCACCAGCCTATCTTTAACATTTTTCAGGTAACGACATTGAAGATAGTCCATCAGAAAGGGAAGGGCAAGAGTGATGAGCATTATGGAGAATCGTGTCGGTGTCTGTTATCTTTCTTTGAGTCTCGTCCTGTTATTTGAGTCATTTCTCTTTATTAGAGTGTAATAGTGAGACCTTTCTTCACTTATGACAGTTGAGTCAAGGTATGTAATTTGAATATTTGATCATCAATAAAGGTTAAATTGGCCCACATTGTACAGTTTGTAATTTTTTTTGTCTTATGTATGCTATGACTATTCACGACTGTATCACTGCCGCGTTCCGAACAACACGTTCCGCTGCTATTGGTTCGGGGCGTGACATTGCTTGTCACGACACTCTGAAGAAACGTGATGTTCTATCTCTCATAGATCGCTGTTTCTGGCCTTTGTGGGAAAGTATGTCTCTGTTTGAAATTAGCGGACAAGACATGGATGCCAAAAGGAATTGGCGGCCAGGCCAGTTGGCGCTATTTACTGAATTAGCGACCGTCATATGGACACTATTTCTTCAAGCCTATACTGTTCACAAGAATGACCGACCACTACAGTGGATGCTATTTCTGTATTTGGTGGTTGTCTGAGTGGACGCCAATTACCTAGTTTCATGATATGTAAAGATTTTAATGTGATTTATCGATGTGTCATCCTTACTCCACATTCTGTCCTTGAAATCTATTGCATGAATCTACCTTATATTCCTACAATGGCTAAACTTTTTGGAACGATATATTGGCTATAAAACAATAGTGGATGACCAAAATATTTACATGACTCAATGCTAGCGCATATAGGACCCGATCTGGTCCTAGGAGTAGCACCCGAAAGTACTTGTGCCCATGGGAGCTATATTGATCACGGTGTGGCATTGCACCGAAGTCCATGACTTGCTTGATTATGGCGTTCCATGAATCTCGTGCTTGACTTGACTTGACTTGACATGATTTACGTGACCCGGAATGGGTATTTACTTGCTTGAAATGAAATAGCAGATTCTCATGACATGACTTGATATTACTGTTGACACCCGTTTTCATCCTACAAGTCGAGTTATTTCTCTTATTCACCTCCGTGATGCCCTGAATTACCCCTTATTTTGGAGCCTTCTTTGAGCCTATCTCGAGCCCATTTCTTGACCATTTTTCAAGCCCATTTGAGCTTTGGAAGCTTTTATCTTTAATTCCCCAACATTTGCACCCGTTTCAGGTCAATTCAGAGCTCAAACGGACGTCTAGAACTCAGTTCCGCGAAAGCATATCTGCCTCCTGGTAGCGGTCATCCCTTGACCGCTACCTGATGCTAGCGCTCTGCTCAAGATCGCTACCTCCATACTTGTTCCAAAAACTTACCGTTCAGCCCTCTGTCGCCTAGCAATCATCCCCAAGACCGTTTGGCTTTACCTTGCAGTCCTCCCATGACCGTTTGCTCCCCTGGCGGCCCTGCGATAGACTATTTGCTCAACAGAGAGTCCAGAACCTCCTGAACTCTAATTTCTTCGCCCGAGGACTCTCTGGGAGCCCTATCTTGCCCTGATTTCGAAGGGAATAATCCTCCACCTCGGTTTCCTTCAATTTGGGACTCTTACCCTCACTATTATTTGGAGATTTATCAATCTATATGCCCGAAATTTGGTGATTATCTCGGATTTAAACCCTAGGGTTTCTGCACTTCTATAAATAGATGCCCAGTTCGCAGGTCGCGAAGGGGGGCTCTTTCTCGGTTCGGGGCAAAGTCATGTCGCATCACCAACTCAATCCTTTGACCCTGGCCTGAAGAGGGAAGTATTGTATACGTTTTTCACGTTCAAGGGCTTGATTTCATTGTTACATTTCTTAGTTATTCCCATCCCAATTCTCTGTTTTATCACAATTTCTGCATTTTCTACTACACATGCATTTTTCTCCATAATGCATCTCCGTTTCCCACAGTTGTGTTGCGCGATTTTTCCTCATCTTTGTTTCATCATCATCATAATACACACATATATTATTTTCACCCTTCCACAGGGGTTAAAAACCCTCCCCCGATACATTCTTCCTCAATTTCTACCCCTATTTTATCACTGCGAGATTGATGCTACACTTACATATTCTAATGTGTTTTTCTCTTGTGTTGGCTTTATTTTGCAGGAGAGCATGCATAGGACATGAGGCCCTCTTCCTCTAGCTGGCTGGAAGATGAGGAGGTTGATCCCACATCGTTTCCTACACCCGTTGTCAAGCGTGATCACGTATTCATCTTTTTCCAAGGTACACAGCGTCGTCTCTCTCATCTCTTCATCCTTTGGTGTCCCTGAAGCCTTGATGGCGATGACAGTACGTCTTCTATCTCTTATCGCCCCTTTGTTCATGCTCTTTCATGCTTCATGCATCTTTGTATAGTTTGGGGGGGCAGGGTAGATAAAACCATCTACAAATCTTATTTTTTGGCGATCACGGTGGGATGCCTAGTGCCCATCACGTTATTCATGCTCTCTTGTAAGTTGGGTGTGGGTATGTGCATGTTTAGGCAGTTTTTTCTTCATTTTTCTGCTGTTCTGGGTGTTTTCGAGTCTGTCAAGGGGTAACGGTCCTCTTTGGGTCCCCAGGTGCTATTAGCGGTCATCATCGGGCCGCCCCACCTTTCTGCTGGCCTTGCGGTCTTCCAGTAGACCTCTACCTCATAGAAAACGGCCATCCAGAAGACCAATTTCTGATTCTGGCAGTTCTGGCGCAGTGCTCAGAAGGCCCTGTTCGTTGATGCATAACTTGGGCTCCCGGGGTCCGATTGCGCTGATTTTTGCTCCATTGTCTTGTCCTTCATATTATCTTCATGTCCATATAAAATTTGCATTTATTGGGTCACATTTGCATAATTGAAAGTTGTCTCCATTTTTGCATTTTGTGCATAAAGTCTATAGGCAGACCCGAGAAAGCGCTCAGGTACGTCCTTCGTTGATGCATAACTTTTCCTTCCAGGGTCTGATCGTGCTATTTTTTGGCTCTATCCTGTAGTCCTTTGTATCATCTTCATTTCCATATACTTTGCACGCATTGGGTCCCATTTTCATAATTAAATAATACCTCCATTTTTACATTTTGTGCATAAAATCTGCATGCAAGTCTAGGGGCAGACTCACAAGTATGCTTTGCATTGATGATTTAATTGCCTTCTGAGTTCTGATTGTGGTTATTTCTGGTCCTGTCTTGTTGTCCTTCGTATTGTTCTCATTTTCATATATTGTTTGCATCAATATCATTGTGTTTGCATAGTTAAATGTTGCCTTGATTTTCTAGTTTTAGGCTAGAAATTGCAAGCACTCCGGTGCACATAGGGCCATGCATTTCATATCTTTGTTGTATTCCTACCTTGGTAAGTGATCCTCTCACCTCCATATTCCTTGGAGTCGACTAGGTGATCTTATCTGGGACCTCCGTAAGTCCCCATGAGCCGTGGATTCCCACACGGACGCCGGGCCGGTTGTATCTTTCCACCTCTTAGGCTTGCATTTGCATACATGTGAGGGAGTTAACCCTAGTCAACCCAAAGTTTGGATCTTGTTCCCATAGGATACCTACCTTGAGGGAATTATTCTTAATTCAAAACATTAAATTATCCATTGAAACTCTAAAATAACTTAACGATCATATCAACTTGTTTGACTTTGGTGAAACCCCCTTGCATATTGTTATTGTGTGTTCATATTGTTTTGTATTCTTTGCATAATCCCCCACATTTTGTGTATTGCATCATCTAGTTTGTCTCATCTGTTTGCATAGTCCTCCCCTTGTGTTGTCTTGGTCTGTCTGCCCGTCTGTCTCAAAGATTAGTAGCAGTCCTTACTAGGCCGTTTCTGTCCATTAGCAGTCTCCCCAAGACCGTCTCTTCCCCTGTGGGACCCGTCTTCTTCCTTGGCCCTCTCCTCATCGAGCCCTTGCTTCCCGAGTTGTATTCCCATTGATATTCCTGTAGAAAGTCTCCATTTGCCCTCATGGAGCACCGTCATCCCATGCATCCTTCTCCTTCCCAGTCTTATTCCTATTCCCACGTGGAATCTTCTTCCCACGCGGGCCCATCCTCCCGTGGTCCTTCTGACCCATCCGAAGAACAGGCTAATCTCATAGCCCACTTATCATGCCTTGTTCGTCAAATGGACCTGGCCCAGGCCCAACGTCTTATTGCAAAACCTGTTGAACATGTGTGCAACATGATTACTTTTATGGTTTTGATGATGTTTGCCTCTGTAGTCATTTATGAGCTATACCTGCACTTGATAATGTTAATATTCATACATTTCAGGTCATTATACCTCCAGTGTAGATGATCAAGATCAAGAGAGATGGTTCAGCAAGTCTATACATACATCCAGCAAGTCTATACATCCAGCGAGTCTATACATTCTTCAAAGTCTATACATTCTCCATGCATCTTCATAGCAAGTCTATACACTCGGCTCTAGCAAGCACATCAAGTCTATACATCCATTAGATCAGTGCACAGCAAGTCTATACAGCAGTAAGTCTGTACATTCTTCAGCAGCAAGTCTGTACATTCTTCAACAGCAAGTCTGTACATCCTTCAGCAGCAAGTCTATACATCAGCAAGTCTATATAGCCAGCAAGTCTATACAGCCAGCAAGTCTATACATCAGCAAGTCTATACAGCCAGCAAGTCTATACATCAGCAAGTCTATACATCCTGCAACATGAAGTCTGTACGTTGGCTGATTGCACAAACTCAAAGTCTGTACGTTGGCTGATTGCACAAACTCAAAGTCTGTACGTTGGCTGATTGCACAGACTCAAAGTCTGTACGTTGGCTGCTAGCACAAACTCAAAGTCTGTATGTTGGCTGCTAGCACAAACTCAAAGTATGTACGTTGGCTGCTAGCACAAACACATAAAGTCTGTACGTTGGCTGCAAGCAGAAACTCAAAGTTTGTACGTTGGCTGCTAGCACAAACTCAAAGTCTATACATTGTCTGGTTGAAGTCTGTACATTGACTGGCTGCTTCAACACAAAGTCTATACGTTGTCTGGTTGAAGTCTGTACAATGTATAGTTTCTCCAACACAAAGTCTGTGCATAGTCAGTGCATTCAGTTGATTCATGGCAAAGTGAAAGCCATATGATCGCATCCAAGCCTTGATACAAATCTCTTCTACAAGGATGAAGTTACAGACTTGAACAGGCTACCGTCAAATGGTCTCAAGCGACTGAGCTGGAGGGCTAACGAACCAACCTGGCTGAACTGGGGGTCTGCCCAGCTGGCGGTCGATCGCCAGCACAGGGGCGGTCGACCGCCCCAGCCAGGGAATGCCAGTTTGAAAGTCTGTCAGCTGGCGGTCGACCGCCAGCCAGTAGCGGTCGACCTAAAATCCCAGGGCTCACCAATCTACAGTATTTCTCAGTAGCAGTCGACCGCCAGAAGCTGTAGGTCGACCGCCAGCCCCGAGCCATCAATTGTTGACTTTTGTTTCCACTTCGAAAAGGGCCATTCAACATGGATTTGTTTAATCCAAAAGTCACCTAATCACCCATGATTTGTGGATCTGGTCTGGGGCTTGTCTATAGACCATTCAAGGGTTATAAAACTAACACAAGAGGGTTACAAACCCTAGTTGATCATTTGGAGCAAAGAGAGATGAAGAGAGGCTAGAGGAGCTCCAAGGAAGAAGAGGTACTTTAGCCGTGAACAGTACTCCGTGCAGAAGTTCTAAATCCAATCCAAGGGATTCAAGGCTACATCTGAAGCCTTCAATCTCCAAGGAAGAAGAGAAGCAAGCAAGCTCACAAAGGTGATCAAATCTTCATCCAAACCTCTTCATCAACTCAAGGGAAGATCAAAGCTACATCCAATATTCTTCTTCATCAACTCAAGGAGATTCAAAGGAAAGATCAAGATATATCCTATATCTGCTCCATCAACTCAAAAGGATCAAAGGAAGATCAAAGCAACAGATTCAAGATCCAACAATCTCAGACAAGATCTAGTTCATTCTAGCATATCTTCATATCTTGTTTGAGCATTTTTATCTTGTTCTATCTTCATTTCATTCAATCTATTGAAACTGAAGATCGCCCCTACCGGTGGTTAGTAGGAAGGCAATCGGGAGTTCTCTGATCTGTGGTGTAGCCGCCCCTGTCGGCTTTGTGTGTAGGAAGATAGAAAGAGGGTTTTCTCTGTTCTGTGGTTTGGGGCGTGTCCCCGGTCAAGCTGTGAGTCAGCAGGAAAGCCTCACCGGGTTTTGGTGAGGGGTGGACATAGGTTGCGGGGTTGCAACCGAACCACCTTAAAAATCCCTATGTTGTGGGTTGTTTATTGTGTGTGATTGCTCTATATCTTCTACCCCCATTCACAGGTTCGTGTGGTTCCATACTTGGTAATATTGTTTACACACTCAAGCACTCAGATTTGCACCTTCGGTTTTATCTACGGTTTAATTGAGCTTAGCACTTTGACTGCATCCCTTGGGCGGCCTGCTGCACCCTTGCACACAGGCGCCAAGGTGAAAGTATTGCTAAGTGTTTCCCTTGCTTAGACTCGCATGCACCTTAGTTGATCACCACTGCATTCACACACATATGAACTTTGAGTGATCAACGTAGCACACACACACGTACGGTTGTTGCAAGCTATTGCATGCTCTGTGCCACTCTACTTAATTCCGCTGTGCATTGTGTCTAAGTGATTCATTCACTTTATAGTAGTGGTTCATGCTTCCGATAGCTAAGAGTTTTAAATAGGCCAAAGCTTTTGATAGGATATATTAAACCCCCCCTTCTAGATCCGTTTACACCTCGCGGGACCCAACAAGTGGTATCAGAGCGAGGCTCTGTCATTCCCAGATCCAACGATCTGCAGGGAAAGATCCCGATGTTTGTTATTTAGATGGCTTCATATGCTACACATGCTTCGATGGCTTCTCCGCCCATTTATGATGGTTCAGATTTTTCTACATGGGTTGGAAGAATGTTCATCTATGTTAGCTCCATAGATCCATAATTGTGGACTCTTATATACAATGGTCCTCATGAGCTGCCATCAAATTCAATTGATTGGTTAGCCGAACATGAGACCAAACACAATGATAATCGTCTTGCATATAACTTAATTACAGTTGCAGTTGATCTAAGACTAACTCATCTTGTGTCCTCTTGCAGCACAGCCAAGCAAGTATTGGACAAGTTGGTGAAAATCCATGAAGAGAAGGAACAAGAACAAGAATGCTTCATGGCCGACCGTGCAGAACAGTCCAGCAATACATCCTCATCACAGGTAAACTCTGACTCCAAAGAATTCACTTTTGAAGAGCTTATGGAAGCCTATGATGAATTGATCACACAATACAAAAAGGTAAAAACAGAAAATAAAAATTTGAAAAAGGATCTCAAGAAAATTAAGCAAAATGAAAGCTCGATTTGGAAAAAGTGTTCTGTTTTTAAAGAGCTTAACGACACTCTCTCAGTTGATCTAGATACGCATAAACAAAGCATTGCATGTCTAAGGGAAGAAAATGAAAATCTTCATGATGAAATCACTAGGTTAGAAGAAATTGTAATAAAACTTCAAAACCAACCTAAGTCAATCTCTAATGATCAAACTATGGCCGATGGGCTAATCTATCATGAGAAGTTGATTGAAGGAAATAAAAATTCGGTTTCATGCTCTGCTAATTTTGTATGTGAAAAATGTTTATTCTTGAGAAACATAAATGTTGGTCTCCATGATGATCTTGAATGGCAACAAAAACTGATTGATTCTCTGAAAGAAGAGAATATAGAGTTGTTGGAAAAGAAAATTGAACATGAAAAAGCTGAAGAAGAATTGCATGAAAAATTGGTTGCACATGAAAAAGGTAAATCTGTCATTGAAGATCACTCTGAAACATTGCATGCTCTCGAACAACAAAATCAAAATCTTAAAGCAGCAAATGACATGCTCAATGAGCAATTGGCAGCATGCGAAGAGGGCCTTGTTGAATCTAAACAGCACATTTCCTCACTTGAAAATGAAATTCAAGGTTTGAATGATCTCCTGTCAATGTTTGCCCAAATCCTAGATTCTAGCTCACCAAAAGTCACCACTTCATATGGTCACCAAAAAGGGCATACTGCTCGAAAGAAAAGCAAAACTCAGCATGCTCATCAAAACATGCACCATAACATGTCCCATTCTAAATATCATGCTTTCCACAAAATGAATGTCCATTGTTATTATTGTGGTAAACATGGTCACACTGTACATGATTGTTTTATCTTGAGAAATGATGAGCTTAGAGCAGGAGATCAAGTGAAAGAGCAAGGAAAGAAACATGTCAATACTGGCAGAGGACCTACTTAGTAGATATCTGCACAGAATTGCACGGGGAGTCAGAAGAGTCGACACTCCCATACAAGCAGGTCGACACTCTCCATGGCTTTAAACAAAAATCTTCCTCCTTGCTGCTCTCATTGTGGTAAGTCTAGCCATACTGTCCAAGAGTGTTGGCACTTGAAGGGAAAGCATCACCTTCTTGCCATGAAAGGTAAATACCATGCTTATCCACAAAAATAAAATGCATATGCACACGTACATGAACATAAAAAGAATGCTCAATCTTTTGTGCGCTATTTTTACTGTAGAAAAAATGGTCATGACATGTATGATTGTCATACAATGAGAAAGGATGATCTAATTTCCCTGAAACAGATGAGCTACATTGGTGAATATGATAAAGTTGCTAACCTACAAGGACCCAAGCAATCTTGGGTACCTAAAAATTCCAAATGAGAAATTTGGGTGCAGGATGCCTTGGAGCCGAACAAAGGATCATAAGGTAAATAAAAGCTCAAGGCACAGGTATGTACATAAACCTTTAAGTTCAGTCATCTTGCATGTTTAGTCTTGACATGTAGATAGTGCATCATACGTCTGCCCAATGTCATTAGATTCTGCAAACTGAATTACTCTTTGAAATGCAAAACCCCCAAGGTGTGAGATGATTTTTTGATCTTGATAACTTGCTCACACCATGCTTGATTTCAGCTATTTTATTCATGAAAAACTTGTTATGCTGATGAAGTTGATGTGATGATGAGTTTCTTAAGTCTTGCTATCAGCTACATGAAATGCTTGGATTTTGATTTTGATGATGCATACCATGGCTGCATTTCCAAATCGTTATTCATGTTAGCATAGCTCAAAGGGGGAGTCAACATCAATGTAGTCTGAATCATTTCACATCATTTCACTCTTGCATGGCCATGGTATATTAAATGTTGATGTATGGAAAGGTAGGTTATGCTTGTCTAGAAGCACTCAATATGCGTGAGGTTTCACCTCCGCCACGTACCATGCGTCAATGTCGCATATAGGCCATATAGTAAGGGGGAGCAGTCTCTTTGTAGTATTCATACATATGTTTCATCTTCATTCTGTTGACATCATGACATAGAATGCATCTTCTCAGGGGGAGCTTGTTCATCATGAAAATCCAGTCAAAATTCTACCTTGCAGTTCAACAGGTCGACCTCACTCCTTTGACAGGTCAACCCCACATTTCTTTCTGCCTAAAAATTACTTTTGTCTGAGCTCAGTGCATAACCTCAGGGAGAATGTTCTTCATCTATTCTTGCCTACCAGTTATGCAACACTCTCTTCTTAAACCAAGCCATTGCATGATATTGCTTAATCCTTTTGTGGATCAACTTGGATTCAAAGTGCCTTGAACTTCTTGGAGGATTCCCAATCTATTATTGAGGTTGTTTATCAGAGTAAATATTCAAGAAGAATTTTCTTTTATAGAGTCTTGTGATTGCCTTGAACATGAATGATTTTGGTTTAACATTAATGATTTCTTGAGTCTTGAAGTTTGATGGTCTTGAACATGTTTGTGATCGAGTTTAATAAACTTAAACTAGTTTCTCATGTTTTGACTTGTTATGCCGTCTTGAATCTGAAAAAATTTTGAGTACAAAGGCATCATTGATCGAGAAACTTCAGCTAAGTGCTATTTTTAAACATTTGTTGAATCTGTTTATTTCAAAAAGTGGCTATACTTAAAGTAAGCTCAAGGCAGAGCAATGGCACTGTTGCTGAGAAATATATCTCCTCATCAAAGAAAATGAGGTTCGATATGTCATGAGGTGACTATACTATCTCTGTTCTAAGTGAAGTAAAATCGTGAGCTACACTAAGTAACTGGGGTTGCTTGCGTCTGTTAAACGTGCACACTCACGTCAAAAGGTGGTTGCTACACTTGACTGCTCGTAAAATGATAGCAATCATCTTTCAAATGATTTCTATCAGAGCCTAGGTTTCACATTCCTAGGTTTCCTAAGTTGTAGGTTTTCTTGCATTGCATCCCAATAATCGGTATATCAAAAGGTGTTGTCCGAACGTTAGGCTATGCCTATCGGGAAGGTCGCACACTTGCGCGAGTGGTCTTCGGACCGATTACCTCCGCCAGGTACCGAGTTTTTGGTCGTGTCTAGGCGCATTAGATCCCTAACCTTGTAAAAGTCTAAGACCTGACCTGTGAGATTGGGTAGAACTTGGGTTAAGTTCGTTTCTTAATCGTGTAATTATTTATCTTGATTAAACCTAAGTAATCTATTTCTCGTGTAGATGGCAGCTGATCGTGCTGAATGGAGGAACCTGCAGCGTACAGTTCAAGGCCTTACTCAGGCCCTTCAGCAAGTAGCTCAGGCAGGAGCAGCACCACATGGCACCGGTGATCTATACCGAAACTTCCGCGGAATGAATCCGCCTAGATTCGCTGGTTCGACTGACCCCGACCAAGCCGAGCACTGGCTAGACGAGATGGGGAGAATCTTTGAAGTTATGCAATGCACCAACCAGGAGCGTGTCCTTTTGTCCACATTTCAACTGGAACATGATGCACGTACTTGGTGGGATTCTATCAAGGCAACTCTCGGTGATCGGCAAGTTATGTGGGAAGAGTTCGAGGAATTCTTCAACAGCAAGTATTTTTCTGATAGAGTGCAAGAGAAGAAAGCGGCAGAGTTCACGGCCTTGAAACAGCGAGGTTTGTCCGTGGCAGAGTATGAGGCTCAATTTGCACGGCTTTCTCGATATGCTACATATCTCATTTCCACCGAGAAGATGAAGGCGAAGCGCTTTCTCAATGGATTGAAGCTTCATTATATCAACCAATTGGCACCGATGGAGATTTCCACTTATTCTGAGATGGTAAGGAAAGCGCAAGTTCTGGAGGATACTCTTGAAATGACAGAGAGAATCGTGGGAAAGGCACCAAGAAAGAATTACCTACGGGTTCCGGGAGTGTCAAACCCGGGTATACCAAGAAGAGGCCTGTTAGTGGACCTGGTTCGTGGAGCGGGTCCGGATCATGGAAGGGCAAGATGCCGAGGCGTGAAGATAAGAAGCCTGGCCCTATTGTTCCATTCAAGGGCGTGTGCAACTATTGTGATCGTCCGGGTCACAAGATAGAGGAGTGCTGGCACAAGCAAGGTGCATGTTTGCGATGTGGAAGCAAGGAGCACCGTATCCCCAATTGTCCTCTCATATCGGAGCAAGCTACACCGGCAAAACCTCTAGTCTTCAAGAAACCACAAGGCAAGCTTCAAGCTTTACATGCAGAGGAAACTGGGATTTCTGATGATGGCGGACTCGTCGAAGGTACCCTTACTATAATCGATAAGCCCGCATTTGCTCTCTTTGATACTGGTGCAACACATTCTTTTATTTCACGGAGATTTGCTAAGTTATTAGCTGTGGAACCTGTTTTGATGAATACTCCGTTAGAGATTTCAACCCCTATTGGCACTAGATCAACAATCCAGTATTTCTATCCTTCTAGTAAGGTTATGATTGGTGAACAGAACTTACCAGCAGATTTAGTTTGCATAGATATGAAGGATTATGATGTAATCCTAGGAGCAGATTGGTTGGCCAAGTATGAGGCCAATGTTCATTGTAGTTCTAGCTCAGTGACTTTTACTGGACATTCTGGTTTATCTTTTACGGGAGTCAAGCACCATAACTCTGTACCGCTCATCTCGGCTCTTCGAGCTGATAAGCTTTTGAGGCATGGGTGTGAGGCTTTTCTAGCCTTTGTTTGTGCAACTCCTGAGCAGCAGATGGAGATCAAGGACATTCCTGTTGTCCGAGATTTTCCTGATGTCTTTCCAGAAGAACTACCAGGACTTCCGCCTGAGCGGGAAGTTATCTTTTCTATTGATCTTATTCCTGGCACAGCTCCTATTTCTAAGGCTCCTTATCGTATGTCTCCTGCGGAACTGAGGGAACTGAAGCAGCAATTGATGGAATTACTCGAGAAGGGTTTTATTCGTCCTAGTACTTCTCCGTGGGGAGCCCCTGTGTTATTCGTCAGGAAGAAAGATGGTTCGATGAGGTTGTGCATTGACTATCGGCAAATAAACCAGCAGACTGTCAAGAACAAATATCCCTTGTCGAGGATTGACGAGTTATTTGACCAGATAGCGGGAGCTTAATATTTCTCTAAGATCGATCTTCGATCGGGATATCACCAGTTGCGGATTAAGGAAGAGGATATTTATAAATCAGCTTTCCGCAGCAGGTATGGTCATTTTGAGTTTGTCGTTATGCCTTTTGGTCTAACGAATGCTCCAGCAGCTTTCATGCAATTGATGAACGATGTATTTCGGCCCTATCTTGATCAATGGGTCGTGCTCTTTATTGATGACATCCTGATTTATTCTAAGAATGATGAGGAACATGCTGAACATCTGAGAATGGCATTGCAATTGTTGAGAGATCATCAACTATATGCTAAGTTCAGTAAGTGTGAATTCTGGCTGAAATTTCGGATCTGGAGAGATCTATCTCGATTTGTGGAGGTGGGTCAGCAGGCCGTTGGCTTCCCTTCATCCTTCTTTGATCCATCGATTGAGGTAGGAATTCTCAACCAAATCTTGATCATGAGTATAGCAAATTGTTCCTCTCATCGAGCTCTATCCATTGGTGGCAAAAACCCCAATTTTCATTAGGTATCCGTGGAGAAATCGAACTTTTTGTAAGGTGCTATCCAAGTGTTCTTCATCCTAGGGTTTGAGTTTTCTCTCTCCGATTTGAGGTAGGATCTAACAACCAAACTTTAATTAATTCACATGAAGTAATCAGCATGTTATTATCTTTCATTTAACTTAGAAAGCCCCAAATTCCATTGAGCATGCATCGTGAATTTTGAATTTTTGTAAGAGCATATCTAGAACATGTTTCATATAGTTTCCTTTAGGCCAGAGCTTGATTTCGGGCTACTTTTGAGCCTTGTAACTTGATCTTCATGTTGCATATCATATATGGTTGGATTCATGATCGAGTTAGCTTTCTTTTGACACCAAAATCCCTAAATTCCGTTGAGTATGTTAAGAGAATTGCATGATTTAGTAGAAGTAGGTCAAGAACTAGGGTTTTCATGAATTTATCATATATAAGTTGAGATTCAATCAATTTCTGTAACAATTCGTGGTTCAAAATTGTAGTTTTATGACCCTAGAATGTCCATTAACATTCCTAGATCATATGGCTTTAATTTCAACTCAATTGGACTTCAATTGGGTGAGATTTCACGTTTTCCGGAAGCAACAGCCGTTGCTGTCCTTGCAGGGGTCGACCCTAGGGGTCGACCCATCATCTGGCAGCCCAGGCAGGCCCGAGGGTCGACCCCTGGGGTCGACCCATTTGGCCCAGGCGCGAGGGTCGATCCCAGGGGTCGACCCATGCAGCCAGAGCAGCCAGAGTGTAGGGGTCGACCCCAGGGGTCGACCCATACAGCAAGAAAGGTGGGGGTCGACCCCAGGGGTCGACCCATCCAACTGGCAGACCCCATTTCTGAAGGGGTCGACCCCAAGGGTCGACCCATACACCAGAAAACTAGTTTTTCATCGTTTTGCGACCCGAGATGGATCCGAGTCAGTGGGGAATCAACCCATTTAATTTAGACCCACTGAAATTATATTTTTGAAGAACAATTGACCTATTCGTGTACCCCTCTTGATTTCAAATTTTGCATTGGTCTTTTCTTGCAAACATAGTACAAAAACACACCGTTTATCATCTTCATTGCAATGCATACAAGATTAAATAGAAACCCACATAATTAGTGGTTAATGGTGTAACTAAATCTCTGTTAATACATGCTATTTCATTCCTGTGAGCTTGTTCTTTACTTATCATCTTGAATCAGCTTCTTGGCAATTGTCTTGATGTAAATGATAATGGTTAATCATGATATCTTAACTTGGTGATTAGGATTAATATGTTGATTAGCTTGTTTGATTGCTGCTGTTTTACAGTAGCGCAGCACGATTAACTCTTGTTATGACTTGGTTTCGATCTCCTTGATGATTATACTTACCTTGAAATTCTGGAAATGAATCTCTTTCCTACTTGAAGTTGTTATTGCTACTTAGTTTAAACCTTGGAATTCTGGCCATAAACTGTGGAAGTCTAGATTCGTGGGATCTTTGATCCAAAGAAATCAATGCCTGGCAAACAATTAAGGGCTCGGTCTGGTCCTGGGAAGAGCGCCCGAACACTACGTGTACCCCCGGGGAGGTGAATGACTAGGTGTGGCATTTGGCACCAGTACTATTACATGTGTTAAATCTAGGACTGTCCACTACTCACTACTCTCTCCACTACTCTCTACATTACTTTCTACTACTTTTCACTTTCCACTCTTCACTGTTCTATACTCTACTTGTGGTTACTTTACTGGCTTATTACTTGGACGTGGAAATGAAATTACATGCGTGCTTGACATGACTTGAATTGACTTGATATGGCCAACTTCTTATCGTTATCTCCTGTAGTAACTTCTTGTCTTACTATTCTATTCATTATATTTCTTGACCTTGCAAGATCTTCGAATTTTGTTTCGTGTTATCATCGTTATCTTTTTAGTGTTTTATCATTCGTAGCATGACATTTTAAAATGTAATTAAACTGTTAATCACTTATACATGTCTGTTATTTTCTACTGAGCGTCAGCTCATAGTTGTGTTTTCCCCCCTTTCCAGGCTTTTCAGGTGACGCGCTTACCGATGGGGAAGGGCAGGAGTGATGTCTTGAGTGTATCAATTCTAGTTATGTTTTGGAGAGCATTTAATTTCAGTTATGTCTTTGAGTTTTAGTGGTTGATTATTCCAGTTGTATTAAGTTGAACTTGAGGTTATTGTATCAGTTGTGGTTTGTTAATGATCATTTAGTATTTCCATCTTGTAGCACTTGTGTATTATTTTAGATTAGTTCTCTCTCATGCCAGCGTGTCCCTAACTGTACGTCCCGATATTTCCGCCTTGTTCGGGGCGTGACAATTTCAAAAGAAAAATCTGAATGTGTAGCTCTCATGAATCAAATCTAAGTCATCTAAGTGTTTAGCCTCAATACTTATTGTGGTCACTCTCAAGGGAACCAATGAAACTGAATGAGTAAGATAAGAGAAGGTTAATCTTGTTTTGACATGAATTTCTGGTTCACTACTATTAAACTTGCATGCAAATGTCTTCATGTGATTCTACTGAGTAGGCCAGAATTCATTAGCATTAAACCAATCTGAATGTAAGAGCTGGTTCATTTGGGTTCTATAACTGAAAATTTTGAAAAATCTATAACTCTGATTTATGAACTTGGTTTCAGATTAAAGATCCTCCATTCTTTCTTGAGAAGTCATATCTTGATGCTCCTTGTTGTTTGCCTTCATCTGCCATATCTACATAAATCATTCAGGCTGCCATGATTACATCACCTTGGTATCATCCAACAAGTGATATTATCTTGATGCTCCTTGTTGTTTGCCTTCATCTGCCATGATTACATCACCTTGGTATCATCCAACAAGTGATATTATCTTGATGCTCCTTTCAAGTCGAATCCAAGATCATTGGTGTCTTCTGTCAAGTGATATCCCTTTGCTTCTCATTCATTGGCATGTGGCATAAGTCCTCGCATCATTAGCATCATGCTTTCATGCAATAGGGTGGCATGCACGTCTTCACCTCCTACAATTGTAGCTTGCATTTATCATTTCCATGCATTGCATAGAAAATCCAAAAAATCTGAAAACTAGAAAACCACTAAAAATCTTGCAAAATCTGACATCACAAAAATGCTCCTTGGCTGCTCTATCCATCTCATATTTGTGAAATTGAATCATGCTACTGTGGCTCCATTTCTCACACTTACAATATCTTTGCCAAGCCACGGGACACCACCATGTTCGATACATCCATATCATTCATTGGTATCAGTCCTATAACTGGCTTTCCAAAATTGGTTGTTCTCTTTGGTTATCTTGTCAACTTTAATAAGTGTACAACCATTGGCATGTATTTCCACATCATTTTCTGGACTGTTGCTTGCAATGCCATGTTTCTCCATATCATGGTTGCTTGTAATGATGTCACATATGCGATGCCGGAGCGTCATGTAAGTCTCTTTGTGTGAGTCTCTCTTTCTCTTTTCTAGATCTTTTGATGTTGTCAAAGGGTGAGAAGTTTATGTGAGTCATTAATCACAGCATGTGGTAAGTTTCTGTGAGTTATTAATCAAAGAATCCACTCTATGTGTCAAAGGGGGTGAGAACCATGTGAGTCATAGTCAAAAGGGGATAGGGAGAGAATCCTCCTCCTCTTCTTCTTCTTAAGAATGTTTTTGACTCATAGTTTCCAGGTGACTTACTAATGCATGTGAATCTCTAATGACTCATAGTTCAGAATGACTCATAGTTACCATCATCAAAAAGGGGGAGAATGTTGAACATGTGTGCAACATGATTACTTTTATGGTTTTGATGATGTCTGCCTCTGTAGTCATTAATGAGCTATACCTGCACTTGATAATGTTAATATTCATACATTTTAGGTCATTATACCTCCAGTGTAGACGATCAAGATCAAGAGACATGGTTCAGTAAGTCTATAAATACATCCAGCAAGTCTATACATCCAGCAAGTCTATACATTCTACAAAGTCTATACATTCTACATGCATATTCATAGCAAGTCTATACACTCGGCTCTAGCAAGCACATCGAGTCTATACATCCATCAGCTCAGTGCACAGCAAGTCTATACAGCTGTAAGTCTGTACGTTCTTCAGTAGCAAGTCTGTACATTCTTCAGCAGCAAGTCTGTACATCCTTCAGCAGCAAGTCTATACATCAGCAAGTCTATATAGTCAGCAAGTCTATACAGCCAGCAAGTCTATACATCAGCAAGTCTATACAGCCAGCAAGTCTATACACCCTGCAACACGAAGTCTGTACATTGGCTGATTGCACAAAGTCAAAGTCTGTACGTTGGCTGATTGAACAGACTCAAAGTCTGTATGTTGGCTGATTGCACAAACTCAAAGTCTGTACGTTGGTTGATTGCACAGACTCAAAGTCTGTACGTTGGATGCTAGCACAAACTCAAAGTCTGTACGTTGGCTGCTAGCACAAACACATAAAGTCTGTACGTTGGCTGCTAGCAGAAACTCAAAGTCTATACATTGTCTGGTTGAAGTCTGTACATTAACTGGCTGCTTCAACACAAAGTCTATACGTTGTCTGGTTGAAGTCTGTACAATGTATAGTTGCTCCAACACAAAGAATGTGCATAGTCAGTGCATTCTGTTGATTCATGGCAAAGTGAAAGCCATATGATCGCGTCCAAGCCTTGATACAAATCTCTTCTACAAGGATGAAGTTACAGACTTGAACAGGCTGCCGTCAAATGGTCTCAAGCGACTGAGCTGGAGGGCTAACGAACCAACCCGGCTGAACTAGGGGTCTGCCCAGCTGGCGGTCGACTGCCAGCACAGGGGCTGTAGCAACCCTGATAAATGAATATTTGAAATAAATTAAAATATATATATTACAGTAGTAATACAGATAATAAGAATAGGGTTAATTAGATGAAGTAAAACAAAATTAAAATAACGCCTCTTATTAGGGCGTTAATTCAAAAAGAAACGCCTCTATCAAAGGCGTGACTAAAGAAAGGACGCCCACACGTGCGGTCGTCAACTCTCACGACCAAATAGGCAAGTAAAAGAAACGCCCATATATGGGGCGTGTTTCAAAAATAAGGAACGCCCTTATCTAAGACGTTTCTTAAGAAACGACCTGAACTAGGTCGTTAATTAAAGAATCGACGCCCTTACCTAAGGCGTTAATTCCATTCGGACCCGTTCGACCCAGAGCTTATCAGAGGAAGGATCAACCTGATCCAGTAAGTGTCTACTAGGGTAAGGACTCTATTAGGGAAGCATTACTTCCACACAATCACTAACCCTAATAGGATTTCCAAAATCTTATAAATAAGCCTTGATCGAACAACCCTAAACCTATTTGATACCTCCGACTGCAGAGGTACGTGAAGAACAAACCGTTCTTCTTAATTTCCCTTTTTGTTCTCTGCTTCAGTTGCATGAAGAATTAACAATTCTTCATCTTCTTCTCTATACAGGTTAAGGGAGCTCGGTGGCCGTACGTTGAGAGCTGGTAAAGATCTTTTCTTCACTGTTGACGTGATGATCAGATTTCAAAGAAACTGATACAGTTTCTTCTCTCATAGGAAAGCTGTTGTAGAAGCCTCTTCATCAAAGCCATCATCTTCTGCTAGCCAAAAACCCCTCACGGTCATCTCCAAATCAACTCTTAAAGGTAGGTTTTCTCAAGTTATTGTAGCCCAAATGAAATTAATGCAAGATATATATATATAAGCATGTCATGCATACGGTTATTATAGTTTCCATGCGTTTTCTGCAATATTTTGAAAGAGACGCCCCTGTCAAGGGCGCTAATTCACATGAAACGACTCTTCCAAGGTCGTTAATTTCATGTTTAACGCCCCGTACTCAGGCGTTAATTTCTTTAAACCGTTAATCACCCATCTTAAGAATTGATTATCTATGAAATCATGATTATAAAATAATGCATGATCCTCTGTCTTCAACCTGCTAACTTTACTGTCATGATATTACATTCGTTCCTCTGTTATCCTGAAATTGTTACTGTCCTTAAAGTTTCTGAAGGAACTTGAATTAACGACTTGGACAAAGTCGTTTTCCACATATTAACGCCCCCTCATAGGGCGTGAATCTGAAAGGTAACGCCCCTTCCTAGGGCGTGTATCGGTTAAAATCTTGAAATTTATATATTCTGAAAAATAGAATTAAATAGTAACGCCCCTGCCCAGGGCGCGCTTTTGATAATTCCTGAAAATTAATTGTATTCTGTCAAATATGTAAACAATAAGACGCCTTCTGGTGTAGTCGTCAGATCTTGAAGAAACGACCCTGACCAAGGCGTGTTTTAGATAAATTACTGAACTAATGAAAATTCTGCAAAATAGAAACAGATGTAAACGCCCTTCTGTTAGGCGTTAATTACTTGAGAAACGACTTGACCTAAGTCGTTATTTTACTATAAACTATTTTTAACCCGTTACTGTTAAACGATTGTTTCAATATATATTTATATACATATATCGGCACTATTCTCCACTCCGTGAGTATAGTCTCACTTTTCACGTTGATTTATCGATCACACTCAACTCTCATTGACATACAAGCTCTCCATTGGACATTCCGTTCCTTTGGACTAGCGAGTTAGTCATAGAGACCTCCGTAAGACTCCTCGTAGCCTTGGATTCCCTCAAGGCCGACTGAACTGGTTGTACCCTAAAAACCCATTACACCATTGATGCCATGTCACTCTGAAGAAACATGGGATACCGGCCCTTATGATTATACAAAGAGTATATCATAAGAAATTCTTAATGGGATGATGACATCATGCCATATCATGTCATTCTTGTAAACCTCAATTCTATGATAAGAATGAGGGTATCTTACCTTTGATATACTGTTCATGTGGACCTCAATTCTATATAAAGAATGTCCATACTGATTTGTCATGGTACCCAAGTTAAGGGAATCATGTTCTACCTAGTTTTATCGATATCGTGATTATACCGTTATTATCGCCATTCTATGTCCTTTGTCATATTTTGGACTCTATTCTATCAAAGTTGTCATACGTGTCTACAAGCTTGATTATTGAAATTCTATGTTGGCTATAAACAAGAGTGGATGTCAAAACACATGATAAATGCCTGCGCATATAGGGCCCGATCTGGTCCTGGGAGGAGCACCCGAAAGTACTTGTGCCCATGAGAGTTAAAATGATAAGGTATCTGGCATTATACCGAGTGCTTGACTTGCTTGATTGGACATTCCACACACATCTTGTACTTGACTCGTACTTGACATGAAATGAAATGCGTGGCCCAAAAAAGGGTAATTTACTTGCTTGCTTGATACATGATAGCCAAAGTCCTTGACATGATTTGTTAAATGTACTTGCTTGAATATCTCGAATAAACTTGTTATCTTGTTGAAAGTTCATGATAAGTTCATCTTATTTCCTTGATACTACATTCTATCTATCCTGTCGTTTTATGCGAGCATGCATAGCTTTATTGCATTCATAAAAATGTAATTACTTAAACCCCTCGCTAGTACTTGAGATATAATTTCCTACTGAGCGTTCGCTCATTCCGTTTGTCCCTTTTTACTTTTCAGGTAAGTCCGACGACGATGGAAGTCAATCGGATGGGAATGATCAAGAGTGAAAGTGATAGAGCTTCTACAAGTGTCGTCTAGTCTTTTCTATAGTTTCTTGAGTCAAATATGTATTCTTTTCCTTTTTATTAAACAGAGTATTGGATTTGTAATAGTCTATCCATTATGAAATAAAGGATTGGGTTATCTTGCTATTTTGCGCATCTCTGTCTTTGTGTCGAATACACGACCACTCTGATTGACATGATTGATATAGACACGTCGCGCATCTCCGGGTATCTTCCGCGCTCGGGGCGTGACAGTCTTTGTGGTATCAGAGCCTAAGGTATTCAATTCCTAGGAAACCCAAGTCCAAGGATAGGTTTCAAAACCTTTAACCAAGTGAGAGTGGGTAGAACCGAGGGTTAAATGATCAATGAGTCCTTTATAAGATCATAGTGATATAATACTAACATAGCTATTGTAATTGTAGGATAATGGCTGCCGAACGTGCTCAATGGCGCAACATGCAGCGTACCCTTCAAGGGATGACCCAAGTGCTACAACAGGTAGCACAAGGTGGTGCTCCACGAGCTGGAAGCTTACACCAAGCCTTTAAGAACATGAATCCCCCGAAGTTTATGGGAACGACCGATCCAGACGATGCCGAGCATTGGGTTCGGGAGATTGAACGTATATTCCGTGTCATGCAATGCACGGATCAGGACAAAGTCTTATTAGCTACTTTCCAGTTAGAAAAGGATGCTAGATGCTGGTGGGAGTCGATTGAAGCTACTATAGACCCAACTCAAGTTACATGGGGAGAATTCGTTGAATATTTCAACGCCAAATATTTCTCTGATAGGGTCCAGGAAAAGAAGGCCGCCGAATTTGCCGCATTAAAGCAAAGATCTTTATCGGTGGCTGATTATGAAGCACAGTTCTCTAGACTGTCTAGATATGCTAAGCATTTAATTAGCACGGAAAAGATGAAAGCCCGTAGATTTCTTAATGGGCTTAGGCCCCACTACATTACTCAACTGGCGCCTATGGATATTCAAGTCTATACTGAAATAGTGCGCCGAGCTCAGTTGCTTGAAGATGCCACGGAACTATCTGATAGGATCCGTGGGAAAGACAAAAAGGAGCAAGTCACAAGTTCGGGTTCTTTTAAACCCAACTTTAAGAAGAGGCCCAATAATGGAGGTTCTTCCTCTCAAGATCAGAAGTTCAAGAAATCCAAGCCTTTCTCTATCACCACTACACCTTCAAACGTAGTATGCAAGCATTGTGACAAGGCTGGTCATAAAACAGAAGAATGCTGGAGGAAATTAGGAGCATGTCTCCGTTGTGGGAGTCGTGAACATCGGATTCCCGATTGTCCATTAATGAATGACCAAGACGGTGAGGGTAAACGCCCAGTGACAAGGAACGCGCGTCTTCATGCAATCCAAGAGACCGAACCAGAAGAAGAAGGCGGATTGGTGGAAGGTACATTAAAAATTTGTTCCAAATATGCACATGTCTTATTTGATACGGGTGCATCGCATTCCATTATTTCCAAGAAGTTTGCTGACCCATTACCTCTAGAACCAGAATGGATGAAGTTAATATTGTCTACTCCTCTCGGAAACGAGACGGATATCACACATCATTACCAAAACTGTGAGGTATTGGTTCGAGGAAAGAATTTTCCTATTGATCTTATCTGCTTAGATCTAAAAGAGTATGATGTTATACTAGGAGCAGATTGGTTATCCAAATACCAGGCAACGGTTGATTGCCGTGATAGCAAGATTGTTTTCAAGGAATTTCCGGAACTGACTTATACTAGTCCTAAGAGTCGAAGCAAATCCCCTCTTATCTCGGCTCTTCGAGCAAGCAAGCTCGTCAAGAAAGGATGTGTATCCTTCCTTGCTTTTGTCACTATTAAAGAAGCTAAGGAAACCAAGATAGAAGACGTTCAAGTAGTACGAGAATTCCCAGACGTATTTCCGGAAGATTTGCCGGGATTACCCCCTCAAAGAGAAGTGGCCTTCACCATTGACTTAGTCCCTGGTGCTGGTCCTGTTTCAAAGGCACCATATAGAATGTCCCCTGCTGAACTCAAGGAGTTGAAGGAGCAGTTGATGGAACTAATCCGAAAAGGGTTTATTAGACCAAGTACTTCCCCGTGGGGAGCACCAGTCTTATTTGTAAAGAAGAAGGATGGATCCATGAGATTGTGTATCGACTATCGACAGTTGAATCATCTTACTATCAAGAACAAGTATCCACTGCCGAGAATCGATGAGTTATTTGATCAGATTTCAGGATCCAAATATTTCTCCAAGATTGATCTCAGATCGGGATATCATCAATTAAGAATCAAGGATGATGACATTCACAAGACCGCATTCAGAAGCAGGTATGGCCATTACGAATTTGTTGTTATGCCTTTTGGACTAACAAATGCCCCTGCTGCCTTTATGCAGTTAATGAATAGCATATTCAGGCCTTACTTGGATCAATTCATAGTAGTCTTCATTGATGATATATTGATATATTCTAAGACTAAGGAAGAACATGAAGAGCAATTGAGGATTGCATTGCAAGTCTTGAGGACAAATCAATTATATGCTAAACTCAGCAAATGCAAGTTCTGGCTTGAAGAAGTGGCTTTTCTCGGACATGTCATATCCAAGGACGGTTTATCTGTAGATCCGTCAAAGGTTGAAGCTGTAAGAAACTGGGAAAGACCCACTAATGCAAGCGAGATCAGAAGTTTCTTAGGTCTTGCAGGCTATTATCGGCGATTCATCAAAGATTTCTCTAAAATCGCCGTGCCCCTTACAAGGTTAACTCGCAAGGAGATCCGATACGAATGGAGTGAGGAATGTGAAAGAAGTTTTCAAACTCTCAAGGATCATCTCACCACAGCTCCGGTCTTAGCTCTACCGATAGAAGGAGAGAAATTCGAGGTCTATACTGATGCTTCTGGCATTGGCCTCGGATGTGTCCTAATGCAACAAGAAAAGGTCATAGCATACTCTTCACGTCAGCTGAAGAAGCATGAGGAGAATTACCCCGTCCATGACTTAGAACTGGCCGCGGTAGTATTTGCCCTAAAGATATGGAGACACTACTTATATGGAGCACAGTTTACTGTATACTCCGATCACAAAAGTCTCAAATATATATTTTCACAAAAGGAGCTAAACATGAGACAAAGACGCTGGCTAGAATATCTCAAGGACTTCGACTTCAATATACAATACCATCCCGGAAAGGGTAATTATGTTGCTGACGCCCTTAGTCGAAAGCCGAGAGCAATGATAGCAAATTGTATGATGCAAGAATGGAGGTTACTTGAACAATTCTCCGAGCTCAATATAAGCTTGGACACGGAATCCAAAATTGTCACACTATCTCATGTAAGCATACAGTCAGATTTGTTATCTGAGATACAAACACTTCAGGATGATGATCCTATATTAGTAGAAATCAAAGGCAGATTAGAAGGACAATCTGATTTTCAACTAACTTCTGATGGAAGATTATCGTTCAAAGATAGAACTTGTATACCCGATTGTCCGGAATTAAAGAAGAAGATCTTAGATGAAGCTCACCGATCAAGGTACACTATTCATCCAGGATCAACTAAAATGTACCAAGATGTAAAGAGGAACTTTTGGTGGCCTAATATGAAAAGAGAAATAGCGGACTATGTATCACGCTGTCTCACATGCCAACAGGTCAAGGCGGAACACCAAAAGCCTGCGGGAAAACTACATCCTCTAGATATTCCTAAGTGGAAATGGGAGGATATTGGTATGGACTTCATCATGGGTTTGTCTAAATCTAAAGGAGGACATGATGGAATCTGGGTTATCATTGACCGATTGACTAAATCGGCACATTTCTTGCCAATCAAAAGCCGATGGTCAATTGATGTGCTAGCTGCACTATACATCAAAGAAATAGTCAGGATACATGGAATTCCTGTCTCAATCGTGTCTGATAGAGATCCCCGTTTTACTTCTCATTTTTGGAAGGGATTACAACATTCGTTGGGAACAAGGCTCAACTTTAGTACTGCTTTTCACCCACAAACGGATGGTCAGACCGAGCGAACTAATCAAGTTGTTGAAGATATGTTGAGAGCATGCATTATTGACTTTGGAGGAAGCTGGCATGACCACTTACCTTTAGTTGAATTTGCATATAATAATAGCTACCAAGCTAGTATCCAAATGGCACCTTTCGAAGCCTTATACGGAAGGAGTTGCCGATCTCCCATATGTTGGAACGAAGTTGGAGAGAAACAACTATTAGGTCCAGACATGGTAAGGGATACAACTGAGAAGATACAGGTAATCAGAGAAAGATTACAAGTTGCTCAGACAAGGCAAAAGGCTTATGCTGATACCAGGAGAAGAGATCTTGAATTCCAGGTTGGAGATCATGTATTTCTTAAAATATCCCCTGGACGTGGCATACGAAGATTTGGTGTTAAGGGCAAGCTTACGCCAAGATTCATCGGACCATTTGAGATACTCGAAAGAGTTGGCGAGGTTGCTTATCGCATCGCATTACCTCCTCAATTGTCCGAGGTACATAATGTATTTCACATATCCATGTTGAAAAAGTATGTGCACGACCCCTCTCATATTATTGAACATGGAGATCTGGTGATCCAGAAAGATCTCACATATGAACAGAAGCCTATGAAGATCTTGGATCGAGAAATACGAGCTCTAAGGAATAAGGTCATTCCCATGCTCAAGGTGCAATGGAATAAGAATCCCGAACGCGAAGCGACATGGGAGACCGAAGAATCTATGAAGAAACGATTTCCCGAGTTATTCTAAGAGGTATATGTTCTACGCTCTCCACATGTATAATTATATATATATTGAATTTGGGGACCAAATTCTTTTTAAGTGGGGGAGGGTGTAGCAACCCTGATAAATGAATATTTGAAATAAATTAAAATATATATATTACAGTAGTAATACAGATAATAAGAATAGGGTTAATTAGATGAAGTAAAACAAAATTAAAATAACGCCTCTTATTAGGGCGTTAATTCAAAAAGAAACGCCTCTATCAAAGGCGTGACTAAAGAAAGGACGCCCACACGTGCGGTCGTCAACTCTCACGACCAAATAGGCAAGTAAAAGAAACGCCCATATATGGGGCGTGTTTCAAAAACAAGGAACGCCCTTATCCAAGACGTTTCTTAAGAAACGACCTGAACTAGGTCGTTAATTAAAGAATCGACGCCCTTACCTAAGGCGTTAATTCCATTCGGACCCGTTCGACCCAGAGCTTATCAGGGGAAGGATCAACCTGATCCAGTAAGTGTCTACTAGGGTAAGGACTCTATTAGGGAAGCATTACTTCCACACAATCACTAACCCTAATAGGATTTCCAAAATCTTATAAATAAGCCTTGATCGAACAACCCTAAACCTATTTGATACCTCCGACTGCAGAGGTACGTGAAGAACAAACCGTTCTTCTTAATTTCCCTTTTTGTTCTCTGCTTCAGTTGCATGAAGAATTAACAATTCTTCATCTTCTTCTCTATACAGGTTAAGGGAGCTCGGTGGCTGTACGTTGAGAGCTGGTAAAGATCTTTTCTTCACTGTTGACGTGATGATCAGATTTCAAAGAAACTGATACAGTTTCTTCTCTCATAGGAAAGCTGTTGTAGAAGCCTCTTCATCAAAGCCATCATCTTCTGCTAGCCAAAAACCCCTCACGGTCATCTCCAAATCAACTCTTAAAGGTAGGTTTTCTCAAGTTATTGTAGCCCAAATGAAATTAATGCAAGATATATATATATAAGCATGTCATGCATACGGTTATTATAGTTTCCATGCATTTTCTGCAATATTTTGAAAGAGACGCCCCTGTCAAGGGCGCTAATTCACATGAAACGACTCTTCCAAGGTCGTTAATTTCATGTTTAACGCCCCGTACTCAGGCGTTAATTTCTTTAAACCGTTAATCACCCATCTTAAGAATTGATTATCTATGAAATCATGATTATAAAATAATGCATGATCCTCTGTCTTCAACCTGCTAACTTCACTGTCATGATATTACATTCGTTCCTCTGTTATCCTGAAATTGTTACTGTCCTTAAAGTTTCTGAAGGAACTTGAATTAACGACTTGGACAAAGTCGTTTTCCACATATTAACGCCCCCTCATAGGGCGTGAATCTGAAAGGTAACTCCCCTTCCTAGGGCGTGTATCGGTTAAAATCCTGAAATTTATATATTCTGAAAAATAGAATTAAATAGTAACGCCCCTACCCAGGGCGTGTTTTTGATAATTCCTGAAAATTAATTGTATTCTGTCAAATATGTAAACAATAAGACGCCTTCTGGTGTAGTCGTCAGATCTTGAAGAAACGACCCTGACCAAGGCGTGTTTTAGATAAATTACTGAACTAATGAAAATTCTGCAAAATAGAAACAGATGTAAACGCCCTTCTGTTAGGCGTTAATTACTTGAGAAACGACTTGACCTAAGTCGTTATTTTACTGTAAACTGTTTTTAACCCGTTACTGTTAAACGATTGTTTCAATATATATTTATATACATATATCGGCACTATTCTCCACTCCGTGAGTATAGTCCCACTTTTCACGTTGATTTATCGATCACACTCAGCTCTCATTGACATACAAGCTCTCCATTGGACATTCCGTTCCTTTGGACTAGCGAGTTAGTCATAGAGACCTCCGTAAGACTCCTCGTAGCCTTGGATTCCCTCAAGGCCGACTGAGCTGGTTGTACCCTAAAAACCCATTACACCATTGATGCCATGTCACTCTGAAGAAACATGGGATACCGGCCCTTATGATTATACAAAGAGTATATCATAAGAAATTCTTAATGGGATGATGACATCATGCCATATCATGCCATTCTTGTAAACCTCAATTCTATGATAAGAATGAGGGTATCTTACCTTTGATATACTGTTCATGTGGACCTCAATTCTATATAAAGAATGTCCATACTGATTTGTCATGGTACCCAAGTTAAGGGAATCATGTTCTACCTAGTTTTATCGATATCGTGATTATACCGTTATTATCGCCATTCTATGTCCTTTGTCATATTTTGGACTCTATTCTATCAAAGTTGTCATACGTGTCTACAAGCTTGATTATTGAAATTCTATGTTGGCTATAAACAAGAGTGGATGTCAAAACACATGATAAATGCCTGCGCATATAGGGCCCGATCTGGTCCTGGGAGGAGCACCCGAAAGTACTTGTGCCCATGGGAGTTAAAATGATAAGGTATCTGGCATTATACCGAGTACTTGACTTGCTTGATTGGACATTCCACACACATCTTGTACTTGACTCGTACTTGACATGAAATGAAATGCGTGGCCCGAAAAAGGGTAATTTACTTGCTTGCTTGATACATGATAGCCAAAGTCTTGACATGACTTGTTAAATGTACTTGCTTGAATATCTCGAATAACTTGTTATCTTGTTGAAAGTTCATGATAAGTTCATCTTATTTCCTTGATACTACATTCTATCTATCCTGTCGTTTTATGCGAGCATGCATAGCTTTATTGCATTCATAAAAATGTAATTACTTAAACCCCTCGCTAGTACTTGAGATATAATTTCCTACTGAGCGTTCGCTCATTCCGTTTGTCCCTTTTTACTTTTCAGGTAAGTCCGACGACGATGGAAGTCAATCGGATGGGAATGATCAAGAGTGAAAGTGATAGAGCTTCTACAAGTGTCGTCTAGTCTTTTCTATAGTTTCTTGAGTCAAATATGTATTCTTTTCCTTTTTATTAAACAGAGTATTGGATTTGTAATAGTCTATCCATTATGAAATAAAGGATTGGGTTATCTTGCTATTTTGCGCATCTCTATCTTTGTGTCGAATACACGACCACTCTGATTGACATGATTGATATAGACACGTCGCGCATCTCCGGGTATCTTCCGCGCTCGGGGCGTGACAGGGGCGGTCGACCGCCCCAGCCAGGGAATGCCAGTTTGAAAGTCTGTCAGCTGGCGGTCGACCGCCAGCCAGTAGCGGTCGACCTAAAATCCCAGGGCTCACCAATCTACAGTATTTCTCAGTAGCGGTCGACCGCCAGAAGCTGTAGGTCGACTGCCAGCCCCGAGCCATCAATTGTTGACTTTTGTTTCCACTTCGAAAAGGGCCATTCAACATGGATTTGTTTAATCCAAAAGTTACCTAATCACCCATGATTTGTGGATCTGGTCTGGGGCTTGTCTATAGACCATTCAAGGGTTATAAAACCAACACAAGAGGGTTACAAACCCTAGTTGATCATTTGGAGCAAAGAGAGATGAAGAGAGGCTAGAGGAGCTCCAAGAAAGAAGAGGTACTTTAGCCGTGAACAGTACTCCGTGCAGAAGTTCTACATCCAATCCAAGGGATTCAAGCCTACATCTGAAGCCTTCAATCTCCAAGGAAGAAGAGAAGCAAGCAAGCTCACAAAGGTGATCAAATCTTCATCCAAACCTCTTCATCAATTCAAGGGAAGATCAAAGCTACATCCAATATTCTTCTTCATCAACTCAAGGAGATTCAAAGGAAAGATCAAGCTACATCATATATATGCTCCATCAACTCAAAAGGATCAAAGGAAGATCAAAGCAACAGATTCAAGATCCAACAATCTCAGATAAGATCTAGTTCATTCTAGCATATCTTCATATCTTGTTTGAGCATTTTTATCATGTTCTATCTTCATTTCATTCAATCTATTGAAACTGAAGATCGTCCCTACCGGTGGTTAGTAGGAAGGCAATCGGGAGTTCTCTGATCTGCGGTGTAGCCGTCCCTGCCGGCTTTGTGTGTAGGAAGATAGAAAGAGGGTTTTCTCTGTTCTGTGGTTTGGGGCGTGTCCCCGGTCAAGCTGTGAGTCAGCAGGAAAGCCTCACCGGATTTTAGTGAGGGGTGGACGTAGGTTGCGGGGTTGCAACCGAACCACCTTAAAAATCCATGTGTTGTGGGTTGTTTATTGTGTGTGATTGCTCTATATCTTCTACCCCCATTCACAGGTTCGTGTGGTTCCATACTTGGTAATCTTATTTACACACTCAAGCACACAGATTTGCACCTTTGGTTTTATCTACGGTTTAATTGAGCTTAGCACTTTGACTGCATCCCTTGGGCGGCCTGCTGCACCCTTGCACACAGGCGCCAAGGTGAAAGTATTGCTAAGTGTTTCCCTTGCTTAGACTCGCATGCACCTTAGTTGATCACCACTGCATTCACACACATATGAACTTTGAGTGATCAACATAGCGCACACACACGTACGGTTGTTGCAAGCTATTGCATGCTCTGTGCCACTCTACTTAATTCCGATGTGCATTGTGTCTAAGTGATTCATTCACTTTATAGGAGTGGTTCGTGCTTCCGATAGCTAAGAGTTTTAAATAGGCCAAAGCTTTTGATAGGATCTATTCAACCCCCCCTTCTAGATCCGTTTACACCTCGCGGGACCCAACAAGTGGTATCAGAGCGAGGCTCTGTCATTCCCAGATCCAATGATCTGCAGGGAAAGATCCCGATGTTTGTTATTTAGATGGCTTCATATGCTACACATGCTTCGATGGCTTCTCCGCCCATTTATGATGGTTCAGATTTTTCTTCATGGGTTCGAAGAATGTTCATCTATGTTAGCTCCATAGATCCACAATTGTGGACTCTTATATACAATGGTCCTCATGAGCTGCCATCAAATTCAATTGATTGGTTAGCCGAACATGAGACCAAACACAATGATAATCGTCTTGCATATAACTTAATGACAGCTGCAGTTGATCTAAGACTAACTCATCTTGTGTCCTCTTGCAGCACAGCCAAGCAAGTATTGGACAAGTTGGTGAAAATCCATGAAAGGAAGGAACAAGAACAAGAATGCTACATGGACGACCGTGCAGAACAGTCCAGCAATACATCCTCATCACAGGTAAACTCTGACTCCGATGAATTCACTTTTGAAGAGCTTATGGAAGCCTATGATGAATTGATCACACAATACAAAAAGGTAAAAACAGAAAACAAAAATTTGAAAAAGGATCTCAAGAAAATTAAGCAAAATGAAAGCTCGATTTGTAAAAAGTGTTCTATTTTTAAAGAGCTTAACGACACTCTCTCAGTTGATCTATATACGCATAAACAAAGCATTGCATGTCTAAGGGAAGAAAATGAAAATCTTCATGATGAAATCACTAGGTTGGAAGAAATTGTAATAAAACTTCGAAACCAACCTAAGTCAATCTCTAATGATCAAACTATGGCCGATGGGCTAATCTATCATGAGAAGTTGATTGAAGGAAACAAAAATTCTGTTTCATGCTCTGCTAATTTTGTATGTGAAAAATGTTTATTCTTGAGAAACATAAATGTTGGTCTCCATGATGATCTTGAATGGCAACAAAAACTGATTGATTCTCTGAAAGAAGAGAACAGAGAGTTGTTGGAAAAGAAAATTGAACATGAAAAAGCTGAAGAAGAATTACATGAAAAATTGGTTGCACATGAACAAGGCAAATCTGTCATTGATGATCACTCTGAAACATTGCATGCTCTCGAACAACAAAATCAAAATCTTAAAGCAGCAAATGACATGCTTAATGAGCAATTGGCAGCATGCGAAGAGGGCCTTGTTGAATCTAAATAGCACATTTCCTCACTTGAAAATGAAATTCAAGGTTTGAATGGTCTCCTGTCAATGTTTACCCAAATCCAAGATTCTGGCTCACCAAAAGCCACCACTTCCTGTGGTCACCAAAAAGGGCAAACTGCTCGAAAGAAAAGCAAAACTCAGTATGCTCATCAAAACATGTACCATAACATGTCCAATGCTAAATATCATGCTTTCCACAAAATGAATGTCCATTGTTATTATTGTGGTAAACATGGTCACACTGTACATGATTGTTTTATCTTGAGAAATGATGAGCTTAGAGCAGGAGATCAAGTGAAAGAGCAAGGAAAGAAATAGGTCAATACTGGCAGAGGACCTACTCAGTAGATATCTGCACAGAATTGCACGGGGAGTCAGAAGAGTCGACACTCCCATACAAGCATGTCGACACTCTCCATGGCTTTAAACAAAAATCTTCCTCCTTGCTGCTCTCATTGTGGTAAGTCTGGCCATACTGTCCAAGAGTGCTGGCACTTGAAGGGAAAGCATCACCTTCATGCCATGAAAGGTAAATCCCATGCTTATCCACAAAAATAAAATGCATATGCACACGCACATGAACATAAAAAGAATGCTCAATCTTTTGTGCGCTATTTTTACTGTAGGAAAAATGGTCATGACATGTATGATTGTCATACAATGAGAAAGGATGATCTAATTTCCCTGAAACAGATGAGCTACATTGGTGAATATGATAAAGTTGCTGACCTACAAGGACCCAAGCAATCTTGGGTACCTAAAAATTCCAAATGAGAAATTTGGGTGCAGGATGCCTTGGAGCTGAACAAAGGATCATAAGGTAAATAAAAGCTCAAGGCACAGGTATGTACATAAACCTTTAAGTTCAGTCATCTTGCATGTTTAGTCTTGACATGTAGATAGTGCATCATACGTCTGCCCAATGTCATAAGATTCTGCAAACTGAATTGCTCTTTGAAATGTAAAACCCCCAAGGTGTGAGATGAACTTTTGAACTTGATAACTTGCTCACACCATGCTTGATTTCAGCTGTTTAATTCATGAAAAACTTGTTATGCTGATGAAGTTGATGTGATGATGAGTTGCTTAAGTCTTGCTATCAGCTACATGAAATGCTTAGATTTTAGTTTTGATGATGCATACCATGGCTGCATTTCCAAATCGTTATTCATGTTAGCATTGCTCAAATGGGGAGTCAACATCAATGTAGTCTGAATCATTTCACATCATTTCACTCTTGCATGGCCATGGTATATTAAATGTTGATGTATGGAAAGGCAGGTTATGCTTGTCTAGAAGCACTCAATATGCGTGAGGTTTCACCTCCGCCACGTACCATGCGTCAATGTCGCATATAGGCCATATAGTAAGGGGGAGCTGTCTCTTTACAGCATTCATGCATATGTTTCATCTTCATTTTGTTGACATCATGGCATATAATGCATCTTCGCAGGGGGAGCTTGTTCATCGTGAAAATCCAGTCAAATTTCTACCTTGCATTTCAACAGGTCGACCTCACTCCTTCGACAAGTCAACCCCACATTTCTTTCTGCCTAAAAATTACTTTTGTCTGAGCTCAGTGCATAACCTCAGGGAGAATGTTCTTCATCTATTCTTGCCTACTAGTTATGCAACACTCTCTTCTTAAACCAAGCCATTGCATGATATTGCTTAATCCTTTTGTGGATCAACTTGGATTCAAAGTGCCTTGAACTTCTTGGAGGATTCCCAATCTATTATTAAGGTTGTTTATCAGAGTAAATATTCAAGAAGAATTTTCTTTTATAGAGTCTTGTGATTGCCTTGAACATGAATGATTTTGGTTTAACATTAATGATTTCTTGAGTCTTGAAGTTTGATGGTCTTGAACATGTTTGTCATCGGGTTTAATAGACTTAAACTAGTTTCTCATGTTTTGACTTGTTCTGCCGTCTTGAATCTGAAAATTTTTTGAGTACAAAGGCATCCTTGATCGAGAAACTTCAGCTAAGTACTTTTTTTAAACATTTGTTGAATCTGTTTATTTCAAAAAGTGGCTATACTTAAAGTAAGCTCAAGGCAGAGCAATGGCACTGTTACTGAGAAATATATCTCCTCATCAAAGAAAATGAGGTTCGATATGTCATGATGTGACTATGCTATCTCTGTTCTAAGTGAAGCAAAATCGTGAGCTACACTAAGTAACTGGGGGTGCTTGCGTCTGGTAAACGTGCACACTACGTCAAAAGGTGGTTGCTACACTTGACTGCTCGTAAAATGATAGCAATCATCTTTCAAATGATTTCAAAAGAAAAATCTGAATGTGTAGCTCTCATGAATCAAATCTAAGTCATCTAAGTGTTTAGCCTCAATACTTATTGTGGTCACTCTCAAGGGAACCAATGAAACTGAATGAGTAAGATAAGAGAAGGTTAATCTTGTTTTGACACGAATTTCTGGTTCACTACTATTAAACTTGCATGCAAATGTCTTCATGTGATTCTACTGAGTAGGCCAGAATTCATTAGCATTAAACCAATCTGAATGTAAGAGCTGGTTCATTTGGGTTCTATAATTGAAAATTCTGAAAAATCCATAACTCTGATTTATGAACTTGGTTTCAGATTAAAGAACCTCCATTCTTTCTTGAGAAGTCATATCTTGATGCTCCTTGTTGTTTGCCTTCATCTGCCATATCTACATAAATCATTCAGGCTGCCATGATTACATCACCTTGGTATCATCCAACAAGTGATATTATCTTGATGCTCCTTGTTGTTTGCCTTCATCTGCCATGATTACATCACCTTGGTATCATCCAACAAGTGATATTATCTTGATGCTCCTTTCAAGTCGAATCCAAGATCATTGGTGTCTTCTGTCAAGTGATATCCCTTTGCTTCTCATTCATTGGCATGTGGCATAAGTCCTCGCATCATTAGCATCATGCTTTCATGCAATAGGGTGGCATGCACGTCTTCACCTCCTACAATTGTAGCTTGCATTTATCATTTCCATGCATTGCATAGAAAATCCAAAAAATCTGAAAACTAGAAAACCACTAAAAATCTTGCAAAATCTGACATCACAAAAATGCTCCTTGGCTGCTCTATCCATCTCATATTTGTGAAATTGAATCATGCTGCTGTGGCTCCATTTCTCACACTTACAATATCTTTGCCAAGCCACAGGACACCACAATGTTCGATACATCCATATCATTAATTGGTATCAGTCCTATAACTGGCTTTCCATAATTGGTTGTTCTCTTTGGTTATCTTGTCAGCCTTAATAAGTGTACAACCATTGGCATGTATTTCCACATCATTTTCTGGACTATTGCCTGCAACGCCATGTTTCTCCATATTATGGTTGCTTGTAATGATGTCACATAGGCGATGCCAGAGCGTCTTGTAAGTCTCTTTGTGTGAGTCTCTCTTTCTCTTTTCTGGATCTTTTGATGTTGTTAAAGGGGGAGAAATTTATGTGAGTCATTAATCACAGCATGTGGTAAGTTTCTGTGAGTTATTAATCAAAGAATCCACTCTATGTGTCAAAGGGGGTGAGAACCATGTGAGTCATTGTCAAAAGGGGATAGGGAGAGAATCCTCCTCTTCTTCTTCTTCTTAAGAATATTTTTGACTCATAGTTTCCATGTGACTTACTAATGCATGTGAATCTCTAATGACTCATAGTTCAGAATGACTCATAGTTACCATCATGAAAAAGGGGGAGAATGTTGAACATGTGTGCAACATGATTACTTTTATGGTTTTGATGATGTCTGCCTCTGTAGTCATTAATGAGCTATACCTGCACTTGATAATGTTAATATTCATACATTTCAGGTCATTATACCTCCAGTGTAGACGATCAAGATCAAGAGACATGGTTCAGCAAGTCTATACATACATCCAGCAAGTCTATACATTCTTCAAAGTCTATACATTCTCCATGCATCTTCATAGCAAGTCTATACACTCGGCTCTAGCAAGCACACCAAGTCTATACATCTATCAGCTCAGTGCACAGCAATTCTATACAGCAGTAAGTCTGTACGTTCTTCAGCAGCAAGTCTGTACATTCTTCAGCAGCAAGTCTGTACATCCTTCAGCAGTAAGTCTATACATCAGCAAGTCTATACATCCTGCAACACGAAGTCTGTACGTTGGCTGATTGCACAGACTCAAAGTCTGTACGTTGGCTGATTGCACAGACTCAAAGTCTGTACGTTGGCTGCTAGCACAAACACATAAAGTCTGTACGTTGGCTGCTAGCACAAACTCAAAGTCTATACATTGTCTGGTTGAAGTCTGTACATTGACTGGCTGCTTCAACACAAAGTCTATACGTTGTCTGGTTGAAGTCTGTACAATGTATAGTTGCTCCAACACAAAGTCTGTGCATAGTCAGTGCATTCGGTTGATTCATGGCAAAGTGAAAGCCATATGATCGCATCCAAGCCTTGATACAAATCTCTTCTACAAGGATGAAGTTACAGACTTGAACAGGCTGCCGTCAAATGGTCTCAAGCGACTGAGCTGGAGGGCTAACGAACCAACCCGGCTGAACTGGGGGTCTGCCCAGCTGGCGGTCGACCGCCAGCACAGGGGCGGTCGACCGCCCCAGCCAGGGAATGCCAGTTTGAAAGTCTGTCAGCTGGCGATCGACCGCCAGCCAGTAGCGGTCGACCTAAAATCCCAGGGCTCACCAATCTACAGTATTTCTCAGTAACGGTCGACCGCCAGAAGCTGTAGGTCGACCGCTAGCCCCGAGCCATCAATTGTTGACTTTTGTTTCCACTTCGAAAAGGGCCATTCAACATGGATTTGTTTAATCCAAAAGTCACCTAATCACCCATGATTTGTGGATCTGGTCTGGGACTTGTCTATAGACCATTCAAGGGTTATAAAACTAACACAAGAGGGTTACAAACCCTAGTTGATCATTTGGAGTAAAGAGAGATGAAGAGAGGCTAGAGGAGCTCCAAGGAAGAAGAGGTACTTTAGCCGTGAACAGTACTCCGTGCAGAAGTTCTACATCCAATCCAAGGGATTCAAGCCTACATCTGAAGCCTTCAATCTCCAAGGAAGAAGAGAAGCAAGCAAGCTCACAAAGGTGATCAAATCTTCATCCAAACCTCTTCGTCAACTCAAGGGAAGATCAAAGCTACATTTAATATTCTTCTTCATCAACTCAAGGAGATTCAAAGGAAAGATCAAGCTACATCCTATATCTGCTCCATCAACTCAAAAGGATCAAAGGAAGATCAAAGCAACAGATTCAAGATCCAACAATCTCAGACAAGATCTAGTTCATTCTAGCATATCTTCATATCTTGTTTGAGCATTTTCATCTTGTTCTATCTTCATTTCATTCAATCTATTGCAACTGAAGATCATCCCTACCGGTGGTTAGTAGGAAGGTAATCGGGAGTTCTCTGATCTGCGGTGTAGCCGTCCCTGCCGGCTTTGTGTGTAGGAAGATAGAAAGAGGGTTTTGTCTGTTCTGTGGTTTGGGGCGTGTCCTCGGTCAAGCTTTGAGTCAGCAGGAAAGCCTCACCGGGTTTTGGTGACGGGTGGACGTAGGTTGCAGGGTTGCAACCGAACCACCTTAAAAATCCCTGTGTTGTGGGTTGTTTATTGTGTGTGATTGCTCTATATCTTCTACCCCCATTCACAGGTTCGTGTGGTTCCATACTTGGTAATCTTATTTACACACTCAAGCACTCAGATTTGCACCTTCGATTTTATCTACGGTTTAATTGAGCTTAGCACTTTGACTGCATCCCTTGGGCGGCCTGCTGCACCCTTGCACACAGGCGCCAAGGTGAAAGTGTTGCTAAGTGTTTCCCTTGCTTAGACTCACATGCACCTTAGTTGATCACCACTGCATTCACACACATATGAACTTTGAGTGATCAACATAGCGCACACACACGTACGGTTGTTGCAAGTTATTGCATGCTCTGTGCCACTCTACTTAATTCCGATGTGCATTGTGTCTAAGTGATTCATTCACTTTATAGGAGTGTTCATGCTTCCGATAGCTAAGAGTTTTAAATAGGCCAAAGCTTTTGATAGGATCTATTCAACCCCCTCTTCTAGATCCATTTACACCTCGCGGGACCCAACAAGTGGTATCAGAGCGAGGCTCTATCATTCCCAGATCTAATGATCTGCAGGGAAAGATCCCGGTGTTTGTTATTTAGATGGCTTCATATGCTACACATGCTTCGATGGCTTCTCCGCCCATTTATGATGGTTCAGATTTTTCTACATGGGTTCGAAGAATGTTCATCTATGTTAGCTCCATAGATCCACAATTGTGGACTCTTATATACAATGGTCCTCATGAGCTGCCATCAAATTCAATTGATTGGTTAGCCGAACATGAGACCAAACACAATGATAATCGTCTTGCATATAACTTAATGACAGCTGCAGTTGATCTAAGACTAACTCATCTTGTGTCCTCTTGCAGCACAGCCAAGCAAGTATTGGACAAGTTGGTGAAAATCCATGAAGGGAAGGAACAAGAACAAGAATGCTTCATGGCCGACCGTGTAGAACAGTCCAGCAATACATCCTCATCACAGGTAAACTCTGACTCCGAGTAATTCACTTTTGAAGAGCTTATGGAAGCCTATGATGAATTGATCACACAATACAAAAAGGTAAAAACAGAAAACAAAAATTTGAAAAAGGATCTCAAGAAAATTAAGCAAAATGAAAGCTCGATTTGTAAAAAGTGTTCTGTTTTTAAAGAGCTTAACGACACTCTCTCAGTTGATCTAGATACACATAAACAAAGCATTGCATGTCTAAGGGAAGAAAATGAAAATCTTCATGATGAAATCACTAGGTTGGAAGAAATTGTAATAAAACTTCGAAACCAACCTAAGTCAATCTCTAATGATCAAACTATGGCCGATGGGATAATCTATCATGAGAAGTTGATTGAAGGAAACAAAAATTCTGTTTCATGCTCTGCTAATTTTGTATGTGAAAAATGTTTATTCTTGAGAAACATAAATGTTGGTCTCCATGATGATCTTGAATGGCAACAAAAACTGATTGATTCTCTGAAAGAAGAGAATAGAGAGTTGTTGGAAAAGAAAATTGAACATGAAAAAGCTGAAGAAGAATTGCATGAAAAATTGGTTGCACATGAACAAGGCAAATCTGTCATTGATGATCACTCTGAAACATTACATGCTCTCGAACAACAAAATCAAAATCTTAAAGCAGCAAATGACATGCTCAATGAGCAATTGGCAGCATGCGAAGAGGGCCTTGTTGAATCTAAACAGCACATTTCCTCACTTGAAAATGAAATTCAAGGTCTGAATGATTCCTGTCAATGTTTGCCCAAATCCAAGATTCTGGCTCACCAGAAGCCACCACTTCCTGTGGTCACCAAAAAGGGCATACTGCTCGAAAGAAAAGTAAAACTCAGCATGCTCATCCAAACATGCACCATAACATGTCCTATGCTAAATATCATGCTTTCCACAAAATGAATGTCCATTGTTATTATTGTGGTAAACATGGTCACACTGTGCATGATTGTTTTATCTTGAGAAATGATGAGCTTAGAGCAGGAGATCAAGTGAAAGAGCAAGGAAAGAAACAGGTCAATACTGGCAGAGGACCTACTCAGCAGATATCTGCACAGAACTGCATGGGGAGTCAGAAGAGTCGACACTCCCATACAAGCAGGTCGACACTCTCCATGGCTTTAAACAAAAATCTTCCTCCTTGCTGCTCTCATTGTGGTAAGTCTGGCCATACTGTCCAAGAGTGCTGGCACTTGAAGGGAAAGCATCACCTTCATGCCATGAAAGGTAAATCCCATGCTTATCCACAACAACAAAATGCATATGCACACGCACATGAACATAAAAAGAATGCTCAATCTTTTGTGCGCTATTTTTACTGTAGGAAAAATGGTCATGACATGTATGATTGTCATACAATGAGAAAGGATGATCTAATTTCCCTGAAACAGATGAGCTACATTGGTGAATATGATAAAGTTGCTAACCTACAAGGACCCAAGCAATCTTGGGTACCTAAAAATTCCAAATGAGAAATTTGGGTGCAGGATGCCTTGGAGCTGAACAAATGATCATAAGGTAAATAAAAGCTCAAGGCACAGGTATGTACATAAACCTTTAAGTTCAGTCATCTTGCATGTTTAGTCTTGACATGTAGATAGTGCATCATACGTCTGCCCAATGTCATAAGATTCTGCAAACTGAATTGCTCTTTGAAATGTAAAACCCCCAAGGTGTGAGATGAACTTTTCAGCTTGATAACTTGCTCACACCATGCTTGATTTCAGCTGTTTAATTCATGAAAAACTTGTTATGCTGATGAAGTTGATGTGATGATGAGTTGCTTAAGTCTTGCTATCAGCTACATGAAATGCTTGGATTTTAGTTTTGATGATGCATACCATGGCTGCATTTCCAAATCGTTATTCATGTTAGCATTGATCAAAGGGGGAGTCAACATCAATGTAGTCTGAATCATTTCACATCATTTCACTCTTGCATGGCCATGGTATATTAAATGTTGATGTATGGAAAGGCAGGTTATGCTTGTCTAGAAGCACTCAATATGCGTGAGGTTTCACCTCCGCCACGTACCATGCGTCAATGTCGCATATAGGCCATATAGTAAGGGGGAGCTGTCTCTTTACAGCATTCATGCATATGTTTCATCTTCATTCTGTTGACATCATGGCATATAATGCATCTTCGCAGGGGGAGCTTGTTCATCGTGAAAATCCAGTCAAATTTCTACCTTGCAGTTCAACAGGTCGACCTCACTCCTTTGACAGGTCAACCCCACATTTCTTTCTGCCTAAAAATTACTTTTGTCTGAGCTCAGTGCATAACCTCAGGGAGAATGTTCTTCATCTATTCTTGCCTACTAGTTATGCAACACTCTCTTCTTAAACCAAGCCATTGCATGATATTGCTTAATCCTTTTGTGGATCAACTTGGATTCAAAGTGCCTTGAACTTCTTGGAGGATTCCCAATCTATTATTGAGGTTGTTTATCAGAGTAAATATTCAAGAAGAATTTTCTTTTATAGAGTCTTGTGATTGCCTTGAACATGAATGATTTTGGTTTAACATTAATGATTTCTTGAGTCTTGAAGTTTGATGGTCTTGAACATGTTTGTGATCGGGTTTAATAGACTTAAACTAGTTTCTCATGTTTTGACTTGTTCTGCCGTCTTGAATCTGAAAAATTTTTGAGTACAAAGGCATCCTTGATCGAGAAACTTCAGCTAAGTACTGTTTTAAACATTTGTTGAATCTGTTTATTTCAAAAAGTGGCTATACTTAAAGTAAGCTCAAGGCAGAGCAATGGCACTGTTGCTGAGAAATATATCTCCTCATCAAAGAAAATGAGGTTCGATATGTCATGATGTGACTATGATATCTCTGTTCTAAGTGAAGCAAAATCGTGAGCTACACTAAGTAACTGGGGATGCTTGCGTCTGGTAAACGTGCACACTCACGTCAAAAGGTGGTTGTTACACTTGACTGCTCGTAAAATGATAGCAATCATCTTTCAAATGATTTCAAAAGAAAAATCTGAATGTGTAGCTCTCATGAATCAAATCTAAGTCATCTAAGTGTTTAGCCTCAATACTTATTGTGGTCACTCTCAAGGGAACCAATGAAACTGAATGAGTAAGATAAGAGAAGGTTAATCTTGTTTTGACACGAATTTCTGGTTCACTACTATTAAACTTGCATGCAAATGTCTTCATGTGATTCTACTGAGTAGGCCAGAATTCATTAGCATTAAACCAATCTGAATGTAAGAGCTGGTTCATTTGGGTTCTATAACTGAAAATTCTGAAAAATCCATAACTCTGATTTATGAACTTGGTTTCAGATTAAAGAACCTCCATTCTTTTTGAGAAGTCATATCTTGATGCTCCTTGTTGTTTGCCTTCATCTGCCATATCTACATAAATCATTCAGGCTGCCATGATTACATCACCTTGGTATCATCCAACAAGTGATATTATCTTGATGCTCCTTGTTGTTTGCCTTCATCTGCCATGATTACATCACCTTGGTATCATCCAACAAGTGATATTATCTTGATGCTCCTTTCAAGTCGAATCCAAGATCATTGGTGTCTTCTGTCAAGTGATATCCCTTTGCTTCTCATTCATTGGCATGTGGCATAAGTCCTCGCATCATTAGCATCATGCTTTCATGCAATAGGGTGGCATGCACGTCTTCACCTCCTACAATTGTAGCTTGCATTTATCATTTCCATGCATTGCATAGAAAATCTAAAAAATCTGAAAACTAGAAAACCACTAAAAATCTTGCAAAATCTGACATCACAAAAATGCTCCTTGGCTGCTCTATCCATCTCATATTTGTGAAATTGAATCATGCTGCTGTGGCTCCATTTCTCACACTTACAATGTCTTTGCCAAGCCACAGGACACCACCATGTTCGATACATCCATATCATTCATTGGTATCAGTCCTATAACTGGCTTTCCACAATTGGTTGTTCTCTTTGGTTATCTTGTCAGCCTTAATAAGTGTACAACCATTGGCATGTATTTCCACATCATTTTCTGGACTATTGCCTGTAACGCCATGTTTCTCCATATTATGGTTGCTTGTAATGATGTCACATAGGCGATGCCAGAGCGTCATGTAAGTCTCTTTGTGTGAGTCTCTCTTTCTCTTTTCTGGATCTTTTGATGTTGTCAAAGGGGGAGAAATTTATGTGAGTCATTAATCACAGCATGTGGTAAGTTTCTGTGAGTTATTAATCAAAGAATCCACTCTATGTGTCAAAGGGGGTGAGAACCATGTGAGTCATTGTCAAAAGGGGATAGGGAGAGAATCCTCTTCTTCTTCTTCTTAAGAATTTTTTTGACTCATAGTTTCCATGTGACTTACTAATGCATGTGAATCTCTAATGACTCATAGTTCAGAATGACTCATAGTTGCCATCATCAAAAAGGGAGAGAATATTGAACATGTGTGCAACATGATTACTTTTATGGTTTTGATGATGTCTACCTCTGTAGTCATTAATGAGCTATACCTGCACTTGATAATGTTAATATTCATACATTTCAGGTCATTATTCCTCCAGTGTAGACGATCAAGATCAAGAGACATGGTTCAGCAAGTCTATACATACATCCAGCAAGTCTATACATCCAGCGAGTCTATACATTCTTCAAAGTCTATACACTCGGCTCTAGTAAGCACATCAAGTCTATACATCCATCAGCTCAGTGCACAGCAAGTCTATACAGCAGTAAGTCTGTACATTCTTCAGCAGCAAGTCTGCACATCCTTCAGCAGCAAGTCTATACATCAGCAAGTCTATACAGCCAGCAAGTCTATACATCAGCAAGTCTATACAGCCAGCAAGTCTATATATCAGCAAGTCTATACATCCTGCAACACGAAGTCTGTATGTTGGCTGCTAGCACAAACTCAAAGTCTGTACGTTGGCTGCTAGCACAAACTCAAAGTCTATACATTATCTGGTTGAAGTCTGTACATTGACTGGCTGCTTCAACACAAAGTCTATACGTTGTCTGGCTGAAGTCTGTACAATGTATAGTTGCTCCAACACAAAGTCTGTGCATAGTCAGTGCATTCGGTTGATTCATGGCAAAGTGAGCCATATGATCGCGTCCAAGCCTTGATACAAATCTCTTCTACAAGGATGAAGTTATAGACTTGAACAGGATGTCGTCAAATGGCCTCAAGCGACTGAGCTGGAGGGCTAACAAACCAACCCGGCTGAACTGGGGGTCTGCCCAGCTGGCGGTCGACCACCAGCACAGGGGCGGTCGACCGCCCCAGCTAGGGAATGCCAGTTTGAAAGTCTGTCAACTGGCGGTCGACCGCCAGCCAGTAGCGATCGACCGAAAATCCCAGGGCTCACCAATCTACAGTATTTCTCAGTAGCGGTCGACCGCTAGAAGCTGTAGGTCGACCGCCAGTCCCGAGCCATCAATTGTTGACTTTCGTTTCCACTTCGAAAAGAGCCATTCAACATGGATTTGTTTAATCCAAAAGTCACCTAATCACCCATGATTTGTGGATCTGGTCTGGGGCTTGTCTGTAGACCATTCAAAGTCTATACAACCACTACAATAGGGTTAGAAATCCAAGTTGATGCAGTTGATGAAGTGAATCAAAGAGAGCTCAAGGGAGGCCATTTCGCAAGTACTGTAGCACCTGCGTGAACAGTATTTCGGGCTGGAGTTCTTCATCCTTCCAAGGTGATTCAAGCTCAGATCTGAAGCCAAGCAACCTCCAAGCAAGCAAGAAGCATTCAAGGCTCTCAAAGGTGATCAAAGCTACATCCATTCACCTCTTCATCAACTCAAGGAGTTTCTAGAAAAGATCAAGCTACATCCAATATCGTCTCCATCAACTCAAAGGGATCAAAGGAAAATCAAAGCTCTTCATCAAATCCTCAAGAGATTCAAGCTCCAGCAAACCTCAGACAAGATTTTTTCTCTTAAGCATATTCTATATCTTGTTGAGTATTTTTCATAAGTTGTTTTTTTTTCATTTCTTTCAAACACTTGAAATTGAGAATCGTCCCTACCGGTGGTTAGTAGGAAGGCAATCGGAGGATTTGCGGTGTTGACGTCCCTACCGGTGGTTAGTAGGAAGGTAATCGGGAGTTCTCCGATCTGCGGTGTAGCCGCCCTGCCGACTTTGTGTGTAGGAAGACAGAAAGAGGGTTTTCTCTGTTCTGTGGTTTGGGGCGTGTCCCCGGTCAAGCTGTGAGTCAGCAGGAAAGCCTCACCGGGTTTTGGTGAGGGGTGGACGTAGGTTGCGGGGTTGCAACCGAACCACCTTAAAAATCCCTGTGTTGTGGGTTGTTTATTGTGTGTGATTGCTCTATATCTTCTACCCCCATTCACAGGTTCGTGTGGTTCCATACTTGGTAATCTTGTTTACACACTCAAGCACTCAGATTTGCACCTTCGGTTTTATCTACGGTTTAATTGAGCTTAGCACTTTGACTGCATCCCTTGGGCGGCCTGCTGCACCCTTGCACACAGGCGCCAAGGTGAAAGTATTGCTAAGTGTTTCCCTTACCTAGACTCGCATGCACCTTAGTTGATCACCACTGCATTCACACACATATGAACTTTGAGTGATCAACATAGCGCACACACACGTACGGTTGTTGCAAGCTATTGCATGCTCTGTGCCACTCTACTTAATTCCGCTGTGCATTGTGTCTAAGTAATTCATTCACTTTACAGGAGTGGTTCATGCTTCCGATAGCTAAGAGTTTTAAATAGGCCAAAGCTTTTGATAGGATCTATTCAACCCCCCCCTTCTAGATCCGTTTACAGCTCGCGGGACCCAACAAAACCATCTTAATGGGCCTTCTCATTCTAGTGGCCAAATTCATCCTAATGAGCCTTCTCCTTCTTATGTTGCTGGCCCAATCCTTAATGGCCAACTTCTTCTTAATGGGCCTTCTCCTTCCCATGCTGCTAGCCCAATTCCTAATGCCCAATCTCACCATAATGGGCCTCATTCTTCGTCTCCTCATGCTGCTAGCCCAATGAGTCCGTACGCCCATGTCCAATCCAGGCCCACGTACCCTTCTACTCTTGGAATGGGCTTCCCATCTTCTTCTCAGCTCGGATCCTTGTATCTGGCCCATTATCCAACTCCTGGTCTAAATTCACAACTTCTTACTCGAGCTGACCCACGTTCTTCTCGATCTCTCCCTAGACAGGAGATAATTTCTCAAACCCAACGCCAGCTTGATGAACTTCAACGCCGTATCGATCCCAAATCCTCCTTAAGTGTTCCATTGGCTTTTTAAAATCTTCGGCACCCGCCATCTTCGCAAATTCCCGCATATCGCCAGTAAGGGGGAGTTGGTGATCCCTTTGTGATGTGAAACGACACCTTGGACCAAAATTCGCAAGCAAAGAACGGGTCGGTGATTTCACTCAAGCGGACTCACCCGTGTAGCGCGCACCCGGGTCCGTAGGTGGACCGGCGATGGGGATGAGGGTCTGAGGTTGGACCTTGAGATTTCATGGGGTTGGCTAGCTTGGGATGGACTTCTAAGGGCCAGGGATGTCCAATTCAGCGGGTGGTTCGTACGCCGAGGGCGTGGGATGTAATGTCTCTCTCACAACTCACCCGCGGTGGCACTTGATTTGATGAGAATTCGGGACCGGGCACTCACCTCACCGCTGACGAGCAACTTAGAAACAATACTAAGCTAAGCATAGTTAAACCAGTAAGGAGAGGAGGCCAGAAGCTCACCTGACCGGCGTGAGAACATCGATCTCGGCCGGAGACGAGGGCGAGCGGGGAAGTGTGGGCTACCCGCACGCTGTGCCAATGACGCTTCGGCCGAAGACCTGCTAGTACATGCACTACACCTCACGCAAGGGGGTTGGACTGTGGTTGAGGGTTTGAAACTTACATACAAACAATACCTTCCATAGGGAGGGGGTTTAAGCTGGCTGGGCGGGGTAGGGAAATTAAGCTAAGATAACTTCGACCGATAACTCTGATTGTCAGGGTAGCATGCTGAATTTAGGGCTGACATGAGCGCCTCAAGGTGCCAGAAGCAGTATGGCCGATAGTCGAACACCAAGGGACATGGTAGCAGTGAGGAGGGGTGTTCGGGGCCACTGCTAAGCTGAGGAGGGTCCGCTGCAAGATCAGCTATCCAAATCATGCCGGTTCTATCCGCACAGGGACAGCAGGACAGTGGATCGAAGATGATGCTGCTGCGAGCTCCTCTGATTGCCATTACAGGTGGGACCAGAGCCAAATTTCTTCAGACTAAATTAGGAGAGCTCAGCTAAAATTGTGGACCAATCAGAGATCTTGGGTAGCCGGTGGAACTTCATGAGTTGGGGTGGGCTATTGCTGCTCTAACTGTTCCAGAACTGAAGGCGCTGGAAGATATCCTCGCTCCGAGCACCTCCGAACTCCGCTGACAACGTAGCTAATATAGACACGTTTGTGGGAGGGTCCTCTTCGAACAGCAACTAGAGAGACCACAAGAGGAGGTCGGAGTAGGGAGATAGAGTCAATAGAGTGAGGGGGGGTCTGTTCAGGTCCTGACAGGACAGACCTGCTCACCCGGGGGGAATCTACTAGAACGGAGAGCTCCAAACTTTGAATGGTGCTCCGCTTACTGTGTTGGGCAGAGGACTGGTAGTATCTCATCCCAGTCAACTGGCGCACCAAGGGGAAGAGGGATGTGGCCGCAGGAGCTTCTGCACTAGGGTTCTGATCTCCACCCGGATGCCGGAAGCGCAGTCTGACAAGAACGACCCTTATGGACACATCCGAAATCAGATTGAGGTGAGAATTGCCTCGCCTACGAAGCTGACTTGAAGGGCTTTCCAGAAATATATGGCTTGCCTTCTGAAACGTTAAGGTGGTGGCGGGGCAGACTCTGCAACCAGAGCCTTCAATATTGCCTGCGAACTGGCCTGAGCTGAATGGTAAAAGGTGTAAAAAGGGGTGGGGATGGGCGGAATAAACTAAGGGCCTGCAGATCTGTCCGCTTAGGTTTGGCAGGATAGGGAATCGCTGATGATGCTGCCACGGAGCCGTCCGACTTCAGAAGAGGGCGAGACCAGCACCAAAACTTCCTGGGTTGGCCCAGGAAGACACCAGAATTTTTGGGGAATTTCCTGTGGTTGTCAGAGGCTGAGGTAGGATCGTGAGCCGGACTCCTTGGTTCAGTTTCTGCCTATTCCAGAATCCTTGTAGCTGGAAGAAGTGGTCACCTCGAATGCTTCTGAAGTCCGTTGAGGGCGGGACCAGAACCGACACATTTGTGGGCGAGTCTTCTTCGTTTGGGGACCAATGAGGATGCTGGCTAAGATCGGAGCTGACCGCGAGGGCCTGAGCAGTGGGAGGGGGTCGGATCTATCTACAGTCAGACTGACCTGCGCACTCAGGGTAGGAAATTTGGAACTTTGTGCTTAGGGCTTCAAACGACGCTCCGCTTCTTGGAGATGCTAGGGGACTTGGAGGAGAACGTTTCAGCCAAGTGTCGCCCCAAGAAGCTTAGAACTATGGTCGTGATAGCCTCTGCAATCCGCTACTGGAGGTCTGCCTGGGAGGATTTTGTGCAGTCTAACAAAGATGAGTCCTCCGGACAGCCACGAACTCAGACGGAAGCGGAACCACCTCCGTTGCGAAGTAGACTGGACGACGCTTCCAACGGTACCTCTTGTGCTCCGAGGGGTTCCAGGATGAAGAAGTGACTGGTGCTGCAAGTTGCTGGAGTTCTGCAAGTCTTTAGCTGGGAATAGGTTCACCGATGCAGATCTGAATGAGCATGAAATGGGGTGGAAGGGTGTGGGGGCGACCCCTGGCTGTGAGGGGGTCTGGGAGGGGATGATCCAAGGTGTGGGAGGGGCAGAATGGTCTAGCAGATGGTGGGAGGGGTGTTGTGAATTTGGTGTTGGGAGGGAGAGGGAGGTGGATTTGAATTTTGGTTAATGAATGGGGTTAATGCTGGCCTAGTATTGCCTCCGTGTGCTCACGTCGGGCTCTCAAGCTGATTTGTGGTGGCACTCCGAGGGTATCTCTCTCAAAGGAAGGTAGAGGCTTGAAGCACTCACTAGGATCCACCGCGGTGCCCATATAGGGTGCTGGATCCGCCACGTGGGAAATGGGGTGAATCCCAAAACCCATTAGAAAGTCCAACCCGTAAGCTGGGTTACCAACGCCACTCGGAACTTGGCAAGGTCCAAGTCCTCGTGCCCTCAAGTTGGAGGTGACCCTAGGGTAGAGCCACTCCAAAGTCACCATCGCCAAGTTGCCAACTTGGAATTCAAAGTGACGTTCGCGAGATTTTGCTCGCTTCTTGTGATTCTCACCGCTCGTTGTTTGTTGCTTGCTTAAATGCTCATGTCAAGTACTACAATGCGGTGTGAGTGGGAGATGCATGATATGCAGAGGGGGGCCAGGACAACCATATTTAGACCAATCATGCAAAGAAGCCATGGAGACTTTGAAGGGTGTGGGAGGGCCAGGGCATCCATAGGTGTCCCTCTCATGTGTGAGGGTGATGAGTGCCTGAGGACCCGGACATCCATGAATGCTCCTAACATGCTTAAGACTCATGATGAATGAAGGTGGACCATTACATCCGAATATGGACCACTCATGCTTCCTACTTGACATGTGGGCAATATGAATGAATGGTCCCGACTTATGAATCATGTCAAGTGGTGCGGTAAGCCTAGATACATGCATGCTTATCTCAAAGGTGGCTTCCATGTGCATAAATGTGGGATGGCTTTTGGGCTTCCATTGGAAAGGGTCGAAGGGATCAAGGAAGGTGGATATCATGGGGTGGGGCACCTCCTCAATCTCTAGGTGTATGTTGCCTATGGATCCCATGGTGTAACCCGGGTCTTGGATGAGGTGGGCTTGGCCCAACATGGTGGGTGATGGTAGGAAAGGGTGGGTGGTTGGTGATGCGGATGGGTCACATGGGTACCCGAGCTCCCAAACGAAGGGGTCAAAGGGATCATGGCAAGAGTCACCTAGGGGAAGGAACTCTAGGTCCTCAAAGTCTACCAAAGGTGGGGAGTCATCCTCCTCTAATGAAGTGATTGGGCCGGTGTAGTGAGTGGGTCTGTCGGCCAACGTCCTTGGGATCACGATCATCGGGGAGTGGACCGGGATGGGTTCCTCTTCCATGGGAAGTAGGAGAAGGAGGCCACTAGTGTAGCAACCAATGGTGCAGACCGAGGTAATAGACCCATCACATGGGTGGATGAGATTAAGGCTTGTTGGGTGGACCGTCCCTAGAGTCAACAAGCAAGTCAACTCTAGTTGCCATTCTAGGCCCTTGAGGAGGTCATCCAAACCCACTACCTCGTAGTAGTATTGGATCGTGGTGTGAGTGGTGTGGATGGACACTAGAGGGAGATCTCGCTCCATGGGTAGGTAGGTATGGGCCATGATATCTCTAATCAAGCTCACCCTTAGCCACCTAACAAGGGGTTCTCCTAAGATCAGCTCGGCCCCAACTAGAGAGGATGGTGTAAGGTGAAGACCACCATGTGAGGTTTCTTCTTCAACTTGGACATGGGTGGTCTCCAAGGGGTTTTCCTGCTCGGAAAACCATAACCCGAGGAGCACTCCCACTCCTCCAAGCCCACAATTCCAAACCCAATTGGCCTCCGCCTCTCCACCATCCCCCATAAGGGACACTCCCCCCAAGATCAACCAACCCAAGCTTGCTCAACCAACCCACCTCCCCCTCCCAACTCCAATCCTACCCCAACCTAGGCCTCCACTACTTCCCCGACCAATCCCAAACCAAGTTTCCCTTTACCCTCCATCCCGGATGCACCATACACAGATCACCATCACCCCGCCTACAAAGGACCTTCTCACCTCCTTGGTAGAGGAACCCATGATCCCCACACCCGAACCCATAGTGGTGAACACCCTAGAACCACTCCCCACCTGGAGGAAACTCATGCCCAAACTGAGGAAGAAACTTTGCCTTTTACGCCACCCCCTCCAATTGGGAGTGAACTTATCATAAGTGGGCCCTTGGTTAGATGGCTAGAGAAAAACCTGGCTCACCCTATCCTGCCCCATGCCAAACCCCCCCGGAGCAGTGAGGTCCCACCTCGGACCCTCATCCCCATCGTCGGTCCACCTACGGACCCGGGTGCGCGCTACGTGGGAGAGTCCGCTAGAGTGAAATCACCGACCCATTCTTTGCTTGCGAATTTAGGTCCAAGGGGTCATTTCACATCAACTCTTTTCAGACCTGAAAGAAAAGGATGGTGGATTGGTCACCTTTAACAGGAATGACAAAGATAAAATTGTGGGAATTAGATGAATAGGTAAGGATTCGAACCAATCTATTGAAGATGTCTTGCTTGTGAATGGTTTAAATCACAGTTTGCTTAGCATTAGCCAACTTTGTGACAAAGATCACAAAGTCATTTTTGAAAACACACAATGCTCAATTGTGGATAAAGATACACATGAAATAAAATTCATTGGTCTTAGTGATGAAAATATTTACTCGGTTGATATTGAAAATTTTCAAAAGAAAATCTTTGTTTAGTTGCTAATAAGTCGGATGATGCTTGATTATGGCATCGACGACTTGGTCATGCGAGTTTTAGTGTTCTTTTTAAACTGTGTAGAAAATATTTGGTAAGAGGCTTACCAAAACTGAATTTTGAGGTAAATAAAATTTATGATGCATGTGCTATGGGGAAACAGACCAGGGTGTCTTTTAAATCCAAAATCATTGTCACCACCACTAAATGTTGAGGGGAGTTTGTGAGGAAGAATGCTTTGTCTTCTCTAATTTTTTATTCTCTCAATTTAATATGTTTTGATGCTGGCAATAGTAAATACTGTGCTAAATTTTGATATTGATAACAATACATTATGTTCATAATTTTGATGATTGGCTATTGTGCTTATTGTATTTCATTACATGAGGTCGGTGCACATATTTTTTTTGTTACATAAGGTCAGTGCACATTCATGACATATGCAGGCAGGTCGGTGCATATTCAAGCCTCCATTCACACAAGGTCGATGCACATCAACTTGGCATAGAAACTAAGGTCGAGGTCAGTGTGAAGTGTTCATACACAAAGTCGATGCACATTTGCCTTATGATATATAAGGTCGATGCACATTGCTCCTTGTGTAAGACCAAGGTCGATGCACATCTTAAGCATCGCAGAACAAAGTCTATGCATAGTTTGCATTTTAACACTAAGGTCGATGCAAGTTGCATAGTAAGGCAGAGTCAGGTCGATGCACATTACTGTAACACATACTAAGGTCGATGTATATCCACCTTAGTCTCTTACACAGGTCTGCCTATGTTAGTGTTTCATGTCGATGCACATTTGTCATCTTGCATATAAGGTCGATGCACATACTCACTTGTGCATATGAAGGTCTACCTATGTCACTATTTCAAGTCGATGCACATTTCTCATCCTACATAGAAGGTCGATGCACATCCTACGTTAGTCATCATAAGGTCAGTGCACCTTTTCTAAATAGCTTACAGAGGTCGGTGCACATTTGTCGCTAGGCATAGTAAGGTCGATGCATATCCCTGTTCACACCTTCATATAAAGTCGTTGCACATTAAAGGTCGATGCAAATTGGTGTACAAGGTCTGTGCACATCCATCTATACCTACGTTGCACAATGCAGGTCGATGCATGTTTTCCTTAAGCATACATATGGGTCGATGCATATTTTGCTTTGCATATAGAAAGCCTAATCAAGGTCGATGCACATCTGTCTTAGGCACCTTCAAGGTCGATGCATGTTTTTCTAACATGCATACATAGGTCGATGCATGTCCCTGTAGCAGTGCATACAAGGTCTATGCATGTTTTCAGGTCTGTGCAAGTTTTCATCTGACTATACAAAGTCTGTGCATGTTTTCATACATGCATGATAAGGTCTGTGCACATCTCTATTTAGCACAAAAAAGGACTGTGCACATTCTACCTGTGCACGTACAAGGTCTATGCACATTTGCTCAACATGTTACCAAAGTCTGAGCACATATGCACAATTGCACCACATGGTCTGTGCATGTTTTGCATATAGAATAATACGGTCTGTGCACATGCAAGGCCCATGTACATATAGGTCTGTGCACATTTTCATATATGCATAACTAGGTCTGTGCACATTGGGGATTCAGGTCTACGCATGTATAGAGGTCCATGCATATTCAAGTTTAAGCTTGTCTAGGGTCTGTGCACATTTGGTCCTTAGGTCTATGCATATGCAATATTAGAGTCTGTGTATGTTCTGCATATAGCATTATAAGTCTGTGCATGTTTGCATTTTGCACTATGAAGTCTGTGCACATTTTCATATATGCATTACAAGTTTGTGCATGTGTGCATATTGCACTATGAAGTCTGTGCATCTTTTATACTAAATTGACACTCATTCATGTACAGTGACTTTCATATCATTAAGTCAATACATATTAGCATTTGCTCATGGTCACAATGTGTTTGACGAAATGCCTCTTATTCTTTTAACAGAAACTTAAGTGTGCAAATGGTTATGTCACCTAGTAACCTGGATAGCACACTTTAAGTGCAGATTGAAATCACGTGGCTCGAGATCCAACTTAAAAAGGGCACATGATCCAAGGAGGAGCCGTGCCTAGAGATTATGCCATGTGGATAGCTCACCGTTATATTCTGACACGTGGACATCCAGCAATGCACTTTTTGATTTTCGCTGGGCGGGAACATGCTTTCCACGCGCCCAACTCTTGCGTGGCTATAAAAAGGGAACCGGATCTCCTGAATAATGACACAGAGAAAAAGAGAGGGAAAGAGAGCACGCAGAGGAGAAGAAGAACTGAGAGTGAAGGAGAAGCAGAGAGTGAAATATTCTGAGAGAAGTTCGTGAGAGCCAGTTGCAGCCAAATGAAATGAAAATAGAGTGTCATAGTTTGAAGAGGTTGAGGGGATCATTTCTCGACTACTGGATCAAATCCAGAGTCGAACTACTCATTTCGGGCTACAGTTTTCATCTGTCTTGTTCATTGTTTCATTGTCTCTTTTCTATTTTTCCTTTGAAATACCTTTGTAAGCTGTGTATCAGCGGAGCAAGCTGTGAAGCTCAGCAAGCGAGGTAGGTACCTCAGACAGCAAGCTGTGTATCAGCGGATAGCAAGCTATGAGGCTCAACTGTGTGCTCTATTCATTCCCCAAAGCTGTGGATCAATGAAATCAAGCTGTGAGTCAGCAGTGATCCTTACTCGATTAAGTAGGGGTTGGACGTAGATCTCTGGATAGAGATCGAACCACCTAAAAATCTTGTGCCTCGTGTGTGATTGCATATGTGCTTGATTTGTTTGGTTATTTCGCTGAATCCTCACCATTGATAGTTCTTGTAGTTCTATCGATTGCTTGCATCTCTCTGCTAAATATCTTTTATTATCATTGTGTGAAGAAGGTATATAAAAAGGCACTACTAGAAGAATAGGGTGAACCTATCTGAAAGGTGGTGTTCCTTGCGTGAGCAAACTCATTGAGTTCCACCTCCGCCTCATACCTCTTCCATAACTTGTTCTGAACTCATCAATCTGAATCTTAGTTGCTTTATCTCTTGCTTATTTTTAATCATCTCTATTGTTAGCTCTTACATTGCACTAGGACTCTTATCTAGACATCACTGTGCTTTGAATTGGTAATGGTTGTTTTAAGTTGCTTAAATTTTGCATATATTTGCTTAAAAGTCTGCATTAGTTTAGGGTAGATCTATTCACCACCCCTCTAGATCCGGCTTCATACGCTCCAACACTTGGTATCAGAGCCTGACTCTTTGAAGGAGCTTAACATCACGAAGAGATCAGCCAAATGGATGCTAGGGGTCTGACAGTAGAAGGCCACTCGACTAGTAAGCCTCCATACATTGACGGTTCTAACTATGCTTATTGGAAAAATCGCATGCAGGTATTCCTTCGTGCGAAAGACTATGAGATCTGGAAAGTTGTGAGCAAGGGACCGTTCGAGCTCCCTGATGATGAAGAGTTGTGGACCAAAGAGCAAATTCGTAGATCAACATTAAATTGGAGCGCCATCAATGTGATTCAATGTGCTCTTCATCCCGCAGAGTTCTCCATAATATCTTCATGTTCTACCGCAAAGGAAATGTGGACTAGGTTAGAGGTAATCTACGAGGGTACCTCTCAGGTGAGAGAAATGAAGGCTAACTTGCTTGTTTCTGAATATGAAGCCTTCAGGATGAAATCAGACGAATCCATCACTGAGATGTATGCCAGGCTAATGGTGATCAAGAATAGCTTAAGAAGCCTGGGTAAGAGTTACAGTGAATATGAGTTAGTTAGATAAATTCTTAGATCCTTGACTCCGATTTGGCACACTAAGGCCACTGTAATGGAGGAGTCCAAGAATTTATCCACGACTACTATAGATGAACTTATAGGTTCTCTCATGACTTATGAGTTGAACCTTAAGATGGTTGATGATTCTGACAGGAAGAAGAAACCTCTCGCTCTGAGAGTTACTTCTAGTAGCAAAGGATCCTCTAGTGAGCATAGCTCTACTAGTTCGGAGGAGGATTCAGATGAATTTGCTATGTTTACTAGAAAATTTAAAAAGTTTCTAAGAAAAGAAGGAAGGGGAATTAGAAGAAAATACTTTTCTGATAAAAGATAGTCTAAGCATAGATCTGGTTCTGCTAAGAAACTTTACTCTAATGTGTGTTACAACTGTAGGAAAGCTGGCCACCTAAAAGCAGACTGCCCGAGCTACAGAAAGAGAAATCCAAGTCCAAAAAGAAGAAAGGAAATGCAATGATTAGCACTTGGAGCGATGAGGATGAAGGAAGTCTCAGTAGCAGTTCAAGCATCGACAAGGAAGAAAAAATTTGCTTAATGGCCAAAAGTGAAGACAAGGAAAGTGATGAAGAGGTAACAAATCCTTTTGAAAACTATACTGTTCATGAATGGGAAGATGCCTATGCAGAAATTCTTGATAAATATGATGGTGTGCGTAGGGAGAACAGGCACTTAAAAAATAATAATTCCCTGGTGAATGACACTTCATTGATTGATAAAGTAGCATGTTTAGAATCTGAAAATTGTAATATGAAAAAGTCTCTTGCTGAATGTGATGATCTGAATGCTGCTTTATCTAACATGATGTGTGAGAATGAAAATCTGAAAAATGTTATTTAAAAATTCAAATGCAGAAGTATGATGTAGTTGTGTGTGTGAATAATGAACTGAAAAAGACCATTGAAAACTTAGAAAAGGATAATGAAGACAAACAACGTTCTCTTGAAGGCATGACACAAGGAACAGAAAATCTAAATGCCATCTTGGGAACTAAATTCAACTTCAGAAAGGAAGCCTTGGGTTTTAACCCAGCTAATAAAAAGAGACTTGATGTGAAAACTGTTTCATTTGTTGCTGAAAAAGGAAAATTCACATTCACACCTTTAATTAGAATGAATTCTAAAAATAGAAACAATAAAACTGTAAAAAATGTCAATCAGAACAAGCCCAACATCAAGGACAAAGGGAAAGAAAAGGTTGGAATGTCTAGTGAAAATTGCACACATAATAGTCCACCTCAGACCAGGGGACCGGTTGAGGGTCAGACCATTAAAGGTCAAGTCCATGGAAAACCTCAAACCAAAATAGCCCAGCATTCTCATAAAGGTAGAGGGAACTCTAAACCTGCATCGACTTATACTTCTTCTGGGTCTAGGTCAGATAGAAATCTAGGTTTGAATAGCAGGAACTCAGGCCGAGGCTACTACCCTAGTGCACCAGCCAATCCATCATATTTCAAAACCTATCATTACCATTTATGTTGGTTAAATCGAGGTAGTTCAAGTGTGAGGTCTGTGCAGCATACATATTCCAACCAGAACCATCAACCCTACACTTGGAATCATTTTGGGCAACCTAGAAACCAGAACACATATGGGTTTGTGCATTCCATGTCTGGTCAGTCTAGGATTCATACTGGTCACATTTATCCTAATGCCCATAGGATTAATAACATGCACAAGAAGTTTCTAACTGTTAACAATAAGAATGCCAGACCACAAATAAATTCCACCAAAAATCAAAATGCTAAGAAAAATCAAGAAAAACAGAAAATTAAGAAGTCCACAACTCAACTGAAAACTCAAAAACAAATGTGGATTCAAAATACCTCTTGTCTTGCTTGCATGAGTTGAATGTTGTTATAGGGCCTAAACACTTTTGGGTTTCAAAAGTTTCCAGTTGATTTTGCACGCAGGTATGCCTGGGAGCCAAACATAATAGGTGGTATCTTGACAGCGGCTGATCTAGGCACATGACTGGGGATAGAAACAAATTCTGCATGCTGGTGGAAAAAGAGGCAGGTCATGTAACATTTGGAGGTAATACAAAAGGTAGAATCATTGGATCTGGAAAAGTTGGTAAGTGCTCATCTTGTTTTATTGAAGAAGTTCTTTTAGTAGATGGGCTAGCATATAATCTGCTTAGTATTAGCCAACTTTGTGACAAAGGCCATAAAGTTGGGCTAGCATATAATCTGCTAGCACATGACTGGGGATAGAAACAAATTCTGCATGCTGGTGGAAAAAGAGGCAGGTCATGTAACATTTGGAGGTAATACAAAAGGTAGAATCATTGGATCTGGAAAAGTTGGTAAGTGCTCATCTTGTTTTATTGAAGAAGTTCTTTTAGTAGATGGGCTAGCATATAATCTGCTTAGTATTAGCCAACTTTGTGACAAAGGCCATAAAGTTGTTTTTGACTCTCTTGCATGCACCATCTTTTAACCAAATTCTGAATATGTCAAATTTACTGGTAAGAGAGTCAACAACATCTATATGGTAGATTTAGATTGTTGGATATATGTTGTCTTGATGATGTTTGACTATGACTCATTAATGAGCCTTATGTGCATTTGATAATGTCAACACTCTTATATTTCGGGTCATTATAAGTAAAGTGAAAGAAATCAAGAATGGCACGCAAATCAAGGTAATTTGTTGTATAAAAATCAAGGCAGGTGATATTACTGATAAGTGCACAATAAATGAATCAACTGGCAGCACAGAAATCAAGGCAGTTGGTCGCACAGAAATCAAGGCAGTTGGCAGCACAGAAATTAAGCTGAAAGCTTCATGTTGATCATGTCGATGCACATGCCCAAGCTGAAGGACTAAGGTCGGTGCATATATCGTCTACTTGCCAGGCAAGGTCGATGCACATCTGCACTCTAGCACATCAAGGTCGGTGCATATACCCTATGTCTGTCAGGAAAGGTCGATGCACATGATACAAGGTCAGTGCACACATCTCTTCAACTATAAGGTCGATGCACATCGAATTAGAATAGTACAAGGCCAATGCACATGCCTAAGGTCGATGCATGTTACTATTCATGAAGAGGCAAGGTCGATGCACATCTGGCTAGCACAGTAACCAAGGTCGATGCACGTTTCTGTTCATGCATATAGAAGGTCAGTGCATGTTACTGTTCATGCATATACAAGGTCAGTGCACATTACTATTCATGCATATAGAAGGTCAGTGCACATTCCTGTTCATGCATATACAAGGTCAGTGCACATTACTGTTCACACATATAGAAGGTCAGTGCATGTTACTGTTCATGCATATACAAGGTCTGTGCACATTATTGTTCATGCAGAAGGTAAGGTCGATGCACAACTGCTTTGTGGCAAATGAAGGTCGATGTATGTTGCTTGCTATGTGTTCTAAGGTCGATGCTACTTCTGTTAGCACGTAAGTAAGGTCTATGCAGCTACTGTTAAAGGTCGAAGTCTACCTGAGTTACTATACAAGTCGATGCACATTTCAGCAGTATGAACAAAGGTCGATGCTAGTCTTGTTGCCAGAGGAACTAAGGTCGATGCTTGTTCAGTGCCAGAGCAACTAAGGTCGACGCTAGCTTAGTTGCCAGAGTAACTAAGGTCGATGCATGTTACTGTTTATGAAGAAGCAAGGTCGATGCACCTTCTGCTAGCGCTAGACTAAGGTCGATGCGTATCACTGTTCACTCAAGACCAAGGTCGATGCACATTCTGCCAACAGAAGACTATGGTTGATGCACATACTGAAGACTAAAGACTAAGGTCGGTGCATATTTGCTTGATAACTTATAAGGTCAATGCACATTTCAGTCATGTGGATATAAGGTCGATGCATGTTTTGCCATCACTGCTATAAGGTCGATGCATGTCTGCATATAAGCCAACAAGGTATGTGCACATGTGCATTCCTGCACTGTTAATGTCGGTGCACATTTGCACTATTTCATCATAAGGTCTGTGCATGTCCTGTACAAGGTCTGTGCATGTCCTATACAAGTTCTATGCAAGTTTCACATATAGCATCCAAGTCTGTGCATATATGTCTAAGCATATCCAGGGTCTGTGCACATGTAGAGACCAAGGTCTATGCACATACATACTGCTTGATGAAATGCCTAAGTGAGCCCAATCCAACTGCACTGACCTCACTTGCTCAAGTCCCCTTATGCATCGACCTCAACAAATGAAGTAGCAGAACCTGTTTGATGAAATGCCTCAGCGAGCGGCTCCCAAGGCCTCTTTTAGCAATCATGCGGTCTTTTCATAAAAGGATCCAGAGAGCAAAAATAGGAACTGCAAATGCCCAAAAACACATCTTTTGAGGTCTGGAAGGTGTCCATGGTCAGTCAACCATCCTTGTTATCATTGGCTTGCTAAACCAATCCTTTTGGTCAATGGAAAAGCAGGTTACCATATCTGGGAGTAGTCACCTTTCCTGGTACCCAGCTTTTTGCTCCACCAAATCAGAGTTCTCTGCCACTAAGATCACCAGGACAAAAGGACGTCCTTGACTGTCCTGCCAGCAGAAGAAATAGATGTTGCATATCTACTTGGGAAGCTTCTACTCACATACTCTCTGGTCAACCCAAGTAACAAGAAAGCTTAAAATTATTTTAGCTGCCCCTCTGGCCAATCAGAGACTGCCAAGTCCCAAGCTCCTTGAAGATTTGAAGTTTTGAAAAGTGTCCGAAGACATTCTTGGCGAGAAAGGTTCCCTGGGCTCTTCTATTTATATGAAGCTTCCTCAAGAGAAGAGACGTTGCTGCAGTTTAAGGCCAAACCTGAGCGGGCAGTTGGAGAGAGAAAGAGCCATGCCATTGAGCATTAAAAGAAGAATATCTTTGAGGAAGAAAAGAAAGAGAGAGAGCAACCCAACCCTAGTTTGAGCTAAACCATTAGTGAAGAAGGAAGAAGATGTTAATGAGAGTGCAGCCCCTTCTCCTTACAGCCAGCCCAAGCCTGCCAGAGTTTTTCATTTTGTCTTTCTGAATCATATTTCAAGTGTGTGTCCGGTGCTCTGTTTAGAGACCGAAAGTGAGTCCTTGGCTAAGTTCAGCCTTGTGTGTTCTTGGGAGACAATCCCAAGTGGCGTTGCTGCACTTGCAGCTTGTGTTTGTTCCTTTTTCTGTGTGTGTGGGGGGGGGGGCTCGTCCCATGTGTGTGTGTGGGGGGGGGGGTCCCCATGTGGTTCTGTACTTGCAACGTGTGTGGACAACCGTCCCTACCGGTTGGTGTGTAGGAAGTGGAGCTGCGTTTGCAGTGTGTGGTAAATCCTCACCAGTCTGGTGAGGGGTGGACGTAGGTCTGCGGGTGTGTAGACTGAACCACCTTAAAAACGCATTGTGCAGTGGGTTGTTCTTTGTGAGATTGATCAATCTTCTCTATCCCCATTCACATGCTAGTGGGCATGTTTCAACGCATGAGATCTTGGTTATCTCCATTGCACACTCAAGCTCGTAGGACCGTGCTTTGCCGTTTTCACTTGAGCCATCTACTTATTCTGCTGTGCTTTATGTCTGGGTGCCTCATGTGCATTTTAGCTGTTGTTTATGATTTAATTAGCTAAAGTTTTTAATTGGTCATAGTCTTTCAGTAGGATCTATTCAACCCCCCCTTCTAGATTCGGTTGCACCTATCGGACCCAACAATTGGTATCAGAGTAAGGCTCTGTCATTCTCAGATCCAATGATCTGCAGAGAGGATCCAAGTGCAACTCAATCATGTATTCCCCGGTTGATCAATTTTTAGTGCCTTCCCTTCCGATTTTTGATGGTTCTAATTTTAGTAACTGGCTAGGAAAAATGTGTAGGTTTATAACCTCACGTGATCCTAACCTCTAGAGGAATATTACCAATGGTCCTTCCAGCCTGCCAGCAAATGAAGCCAAATGGACTAATGAACACAAGTCCAGACATGATGACAATCTCACTACGTTGAACTTGATGAAAGAAGCAGTAGACACCAACGCAGCTCCATTTGCTTTTAGTTGCAGCTTAGCCAAAGAAATCCTGGATGGCTTGATCAGCATCCACAAAAAGCAAGAGAAGCTCAACTGCTTGATGGGTGACAATGATGACCAGCCAGGCACTCCATCATCTCAGCTAAGCTCCGAACATGAAGATTTTACATTTGATGAGCTCATGGATACTTATGAGAATTTAGCTGAACAGTATAAGAAAATTAGATCAGAAAATAAAAAACTGAGAAAGAGTCTTAAGAGCAATGTTCATGAATCTTCTTGTGAAGTATGTGCCAAACTTGAAAAAGCAAATGAATGTATGATGTTTGATGTGGACATACATAAGGAACAAATTGCTTCCTTGAGAGAGGAAAATGAAGCTCTTGTGACTAAAATCTCTAAACTTGAAGAAGATGGAAAAGAGCTTAGAAAAGAGACGGACTCAATGTCCGCTGATCAGAAGTTCTTTGATGAACTGGTTGACAATGACAAGCTCATTGAAGAAAATGAGGAACTCAGGAGACAAATCAAAGTCCTAGAAGGCAGGTTATCCATTCATGAAAAAGGAAAGCACATCGATGAAAATGAATCTGAAAAAACACATGTGCTAGAACTTGAAATAAAAGATTACAAGGAAATGAATGGCCTATTGAAGAACACTATCAATACCTATGAGGCAGAGATTGCTAGCTCTAAACTGCACATCTCAATTTTAAAGGAAGAGATCACGAATTTGAATAAATCCTTGTCTAAATTTGTGGGCGGAACTGAAAATCTGGACAGACTTCTAGGAACTAAAGTAAACTTTCAGAAAGAAGGTCTTGGTTATACTCCAATAAATAAGAAATCTTTTGGAAATAAGATCACTACTTATTTTGTATCCAGTTCCAATGTGGCCAGCACCTCCCATACTCCTCCAACACAACCTGTTAACTCTGAAGCTCAAAAATAACCCTCTACTCAGAAAAACCAAAAATAAATTGATAAACAGAAAAGGAAGGCTCCCAAGCAGAAACAGAAAAATGACTTTGTTAATGTGAGCATGCATGTTAGGAAACCCAATGCCCAGTACCATGCTCATAAAAAGAATGTCCATTATTTTCATTGTGGTAGACATGGCCACATTATGCACGACTATTCTATCTTGAGGAATGATGAACAAAGAACATGTAAGAGCAAAGGATACAATGCAGAAGGCTATGCCAAAGGAAAGGTTAACATTGGGAGAAAGCATTCTCTGCACACTCATGCTCACAAGCCAAGGTATGACCCCGTGCGTCAATACACCCATCTGGACAAGTCGGCATCTTCAAGGGCTGTCAAAAGAAACTCTCTTCCCTACTGTCTCCACTGTGGCAAAATTGGCCACACTGTCCGTGACTGTTGGCATCTACAAGGTAGGACTCAATCCTATGCTCAACACGTTGGCATCCATACTCACCCACAAAAATATGATGCACATGCACATAGGAAGAACACAAACCATCTGTGTGCTATTTTCACTGTGGAAAGATTGGTCATAAAGTCAAAGACTGTTGGCATTTGAAAGGTAGAACCCCCGCTCATGCCAAAAGGGGTAATTTCTCTGCTCACCCACAAAGGCCTAATGCACATGCGCATAGAAAGAATATCAAACCATCTGTGTGTTGTTTTCACTGTGGGAAAATTGGGTATGAAATGTATGACTGCCATTCAATGAGGGAAGATGACTTGATAGCATTAAGAAAGAGAGATATGAATGCTACACATAGTGCCAATCTTCAAGGACCCAAGCAAGCTTGGGTACCACAAAATTCAAAATGAGATTTGTGGTTGCAGGTGCCTTGGAGCTGAGCGAGGTTCAATCACAAAATAAATGCTCAAGGCACAGGTATGTAAATGGACTTTTTATTAATGATCAATCTTTTGCATAGTAGGCTTGCATTGTAGTCATTGCATTATAGGTCTGTTTTGCTTTCAATAAGTCCTGCAAGTTGATTGTGTTTCACTGAACTGCTGAACCATGATCTTTGAAAATAAACATCTGAATGTTTTGAATGGTATATTCAATTAACACTTGGTTTAAGTTTTGGTATCTCAAAAGGTGTTGGACTGATGGGCCAAGCCTATCTAGAAGACAACACCTTGTGTGAGGTGATCCTCGGATCTACGCTCTCCACCTAGTACCAGAATTTTTGAATTTGATATGCCTAAATCTGTTATGATGAGTGATTTGATATAATGTTAAGTTGCTTGCAACTTGTACTTCTTCCACCTTGGCAGCCATATGAACGTCCTGCTTAGCATCAATTGACTATTGTTTTGATAATATCTTGCCATGGCTGCATATAGTTCAACTCATCATTTTTATGGACATACATCACATTCTTTATATGTCTTGATCTCCACTGGCTTTGGACTAAGGGGGAGCTTGTGTGTCTACATTTCAGTTTAGCTAGCATATGTATGCACATTGGAACATCATCTTGTGGACTCATGAATCTCATTATGCATCATGTAAAGGGACCAAACCTTTGCTCCCTGCCTGGCCTTCCAGCATGTACGACACTCACTTTTGTGACCCATAAGTATATAGAATGGTGACTTGTGGAAAGTTGGATTAAGTCCAACTGAAAGCATTCACTATGCGTGAGGACTTACCACCGCCCAATACCATGGGTCAATCTTCTATATAGGTCCAAGGCTACATACTCCCTCTGTGAGTCTCACTAAGACATTCAAAAATTCATGCATAAGTTGAGGGGGAGTTATCATGAGCATCAAATTGACATTCTTGGATACCGCCCCTTCTTAAAATTCTCCATGTAGATTGCATATCCTCAGGGGGAGTGTTCTCTATCCATTCTTATTCTACACATATGTTCTTTGGATTGTCTGGAATCTGCCATTCCTTGAACCATCAGTTGAATGTTTCCAGAATTCCTTGAAAGTCTTGAACGTCTTAGAGGATTCTCAGTCTGTTGTTGAATTCATTTATCAGAGTAGATCTTCTAAGAAGTATCTTCCTTTATGGAGCTTTATGACTACCATAAACTGTTGGTTTAAAATTAATGATTTCGTGAGCTTTTGAGTTTAATTATCTTGAAATTGGTTGCACTCACACTTAATAGACTTAAATCAGCTTTTCATGTTTTAAACTTAGTTTACCCTCCTGCATCTGAAAGTTTATCATTAGTAAAAAGGGCTTTCTTGATTGAGAAACTTCAGCTAAGTATTGTCTTTAAACAATCTGATTTGTTGAAATTCAGAAGAGCTAATTATCTCAGAGCAATGACACTGGTTCACTAAGAAATATATTTCTTCATAAAAGAAATGAGGTAGGATATGTCATGAAGTGCCTTTGTTAATTCTTCTGAGATATGAAAGAAAAATCAAGGCAGAGCAATGGCATTGGTTTCACCGAGAAATTGAGTTCCTTCACCAAAGAAGTGGAAAGGACAACGTCATGAAGTGCCATGCTACCTCTGTTCTGGCTAAGGCAGAATGGTGAGCTACACTGAGTAACTGGGGGTGCCAGCGTCTAATCAACGTGCACTCTCATGTCAAAAGGTGCAAGCTGCACTTGATTGCTCATAAAAGGTTTAACAATTGTCTTCCAACAATGGTCTCTATAGAATAATCTGAATTTGTGGTGCTCTTGGATAAAATCAAAAATGTCTAATTATTTATCTTCAATACTTCCTACAAATTCTCTCAAGAGAGCTAATGGAATCGAATGAATAAGATCAAAGGAGGTTAGCCTTGCTTAAGTATGTCATTCTGGTTCACTTCTATTAATTATGATTGTAAATGTTTTTCAAGTATGTTTATTGAAATGCTCAGAATTCATCAGTCTTAAACCAATCTGAATTTACGGGCATTGTCACTGGAGTTCAATAATTGGATATTCTGAAAAAATGTGTAACTCTGTATTTGTGAACTTGGCTTCAGGTGGAGGGTCCCTCATCTTATCAGCCATTGGATTCTATGCCTCAAAAATTTCCAAGTGTTGACCCTTAGTGTCGATTCCTTGCATCTAGTTTACGGTCTATTTGTCCTGGCATTTGCCATCAAGAAAACCTAGTCTCTTGATGCCTCCTGGCTACCATGACAGTGCTTCCACTCTTAACATTTAACACTTGGTATCTCCACCTTCTCATCAATTGGCATCATGTCTCCCACGCAATTGGTTTCAGTTTGTCATACACTTGGGTGGTTTGCCTTTTTCCCTCTTCCATGCATTGCATAGCAAACTTTAAAAATCTGAAAACCAACAAAGCCTTAAAATTTTTGAAAAACCTGAAAACCAAATCTATTTTTTTTGTGCAGAATTGCCTTCAAATTGCATCATCTTGCTATTTTTAAATCTCCTCCATATAATTGTTCCCCATGTCTATGTTGCCTTGCTATAACTGCATGATCTTATATTAGGGGAAGAGAATTATTGTGAAGGTCTGTACATCCTATGTTAATAATTTCCTACTTTACTCCCTTCCCTCCTAACTGTGCCATATATTCTCTCTATTACGCTAGTTTGATGATGTCAAAGGGGGAGAGAATCATATGTGTCATTAACGAGGGAATGTATAAGGGGGAAAGTCTAGAATGCGTAAGGGGGAGAGCCTTGAATGCCATTTATGATTATAATTCTGTTCACCTTGACTTACAATATACTCATAATGACTCATAGTTGTCATCATAAAAAATGGGGAGAATGTTGGATATATGCTGTTTTGATGATGTTTGACTACGACTCATTGATGAGCCTTATGTGTATTTGATGATGCCAACACTCTTGTATTTTAGGTCATTGTAAGTAAAGTGAAAGAAATCAAGAATGGCACGTAAATCAAGGTAATTTACTACACAAAAATCAAGGCAGGGGATATTACTGATAAGTGCACAGTAAACGAGTCAACTGGCAACATAGAAATCAAGACAGTTGGCAGCACAAAAATCAAGCTGAAAACTTCATGTTGATCAGGTTGATGTGCATGCCCAAGTTGAAGGACTAAGGTCGGTGCATATATCTTCTACTTGCCAGGCAAGGTTGATGCACATCTGCACTCTAGCACATCAAGGTCGGTGCATATACCCTATGTTTGTCATGAAAGGTCGATGCACATGATACAAGGTCAGTGCACACATCCCTTCAACCTATAAAGTCGATGCACATCGAGAGAGAACAGTACAAGGACAATGCACATGCCTAAGGTCGATGCATGTTACTGTTCATGAAGAGACAAGGTCGATGCACATCTGGCTAGCGCAATAACCAAGGTCGATGCACATTTTTGTTCATGCATATAGAAGATCATCGCACATTACTGTTCATGCATAAACAAGGTCAATGCACATTACTGTTCATGCATATACAAGGTCAGTGCACATTACTGTTCATCTATATAGAAGGTCAGTGCACATTACTGTTCACACATATAGAAGGTCAGTGCATGTTACTATTCATGCGTATACAAGGTCAGTTCACATTATTGTTCATGTAGAAGGTAAGGTCGATGCACATCTGCTATGTGTCAAATGAAGGTTGATGTACGTTGCTTGCTATGTGCTCTAAGGTCGATGCTACTTATGTTAGCACGTAAGTAAGGTCTATGCAGCTACTGTTCAAGGTCGAAGTCTACCTGAGTTACTGTACAAGTCGATGCACATTTCAGCAGTATGAACAAAGGTTGATGGTAGTCTTGTTGCCAGAGGAACTAAGGTCGATGCTTGTTCAGTGCCAGAGCAACTAAGGTCGACGCTAGCTCAGTTGCCAGAGTAACTAAGGTCGATGCACATTACTGTTTATGAAGAAGCAAGGTCGATGCACCTTCTGCTAGCGCTAGACTAAGGTCGATGCATATCACTATTCACTCAAGACCAAGGTCGATGCACATTCTGCCAACACAAGACTAAGGTCAATGCACATGCTGAAGACTTAAGACTAAGGTCGGTGCACATTTGCTTGATAACTTATAAGGTCAACGCACATTTCAGTCATGTGGATATAAGGCCGATGTATGTTTTGCCATCACTGCTATAAGGTCGATGCATGTCTGCATATAAGCCTGCAAGGTCTGTGCACATGTGCATTCCTGCACTGTCAAGGTCGGTGCACATTTGCACTATTTCGTCATAAGGTCTGTGCATGTCCTGTACAAGGTCTGTGCAAGTTTTACATATAACATCCAAGTCTGTGCATATATGTATAAGCATATCTAGGCTCTGTGCACATGTAGAGACCAAGGTCTATGCACATACACACTACTTGATGAAATGCTTAAGTGAGCCCAATCCAACTGCACTGAACTCACTTGCTCAAGTCCGCTTATGCATCGACCTCACCAAATGAAGCAGCAGAACCTGTTTGATGAAATGCCTCAGCGAGTGGCTCCTAAGGCCTCTTTTAGCAATCATGATGTCTTTTCAGAAAAAGATACAGAGAGCAAAAATAGGAACCGCAAATGCCCAAAAACACGTCTTTTGAGGTCTAGAAGGTGTCCTTGGTCAGTCATCCATTCTTGTTATCATTGGCTTGCTAAATAAGTCCTTTTGGTCAATGGAAAAGCAGGTTACCATATCTGGGAGTAGTCACCTTTTCTGATACCCAGCTTTTTGCTCCACCCAATCAGAGTTCTCTGCCACTAAGATCACCAGGACAAAAGGACGTCCTTGACTGTCCTACCAACAGAAGAAATAGATGCTGCAGATCTACTTGGGAAGCTTCTACTCACATACTCTCTGGTCAACCCAAGCAACAAGAAAGCTTAAAATTATTTTAGCTGCCCCTCTGGCCAATCAGAGACTGCCAAGTCCCAAGCTCCTTGAAGATTTGAAGTTTTGAAAAGTGTCCGAAGACCTTCTTGGCGAGAAGGGTTCCCTGGGCTCTTCTATTTATATGAAGCTTCCTCAAGAGAAGAGAAGTTGCTGAAGTTTAAGGCCAAACCTGAGTGGGCAGTTGGGAGAGAGAAAGAGCCACGCCATTGAGCATTAAAAGAAGAATATCTGTGAGGATGAAAATAAAGAGAGAGAGCAGCCCAACCCTGGTTTGAGATAAACCATTGGTGAAGAAGGAAGAAGATGTTAATGAGAGTGCTGCCCCTTCTCCTTGCAGCCAGCCCAAGCCTGCTAGAGTTTTTCAATTTGTCTTTCTGAATCATATTTCAAGTGTGTGTCCGGTGCTCTGTTTAGAGACCGAAAGTGAGTCCTTGACTGTGTGTGTGTGTGTGTGTGTGTGTGTGTGTGTGTGTGTGTGTGTGTGTGTGTGTGTGTGTGTGTGTGTGTGTGTGTGTGTGTGTGTGTGTGTGTGTGTGTGTGTGTGTGTGTGTGTGTGTGTGGAGAGGACCTCATCCTCATGTGTGTGTGGGGGGGGCATCGTCCCCGTGTGGTGTTGCACTCGCAGCGTGTGTGGAAAACCGTCCCCACCGGTTGGTGTGTAGAAAGTGGAGCTACGTTCGCAGCGTGTGGTAAAGCCTCACTAGTCTGGTGTGTGGTGGACGTTGGTCTGTGGGTGTGCAGACTGAACCACCTTAAAAATGCACTGTGCAGTGGGTTGTTCTTTGTGAGATTGATCAATCTTCTCTATCCCCATTCACAGGTTGGTGGGCGTGTTTCAACGCATGAGATCTCGGTTATCTCCATTGCACACTCAAGCTTATGGGACCGTGCTTTGCCATTTTGACTTGAGCCATCTACTTATTCCGCTTGCCTTTATGTCTAGGTGCCTCATGTGCATTATAGCTGTTGTTTATGATTTTATTAGCTAAAGTATTTAATTGGTCATAGTCTTTCAGTAGGATCAATTCAACCCCCCCTTCTAGATCTGGCCGCACTTATCGGACCCAACATAGATGATGTAGCACACACAAATTTGTGTCTAACTATAAATAAGGATGATCTAGCTTACCTGTGACATCGTAGGTTAGGTCATGCCAGCTACAGTGTGCTTCATAAGTTGAATAAACATAATATGGTAAAAGGTCTTCCTGAAATTTCTTTCAAACAAGACAATAAAATCTGTGAGGTATGCCCACAATGTAAACAAGCTAGGAAGTCATTCAAATCTAGAACTGAAGGCTTATCTTCTAAACCTTATGAGCTGATTCATATGGATTTATTTGGACCTACTAGGTCAGTCAGTTTATCTGGAAAAAGATATGGTTTTGTCCTAGTAGATGACTTCTCTAGATACACTTGGGTGTTCTTTTTATCTCACAAGAATGATACATTTGAGGAATTTTAGGAGTTCTTTCACAAAATAAAATAGACATGTGAACATTCTATTTCCAATATTCTATCTGATCATGGTGGTGAGTTTGTGAACTCACAATTTGATGATTGCTGTAGGCAAAATGGAATTAACCACATGTTTTCCTCACCAAGGACTCCAGAGCAGAATGGAGTGATAGAAAGGAGAAACTGGACATTGGTGGAAATGGCCAGGACTATGCTGGCAGAAGGAAACTTGCCTAGATGGTTTTGGGCAGAAGAAATTAATACTTCATGTCACATCATTAATAGAGCCCTGGTAAGACCTTCTACACAAATAAATCCTTATGAAATTCTTAATGATAAGAAACCTTCTCTAGCTCACTTCAAGGTTTTCGGATGCAAATGTTTTATCCATATAAATTCCAAACGAGACCTTGATAAATTTGAACCCAAAAGTGAACCTGAAATTTTTCTAGGTTATTCTAAAAAGTCAAGGGCCTATAGAATTTTTAATCTCAGCTCAAAATCTGTTGAAGAATCCCCTCATGTCGTCTTTGATGAGTCAACAATTAAAATTGAAACTGATTTATGCATGGATAATATTGATGGAGAGATCTTGAAGACCAATGAAGAACAGAATGGTGAATCTGCTGAAGAAGTTGAAGCAGAAGAATCTGAAACTCAGGGGGAGGTAAATGGAAATCCAGGTATTCAGGTTACCAATGTTAAATTTCTGAGAGATCATCCTTTAGGAAACATTATTGGTAATTTGAATGAACCCCCTAGAACTAGAGCACATTTAAGATTAGAAAATGAATTAAACTCTTTTGCTCTAGTCTCTCAAATAGAACCAAAAAATGTAGAAAGTGTCCTACAGGATGAACATTGGATAAATGCCATGCATGAAGAACTTAGTCAATTTGATAGGAATAAGGTCTGGGACTTAGTTCCTAAACCCACACATGGCACTGTTATAGGCACAAAATGGATTTTCAGAAATAAAACTGATGAGCAAGGCAATATAGTTAGAAATAATGCTAGACTTGTAGCTCAGGGGTATAATCAGGAATATGGCATAGATTTTGAGGAATCTTTTGGCCCTGTAGCTAGGATGGAAGCCATTAGGATTCTTTTGGCTATTGCATGCAGTCTAGGAATAACCCTCCAGTAGATGGATGTTAAGTCTGCATTTTTGAATGGTGTAATAAAGGAGGATATATATGTAAAACAACCCCCTGGATTTGAATGTCTTGATTTTCCTGACTATGTCTATAAACTTGATAAGGCTCTCTATGGTTTGAAGCAAGCTCCCAGAGCTTGGTATGACAGGTTAAGCAAATTCCTTATAGATAAAGGATTTTCCAGAGGTGAGGTTGATCAAACATTATTCACAAAGGCATGTGACAAAGACATTCTAATTGTTCAGATTTATGTAGATGACATAATGTTTAGATCAACCAAACAATTCATGTGTAAGGAGTTTTCTGACTTAATGACAGATGAATTTGAAATGAGCTCAATGGGTGAACTAAAATTCTTCCTTGGTTTGCAGGTGTGTCGGACAAAGGAAGGGATGTTCATAACTCAAGAAAAATATATCAAGGATCTATTGAAGAAATTCAAGCTGGAAAACCTCAAGGCCATCACTGCACCGATGGGTACTTCAACCAGTCTTGATGCTGACCCTGAAGGTAAATTGATAGACACCAAATTTTACAGAGGTATGATCGGATCCTTGCTATATCTTACTGCATCTCGACCTGATATTCACTTTTCAATGTGTTTGTGTGCTCGTTTTCAAGCTAGTCCTAAGGAGTCACACTTAAAAGTTGTGAAAATATTTTTTAGATATTTGTCTGGGACCCTAGACTTAGGCTTATGGTATCCTGCTAGGTGTGAGTTAGATCTCATAGCTTACACTGATGCAGACTATGCTAGGTGTAGGATAGATAGGAAAAGCACTAGTGGATATTGTCAATATCTAGGTGCTTGTCTAGTGACTTGGGCATCCAAGAAACAGCATACTGTTGCCTTGTCCACGACTGAGGTAGAATATGTGGCAGCAGGAAATCGTGCATCCCAAGTTCTCTAGATTAAACATCAGCTTATTGACTATCATATCTGTAATGTCCCGGACCTTCCGGATCCTTCTTCGTGGGTCCCGGATTTGGTTTCTCTGAGTATCTAACTCTGTTGTGTCCAAAATTTCGTTTCGGACATCTTTCGTGTTCGGATCGGCGCGATCCGGAGTCGTTTCGGAGGCCCGGAGTGTGTCTGCGGCTTTTCCGATGTGTGTTTTCCGATTTTCGCATATGGGTTTCGGCGAATCCTTTGGAACCCTGTTGTGGGTGAACCGGGTCGTTCACCAGCCCGCGAGTGGTACCGTTGCGATCAGCGCTTCGAGTCGGTCGAGGAGGTGCATTTTTCTATTTTTCGGTATTTTTGGCATTTTTTGGATTTTCTATAAATACCCCCCTATTTTCCTTTTCTCTTTTTCCCTTTTTCTTCTTTTTCTTTCTTCCTCCCGTGAGCGCAACGGTCATCTCCCCCCCCCCCTTCTTGCCCGTTGGACCTCGCGGCGCCCCTTCCTCCTCCGGCGACGGGTGGCGGACGACGGCGACGGCGCGGTGACGACGGCGGTGGCGAGAGGATCGTGGCGGTGTCCCCATTGGTGCGTGGGAGAGGATTTCATGGTTGAGCTAGATTTTGAGATCGGCGGTGATTCGGTGGATTTCGAGCTTCCTTGAGGTAGGGGGACGGATCCTTGCCCTCTTCATAGCATTCCCTGTGATTTCTAGGCCGTGGAGAGGCCGAGTGGGGTTAAATCCATGCCGGGAGGGTCGTTTCCATGCTTGGGGTTTGAGCGCCGGATCCGTTGATTCGTGGAGTTTTTGATCGATTTGGGGGCTCTAGATGCATGCTAGGACGTTGTGGGGTGATCCCCCGTTGTTTTCCCTTCACCAGGGGTGGTGAATGGGCGTGGTTTTACGTTTTCTGGGCGTATTTCGCGAACCGGGCTCGGCCCGTTGTCGCGCTATAGTCCAGTGGCGCGTTCTTGATGAACACGCCGTGTCATCCGAGCGCGTCCATCTGAGAAGACGAACAGTAAGGCGGTGGGGAACGCGCCTGGTTCTGGTAGCGCTATCTCCAGATCGCGCTATCCAAGACTAGCGCGTTCAGGTGTGAACGTGCTAGCTTTGGGCAGCGTGACATGGAAGATCGTGCTAGCCATTGCTAGCGCGTTCTTCGGTGTCACGCTAGGGGTACCTAGCGCGACCATCCCCCTCCCCCGAACCGTGTTCTTGCGGGTAGCGTGACCTCCGGTTGGGTGAGTTATGGACCCGGTTGTGGCGTGTTGCCCTAGGGATGCCGTGGGCACCCAGTGAGAGCCACAGGGGCGCCCGGGGTTCCCCGGAGAATCAGTTACCTCGGTAGGGGTGCCGTGTGACTTGAGGGACGGTTGGACCTCATGCGTGTCCCCGGCATCCGTGCCTATCGTATGGTCATCGAGAGTCTGTGCTAGTGTTTGGTCGGTGGTTTCCGTGGATTAGTCCTTACTTCCAGTGACCCTACCACTAGTCGTAGCTTTCCCACGGCACGCGTGTGCTGGCTCGCCTGGGAGTGGCTGAGCGGCGTACCCGAGAGAGGCGGTGAGTAGGCTGGTTACCACAGGGCCCCCGCGTACTTCCGAGTCCGGGTTTAGGGGGAAATACCAGCTAGAGGACAGGCCTAGGGCGTACGGTCTGAGTGTGCACACGAGGCTGAGGGTTCGGACCCGCGCTGACGAGCGTGACCACAGCTAGTCCTTGTTTTGCAGTTACTTCTGGTTACTGAGTGTGTCTGAGTCTCACGCCAGGGGCGTAGTAGCTAGACACTTGTGACGCGGTATAAGACGTCAGGGGACGCATCCGGTCGTTCTTCTAGTGGGTGGTGCTCCTGTTCACTGGCAGGTGTGGACTCGTGTTTTGTTGGACCGAGGTTCCGCAGTACGGTACTGTTAGAGTAGACGGCTTTTTCTGTTTATTTACTTTAGCTTGTCGGTTCTACCGTACTCTTGTTTGGTAGGGTTGTCTCCTTCTTTCTCATTTTCCGTGCGAGGTGGGGATTCGCGGGATCCCTACTGGGCCAATGAGATGAGGCTCACCCCTGCTCTTCAGGTGAGGTGGGATCGACGGGAGGCGCGGTCGAGTTTCAGCGTGGTTCTTCTAGCCAGGGTTAGTCGCCAGTCTGCCAGAGCCGGGGGATGTCCCATGTAGTTGTACTCCGGGGGATGCCCCGTGTAGTTGTACTTTTCTTTTCTGTTGACTGTACCTTCTTTTGGACATGTGACACTGTGGACCTTGTAGCAGTTTATTTATTTATATTATTCTGTGCATTTTATTCTAGATTATTGTGCTATCTCTGTGGTCGTTGCAGCTTCTCTTGTACCCCCACACCACTCCTTTCTACCCTTCCGAGTCTTCGGACTCGTGGGTTGGCGGGCCGAGATTTGAGACGCGCCGGTTCCTTTTCGGTACTCGGATCCTCGGGTCGTCACAATATCAATCTTGGTAGTATTGCAATTCTCTGTGATAATACCAGTGCTATTTCCCTTACTAAAAATCCAGTTCACCACTCACGGACTAAACACATTGAAATAAAACACCATTTTCATAGAGATGAAGTGAGTAAAAATGAAGTTGAATTAGAGTTCATTGAATCTGAAAAGTAAATTGCTTACATTTTCACCAAGCCTCTTGACAATGAAAGGTTTAAATTTTTAAGAAGAGAACTTGGTCTTTGTAAATTCTCTGCGTGAATGCTTATTCAGATTTGCATTAATTCTTGACATTCTATGCTTTCTGTATAACAATAAATGATGTAACTTCAGGGACTGTCATTGCATAATCTATGAGCTGCATTTCATGGTTGACCCATCGGTATATTAAATGATAAGTTGGGAGAAGGATAGATTTTATCTGTCTAGAAACCTACATCATGCGTGATGGTGGTCCCTTGGACCTCTGTACTCTGCGTTGTACCATGGGTCAACATTGCATACATCTAGAATATAAAATGACATTTCACATACATATCTAAAAACTCATGTATACTGTGAGGGAGAGTTTGTGCATTTTCATATCATCCGTGATGATTCATAGTCATTATCTTTCTGTTTAGATCATATAGACAGGGTCCTCACATGTGATATTATTCATCATCATATCATATCATACATGTTGATAGGGGGAGTTCGGAATTTTTTTTGAAGATAGAACAAATCATCAGTTCAGTTTCTGAATAATGTCGACATTCAATGTCGACTCCTTGCTGCACACATTCTGCAGATTCACTCTTTGTCGAGTAAAATTTCAATTATTCATTTATTTTTGAAAAACTTATTTTCCTTAATTCATGATACATTTTTCATATATTTCTTTTTCCCATATTTTATTTCAACGTGTTTTTCATATTTCAAATTTTTATCCTTATTAATTAATCGGGGTGTTACACCCTCCCCCACTTTAAGGAATTTGATCCCCAAATTCGTCGATCGCCATTAGCTATTCAAATAGTTAAACTAAGATGATCTTATCTATTCAAAATAACATGGTAATCATACAACTAATGGAATGTAAAGAATTTAACTATAGTTAAGGATGAGGGAGAACGGTACCTTATATAATTCCTCATTTGATAGAAATCGGTTCCAATTCTCCTTGTGTTTTTGCTTGTGAAAATAGCTTGGGACAATTAGCCATTATATGATCTTTATTTCCACAATGAAGACACGCTCCGCTCCTTCGCCAACACTCCTTGATTAGATGACCAATTTTATGACAGTGAAAACACTTCATTTACGAAAGGTTATTCCTTTTCTTCTTATTACTTCAAATTTCTTTACGACGGACTCGCCACCTTTTAACAAAACCGGGTATTATCTTACTCGCGAACCTTCCAGTTTTCATTTCAAAGGGAGCTTAGATACCTGCAAAAATAATTATAAGTTAATAACTCATTACCCTTACGCGCCAAACTATCGTTGTCTTGAACGTATTTTATTACTTAACCTGAGACTCTACCCAATCTCACGAGGTGACATGAATGGATGATACAGATTACACGACCTATTACTTAGGGTAACCTATACTTATGGACAAGAACCTAGGACTCAAACAAACCGAGGCTCTGATACCACTTCTGTCACGCCCCGAACCGATAGCAGCGGGAAGCGATGCTCGGAACGTGGCAGCAAAATAGTCATGATAAATCGAGTAGAAAATAAATAAACACAATAAATAATATTCAAACACATGGAGGCCATTGATTTGAGAAAAATATAGTTTGATTGATATTTGGAGATTGAATTACAAATTTAACTCAATTTTTACAATAATAAACTCAATGAAAGAAATAAAGAAGAGAAAATAGCAAGACCCACTATACTAACTAGACTCAAGAAAATAAAAAGACTCCGGTCTCTAAGTTCCAGGTTCACTCTATCACGCTGGCCCAAGCCCAGTTGCAAGCGTTCCATCTATCGAGTTACCTGAAAAGGATGGAAATAAGGGGGGTTGAGCGAGAAGCTCAGTAGGAATTACTCTCTATCATCAAGCAGATTTAAGTAATTAACCTTTTTATGAATGCATGAATAATGCGAGAAACTCAAATAAGTAAACTAAATAATCAGAAGACAATTGCTAGATAAATGGGAAGGATCATTTCAAGTCTAGATATCAAGCACCAATAACAAGAACTTTCCAATAAATGGCCATGTCAAGTCAAGTCGAGTAATGTCACACAAGCAAGTACTTCACGCTTTAAGCATAAATAAATAATATCACGAGCATGTGAAATGTCGTAGACTCAACACGCTAGCTAGTACTCGGTGACAATGTCACACCTAGTCATTCACCTCCCCGAGGATCAAGTACTTTTCGGGTGCTCGTTCCATGACCAGACTAGGCCCTTAAATATGATTGCCTTGGCATTGATTTATTTGGATCATAGATCCCACAAAATCTAGACATCCATGAATAATAATGGCCAAGAGTTCCAAGATCAAGCTCATGTAATCAAGGTAAATACATAAGAATATTGATTTTCTTGAGATTCCAAACAATAAGTTCATTAATCGAGAGGAGTAATCATTCTAGGGAATGACTTTAGAATGGATAGATGTCATCAAATAGACCTAACAATAGGTCAAAAACTCGGGGTGCAATAGCCTGGATAGGCTAGAGCGGCTCACACAATCAAGATCATGAAAACAGCGATTTCGGAAGGCTTGAATGTGAAACGGTAAGCAAAGGACCGCCACGATACAAAAGGTCTAGCCAAGACCACTATCAAAATAAAACGGTCCCAGAAGGGCCGCCAACCGAACCAAACAGTCTCAGGAGGACCGCTAAGTCCATATAATGGTCTGAACATGGCCGCAACCCTTACCGAGCAGGGGCTGACCCAAAAATCACAATTTCGATCGAGTCGGTAAGGTTCAGGCTTTAGGATACAACCTGCCCGGCGTCCTAGTGGGAATCCCAGGCTCGCGGGGGCTTACGGAGGCCTCGGAACAGGAGCACCTAGTCCGGCGGAAGGAATATCCGACGGAGAGGTAATTCGATGCCCAAGAATTCAATAGCTCACAATCAACGGAAAACAAGATATTCGGTCCAGTCGCCACCACCGGAGTAGCACGACCTTAAACAAGTTCTAACGATATAATAAAAATAAAATTTGCATACTAATCAATTATGTAAGCATGTTACTCTACTCTCTTTTTCAATCATTTTACAACACATGAATGATGAACATGAAGGGGCAATTCATGAAAGTGAATAGACTTTAATCAAATACTTCATTAGCCCTAATTATTGGTGCGTTTATACAATATAATTAACCATAATAGCATGCTTTTAAAGAAGAATTTATAGCACAAAACATGCTGAAAAACTATCCACATTTTTACTAAAATAGGGATAGGAAACGGTCATGGAACAGGCCGCTAAAGGCCATAAACGGTCAATAAAGGACCGCTTACATGCTGGAAAAACTCTTTTTATTTTAAAAATTCGCTTGCCAGAAACGGTCTATCGTACGATCGCTAAACTGGGCAAACGGTCAATCGGGCGGCCGCTGGAACATAAGCGGTCAATCTGGAGACCGCAAAGCACGACCTAGCCCTATCGAGAAAGAAAATAGTTGTTCGCGGGACCGCTAGACCATGAAAATGGTCTATCGCGCGATCGCTAGAACCCAAGCGGTCTCTGAAAGGACGTTTCATCCAATCCGAGCCCGAAAACATGAAAATAAGGCATCGGTCCAATGAAAGCAAGATTAAAACACGGATATAGCATGAAAATTAGGCTATTTTCTATCAAAATGTAGGTAACTTAAAAACGCACACCAGGGCATGATCAATTTAAAGATTCCACTACGATTAATCTATGTAAATCAAACGGAGATGAAAAGAGTAAAAACCCTAATTGCATGCTCACGTAAAACTAGGAATACGCCCAAAATAGACAGCCAAAATTGGGCAACATAGGTTCAAAGAAAGCTAAGGACGAGATCTATCTATCCATGGTAATTAATTAGATTGGGCCTGAGAGAAACCTATCGATTTGGAAGAAGAAAGCGAATAATCACTAAAACCCTAATCGCGAACACGTCAACACTCTCGTCGTAATTCACCCTCGATCGACCACGATTGCTTGCGCCACCTATTGGAAAAATAAAAAGAGGTCTAGGGCTTCAGAAGCCCTCAATATATGCCATCCAAGAAGGTTTCTAGAGGTCGAATTTGACTCGAGAGTCCAAGGAAGAAAAATCGGTGAAAAACTCACACTCGATCAAATCCGTGCCGCCACCGTCGAATGGGAGCTTCTAGAGGCTAGGGTTTTGAAAGGAAAATGAGCCCCTAGGGTATATCTAACCATTGGGTCTGGTTTGGGCTCGATTGATTAAGAATTGGGCTCTAATTTGGTCGTTTAAGATTGACCTAATAAAACAACAAAGTTAGCCATTAATTCCTTAATCCAGTCTAATCAAATTTTTATTTGGGGTCAGCCTAGTTGACAATATTATTAAACACTTCGTTCTCTACAAGAATATAATTTTTTCGTATTTTTATAAATTGGTCAAAACATTGGCCTACAGGCGAAATTCAATTAATTTATTCATCAAACAAAAATTTGATTGCATCTTGAAATAAAATTCTTTTTATGGTCATTGTAGAAAAATAATTGTTCCTTCTTATTTATATAATTTGGCCCTTTGTAAAATAAATAATCTTCCTTAACTAAATTATTTGAAATCATTAAATGACAAGTTAATTTGGAAAATAATAATTTAATCTTTTCCAATATATCAGCCTCACTCTTTGTCGGGTTGAATTTCAATTATTCATTTATTTTTGAAAAACTTATTTTCCTAAATTCATGATACGTTTTTCATATTTTTTTCCCATATTTTATTTCAACATGTTTTTCATATTTTAAATTTTTATCCTTATAATTAATCGGGGTGTTACACCCTCCCCCACTTTAAGGAATTTGGTTCCCAAATTCGTCGATCGCCATTAGCTATTCAAATAGTTAAACTAAGATGATCTTATCTATTCAAAATAACATAGTAATCATACAACTAATGGAATGCAAAGAATTTAACTATAGCTAAGGATGAGGGAGAACGGTACCTTATATAATTCCTCATTTGATAGAAATCGGTTCTAATTCTCCTTGTGTTTTTGCTTGTGAAAATAGCTTGGGGCAATTAGCCATTATATGATCTTTATTTTCGCAACGAAGACACGCTTTGCTCCTTCGCTAGCACTCCTTGATTAGATGACTAATTTTATGACAGTGAAAACATTTCATTTGCGAAAGGTTATTCCTTTTCTTCTTATTACTTCAAATTTCTTTACGACGGACTCGCCACCTTTTAACAAAACCGGGTATTATCTTACTCGCGAACCTTCTAGTTTTCATTTCAAAGGAAGCTTAGATATCTGTAAAAATAATTATAAGTTAATAACTCATTACCCTTACGCGCCAAACTATCGTTGTCTTGAACATATTTTATTACTTAACCCGAGACTCTACCCAATCTCACGAGGTGACATGAATGGATGATATAGATTATGTTGTGTCCCTGTGATTTTGATGATAGCAACATTATGAGTCACCACTTGAGTCTGCATGGTTTAAGATGTGATGATCAGGATGCTTTGTGTGAGCACTTAAGTTCAATGCATAAACATAGTCTTGCACATTTTGCATATGGTCCGTGCATGTATAGCAAGTCGTTGCCTCAGTGCATAACTGAGTTGGTGCAAGCTGCACAACGTAGTAGCTCTGCGCATCATTTAGTCTATGCACTCTCCTTAGGCAACTTGGTGCAAGCTTTGTTTAGACTGCATATCTCATCTCGGTGCACTTCTTACTGCTGCACGCTTGCACATAGTCGGTGCAAGTTCTGACATACGACCTCGGTGCATGTTGATGTCAGTTCATATCTAGGTCAGTGCAGGTTTGTAGTCGGTGCAACTTTTGTTGATGCACGCACAGAGTCTGTGCAAGATAACTCTGGGCACTTTATGTTGCATAGCGCATGAGGTCTATGCATGTGCATAGCTAAGTCGGTGCAACTTTCATCTCTGGCTCGATTAAGTCTATGCATATGCTTGCATGTAAACACTGAGTCCGTGCATGTGTGTGTGTGTGTAGTTTGTGTATTTCTTAACTCTGCATTCAGGTTATGTCTGTGCATACTCTCTTGAATAACACCTACTGAGCTCGTGCACACTAGCTTGTATGTTTTATTAAGTTTATGCATTTGACTGTTGTGTGAATAGATTTTCATATGGATGAGCTTCAAAGTCGAAGCATCCCTTTTCTGCACGAGCAAGTCAAAGCAATGTCTTTGTCAGCACGACTGCTCTAGCAAGTCGGTGTAATGCCTTCGCCAGCATGACTCGGTCGGTGCAATGACTGGTTTCGAGAGAGCAAGCTCAATGCAACGTGTGAAGCAACTCGGTGCAAACTCTCCTCAGGACAGTAAACTAAGTCGGTGCATCCATATGGAACTTAAGCATGCAGGTGATCAATTGAGGAAAACCATGGTTCGAGCACCTTGTGTGCACCTAAGTACCTTACTTACGAGGATCAGAAGAACAGGAGCACGTGATATAAGCATAACAAACAACTGGCACTTGATCCAAGGCTGATCATTATTCTAAGAAGCTGCCACGTGGATAGCTAAACGATGGAGATTCTGACAAGTGGCTGAAAGATTCCTGAAGCTTCTTGGCGGGAACGTTCTCTCCACACGCCTAGGGTGTGAGCTAGTGGGTCCTAGACTGAAGCTTTATATAAGACCTTTCTCCTACACAAAGGGAGTAACGCTGAATAGAAGACATCTGAGTGTAGCTAGAGAGAAGTGTAAGAGAGCCAGCAGAAGAAGAAGAAAGAGAGAGAGAGCAGAAGAGACAGAAGAGAGTTCGTAAGTTCGAGAGAGGAAAGAGAGGCAGTAGAAGAGAAAGAAGGATAAAGAAATAGATAGAGAGTTCGAGGAGAAGAAGAGAAGCTTCATCAGAAGATCTGTCCCTACTGGAATCTGGATCAAATCCAATCCAGTCAGCTCCATGGGAGCCACATCTGTGTTGATGTCATTTACAGCTTTCAGTTGCTGTGTTTTCTTGTCTTTTATTTTCTTTTGAATCTTTTTTCAAGCTGTTAGTCAGCAGAGCAAGCTGTGTCGCTCAGCGGTAGTAGAGGATTGGTTCCTCTGGACGGCCAAGCTGCATTGCCCAGCGGACGGCGAAGCTGTAATGCTCAGTGGTCAAGTTGTTAGTCAGTGGTCGGCTAAGCTGTAAGGCCCAGCGCAAGCTGTTAGTCAGGGGTTTGTAGGCAAGCTGTGTCGCCCTGCAATTTTCAAGCTGTTTGGCAGCGGAATCCACACTCTGGTTTGAGTGTGGGGTGGACATAGGTTTGGAGGACCGAACCACCTAAAAATCCTTTGTGCAGTGGTTTATTTGCCTTGTATGATCCGCTAGATGTATGCCTAGGCACGATCTGTTTCTCCAGTCTAGTGGGAATTTGGTTTGCACACTGAACACTTGATTCCGGTTCCATGAGAACCAATTTGTTTAGATGAGCTGAGTATTCTATGTAGCATTACATAGGGTAGATCAGGAGGTTAATTCATCTGATTTCTTTCTCATTGCTTGAAGTGAGGACCCAAGTCTATCTAGGCTTATTTATGCTTTAATTCCGCATCTCTGATTGCTTTAGATTTTAATTGGACAAATTTTTTAAAAGGGGATTCATTCAACCCCCCTTCTGAATCCGGGCCTTGCAACCATCAATTGGTATCAGAGCAGGTCTCTGACTTCCCAGATCTAGCGATCTGTAGAGGATCCTGCTATATTACTTTTGGTGGTGCATTACTTATAGTTTGATGTGTGCGTTGAACTTGTTTGTTACTTGTTAATGGCTCGTCTTCTGGTTTTTGATGGGTCGAACTTCAGTAACTGGTTAAGCGGGCTATGTGTTCACATGAATTCCATTGATCCAAATCTATGGAATCTTGTATCAAAAGGCCCACATAAATTACCTCGGAATGAGACCAGATGGTCTAAAGAGGATAGAATTAAGCAGAGCGAGAACGCTAGAGTTCTCAATATTCTGAGAGACGCAGTTAACACTGAAGTGTTTCCATGTATTGCAGGATGTCATTCAGGAAAGGAGATCATGGATAAGATAACCACCATTCATCAGGAGTAAGAACGAGTTTGCCTAATGGCCAATCGGAGTGATCACTGCAGTAACCACTTGAATGAGGATTCGTCATCACAGGTAAGCTCTGAATCAGAGGAAATTACTTTTGAAGATTTGACGAATCTTTATAATGGCTTATTAGATAAATACAAATCTGTTAAAACTGAAATGAAAAAGATGAAAAAGAGTATGATGTATGAAATCAGATAATTGAAGCGTGAAAATAAAAATCTAAAATCAGAATTGAAAAAAAAAGAAGGATCATGTGAAGATTGTTCATCTTTGAAAAAATGTGTGACAGCATAGAATCTGATTTGAGCTTAAAAGAAACCTTGATTGATTCATTAAAAGAAGAAATATCGGTCAATGAAAAGGAAATTGAAAAGATAGAAGAAAAACCAAAACAAGAAAATGAAGAATTGAAGCTGCTAAATTCTGCTATTTCTGAGAGGCTTTTAATGCTTGAAAAAGGGAAGAGTTCACTTGAAAATGAATGTGAGAGAGTGAGTACATTAATGAAAGAGATAGACAGCTACAAAATTGTCAATGTTATGCTTAATGAAAAGATCACAAACTCTGAATTGCTCATCCCTTCTCTTAAAAATGAGATTTTGGATTTGAATAAGTCTCTGTCTGATTCTGCTAATCAAGAGAAGCAGAATGTTGTATCCACAGATAACTGCATGAAGAAAGGCATCAATTTTCAAGTTAAGCAGGGAATGAGGAATAAACTTTATACAACTTTTGTGCGTAGCTCAGACATAGCTAGCACTTCCACCTCATCCCCTAAACAAGCTGCTGCTCAAGAAAATAAGAAAACAAAACAGAAAAGAAAAATATTGAAAAAGAATGATAACAATCAACATGCTAAGAAAGTTCAGGCCAACAAATCTATTGTCAAGAATGTTGAATGTTTTTACTGTGAAAAGTTTGGCCATGAGATGATTGATTGTTTTATCATGAAGAAAGATGAATTGAAATCTGATAGAATTCATGCTAGGAATTCTAATATGAAGAAACCCTCTTCTGTTCAAACCAAAAGGCTTCAATGCTTTTATTGTCATAAAATAGGTCATCTCATGCGTGAATGTAGGCTAATGGAAATAGATGACCTGTCTATTGTTGGAGTGCATGATAAACTGTTCCATGCTAAAAATCATGCAACTCATAAAAAAAAACTTCAATGTTTTCATTGCAGCAAATTGGGCCACATTACTGCTGAATGTTGGCATAATCAGGGAAAGAAATTTCATTCTGGATTTGTTAATTTCCCTGTTAACAAAAATGTTTTTGAAAGAAATAATTTTGGTTCTAAGGGAAAGCACCTTAAGTGCTTTGAATGTGGAAAACATGGCCATACAGTCAAGAACTGCTGGTATGCTCATGGAAATAGATTTAATTCTAAATCTGTAAAATTCTCTACTTTCTATTCTTCTGCTAGGAATAACTTAATTGATAAAAAGAAAAACTCTTCATGCTTTGAATGTGGGAAGCCAGGCCATAGCGCTGCAGATTGTTGGCTGGTTGGTTTTAGTAAACAGAATTTTCTCTCTGCTAATAAATTTCATGACAACAGTAATTTGCATAAAAAGAATTTGAAATCTACTGTATCATGCCATTACTGTGGTCAAATAGGTCATTCAATGAATAATTGCTTTTTTTTGGTAAGTAATATGGTATTTGTATTAAAGGACAAAGAACTGTACATCAGAATTCTGCCAAGCAGATGGAAAAGCTAAGGACCACACAGGTTGTGGACTCAAAGCTTAATGAGGAATAAGTAGAAATCTATTAAAAATTCTTTTTTCCCTTGTTGTTAGCCTCTTTTGCCTTTGCATTTCCATGCATCTTCTTGCATCTTCAATAATATTGATGAGAAGACTTGTTTTAGAGCTAGTACAATCCTCAAAAATTCTCATACACCTTTCTTTCCAGATTTTCAATATTGCTATTCGGAGAAGAATTCGGACCAATTTTAGTAGTTGATCTGAAATCTGGAATTGGACCTGCAACTGGTTCAATTCTTGGTGCAATTCATTGTTCGGCTGTCTATGTAAGTTGAATCTGTCTAGGATTTCTTTCCAAATCCATTTGCTGTAAGAGCAGTCAAAAAAGATATGGCTGAGCTCATCCCTTCCCTGTTTACAAAGTGGGCACATGCTTGGAAGATTAATTCCCTTCTTCTGCAGGTTGTCGGCTGTAGGCAGTTTGTTTAGGACTGCTTGCCAGGTGGTGAGTGATGCAGCTTGAGGAGTTGGGTTTTTCCATACCCAATCATGATAATAGAAGGCCTGCCCTTTTAGTCTTATCTCTTGCCAAATGATGCCAGCCTTTAAGATTTGAACATTGTTCTTCCATTCAATAGAATCTGATTCAGCATTATGAATCTGGACTTGGTTGACAAGATCCCATAGTTCTGCCATTTCTGAAGAGATGGCAGTCGGGAGATTCCAGTGTCCTTCAGAAATAAACTGTGCAACCTTTGTGTTCTTGTCCAGCTCCAAGTCTTGTCTGATATGGTATCCATACAATTGGAAAATGCTGTCTCCATTCAACATGGATCATACCACAAGCTAATGTCCAGGCCATTAGCTATTTTGTAGTTAATGTGACTTCTGATCCAGTTCCTAGCCAACAGAATTCCCTTCCAAGCAGCAGAGTAGTAAGGCTTAATTCTGAAATCCCAAATGTTCTTATGGGCTAGATACTTTTGTTTAACCCAAGTGTACCAAATGGACTATTTTTTCTGTATGATGTCCCATAATAGTTTACACATACAAGCTTGGTTCTATTCCTTCAAATTTTTTATTCCAAGTCCTCCCTCGGTCTTGGGTTTGCAGATCTGTTTCCAGGATATCATATGAACAGCTGAATTTGAAGAGTGTCCATGCCAATAGAAGTTCCTCAGAATGCTGTCAATTTCCTCTATTAGGCTAGCTGGAAGCAAGAAAGCAGCTGCCCAATAAGTTGAATATGAAGATAAGACAGACCTGATAAGCTCCAATCTTCCTGATCTTGAGAGAAGCCTATTATTCCAAGCATCAATCCTTCTCTTGATTTTTTCAATAATAGGAAGGCGATTTCCTTTTTTGACAACTTTAGAGAGAAGGGGCAGACCAAGATATGGAACTGGTAGTTCCCCAGCTGATACTCCAAGCTGACTGATTACATGGTCTTTATTCTGAATATTACCTCCTATATAAACTTTGCTTTTCTCAGAATTCAGGGAGAGACCTGACATAGTGGCAAAGTTCTTAAGCAATGGTCTCACATGAGATAGAGTTCTTGGGTCATCCTTCAGGAATAAAACCAGGTGATCAGCAAATGTTATATGTGATATTTTTAATTCCCCTGCAGATGGACATTTAATATTCCCTCTGGCAACTTCCTCATCTATCAAGTTTGAGAATCCTTCCATAATGATAGTGAAAAGATAAGGAGATAATAGATCTCCTTGTCTAATACCATTCCTGCTCTTAAAAAAGCCTTGAGGAGTCCCATTGATCAGAACTGAAAAGGCAGGAGTGTCTAAACAGTTTGCAATCCATTGTATACAAGTGGCTGGAAAACCCATCTTCTCCATCAAGTAATAGAGAAAGTTCCTGTTAACTGAATCACATGCTTTCTTAAGGTCAACTTTCATACATATAAAATTTCCCTTTGCTTTTGAGTGTAGATTTCTGATAATGTCATTAGCCAACAGGATATTGTGTTGTATGCTTCTCCCTTTAATGAAGGCTGACTGGTTGTCACTAATAATTTTAGGAAGTATCACTGGAATTCTATTTGCCAGGACCTTCGAACTGATTTTATAATAGAAGTTGCAAAGTGATATAGGCCTGTACTGCTCAAATGATTCAGCACTTTCTTGCTTTGGTATAAGGGATATAAAGGTACAATTCAGCTGTTTGAGGATTTTTTTAGAATTAAAAAAATCTTTGACTGCCTTCAGGACATCTTCTCCAATAATAGTCCAAGTAGCCTGATAGAACTCAGCTGGGAAGCCATCTGGCCCTGGACTCTTATCCTTTGGTGCATTAAAAACTGATTGCTTAATTTCTTCATCCGAAACAGGAGAACCAAGAAAATTTGCTTCTGTTTCATTCAGTTTTTATCTCGGGCTAAAGTTCCAATTTCCAGTGGAATTGTGCTGATTGAGAAGATTGAACAAGAAGTTTACTGCATGTCTGCTCACCTCTTCCATATTATTTGTGAAGCTTCCATCCTGAAGCCTGCATTTCCTTATGCAGTTGGTGGACCTTCTTCCTCTGAGAGCAGCATAGAAAAATTTGGTGTTCGAGTTACCCAACGCTAACCATTGCTGTCTTGATTTCTGTCTAGCATAAGATTCTTCATCCTGCATGACTTTGAAGTAAGCTTCCTTGCATTCTTTTTCCTTCATAATTAGATTGCAGTTCATTGGGTCTTTCTTCAATTCTTGCTGAACAATTTCCAGATCTCTGCTAGCCTTCTTCAAATTATCCTCAATATTACCAAAACAGTTAGAATTCCATGATTTTAGAGCTTGCTTCAGCCTTCGGAGTTTCTCCCAGAGAATGAATTGTGGTGTCCCAGTAATTTCCTCATTTCAAACCTGCTGAACAACTGAAGTAAATGTTGGATGTTGAATCCACATATTAAAGAACCTGAAAGGCTTTTTCCCAGACTTGGTTTCTTTTTCCGAAAAGATTCTTAATTGAGAGTGGTCTGAAAAAACTTCAGTAGTGTATTCTGCATAAGAGTCCTGAAAACTGGATAACCAAGAATCATTGATAAGGCATCTATCCAATCTGGCTACAATCCTGTTTGGAGGTAGGGAACAGTTACTCCAAGAGAATAAATTCCCAATTGTTTTGATATCCTGAAGCTTAGAAGAAGTGATCATTTTGTTAAAGTCTTCTAGGATAGCTACTGGTATAAGATTACCTCCCATTTTCTCAGAAGGGTATCGAACAGTATTAAAATCACCTAGAACCATCCAGGGATAATTATTGGCATTGCTTGATAAATGGATTAAATCCTGCCAAAGAATTTTCCTTTCAGAATTCAGATTCGAAGCATAGACTGCAGTGAGGTAAAAAGTTGAATCTGTTGATGTATCAGTGACAGTTACATGGATGAGCTGATCAGACTCATTAATCTTCTGGATATGAAATTTTTTCGAGTCACTAAGAATCCATATTCTGCCTCTATAGTCATTTGAATGAATAAAACTAGCATCAGGCCAAATGCTCTGTTTGAAAATGTCTGCCTTCTTCGGCTTTATTTTAGTCTCCACCATGATAGCTATATCACATTGAGACTGTTGAAGAATTGTTTTTAATTGTGCTCTCCTCCCTGATTTATTGATCCCTCTAACATTCCAACTAACAATCTTCATAAAGAACATAATTAAATGGAAGAGAGAGATTAAGAGGGAATCCGAGAAGATCGCCTGGGCTTTGAATTTCCCTTGCACTTACCCTTCTGAGTAAATTGCTACTTGATGAGATTTGATGACCTTCATGCATAAAAATTGTTTAGAACACCTGCTGGAGGTGCCACTGTTATTTCAGGTCCCAAGATGTCTTGGGTACCTGCTGGTGCAAAATGAGGAATTACTTTGCAGGTGTGCCTTGGGGCTGAGGAATAAAGAGGGGTAAATAAACCAAGGCATCCTAGTATGAAAACCCTATTTCTAAAATTGTCAGGTAACACTATTGCATTCTTCAGGATTGTTCATTTGAATCATGCAGAAATCTCATTTGATGCATTGCATGCTTAAGTTGTTAAATAAAATTCTCATGCATACATACTTTTATTTGCTTTAACAAGTGCATTGAGCCACATGAGTCTATACATTCATACTTTGAGCTATATGTGTACATATTTATTGAAGATATGTTGAATTCACTTCTCATCTGCATGCATTAATATTTTGGCATCTGTTTGTGCAGATAGAGAAGGTTAGAAACTCATGAACTCAGTTTGCATATTTGTGCATATATGTGAATTGCATATACATATATTTGACATACAGTCATTGAAAATCTGATGCACTTAGGACTGTTTGTATTGCATTGTCATGCATGACCACTATGGTATATCAAATGGTAAGCTACTAAAAGGCAGGTGGAATCTGTCTGGAGGTTCTTACTATGTGTGAGATGGTCCTTTAGACCAAGTTCTCCGCCTAGTACCATGAGTCATATTGCTTAATAGGGCAGTTTGAATGAGCATGAGTCATAAAATCATATGTTCAGCCTTCATTGCAAACATTGCATAAAGTCAGGGGGAGTCTGTCTAGCTCTTGCATGTCTTCATGCCACATGTGTCTTGCATAGTCACTGAAAATCTGATAGGACTACATATGCCCCCGATGCATCCATAAGCATAGTTCATGATTTCCCGTACATAAAGTCTCATTCATTATCTTCATGACATATATGATGATTCAATGCATTTAGTTAGGGGGATTCAATGCATTGCATACATGTTGTCAAATGCATACACTTATGTCAGAATTCATTGCACATCACTCATATTGAAAATAAAAAGATTACATTCATTAAGGGGGAGTATATAACAAGATTGTGGTCTACTGGCTATTCATCTAGTTTCTTGTGATTTCAGTCAGTCAACTAAAGCTCCCATCCTTATCTTGAGATCATCCATTTCACGTATCTGAATTTGACTCTGATTTGATTTTGAATCTTCTGAGCTGGTCTTTCTTGAGTAAATCTGTCTGATGGACCTCTGGATATCTCTGATTCTCTTTGATACATTCTTTGTTGCACCTATTAATTGTCCTGATTGAAAGTGTCGACACAGTGAGTCCACATCATCTTGGAAATGCCTTCTCAAATGTCGACACCTTCATTGTTGTGCTCATCTTTGTTCATGCTTGAAACTCTTGTGCAGTTCACAACTTGACTGTTGCTGAATCTCATTAAAAATTCAGAAAATTGAGAAGATTTCAATTCGTATACCTTGATCATAAATCTGAAAATCAATTCATTAAAGAATCTTCTATTATACAGATTTATGAATGTCTAAAATGTCATAATGGTTTAAGTCTAATGTATTCATTGAGCTTGGATATGAATATCTTGAAAATATCTGAGTCAATTTTAATAAACTTTAACCAACTATTTCATGTTGAATCTTGTAAAATCTTCTGAAATCTGAAAATGTTAAAATCATGACTTTATTTGGTTGAATTATATGAAATTAGTATTGTTTTTAAACATCTGATGATTCTGAAATGTTTCTAAGGGTAAATTCTGTCAGAGCAATGATTTTGGTTACTGAGAAACCATGTCCATTTATCATGAAGTCTAGAGGATTGTGTCATGAAGTGCCATAATTAACTCTGCTAAATAAAATTCATTGAAAATCCAGGCAGAGCAATGACTTGAATACTGAGAAATATACCTCACTTATCAATGAAATAAGGTGAAGTATGTCATGAGGAGTCTATACTATCTCTGAAGCATGACAGTTAGTCATACTAAGTGCTTAGGGATATTGGCGTCCAAACAACGTGTATCCTCTAGCCTCAAGTTGTGTACTGAACTTAATTGCACCTGGTAAACTTGCTCTGAAATCTTATACTGTGTATAAAGAAAAATCTAAAATTATTTAAAGAAATTTGGCTGATCCTCAGGAACCAAATTTGCATTCCTTCATGTTGTTTAACCTCAATACTATTGATTGTAATTTCTAAAGAAGTCATTGAAATTGACTGAGTAAGATGAAGGGAGGTTAATCAAGATATAAATATGAGGGCTTGGTTCACTTTTATAAAATATTGATGTTCAGATATGAGTACATAATTTTATTGACAAACTGTGTATACATCATATTTAAACCATGATGTTCAAATAAAAATTCATAAGCCCTTATAATGGAAGAGTCTGAACCATCCGTTTATTCAGATTTATGAAATAAGTATCTTCTTGAAAATCTTCTATTCTTTAAAAGATCATGTATTCTGCATGCTGCCATGTCATCCTTCCTGAATTTCTTCTTGACATATCCCTCACCTTACACTCTTGAAAGCCTTGCTTCATTCAGATCAGGGAGTATTAGATTATTTTTAAAGAAGAGGTTAAGTGTTGTCTAGACTGCACTTATTGCTTATGCTCTTATAGGTCTTCATGTCTGTGTCAAAGGGGAAGTCTTTCAATCATTCATTTCATGCATCAGGAAAGTTCTCTTGCACACTATCCTCTTTTTGATAACGTCAAAGGGGGAGAATAGTTTGACATGAGTCAGTGTGACTCATAGTGTTGCCATCATCAAAAAGTGGGAGATTGTTGTGTCCCTGTGATTTTGATAATAGCAACATTATGAGTCACCACTTGAGTCTGCTTGGTTTAAGATGTGATGATGAGGATGCTGTGTGTGAGCACTTAAGTTCAATACATAAACATAGTCTTGCACATTTTTCATATGGTCCCTACATGTATAGCAAGTCGTTGCCTCAGTGCATAACTGAGTTGGTGCAAGCTGCACAACGTAATAGGTCTGTGCATCATTTAGTCTATGCACTCGCCTTAGGCAACTTGGTGCAAGCTTTGTTTAGACTGCATATCTCATCTCGGTGCACTTCTTACTGCAGCACACTTGCACATAGTCGGTGCAAGTTCTGACATACGACCTCGGTGCATGTTGATGTCAGTTCATATCTAGGTCAGTGCAGGTTTGTAGTCGGTGCAACTTTTGTTGATGCACGCGTAGAGTCTGTGCAAGATAACTCCGGGCACTTTATGTTGCAAAGCGCATGAGGTCTGTGCATGTGCATAGCTAAGTCGGTGCAACTTTCATCTCTGGCTCGATTAAGTCTGTGCATATGCTTACATGTAAACACTGAGTCCGTGCATGTGTGTGTGTGTAGTTTGTGCATTTCTTAACTCTGCATTCAGGTTATGTCTATGCATACTCTCTTGAATAACACCTACTGAGCTCGTGCACACTAGCTTGTACATCTTATTAAGTCTATGCATTTGACTACTGTGTGAATAGATTTTCATATGGATGAGCTTCAAAGTCGAAGCATCCCTTTTCTGCACGAGCAAGTCAAAGCAATGTCTTTGTCAGCACGACTGCTCTAGCAAGTCGGTGCAATGCCTTCTCCAGCACGACCCGATCGGTGCAATGACTGGTTTCGAGAGAACAAGCTCAGTGCAACGTGTAAAGCAACTCGGTGCAAACTCTCCTCAGGACAGCAAACTATGTCGGTGCATCCATATGGAACTTAAGCACGCAGGTGATCAATTAAGGAAAACCATGGTTCGAGCATCTTATGTGCACCTGAGTACCTTACTTACGAGGATCAGAAGAACAGGAGCACGTGATATAAGTAGAACAAACAACTGGCACTTGATCCAAGGCTGATCATTATTCTAAGAAGCTACCACGTGGATAGCTAAATGATGGAGATTCTGACACGTGGCTGAAAGATTCCTGAAGCTTCCTGGCGGGAACGTTCTCTCCACACGCCTAGGGTGTGAGCTAGTGGGTCCCAGACTGAAGCCTTATATAAGACCTTTCTCCTGCGCAAAGGAAGTAACGCTGAATAGAAGACATCTGAGTGTAGCCAGAGAGAAGAGTAAGAGAGCCAGCATAAGAAGAAGAAAGAGAGAGAGCAGAAGAGAAAGAAGAGAGTTCATGAGTTCGAGAGAGGAAAGAGAGGCATCAGAAGAGAAAGAAGAATAGAGAGAGAGAGAGATCGTTCGAGGAGAAGAAGAGAAGCTTCATCAGAAGATCTGTCCCTACTGGAATCTGGATCAAATCCAATCCAGTCATCTCCATGGGAGCCACATCTGTGTCGATGTCATTTACAGCTTTCAGTTGCTGTGTTTTCTTGTCTTTTGTTTTCTTTTGAATCTTTCTTCAAGTTGTTAGTCAGCAGAGCTAGCTGTGTCGCTCAGCGGTAACAGAGGATTGGTTCCTTTGGACGGCCAAGCTGTATTGCCCAGCGGACGACGAAGCTGTAATGCCCAGCGATCAAGCTGTTAGTCAGCGGTCGGCTAAGCTGTAAGGCCCAGCGCAAGCTGTTAGTCAGCGGTTTCTAGGCAAGCTATGTCACCCAGCAGTTTTCAAGTTGTTTGGCAGTGGAATCCACACTCTGCTTTGAGTGTGGGGTGGACGTAGGTTTGGAGGACCGAACCACCTAAAAATTCTTTGTGCAGTGGTTTGATTGCCTTGTATGATCTGCTAGATGTATGCCTAGGCACGATCTGTTTCTTCGGTCTAGTGGGAATTTGGTTTGCACACTGAACACTTGATTCCGGTTCCATGAGAACCAATTTGTTTAGGAGCTGAGTATTCTATGCAGCATTACATAGGGTAGATCAAGAGGTTAATTCATCTGATTTCTTTCTCGTTGCTTGAAGTGAGGACCCAAGTTTATCTAGGCTCCTTTATGCTTCAATTCCGCATCTCTGATTGCAATAGATTTTAATCGAACAAATTTTTAAAAAGCGGATTCATTCAACCCCCCTTCTGAATCCGGGCCTTGCACCCATCAGATTACACGACCTATTACTTAGGGTAACCTATACTTATGGATAAGAACCTAGGACTCAGACAAATCGAGGCTCTGATACCACTTCTGTCATGCCCCGAACCGATAGCAGCGGGAAGCGATGCTCGAACGTGGCAGCGAAACAGTCATGATAATTCGAACAGAAAATAAATAAACACAATAATTAATATTCAAACACATGAAGGCCATTGATTTAAGAAAAATATAGTTTGATTGATATTTGGAGATTGAATTACAAATGTAACTCAATTTTTACAATAATAGACTCAATGAAAGAAATAAAGAAGAGAAAATAGCAAGACCCACTATACTAACTAGACTCAAGAAAATAAAAAGACCCTGGTCTCTAAGTTTCAGGTTCACTCGATCACGCTGGCCCGAGCCCAATTGCAAATGTTCCATCTACCGAGTTACCTGAAAAGGATGGAAATAAGGGGGGGTTAGCGAGAAGCTCAGTAGGAATTACTCTCTATCATCACACAGATTTAAGTAATTAACCATTTTATGAATGCATGAATAATGCAAAAAACTCAAATAAGTAAACTAAATAATCAGAAGACAATCGCTAGATAAATGGGAAGGATCATTTCAAGTCTAGATATAAAGCACCAATAACAAGAACTTTCCAATAAATGGCCATGTCAAGTCAAGTCGAGTCATGTCACGCAAGCAAGTACTTCACGCTTTAAGCATAAATAACGAATATCACGAGCATGTGGAATGTCGTAGACTCAACACGCTAGATAGTACTCGGTGACAATGCCACACCTAGTCATTCACCTCCCCGGGGATCAAGTACTTTTCAGGTGCTCCTCCCAGGACCAGACTGGGCCCTTAAATTTGATTGCCTTGGCATTGATTTATTTGGATCATAGATCCCATGAACTAGACATCCACGAATAATAATGGCCAAGAGTTTCAAGATCAAGCTCATGTAATCAAGGTAAATACATAAGAATATTGATTTTCTTGAGATTCCAAATAATAAGTTCATTAATCGAGAGGAGTAGTTATTCCAAGGAATTACTTTAGAATGGATAAATGTCATCAAATAGACCTAACAATAGGTCAAAAACTCGGGGTGCAATAGCCTGGATAGGCTAGAGCGGCTCACACATATCAAGATCATGAAAATAGTGATTTCGGAAGGCTTGAATGTGAAACGGTAAGCAAAGGACCGCCACGATACAAAAGGTCTAGCCAAGACTGCTATCAAAATAAAACGGTCCCAGAAGGGCCGCCAACCGAAGCAAACGGTCTCAGGAGGACCGCTAAGTCCATAAAATGGTCTGAACATGGCCGCAACCCTTACAGAGCAGGGGCTGTCCCAAAACTCACAATTTCGATCGAGTCGGTAAGGTTCAGGCTTTAGGATACAACCTGTCCGGCGTCCTAGTGGGAATCCCAGGCTCGGGGGGGCTTACGGAGGCCTCGGAACATGAACACCTAGTCCGGCGGAAGGAATATTCGACGGAGAGGTAATTCGATGCCCAAAAATTCAATAGCTCACAATCAACGGAAAACAAGATATTCGGTCCAGTCGCCACCACCGGAGTAGCACGACCTTAAACAAGTTCTAACGATATAATAAAAATAAAAGTTGCAAACTAATCAATTATGTAAGCATGTTACTCTACTCTCTTTTTCAATCATTTTACAACACATGAATGACGAACATGAAGGGGCAATTCATGAAAGTGAATAGACTTTAATCAAATACTTCATTAGCCCTAATTATTGGTGCGTTTATACAATATAATTAACCATAATAGCATGCTTTTAAACAAGAATTTATAGCACAAAACATGCTGAAAAACTATCCACATTTTTACTGAAACAGGGATAGGAAATGGTCATGGAACAGGCCGCTAAAAGCCATAAACGGTCAATAAAGGACCGCTTACATGCTGGAAAAACTCTTTTTTTAAAAAAAAAATCGCTGGCCAGAAACGGTCTATCGTACAACCGCTAAACCGGGCAAACAGTCAATCGGGCGGCCGCTGGAACATAAGCGGTCAATCTGGAGACCGCTAAGCACGGCCTTGCCCTATCAAGAAAGAAAATGGTCGGTCGCGGGACCGCTAGACCATGAAAATGGTCTATCGAGCGATCGCTAGATCCCAGGCGGTCTCTGAAAGGACGTTTCATCCAATCCGAGCCCGAAAACATGAAAATAAGGCATCGGTCCAATGAAAGCAAGATTAAGACATGGATATAGCATGAAAATTAGGCTATTTACTATCAAAATGTAGGTAACTTAAAAATGCACACTAGGGCATGATCAATTTAAAGATTCCACTACGATTAATCTATGTAAATCGAACGGAGATGAAAAGGGTAAAAACCCTAATTACATGCTCGCGTAAAACTAAGAATACACCCAAAATAGACAGTCAAAATTGGGCAAAATAGGTTCAAAAGAAAGCTAAGGATGAGATCTATCTATCCATGGTAATTAATTAGATTGGGCCTGAGAGAAACCTATCAATTTGTAAGAAGAAAGAGAAGACGCACTAAAACCCTAATCGTGAACACGTCAACGCTCTCGCCCTAATTCGCCCTCAATCGACCCCGATTGCTTGCGCCATCTGTTGGGAAAACAAAAAGAGGTCTAGGGCTGCAGAAGCCCTCAATCTATGCCATCCAAGGAGGTTTCTAGAGGTCGAATTTGACTCGAGAGTCCAAGGAAGAAAAATTGGCGAAAAACTCGCACTCGATCAAATCCGTGCCGCCACCGTCGAATGGGAGCTTCTAGAGGCTAGGGTTTTGAAGGGAAAATGAGCTCCTAGGGTATATCTAACCATTGGGCCTGGTTTAGGCTCGATTGATTAAGAATTGGGCTCTAATTTGGTTGTTTAAGATTGACCTAATAAAACAACGAATTTAGCCATTAATTCCTTAATCCAGTCTAATCAAATTTTTATTTGGGGTCGGCCTAGTTGACAATATTATTAAACACTTCGTTCTCTACAAGAATATAATTTTTTCGTATTTTTATAAATTGATCAAAACTTTGGCCTACAGGCGAAATTCAATTAATTTAATTTAAATCGATTAAATTCTATTCATCAAAGAAAAATTTGATTGCATCTTGAAATAAAATTCTTTTTATGGTCATTGCAGAAAAATAATTGTTCCTTCTTATTTATATAATTTGGCCCTTTGCAAAATAAATAATGTTCCTTAACTAAATAATTTGAAATCATTAAATGACAAGTTAATTTGGAAAATAATAATTTAATATTTTCCAATATATCGGCCTCACTCTTTGTCGGGTTGAATTTCAATTATTCATTTATTTTTGAAAAACTAATTTTCCTTAATTCATGATACATTTTTCATATATTTCTTTTCCCCATATTTTATTTCAACATGTTTTTCATATTTTAAATTTTTATCCTTATTAATTAATCGGGGTGTTACATAAAAGGTTAGTTTCACTGAGTAACTAGGGGTACTAGTGTCTGATAAACGTGTACTCTTATGTAAAAAGGTGTAAATTAAACCTAAACAGAATAGTAAATCCTACTAAGTAACTAGGCGTATAAGCGTTTGATAAACGTATACCCTTATGTAAAAAAGTATGGATTCTACTTGACTGTTCTGAAGCTTGTGAGTAAATAAACAGAAAAATCTTGCTATAACCCTGTAGATAATTTCAGAACAGTGAAATTTGTTTAGTCTCAATACACGGTCTGGTCTCTCTTAAGAAACTCTATGAAATTCAGATGTATAAGATGAAGTAAGGCAAAATCTAACATGCTATATGTTAGTCTGGTTTATTGCTATTAAAAGAGTTCAAACATCAAATTTTCTTCCAAGGGATGCAGTACTTATTCTCTAACTTTTATCGTTTTTCATCCATCATATTTTCAAAGCTGCATTGTATGATATCTTATACCTGAATACTCTGAGCTAAGTTTGCTTTGTCAATGAAAGTTCATTTAGTTTGTCAATCAGATTTCATCCTCATCATACTTTCAAATCATTCTCAAATTTCTACCTCCCAATCCTTCTTTTTGCTAATGGTAAAGGGGGAGAATAAATGTTGATTCTTGATTCCTGTCTGAATGTCTGCAGTGGTAAAGAATGTTAAGAAAGTTTGCCACAAGGGGGAGTGTGCAGAGAGATAGCTAGCTGCATTCTATCTGCATGTTTGTTGCATCCAGTGTTGCCATCATCTAGTGTTGCCATCAAAATTTACAAGGAATTAAAATTTACAAGGAATTGCCATCATCAAAAACGGGGAGAATGTTGAGGGGAGTTTGTGAGGAAGAATGCTTTGTCTTCTCTAATTTTTTATTCTCTCAATTTAATATGTTTTGATGCTGGCAATAGTAAATAATGTGCTAAATTTTGATATTGGTAATAATACATTATGTTCATGATTTTGATGATTGGCTTTGTGCTTATTGTATTTCATTACATGAGGTCGGTGCACATATTTTTTTTGTTACATAAGGTCAGTGCACATTCATGGCATATGCATGCAGGTCGGTGCATATTCAAGCCTCCATTCACACAAGGTCAATGCACATCAACTTGGTATAGAAACTAAGGTCGAGGTCAGTGTGAAGTGTTCACACACAAAGTCGATGCACATTTGCCTTATGATATATAAGGTCGATGCACATTGCTCCTTGTGTAAGACCAAGGTCGATGCACACCTTAAGCATCGCAGAACAAAGTTTGTGCATAGTTTGCATTTTAACACTAAAGTCGATGCATGTGGCATAGTAAGGCAGAGTCAAGTCGGTGCACATTACTGTAACACATACTAAGGTCGATGTATATCTTCCTTAGTCTCTTACACAGGTCTGCCTATGTTACTATTTCATGTCAATGCACATTTTTCATCTTGCATATAAGGTAAATGCACATGCTCACTTGTGCATATGAAGGTCTACCTATGTCATTGTTTCAAGTCGATGCACATTTCTCATCCTACATAGAAGGTCGATGCACATCCTGCCTTACTCATCATAAGGTCAGTGCACCTTTTCTAAACAGCTTACAGAGGTCGGTGCACATTTGTCGCTAGGCATAGTAAGGTCGATGCATATCCCTGTTCACACCTTCATATAAAGTCGTTGCACATTAAAGGTCGATGCATATTGGTGTACAAGGTCTGTGCACATCCATCTATACCTACGTTGCACAATGCAGGTCGATGCATGTTTTCCTTGAGCATACATATGGGTCGATACATATTTTGCTTTGCATATAGAAAGCCTAATCAAGGACGATGCACATCTGTCTTAGGCACCTTCAAGGTCGATGCATGTTTTTCTAACCTGCATACATAGGTCGATGCATGTCCCTGTAGTAGTACATACAAGGTCTGTGCATGTTTTCAGGTCTGTGCATGTTTGCATCTGACTATACAAAGTATGTGCATGCTTTCATACATGCATGATAAGGCCTGTGCACATCTCCATTTAGCACAAAACAGGTCTGTGCACATTCTACCTGTGCGCGTACAAGGTCTATGCACATTTGCTCAACATGTTACCAAAGTCTGATCACATATGCACAATTGCACCACATGGTCTGTGCATGTTTTGCATATAGAATAATAAGGTCTGTGCACATGCAAGGCCCATGTACATATAGGTCTGTGCACATTTTCATATATGCATAACTAGGTCTGTGCACATTGGGGATTCAGGTCAATGCATGTATAGAGGTCCATGCATATTCAAGTTTAAGCTTGCCTAGGGTCTGTGCACATTTGGTTCTCAGGTCTATGCATATGAAATTTTAGAGTATGTGTATGTTCTACATATAACATTATAAGTCTGTGCATGTTTGCATTTTGCACTATGAAGCCTGTGCACATTTTCATAAACGCATTACAAGTCTGTGCATGTTTGCATATTGCACTATGAAGTCTGTGCATCTTTTATACTAAACTGAAACTCATTCATGTACAGTGACTTTCATATCATTAAGTTAATACACATTAGCATTCGCTCATGGTCACAATGTGTTTGACGAAATGCCTCTTATTCTTTTAACAGAAACTTAAGTGTGCAAATGGTTACGTCACTTAATAACCGATATCGCACCCTTTAAGTGCAGATTGAAATCACGTGGCTCGAGACCCAACTTAAAAAGGACACATGATCCAAGGATGAGCTACGCCTAGAGATTATGCCATGTGGACAGCTCACCGTTATATTCTGACACGTGGACATCCAACAACGCACTTTTTGATTTTCGCTGTGCGAGAACGTGCTTTCCACGTGCCCAACTCTTGCGTGGCTATAAATAGGGAACCAGATCTCCTGAATAATGACACAGAGAAAAAGAGAGGGAAAGAGAGCACGCAGAGGAGAAGAAGAACTAAGAGTGAAGGAGCAGTAGAGAGTGAAAGATTCTGAGAGAAGTTCGTGAGAGCCAGTTGCAGCCAAATGAAAAGAAAATAGAGTGTCGTAGTTTGAAGAGGTTGAGGGGATCATTTCTCAACTACTAGATCAAATCCATAGTCGAACTGCTCATTTCAAGCTACAGTTTTCATCTATCTTGTTCATCATTTCATTGTCTCTTTTCTATTTTTCCTTTGAAATACCTTTGTAAGCTGTGTATCAGTGGAGCAAGCTGTGAAGCTCAGCAGGCGAGGTACGTACCTCGGATAGCAAGCCGTGAGGCTAAGTTGTGTGTAGGGATTCATTCCCCAAAGCTGTGGATCAGCGAAATCAAGCTGTGAGTCAGTAGTGATCCTTACTCGGTTGAGTAAGGGGTGGATGTAGATCTCTGGATAGAGATCGAACCACCTAAAAACCTTGTGCCTCGTGTGTGATTGCTTATGTGCTTGATCTGTTTGGTTATTTCATTGAAACCTCATTGATAGTTCTTGTAGTTCTGTCATTTGCTTGCATCTCTCTACTAAATATCTTTTATTATCGTTGTGTGAAGAAGGTATATAAAAAGGTGCTACTAGAAGGATAGGGTGAACCTATCTGAAAGGTGTTGCTCCTCGCGTGAGCAAACTCATTGAGTTCTACCTCTGCCTCGTACCTCTTCCATAACTTGTTCTGAGCTCATCATCTTGAATCTTAGTTGCTTTATCTCTTGCTTATTGTTAATCATCTCTATTGTCAGCTCTTACATTGCACTAGGACTCTTATCTAGACATCACTGTGATTTGAATTGGTAGTGGTTATTTTAAGTTGCTTAAATTCTGCATATATTTGCTTTAAAATCTACATTAGTTTGGGGTAGATCTATTCACCCCCCCTCTAGATCCGACTTCATGCGTTCCAACACACTAGACCCCTTGAACTCCTTCATCTAGATTTATTTGGTCTCACTAGGACACACAGTCTTGGAGGAAAATTTTATGGGTTTGTTATTGTAGATGATTACTCAAGATTCACTTGGGTATTATTTTCAACCCATAAGAATGATACTTTGCAGGAGTTCGAAGATCTTTGCTGGAATTTACAAACTGATAAGGGGTATCAAATCAAAGCTATTCGGAGTGATCATGGAAGAGAATTTGATAACCATGACTTTGATGATTTTTACAGGAAACAGGGGTTTACACACAACTTCTCAGCACCTCGAACCCCACAACAAAACGGAGTCGTGGAATGGAAGAATAGGATGCTCGTGGAGATGGCGAGAATAATGCTTGTGGAAAATGGCTTACCAAGGTACTTTTGGGCCGAGGTGGTGAGCATGGCTTGTCACATCATCAATCGAGCCATGGTAAGACCTATTCTCAAGAAAACTCCATATGAGCTTTATAAAGGTAAGAAGCCTAACATTGCATATCTTAAACCTTTTGGTTCTCCATGTTTCATTGTGAATAATTCTAAAGAACATTTGGAGAAATTTACCGTCAAGAGTGATAGAGGTATATTTCTTCGATATTCTTCATCATCTAGAGCATATCGTGTATATAACCTACGTACTCTTGTGGTAGAAGAAAGTCCACATGTGATCATTGATGAATCCACTTTAATGTTATCTAATAAAGATAATCATTTTATTGATGTAGGACATGAAGATGGAGAAGAAAAGAAAGACAAGAAAAATCAAGATGTGGATCAAGCGGAGTCGAGCACCAAAAATGATGAAGCTCCAACCCAAAATGAAGATCGCCCCAAGCAATGGATGTTTCACAAGGACCACCCACAAGACAATGTTATAGGAGACGTGGAACATGGTGTAAGAATAAGGGCTTCAATCAGGGAAGTAGAATAATTCGACAATCTTGTATTACTTTCTGATATTGAGCCCAAATATATAGATGAGGCATTAAATGATAATTTCTGGATCTTGGCTATGCAGGAGGGATTACACCAATTCCAAAGGAATGAGTTGTGGTTTCTTGTGCCTAGACCTAAGAATCACCCGGTGATTAGAACTAAGTGAGTTTTTCAAAACAAACTTAGTGATCAAGGGGTGGTGATTAGGAATAAAGTACGGCTTGTAGCCCAAGGCTATAGTCAAGAATTAGGAATTGATTTTGACGAATCATTTACACCCGTGGCAAGGCTTGAAGCAGTTAGAATATTACTTGCATTTGCATGCTCTAGGAATATTAAACCTTTTCAAATGGACGTTAAAAGTGCGTTCTTGAATGGTGTAGTGAAAGAAGACGTCTATATTGAGCAACTATCGGGATTTGAAGATGAGAAGAACCCGGACCATGTGTACAAACTTGACAAAGCATTGTATGGTCTGAAGCAAGTCCCCCGTGCGTGGTATGAAAGGTTAAGTACATTCCTTTTGAAAAATGGCTTCAAAAGAGGTAATATCGATCAAACCCTTTTCATTAAGAGCGACAATGAACATATGCTTATTGTTCAGGTATACATTGATGACATTACTTTGGAGCCACTTCTGATTCATTAAGTGATGATTTTGTTAAATTGATGCAGGGGGAGTTTGAGAGGAGTTTTATGGGAGAGTTAACCTTCTTCTTGAGTTTGCACGTGAAGCAGCAAAAAGTTGAAATTTTCATAAATCAAAGGAAATACACAAAGGAGCTCATCAAGAAGTTCAAATTCGACGATGCGAAGTCACAAAAGACGTCGATGTCAACAACGGTGAAATTGAACAAGAATGAAAAAGATAAGTCTGTTGATCAGAAACTCTTTAGTGGAATGATTGGTTCTTTGTTGTATTTGACTGCTAGTAGGCCGGATATCATGTTTAGTGTTTGCATGTGTGCTAGATTTCACTCCGATCCAAGAGAACCACACATGTTAGCAGTCAAAAGGATTTTCAGATATTTGCTAGGCACCACTGAACTTGGTCTTTGGTTTCCACGTAGTTGCAGTTTTGATTTGGTAGCTTACACGGATTCCGATTATGCTGGGTGTTTAGTGGATCGTAAGAGCACGAGCGGGTACTGTAAATTTCTTAGAGGTTGCATGGTCTCATGGGCCTCTAGGAAACAAAATATTGTGGCATTGTCAACCGCCGAAGCCGAGTACATGGTGGCAGACAGTTGTGCGGCCCAAGTGCTTTGGATCCAACAACAGTTAGTTGATTTTGGCATTTCTTTGAATAAAACACCCATTCTTTGTGATAACACATCTGCCATTAACATTTCAAAAAATCCTGTTTTACATTCTCGCACAAAGCACATAGAAATTCGACACCACTTTTTGTGAGATCATGTGAGTAAGGGTCATTTTGAGCTTATACATGTAAATACTGAAAATCAACTTGCAGATATTTTTACAAAATCCTTATCTCCTGAAAATTTTAAAAGAATAAGAAGAGAACTAGGAATTTGCTGTTTGAATGAGTAATTGAACATATTATGCCTGAATAAATACTTTTGCTTATTTTACAAATAACATTTTAGATTTGCATGTATTCAACTTCATGGTCAAGATTGCATATATGTTTGCATACTTGTTGATGGGGACAACAAAGCAAGGCATCTAACATTTTTGTTTGTATTTTTATCCTTGAGTCAATTGGGTTTTACAATTGTAAGGCAATTATAAGCCAATGGGTTAGTCATTAGGAATTAATGGGTTTCTTTGTAAAAAGGCTAAGTAGGACCAACGGGGCCCCCACCCTCTCTCCCGTTGGGCCACCTACATGCTAGGGCCCATAGGAGCTAGTCCATGGTCCAAGGAGGACTTGGACCAAGTAGAAGAAAATTCTAATTTTGCTTCTTTAAGGGGAGGGTGCCCCCTCTTTTATCCCTTATGGGATTTTTTTTATTCTTATTTTTATCTCCCTTCCCCAATATGCCCCCTTAACCAAGGGTATTAGAGGTCATTTTCCTAGGTCTATGGTTTTGTATAAAGACTCTCATGTATTATTTTTGGATAGAATTAATGATGAAAATTTGGAGAATTTATGTTTTTGCCCAAGGGCCTCCCTCTCTTCCTCCCTTTCAGCAGAGATTGTTGTGATTTCTAGGGGTGATGCCCCAAATCTTGGAGTGATTCCAAGTTCTATCCCTTCCCCTAGGTGTGAAGCTCAGCCACCGCCGCCGCCACCGCCATCGAAGCCGCCAACAAGCCGCCACAACCCCACCTTCATCCTGCTGTCCAGACCTGCGACCTGTAGAACTGATGCTCAAAGAAAAGGTTGTATCTCCAGATCCAACCACCTGATCCAGCTGAGGTTTTGAGGGTTTGTTCCACGTGTTTCCCCCTCCAACCAGTTAAAGTTTCACGTCGATTAGAGGTCGTTTGCCCCATTTTCTCAATTTTTATCTCCACCCCTCACAGTCTGCCAATCAGTAGATCTGCGAGATAGTAGTCTGTTGTTATATTTTTCTCACCCCCTTATACATCTCATAAAATTACAAAACTATTTGTGCACGTCCCTCACATCCCCTCTTTCACCTAAATTAATCCCAGCACCCAGATCCACCATTTTCCTGTCAGTCAAACTTCATTTTCAAGTAGATCCTTGTCTGTCCTGACTGTTTGTAATCTGATCCAGAAGCAACATTTATGGAACATAGTTTTTCATTTCCAATCCAATTGCTGGATGGTTGTGAAATTAATATATGTTATAGCCGTTAGAGTCTACTTTCCAACGGCACTAATTTTAGTCCGATCCGCCTCCGAATCTAGTCGCAACAATTATTTTTGTTGGGTCGCGTAGATCTGCCCAGCCACAGGGCTGCGAGACAGGTCTGGAATATAATTTCCCCATCAGTCCTTCGGCCCAGACTCAACTGTCGCCGACTTCAGGGATCGAAGAGGAACCACCCACCAACGTCCCAACTGACCGCCGCAGCTAGAAGGTGGCCGGAAGCCGCCGTCCCTCGTGCCGAATGTGTTTGCTGTCCAACGAGTTTGAACATTGCCGAGTTGGACCAGCAGCCCGCCTCCGCCCCGAAAGCCCGTCCAGCTTGCTGCCCGTCAACCCGAGATCGGTACTCCCGGGTGGCTGTTGTTGCCCTTTACCTCCCTGCGTGGAGTGGGCAGTAAAATTTATTACTGTAATTATTGATTATTTACTGTACCAGGAGTACGGGTCTTGGTCGGGGTCGTCTTCCCCACGCCCGGAGCATGGAGGTACATTTTCACTCCTTTATTGTCGCATTTGCTTATTTCGTATGTGTTTATTTGTCGCTGCTTGAGTGATAGGATATCTAGCTCGTACCAATTTTATCACTGCTGCGAGAGTGAGTGAGTGTGACCCATCCCGTGACTCGACCCGAGCACACGAAAGAGCCGAATTGACTCACTGCCGATTTCTCAACCGCGCAGATCCACGTGTTTCCCTCGCATGGGACGATCGTGAGCTTGTGATTCTTGTTGAGGACACATTCTCCTCTTCTGGAGCTCTGTTGGTGTCACATTAGTCGCGTCTTTGCTGGTCGTGTCGCGTCGTCACCTAGAGTCCCAGGTTCGCACCATTTGGCATCGAGTCTCTCATTTCATCCCGCATCAAATTGGTGTCAGAGCAAGGTTGAGTCTAGGATAGTTATCATAGCATGGTTTAAGTCTAGGGTTGTGACAACCCGAGGATCCGAGTACCGGAAAGGAACCGGCGCATCTCGAATCTCGGTCCGCCAACCCACGAGCCCGTAGACTCGGAAGGGTAGAAAGGAGTGGTGTGGGGGTACAAGAGAAGCTGCAATGACCACAGAGATAGCACAATAATCTAAAATAAAATGCACATAATAATATAAATAAATAAACTGCTACAAGATCCACAGTGTCTCATGTCCAAAAGAAAGTACAGTCAACAGGAAAGAAAGTACAACTACACGGGGCATCCCCCGGCGTACAACAACACGGGGCATCCCCCGGAGTACAACTACGCGGGGCATCCCCCGACTCTGGCAGACTGGCAACTACCCCTGGCTGGAAGACCCACGCTGAAACTCGGCCGCGCCTCCCGCCGACCCCGCCTCACCTGAAGAGCAGGGGTGAGCCTCATCTCATTGGCCCAGTAGGGATCCCGCGAATCCCCACCTCGCACGGAAAACGTGGAAGAAGAAGACAACCCTACCAACCGAGAGTACGGTAGAACCGACAAGCTAAAGTAAATAAGCGGAAAAGTCATCTACTCTAACAGTACCGTAGTACGGAACCTCGGTCCAACAAAACACGAGTCCACGCCTGCCAGTGAACAGGAGCACCATCCACAAGAAGAACGACCGGATGCGTCCCCTGACGTCTTACACCGCGTCACAAGTGTCTAGCTACAACGCCCCGGGCGTGAGACTCAGACACGCAACAAGTACCACACAACAAGGACTAGCTGGGGTCGCACTCGTCAGTGCGTGTCCCAAGCCCCCAACTACGTGTGCACACACAGACCATCTGCTCTAGGTCGGGTCCTCTAGCTGGTTTTCCCCCCCACCGGACTCTGGTGGCAAAGGCAAGGGGCCCTACGGTAACCAGCCTAAAAACCGCGTCACACTGGGTCTCGCTCTCCACCACTCCCAGGTGGGTCCGCACCAACGTGCGCAAGAAGCTACGACTAGTGGACAGGTCACTGGAAGTAAGGACTAATCCATGGAAACCGCCGACCAAACCCTAGCACAGACTCTCGATGATCCTACGGTAGGTACGGAAGCCGGGGACACGCATGAGGTCCGACCGTCCCTCAAGTCACGCGGCACTCCTACCGAGGTAACTGATTCTCCGAGGAACCCCGGGCGCCACTGTGGCTCTCACTGGGTGCCCACGGCATCCCTAGGGCCACACGCCACAACCGGGTCCATAACTCCTCCAACCGGAGGTCACGCTACCCGCAAAACACGGTTCGGGGAAGGGAAAAGGTCGCGCTAGGTATCCCTAGCGCGACACCGAAGAACGCGCTAGCTTTGGCTAGCGCGATCTTCCATGTCACGCTGCCCAAGGCTAGCGCGTTCAATCTGAACGTGCTAGTCTTGGATAGCGCGATCTGTAGATCGCACTACCCGAACCAGGCGCGTTCCCCACCGCCTTACTGTTCGTCTTCTCCGACGGACACGCTCGGACGACACAGCGCGTTCATCAAGAACGCGCCACTGGACTATAGCGCGACATCGGGCCGAGCCCGGTTCGCGAACTACGGCCGGAAATCACAAAACCATGCCCATTCACCCCCTTTGGTGAAGGGAAAACAATGGGGAATCACCCCACAATGACCTAGCATGCATCTAGAGCCCCCAAATCGATCAAAAACCCCACGAATCGACGGATCCGGCGCTCAAACCCCAAACATGGAAATAACCCTCCCGGCATGAATCTAGCCCCTCTCGGCCTCTCCACGGCCTAGAAATCACGGGGAATGCTAGAAAAAGGGTAAGGATTCGTCCCCCTACCTCAAGGAAGCTCGAAATCCACCGAATCGCCGCCGATCTTCAAATCTAGCTCAACCACGAACTCCTCATCCACGTGCCAATGGGGGCACCGCCGCGATCCTCTCGCCGCCGCCGTCGTCACCGCGCTGCCGCCAAGGTCCACCACCCGTCGCCGGAGGGGAAGGGGCCGCCGCAAGGTTCCAAAGGGCAAGGAGGGGAAAAAGGGGAGGTGACCGTTGCGCGCTCACGGGAGGGGAAAGAAGGAAGAAGAAAAAGGGAAGAAAAAGAAAAAGAAAAGGCTTTAAATAGAAAATCCGAACCGTCTCGACGCGTTGATCGCAACGGTACCACTCGCGGGCTGGTGAACGACCCGGTTCACCCGCTACAGGGTTCCGAAGGACTCGCCGAAACCCGTACGCGGAAATGGGAAAACGCGCACAGAAAAGCCGCAGACACACTCTGGGCCTCCGAAACGACTCCGGATCGCGCCGATCCGAACACGAAAGATGTCCGAAATGAAATTTCGGACACAACAGGGTCGAACACCCTGACAAACCAGATCCGGGACCCATAACGAAGGATCCGAAAGATCCGGAACATTACAAGGGTCGTCTTGTCTTAAGGTCGCATTGCATCCAATACGCGGTATATCAAAAGGTGTTCCCAGAACGATAGGTTACGCCTATTGGGAAGGTAGCACACTTGTGTGAGAGGATCTTCGGATCCCTATCTCCGTCACATACCGGATATTGGTGAGGCCTAGGTTCTTCATTTTGCATTAGGTGTCTCATTCAAATGGCATTTAGCTCCATCACATGTCCGTCCTATAGTTCACTGTGTCCCATGGATTCCCTGTCGCCTAGGCCATATGAATGGTGGCGTAGTACCCATGGGCTTGGCAACCATTCCCTCTACTTCCGTAGGCCCGAAGCCTCGGACTTTTATGGCTCCAATGTCCCGAGCGACTACCTACATTGGGAAGCCACCATGGTCAAATATTTCGAGTGGCATCCTATGTCCGGAGCCATGGAGGTCATTTTTGCCATAAAGAGGCTTTTCCACAAAGCTGTTGAGAAATGGGAAAGCGTTGAATGCATGAGGGAGATTAGGAGTCAATGGCCCATCGAGTCATGGTGCCAAATGAAGGATGAGCTTAGAAGGATCTACCTGCCCCACCCAGTCACCTCCAACCGACCCCACCCAGTCACCTACCATCAGGAAGGCCACAGTCGGAGGCCAAGGGTCCCGCACGTAGATGAGCCTAGACCCAAGACTAGGCCAGTTGCATATGAGCGAGTCCACCGCAATGCCCCTACCCCAAACCCCACCTTTCCTGAACTCTTGAAGATCTTTTCGGATCGGGTGGATAGGATGTGCGCTCATATTGATGGACTCATGCCCGAGCCTAAGGAGGTCACAGTCGATAACCTCCACTCGGCACCACCTACGAAGTCCCTAGGTCCTCTCCCCATCATAGAGGACGCCCTCTCTCCATCCGAGGGAGATGTTTCACCATAGCCTTCACCCTTCGAACTTCATACGGAGCCACCCATGCTTCTATCGGGGAAGCTAATCATCGATGAGCCACATCTTAGCTAGCTTAAGAAAGGATTGGTCCCCAGAACTCCTTGCTATCCATCCATGGACCCTACACTACAAGTAGTGCCCGTCAACTCATTCCACACAACATTCCGATCTTGTCACCATGTTGATACATTGGAAGACCTTACTAAGGGATTAGACTGGCAATGAAAGTTGATGTACATGTTGGCCCCAGGCTTCGACCAATCCACAAGTCGTAGCTTCGCGCATCCCGCATTGGGGTCCATTACCTCCGTGTGCACCGTGGGTCATGTCACCACGGAGGTTCTTTTGTTCCTCCCCATGCCGGCCGAGCCTAACTTCATTCCATTTATCTCGAGGGAGGAACCCTATCTACTACAAGAGACCATTGTCCCATTTACCACAATGAATGAAGGTGACCATCTACACCTTCACGAATTCCAAACATGGGACTGTGTAGTGAAGGAACCCATCTCGAGAGGTCACACATTCTTTGATCCTTTCGACCCCTTCCCAAGTGAACCTTATGACCCACCTTATCTATCCCACCTTGTCAGGGAAGTCCCCTATCACACCCCTCCCACACGGGCCAGTCAACCTACGCGTAGCAAGGAGCCTGTTCATTGGCAAGAGATACATACATATAGGGATGATAAATAAGTTGATTTTGGCTCTCCTGGCACTCCCACACCCAAGTCTAATAGGAATTCAGTGCATGACTGGTTCATATTAGGATGTCTAGGATTCCATGATTCCACCAACCTTGGGTTGCATCTTGTGTATGCAAGTAACACATATGGGTGTCCTGGACCACCCTTGCATCTTGTATGGGTTTAGGGTCTAGTGTGAGTCTGTGTTTTTCTTTATTTGTATCGTTCGTTAAGAGTTTGTACATGCATGTGTTGAGTGCATAGGGAGTCTACATACGTCGAGTCGAGTTGGTCTAATGCAAGCTCGCAGGTGCCAGTCCCTTTCAAGTGCGAGGAAAGTCAAATCTAATGCGTATATTGTAAACTTGCCCGAGCAATATGGGATCAGCTCTACCTTCAATGTCTCGGATCTAGTCACCTATAGAGATCCAACGGTGATTCCCAGTGAGTCTTCGAGCCGTCTCCTCAACTTTAAGAGTGACCCCACCCCTGAGTGTCCACCACTAGCCTCATTTCTAGAGCAGCATGAGCATATAGAACATATACGTGATGAGCAGGTGACGATTACTAGGAGTGGAGCATACCCGCGCTACCTGGTACGGTGGAGAGTACGGCCCACATCTGACGACACGTGCATCACCCGAGCAGCGATACAGATCCGCAGGAGCAACACCTGAGCAGTCGCACCCCTTACTCGACGTGGTCGAGTTTCTCCCACCCAGGGAGAATTGATGGGGACATCAAAGCAAAGCATCTAACATTTTTATTTACATTTTTATCCTTGAGTCAATTGGGTTTTGCAATAGTAAGGCAATTATAAGCCAATGTGTTAGTCATTAGGAATTAATGGGTTTCTTTGTAAAAAGACCAAGTAGGTCCATCAGGGCCCACACCCTCTCTCCCATTGGGCCACCTAGATGCTAGGGCCCATAGGGGCCGGTCCATGGTCCAACTTGGACTTGGACCAAGTAGAAGAAAATTCCAATTTTGCTTCTTTAAGGGGAGGGCGCCCCCTCTTTTGCCCCTTATGGGATTTTTTTATTCTTATTTTTATCTCCCTTCTCCAATATGCCCCCTTGACCAAGGTTATTAGAGGTCATTTTCGTAGGTCAAGGGTTTTGTATAAAGATTCATGTATTATTTTTGGATAGAATTATTGATGAAAATTTAGAGAATTTGTGTTCTTGCCCAAGGGCCTCCCTCTCTTCCTCCCTTTCAGCAGAGATTGTTGTGATTTCTGTGTGTGATGCCCCAAATCTTGAAGTGATTCTAAGTTATATCCCTTCCCTTGGGTGTGAAGCTCAGCCACCACCGTCGCTGCCGCCGCCAACAAGCCGCCACAATCCCATCTTCATCCTGTTGTCCAGATCTATGACCTGCAGAACTAAAGCTCAAAGAAAAGGTTGTATCTCCAGATCTACCAACCTGATCCAGTTGAGGTTTTGAGGGTTTGTTCCACGTGTTTCCCCCTCCTTCCAGTTAAATTTTCATGTCGATCAGACGTCGTTTGCCCCATTTTCCCAATTTTTATCTCCACCCATCACAGTCTGCCAATCAGCATATCTTTGAGACACTAGTCTGTTGTTATATTTTTCCCACCCCCTTAGACATCTCAGAAAATTACAAAAATATTTGTGCACGTCCCTCACATCCCCCTCTTTCACCCAAATTAATCCCAGCACCCAGATCAACCATTTCCCTATCGGTCAAACTTCATTTTCAAGTAGATCCTTGTCTGTCCTGACTGTCTGTAATCTGATCCAGAAATAACAATTGTGGAACAGAGTTTTTAATTTTCAATCCGATTGCTGGATGGTTGTGAAATTAATATATGTTGTAGCCCTTCAAGGCTACTTTCCAACGGCGCCAATTTCAGTTCGATCCGCCTCTGGATCTGGTCGCAACAATTATTTTTGCCGGGTCGCACAGATATGCCAAGCCACAGGGCTGCGAGACAGGTCTGTAATATAATTTTTCCATTGGTCTTTCGGCCCCGATTCAGCCACCGCTGACTTCAGGGATCGAAGAGGAATCTCACACCAACGTCCCAGTCGACCGCCGCGTCCAGAAGGTGACCGGAAGCCATCATCCCTTTTGTCGAACGTGTTTGCTGTCCAGCGAGTTTGAACAGTGCCGAATCGGACCAGCAACTCGCCTCCGCCCCGAAAGCCCCTCTGGCTTGCTACCGATCAACCTGAGATCGGTACTCCCGGGTCGCTGTTGTTGTCCTTTACCTCCCTACGTGGAGTGGGTAGTAAAATTCATTACTGTAATTATTGATTATTTACTGTACCGTGAGTACGGGTCTTGGCCGGGGTCGTCTTCCCCACGCCCGGAGAGTAGAGGTACGTTTTTACTCTTTCATTGTGGAATTTGCTTATTTCGTATGTGTTTATTTGCCATTGCTTGAGTGAAAGGATATCTAGCTCATTCCAATTTTATCACCACTGCGAGAGTGAGTGAGTGTGACCCATCCCATGACTCAACCCGAGCACACAGAAGAGCCGAATACCCTTGACTCACTGTCGATTTCTCAACCGCGCAGATCCGCACGATTCCCTCGCATGGGACGATTGTGAGCTTGCGATTCTTGTTGAGGACACATTCTCCTCTTCTGGAGCTCTGTTGGTGTCGCATTAGTCGCGTTGTTGCTGGTCGTGCCGTGTCGTCACCTAGAATCCCAGGTTCGCACCATTTGGCATCGAGTCACTCATTTCATCCCGCATCACTTGTGAATAGGAATAATTCTTCATCATCTTTTCATTCACTTGCATATGCTTGTTCATACTTTCTATCTTTGCATGCTTGTATGCCGTGATTCTTTGGTATTTATAACGATGTGTTGCCGATTGGTGGATTTCGTCAAACAGGAAACACTCACCATGCGAGAGTCGGGTCTTCAGACCTATGTTCTCTATCCCGTACCGGAAATCATCTTGCTTGAATTTAATTTATGAATCCTTGCTTGATTACTTGTATATATTTCTAGAAAATCTTTTTCTTGAAATCTTCTGAGACCTCATCTCCTTGATAGATAAAATACAGTGATTTTGATCATTTATGAATAGTGACATCTAGAAAGGAGGAGGATTTATTTCCACATGTGCATACATTTAGGGGGAGTCATAGCTATGTTTTGGAAATTTCATTTTCAACATATACAACAATTACCCACACACATTGCACAAAAATGTTGCATATGACTTTAATCGATAAGGATTTCAGTAATTCTTCTCAACACTTTAAGGGGAACAAAATTTCTACATGGAAATCTAGAGTAATCGTGAGGAAAAAGTTACCTACCCCACACAAAAAAATCAATAAGTGAAATGTCAAACTATGTAGATGGGAATCCCCACTGAAATAAATGAGGAAACTCGCGTCGAAAGGTGAAACAAAAATCCACAATGCATGATGAATCCTAGTAGCCGAGAATCCCCATTGAGACACATGAGATGACTCGCGCTGAACGGTGAAATCTAATAAAAGTAACAAAAAGAGGTTGTGCGAAGCTACCAAAAGTCGAGGATCGAAATAGAATTGTAGAAAGGAAATAACCCTTTAGTGTTCTTTAGAAATTCTGCTATTATCCATATATTTCTTAAGTTCATTGCTCATTTCCACACATTTCACTCTTGGGTATAATTGTGATGCATGTGTAACTTGAATTTGCTCTTATCATGGTTTATGCAATGCCTCTAGCATATGCATGCACTACATTTTTTGATTATGCTTCATGTGACACAATTTGATTTTAAATCTACTATTCACTTGTTATCCTTTTATCCCATTAAGGGGGAGTTATAGTGTTACATGCTTGCTTGACTTTCATGCTTGCTTGGTTGCTTGCATGAATAATTTCATATTTCAAATCATACATGTTCATAGTATATAAAATAACCCAATTGTCAACTAGTTTTTGGTGATGACAAAAAGGGGGAGAATAGAGTGTGCATACAATTTTACATATTTACTTCTGTTTACTTCTGTGCATATCATGTTGCATATTCTTGAATTCAATGGCATTTTCACTTTCACTTGCAATTGTTGATACATAGGTTTTCAAATGTCTACGTGCATTTCAGTTAGATTCTCATAAATGTTCATATGAATAGATTTTTAGATTTTAGGTTTCAAGATTCTAAGTTCTCATAAATGTTCATATGCATAGATTTAACATGTTCTTTCAAATCTCAAAGTGCATATTCATTGCCCTTCACTCAAACCATTTAAAACTTTGCACACAAAAATGTTTTGGCTCTTTATCAAAATTCGGGCACACAACGCATGTTTTGTCATCATCAAAAAGGGAGAGATTGTTGGACCCCTGGGTGAGTTTGGTGATTAAGTTTTAATGTTGACAAAACCCGTGTGCATGCTTGTGTGCATGTGTTGTATAAAATGTCAATAGAAGGGTTGATGATCAAGGAACTTATGCAAATATGACTATCTTGCATTGCAGGATTGAGATCCATGGAGAATATCTTCTTGAGCTCAAACCAATGCTCACTTGACCATTTGACTGCCCATGGTTCAAAACAGGTGATATATGTTATGATTGCTTCTCAAGAACTCATGGTAAGGGTCAAGCTCTGAAGTCTTGACATAGGTAATCTCATTGCCATTCATGGTGAAAAAGGGTTTGTATTAGTTCATACAAGGTTGAGGTTTTTACCTCAATCTTGGTTTAACATGGTATCATGTTGAGCATCTTTGTTAGTTAAACACATTGTTAATGAATCCTATTTGTTTGATTCACAAAAATGATGACTTGAATGGGTTTCAATGTAGTTAAATGTCTCTTATCATATCAGGGTTTCTTGTACACATTTCATGCTAACTTCATATGGGGTTAAAGGCTTTTGTTTCAACAAAATTGCATCTTTATGAATTTTGGTCGACCGACCCTGTGCCGTAGGTCAACCGAAATCCCCAGCTTCAGAGGGTGTATGGCCGTGTAAAGTTAGGTCGATCGACCCCTTCATCCGGTCGATCGAACCCAGTGGGTGACCCATTTTTGTTATGTTCAAAACCCATTAAAACCAGATCCGTTTTGGTTGAAAATTGACCCCCTTGCCCCTAGGGTTATGATACATATCTTGGGGCTTGTTCTAAAGGGTTTAGACAAGCGTTAAATGGTCTTTTCACACTTTTCTTATGGGTTTATAAATAAGCTGCGAATTTGGGAGAAATTCTCCAAGTCTTATTGTTCTATTTTTCTTGTAGGAGAAGAAAGGGGAGAAGGAGAGGTGCTGAGGAAGATTTGTTGATTTCATCTACTTCCATGCATTTCTGAAGATCGTGATTGAGGAAAAGATGGAGCGGAATGAAAAGAGGAATGCGTAGACGTTCTCATCGACGGCATCTGGCTACCCTCCGACTCGAGGATTAGAGAAGATCATCTACAGCCATTTCTACTCATGGAGATTTATTTCTACACCTTGTTTAAATCTATTTCAGTCATTTACTTCTTGTCTATGAGCTTGTATTGATCATATCCTTATTTTTCAAACTTGGACTCTGTCAGTGTGTCGACCGTCTGCGAACGATTGTGGTGATATTGTGCCGCGGGTGTTGCGGTTTGTGTGTGTGTGCGTCCTGATCCCTCGTGGATCGTGTAGGAGACAACGTCTCCGTGTTTCTAGAGTGGAAGCTCCATGTGCTTCATTTGAAGCGAGTGGATCCTCACCGATTTGGTAAGGTGTGGAGTAGGGAGCCCGTCATGGTCCCGAACCACCAAAAAATCTGTCTCGCATCTGTGTGTTTGTGGTTTGCATGATTATTATTCTCGTCTTGATCATGTGAGGACGGAGAGATTGAGAGAACTAGTTTGATAATTTCATCCGTTCATTTCTTGTGTTGGTAGTTAATTTTATTCCGCTGTGAAAATTTAAAAACTATTATTTCAATTTGAGGGGACAATTCAACCCCCCTTCTTGTCTAATCGTGCATCAAGGTGACAACATAGCTGATTCCTCTTATTCAACATCGTTGTTGCTTTAGGCATACTTTGGGTATGCACAAATGCCTTTTATTTTCTCTGCTCAGCCAAGTGCAGGGGAAAGAGATAGGTGGGTAAGACCACCAACCAAGGAGCCCCCTGACGAGAGAGGTCTCAAATAGGGCAATCTCAATGACCCTTTACAATATGAGCTTTCATGCAAAATCAGGCCAGAAAGGGCTCTAAGTCGAAGCAAAATAAGATGAAAATTATGAAAATCAAAGGCATGGCAAGAGTGGCAGTATAGTTCCCCGTGAGACGTCATGAGCATGGTCGTATGCGTGCCTAATAAGTGGGTCCAAAATCAATGACACAGAGTCCTAGCGCAACGGACTATATCTCCAAAGGGTAGTGCCTGGAAGGAAGTTGAATCCTGATATCTCCCATCTTGCTTAAGGTTTATCTCTAATTTTCTTCTATCTCTCCCTCTTAGGCTGGGTTGTGTCCCGAGTATGGTCTTAGTAGGGGCACCATTCTTTAGAGATAGTTGGTTGTAGTGTGCCACCCTCAAATGCACACCCTACTCAGGGAAGTGTTTAATGAAAGGGGAAGGAACGACGACCCCTAGCCAATAGTTTAAGCCCATGTGGGGTGCCACAGATAGCTTGTTTTAAAAAAAAATAAAGAAACTAGATATTCCAAAAAAGCTCAAAAAACAAAAAATCCAAAATATAAAATATAAAATATATATATGTGGCTTTTGTTCCTTTTTTTACGTATTTTTATTTTTATGGCTATTTTGAGAACATATATAATTTGTTTGTTAAGTGTGCAGGTTATAGGTCTTCAAGCTTTCCTTGCTACATCTTTTTCCCATTTATCATGTCCACATCTTTTCGATTTGTCTCTTCTTCAATCTTACCCCTTGATCTATTCTGAAGCTCATGTCCTTCTTAATTGGCGCTCACCCCGCTTCATCATCAAGTCTTCATTAGAGGGCTCGGCCTTATGCTTGTGATCTTTGTCTGATCAAGGGTTTTGGTTGAAGCATATTTGTTGTCTCTTTTGTGGTTGTCTCCGCAGCCTTGTGCATGTGTTTTTACACCATATTTGTGTTCTGCATGAGTGGTTTTGATGATGTCCAACTATGATTCATTATTGTGGTTTTGATAATGATCCAACTATGATTCACTGTGTATGTTGATGATTTTCATGTTGTTGTGTTCTTCATGAGGTATTCTTAAGTGTAAAATTTTCATTTCATGGAGTCTCATGTTTAAACTCTTGGATCATGATGACATATTTATTAGTTTTTAAACTCTGATATTTATAAAATTTTGAATGATTTTTACTTTCATTCCCCTCATGATGTGAGTGAATGAGTCATTTGAAAGTCGACAGATGAGAAAAGGAGTTGATAGAGATAATGTCAATCGACTAAGCACAAATTCAGTCGACAGATATGAGTCCAAGTCGATAGACATGAGACTCAAGTCGACAGATATGTCAACAGGTCGACAGACTTAGTGTTTAAGTCGACAGATACGAGTCCAAGTCGACAGACATCAGCAGGAAGGCCAAGAGCATGCTGAAGAACTTAAGGATTGAGACAAGGCACAAGACAGAGAACGTGAAGCTCAAGATGTCACTTCATGAGACAACAAATATTGGATGTAGATGGGCAGAGTGATAGTAAATTATCTACAGAGATAGAGTCGATGGAACAAGGTAAAAATCAGTCGACCAAGTTCAAACTCAGTCGACAGATGTGAAACTCAGTTGACAGATGTGAAGAAGAGTCGACAGATGCGCAGAAGAGTCGACAGAGGCAACAAAGAGATGTTGTGCCCCTGTGGTTTTGATGATAGCAAACACTATAAGTCACCATGGGTATGCATGAAAGATTGAATGATTGTCAAATCATGTATTTGCTTATGCATCTGGTCTTTGCATGTTCTGTTGCATAGAACTTCATCAGAGTGCATGATACAGGTTGCAGGCACACATTTGCATATATCATATCTTTGCGTCTCATGTTTCATCTAGCATATAGGTCGGTGCATATGGGTGAAGTTCAAGTCTTGCATGTCTGTGCAATCTTTACATTAGGCAGACACAGGTCGGTGCACATTCTATGTTTGTCTTATATTGTGTCGCTTGAGGCCAAGGTCAATGCATGGTTCGTCTCAGGCAGTACAAGGCCTTTGCTACTCAATAGCAGGTCAATGCAATGTTTGGGTTCAAAGGAACATAGTCGGTGCAATCTTTTCATCTAGCACAATCACGATCGGTGCAACCCTTGCATCGGTGCATCTTTTACCTCATGCTCGGTCTTGTGCACATGAGTTTCCAAGTCGGTGCATGTTGCTAGTCCGGGCAAATCACTGTGTACTGCATTGTAGGTCTGCGCAACACTTGCACATTGCATATATATAGTCAGTGCATCCGTAGGCCTTGTGCTGAAATCAAGTCTCTGCATAAATGTTGAGTATGTGCATGTGTGTGTGAATGCCATATTGAATCTGTGCACTTCAGTTCTGTCAGAATATCTACTCCGTGCAATCTCTTTACATCTCGTATAATTGTCTGAAGGTGACTTTATGTCTGATGCCTTGGTAGGTGCTTTTTCGTGGAGGTTACGAATGGCACGTGATCCCAAATTATTGGAGGTGTCCTGATCATGACATCTGTAAAGTAGCCAAGCCAGGATGCTGCCACGTGACCACTAACTCTAGATCTGGATAAGGTACTTGGGCGGGAATCATGGAGAGCACACGCCCTACCTCTCTGCTATTACTATATATAAGAAGCTTCTCCTTCAAGAGAAGACATTGTGCCAGAAGAGCATATCGTGATATTGAGACTTGAGGCAGAGAGAGCAAGAGCCAGCACGATCAAGAGAAAAGAAGAAAGAGAAAGCAGATTTGAAAGAAGGAAGAGAAAGAATGTTGAGAGAGCTTGAGAGAATTGTTGAGAGAGTTTTATTTATCAGTTTTCTGGTTCAGAACCAGAACTGATTGTGCTCATTGTTGAGCTACATTCCCCATGTGGGTTATGATTTTTTGTTTTGTTTCTTTTTGTTTCTAGAAACTCTTGTTCAAGCTGTCTGTCAGCAGAGGCTAAGCTGTAATTCCTCAGCGGTTGCAGAGGTGTGGTATCCTCTAGTTGGGTGAAGCTGTAATTCCCCAGCGGTTGTAGAGGTGTGGTATCCTCTGGTCGGGTGAAGCTGTAATTCCCCAGCAGTTGTAGAGGAGGACTCCTCTGGTCGGCGTAAGCAGTAAGGCCCAGAGGTCTGTAGGGTTTTTACCCCGAAGCTATGGATCAGCGGAAACTATGTATCAGTAGTTAAGCCACACTCTAGTTTGAGTGTGGGGTGGACGTAGACCTCGGGTTTGAGGTCGAACCACCTTAAAATTTCATTGTCCACTGTGCGATTGATTGTGATTTGCGTTTGCCCTTTATCTCTATTCATCGCTCAGTAGATGATTGTTTAATATCGTGTGAGACCCGATCTGTTCGATTTGTTTCATTCTGGTTGTGATTGAGTGCCTTCCGGTCATCCTACAGCAGTTTGATTATATTCTACAACTGTTTCTGCTGTAGTAAGATTTTAGTGGGTGATCGATCTATTCACCCCCCCTCTAGATCGTCTATAGATACTCCATCTATAGGTATCAGAGCGTCCATCTATTCTATCACTTGGTATCAGAGCCTAACTCTTTTGCAGGGATCAACGTCCTGAAGAGTCAACGGCCATCGACTGTCACGCCCCGAGCCTTTATTACAGCGGAAGACTCACTCGAGGACATGAACAGCCGGCATGGTAAGCCTCTTGCGAGCAAGAACGATCAGAGCGCGAGACAATCACATGCATAAATGTAATTGCACAGTATTTAATCAAACTCCAACTTTATTTCATAAATGATCAAATTTTTCTTTTACAACAACCTTTTTATCATTCTACTAGACTCAAGAAAATAAGGAAATTACATTGACTCGATGTAAACAATATAGACTTCCTAAGTCTTCACTCTCATCTTGAAAATACTTTCATTCGCTCTTGGACCCGCTACTTGTATAGCCCGAATCCGAATTCGAATCACTTCCATCTCCTGAAAAGATTGGAAATAGGTAATGAGCACACTTGCCCAGTAGGTATCTTCGCATCAACATGAAAGTATTATTAAAGTAATTAACATTTTTGCTCTAGAAAAAAAAATAAGGTAAAATCATGCGAATGCGATCAATCACTCGATTAAACCAAAGTAACAAGATAATCATATAAGAATGAATGAACTAGCATGAATATGACAAGAACATGAGATTGGCCTTTCATGATCAAGAATGTAACGAGAATGTACTAGCAAGCCACATAATCAACACTCCAGCATCTTTTGCTTATGAGCAAGTGCTTCGTGAATTTCTATGGAATATCAAGCAAGAAAGTCATATACTAGAATGTTATGTCATGCTGCATCGTGTTGTGGATTTTTACTTCACGAGCCGTGGATAATTCACTTATTAATAAAGAAAGTACTCCCAACGCAATGCGACGCCAGTAGCATCATACCCCAGGTTTTATAAAATATTATGTTTCCGACAATCAGCCGAGGGGACTAGCATAGAGCCCTTGAACACAATCAGTGCTCGATCGCATCTTCAAGTATAAATCAAGTTTATTTCCACGCATGAACTATAAGGTGTGGCCAAGAATATAACAAGTTCAAATTAATGAAATTCAATGAATGAACGCTTCAATTTGAAATATAAGAAATCAAGAATGATATTTAAATAATGTTATGCTTATAAAATAAATCGGAAGCATAACGGTATATTTCTTAACTTTCATTCATTACATTAAGTCAATTAAGTAATATAGTAAGTTCTAGATCATCAAGGGTCATCTAGAAACATTGAAACATCAACCCTTAGTCAAACCTTGGGTTGAAATACTCAAGTAGTGTGACGGTCATTCACTGGGCCGTTACATTGTGTGACGGTCTATTGTAGGGCCGTTACAGCAGTCTGAATCCAGAATCAAGAATTCAAACTCAGATGAATGTGACGGTCATATATTGGGCCGTTACATGCGCCTGACGGTCCAATGCAAAGCCGTTACATTACTGACAACCAGAAAGCATCGATAGTGTAATCTAATTAATGGGCTTCAATGGTACAACCAACTCGGCGTCCTAGTGAGAATCCCAGGCTCGCGGAGAATTACGGAGGTCTTGAAACAAGATTTCCTAGTCCATTGGAAAGAATATCCAATAGAGAGGTCCTCATGTCTAAGAATATGTTCCTATAGTGCAAAGTGTAAACTAATGGACAACATACTGGAATATGTGCCATGTACTTATAGAAATGACTCTATAGATAGAGGTAGAATGTGTATCAATGTATAAATCATGATAAAACTCCGTCAATGCATTATTTAAAACCATGATTTAGGATACAAAACTATAGAATTTTGGCATGAAATTAACATATCCTTAAAATGACATTAAGATACCAAAATCATGCTATACCTATCATGAACGATTGAGTAATTCCAAGATCACATTAACAGATTTAAACTTAGATAACTAGGCTTAACAATAAGTAAAATTGACAAGCCTTATTCTGTCTCGAGTTGACAGAACATCAGGTATCTGACGGTCTAGCAATGGTGTGTCACAGTCACTGTGACGGTCTTTCAAGCAGCCGTTACACAGACGTAACGCTCCTGCATAGATGCGTCAGAGTTAACAGTGAATAAAAATATACATCAGAGCCGTGACGGCTCATCATAAGGCCGTTACATGAGTGTGACGGTCCTACGCTGATGCGTTAGAGAGTCTGCTGACCGAAAACGATATGAAACCAAGCGATCAACTCACGTCATGTCTAAAAATTAAATACTATGACTATCCTTAGACATGATAACGAAGTATAGGCTATCTACGTGCATGGGTTCCAGTGAATAGATAAGATAACATCTTTTATTTCGTTTTAAGGCTAAGAGATGTATGAATGCATAGAACCATTAAAACATGAAATTCATGATCTATCTGTTGGGTTCGGTGCGATGGATTCAGAGGGGGGTGAATGAATCCCTCTCTAAAAATTTTGCCTAATTAAAATCTATAAACACTCAGAGATGAATGGGAAACAAATTCAGTTCTACTGAAACTGAATTATTGTGAAGTGTTCAATCAAACAGTAACTGTGCAAACAATTAGCTCAATCGATATATGAAGATAGTTCGAGCCTAAACATTCATCTAGCAGAATCAGATATATAATCAAACCACTGCATATAAGATTTTTAAGGTGGTTCGGTCCTCCAGACCTACATCCAGCCCACACACAAACCCGAGTGTGGATTCCGCTGATACACAGCTTAAACCGCGAGGCCTCACAGCTTGCCTACAACCGCTGAGGAATTACAGCTTAACCTCTGCTGGGGACTACAACTTAACCCGACTAGTGGAATCCTCCACTGCAAACGCTGAGCAACACAGCTTGCTCCGCTGGGCAATACAGCTTAGCCGTCCGAGGTATCCACCTCGCCTACTGAGCAACGCAGCTTGCTGTCCAGAGGAAAAACCGCTGGCTAACAGCTTGAAGAAAGGTAAAATAGAAAACAAGAAATACAGCACCGAAAAGCTAAAAATGAAGCACAAATCATATAGCTCTCAAAGGAGCAGGTCTGGCTTGGATTTGATCCAAATGCCAGAGGACAGATTTCTTCTCCATGAACTCCTTCTCTCTCTCTCTCTTCTTTCTCTTCTGCTTCTTCTCTCTTTCTCTTCTTCACTCTTTTTCTTCTTCTAGATCGTGCAGGCTATCTCTCTGCTTCTGCTCCCTTTTTTTTTGTCACGATCAGGTCTTCTTCTGAAGAAGAAGCTTCATATATATAGCAGCAGCAATTAGGAGGGCGTGTGGCTTCCAGATTCCCGCCCTAACACCTTGGCTGCGTGGCAGCATTTCAGCCTGCAGGATGACACGTGTCACGATCCTGAGCCATCTCCAATCTTGGATCACGTGTCTTTATTAATCTCCTCGAGCAAGTACTTGTCAGTCAGTCGAAGAGAATTATCAGCTTAAGACTATAAAACCTTGTACAGACTTCATTCATGCAAGCAAAATAGTGCATGAAGGACACTGGCTGTACAGACTTGGTCGAGTGAACCAAAGGAGGTTGTACAGACTTTGTGTATGCTTGAAGCACAGAATGCACTGACTAAGCTTATGAGTGTATAGACTTGTTGGTGTGAAGTGCAGTGTGCATGTAGTGAAGAATGTACATTGAAAGTGGATGCATTGGCATGCCATCAACAAATGTGTGGACTTAGTGTGCATGCGACAGCAATGTATAGACTTTGAACGCGTGCAATGCAGCAAGGCAATGTATAGACTTTATGTGCAATGTACAAGACGATGTACAGACATGCCAGCAACGAGTGTATGGACTTAGCGTGCAATGTGCAAACAATGTATGCATAATGATGATGAGTGCACATGCGAGTCACCAAGCAGTGTATGGACTTATGCAGACTTGCTAGCATGCGGATGTATAGACTTGTGCAGACTTGCTAGCAAACACTGTGCTGACTATGCCATGAATGTATAGACTTAGTGTTATGCAGCCAGACAATGTATAGACTTTGTGTGTGCTGGCAGACGATGTACATACTTGCATGAGACGCTAAGTGAGACACAACATGAGACGCAGAACTGCAAAGAATGTATAGACTTGTGTGTGTGTGCGATGAACAAACGATGCGATGTACAGACTTAGCATGAGACGCTAAGTGAGACGGAGAATGATGCACTTGCTGGCAGATGATGTATAGACTTAATATGAGACGCATAGACTTTGTGTGTGCATATGCCAAGACCATGTACAGACTTGAAGAAATGAATGCAGCGATGTACAGACTTGACCGATGCAAACTATGCAGAACTCTGTACAGACTTTAAGTGATGCATGTAGTGATGTACAGACTTGACCGATGTAAACTATGCAGAACTATGTACAGACTTTAAGTGATGCATGTAGCGATGTACAGACTTGACCGATGCAGGACACTGTATATGCATAAACGATTGTACAGACTTGATGTATGCATGAAATAGCCGAATGCACTGACTTCATATATGCTCAAGCAGGACTTTCATTTAGATAGAGATGTTCATGATATACAATGCTGACTCATAGTGTTTGCTATCATCAAAATCACAGGGGCACAACAATCTCCCCCTTTTTGATGATCGCAACACTATGAGTCACACTAACTCATGTCAAACTATTCTCCCCCTTTGACTTCATCAAAAAGAAAATAGTTTGAGATGAGAAATACAAATATGCATGTAATGATTGAATGAAAGTCTCCCCCTTTGGCAATAATATCCCCCTTTGAGAATAAAGATCAGAAAAGTTCTGAAGGCTGAAACCAATTATGATGAAAGGAGATATCAACAAAAGCACAGGGATAATCAAGCAATACCTCAATCTGTAAGCACAGTGCATTTGATTCAGATGCCAATGAATGGATGAGGAAGAAGGATTTTTATCAGCACACCAAATTTATAAATCTTGATAAACGGATTTCAGACTCTTCAATTATAATAGATTATGAATGATCTTCAACGTACTATCATGATTTAAGAATGATGAATCCAAAGTTTATCAGGAAAATTCATTACTCATATCTGAAACATCTTTTAATAGAAATGAACCAAACAAAAACTCATCTGATATTCATGTTTAATCTCCCTCAATCTTACTCAATTAAAATTCAATGACTCCTTTGGAAGTTACACAAGATAGTATTGAGATTAAACATAGATAAATGTGTCTGAACTTGTCTTTAGTTTTTCAGAATATTCTATTGATCAGCACTTATTTCTTGAGCAAGTTTGGTTAATTCAACACCTTTTTACATGAGGCACAACACGTCTTAGGTGAAGTGACCCAGTTACTCAGTGTGACAACCATATTGCCTCTCAAAGAGAACAGAGGTAGCAATTTGGAGTGTCTTTTTACATGAGGAGACACATTGATCAGAGGCCAGAATCCCCAGTTACTCAACACAACTATGTCATTGCTCTGCCAGATTTTCAATCATTTTTATAAGAGAGGTAACTATGTCACTTCATGACATGGGCTTGCTCTATTTCTTTGATAGAGAACCTAGTTTCTCTGTGACCAAAGTCATTTCTCTGACCAATATTTCTTTCAAGTATTTTCAGATTATACAGACATTTCTTAGATCACTGAAAAGTTTAAGAACAATACCAACTACATGTACCTTAACCAAGGAAAGCCATGGTTTTAAAATTTCAGATTTCAGAAGGTTTTGCATGAAATTACATGAGATAGTTGGTTAAGATTTATTAAACAAATGATTCATATACTTTCAAGTCTTTTAGATCAAAACTTAATGAATACATTAGTCTTAAATCAATTTGATTCATCAGACATTCTTAAGCCAGTATAATAGAAGATTCTTCTTTTCAGAATATTTCTGATTTATAATTAGGGTGCACTGACTAAAATCTTTCCTCATTCAGATGAATCAACATTGACATTGCAGCAAATCAGAGGAGTCAACAAAGCATTTTTATTGAGAGAATAGCAGAAAGCAATCATCATGAGACATGGGTTGAACATTAGAACAGTGCAGTTTAGAAATCAATAGCTGAGTCTGGAGTACAGACAGAACAGCTACACAAGTGGAGACAGCAGTGAATTCAAGTGAACCACACATTTGCCAAGAGAATGGATCAGATTGCTAGACAGAATGAGTTCAAGAGGTGAAGAAGTGATTAAACAGGAATGCTCCCCCTGTCTAGATGCAATGGAATATCCTTTTAGGTTTTTCAAATTTTATGACATGCACTACTCTTCAAATGCAATAACAGTCAAACTCCCCCTGACAAAGTGCATGACATGCAATTAAAGCACTGCTCATGATTTTAAAGTTTATACTCAAGGAGAATTCATGCTTGTTCAATCAGAGAGAGAAACTATCAAATGCATCAAGTTCATTTCAAATTTTCAGAAAGTTTCAATTAAACATAAATCAGATCAATAGGATGCTCAACCATCTCAAACAAGCAATTTTCAGATGATAGAATTTAAACAGTGTTCAGAACTGACCTGAAGAGTAGAATCCTGGGGTTTTCTTTTTTTGAGTGCCTTGGCTAAATTACCCCTCTTTGTTCATTCCAAGGCACACCTGCAACGTTTTGATCATTTTGATCCTGTAGGGACCCAAGCAACCTTGGGTCCTGCGTTAACCCTAACAGGTGTTCTGAACAATCTTTTAGCAAAGTTATCATCATGATCCATCAGGTGACAGTTGTCCATAGAATGTCCAAATTTTTCACAATGTCTACATGAAATGACTGATTTCTGGTTCTTATGATGCATAGTAACAGCAGTATGAGGTCTATAAACATGATCATAAGATTTTCTGTTGTATGCATGAACAGTTTGTTTCTTATTCTTAATCAACCAACATTCAGCAGATTTGTGACCTTGCTTACCACAGTTGAAGCATGAAATATTTGCAGGTCTTGCTCTAGAAAATTTAGCAGATATGGAATTTATGTGATTTCCCTGAACATTCCAGCAGTCCCTGACTATATGCCCATACTTGCCACATTCAAAGCACCTGAGGTGCTTGCTGCTTGATTCAGAATTATTCCAGTAAATTCCTGACCAGCACTCAACAGCCTTGTGCCCAGGCTTATTGCAGTTAGAGCACACAGTGTGCTAACTGGACTTGGGTTTAATTCCGTAAGGACCATGAAAATGCATGGAAGACCTAGCATGCAGTTTATTGTCTTCTTTCATGATAAAACATGCATTCATGAGATGACCATGCTTACCACAATAGTAACATGAAGCATCAGGCTTCCTAGTAGCATGGTTTCTATCAAAGGACTTTCTAGAATGCAATGTTTCACTAGCATGCTCATCCTTTAACAACAATCTGCAATGTTCCATTATGTGACCTACCATCCCACAATAATAACATGACCCCTTTTTAATATGAGTGTGTGAGAGATCATGTGTCTTGTGTGCAGCTTTATTTGTACCAGCAGGAGTGTTTTTGTTTTTTTTCTGAAGATTTTCATTCCTTTTCAGTTTCTGAATTTGTTCTGCATATTTGGAATTTACAGTGGATTTTTGATTTTTCTGAGCACTGAATTCGAAGATAGGTACACTGGATGTGCTAGTTGGCTCAGAACTATACACGAATGAAGTGTGAAGCTTACTGTCAAGGCTCTTTTTATTAGCTGGGTTAAAACCCAGACCCTCACGTTGGAAATTAATTTTGCAACCAAGGAGCTTATCTAAATTATCCTTTCCACTCACAAATTTTTCAAGAGATTTGTTCAAGTCAGAGATTTCAGATTCAAGTTTTGAAACATTAAGTTCTAGGCCAACAATTTCAGTTTCATAGGAAATGACCTGGTTATGCAGTGCATCATTCAGACTTTTCAATGTTTTATTTTCCTGTTTGAGTTTGAGCTGATTTTCAAATTGATTTCCATCAACAACACATTTTCCTTTTTCTAGAGCACGCAGTCTCTCTGACATAGCAGTGTTTAACTGCTTCAACTCTTCATTCCCCTTTTGTATCAGTTTTAATTTTTCATTTTCAGATTTCAAATTTTAGATTTGTTCAGCAGAATTTTCATCATTAGTAATGGAACTTAACTGTTCTATTAGAGCTTCTTCTCTCTGTTCATCTTTCAAACTTTTATTGAGCACTTCATTATTCTCATCTCTTAATGAGGCAACTAGATCATTATACCATTCAAGATCAATATGAAGGCTCTCGTTAACTTCTTTCAGACCTGAGCAATCCTTGCAAACAGATTCACATGTAATTTCAGCATTGACTTTTGAGCTCTGTTTCCTAAGACATGCATTCTCAGATTTTAAGACATTCAATTCAGAGCTAACACACTCTAAATCTTTTACCAGTTTTTCATTCTGAACTACATTATCGTTATGAGCCTGATCATCATCAATCAAGCTAAGTCTTTCCTTTAGTTCAGCAATTTCACAAGCAAGCTCTTGATTTTCCTTTTTGTGTAAACCAATTTGTTTCATAAGAATTTCTTTCTCAGATTTCAAATGATCTAGATCTGAAGTAACAAAATCAAACTCTTTTAGTTGTCTTCTGAATATCTCATTTTCTGTCTTCAGAATTTCCATATCCTCACCTCCAGAATTAACATTCACATGATCATTCAACTTCCTTTTTAGAGATTTATTTCATTTTTCCAACTTTTCGTAAGAATCAAGCAAATCATTGTATGCTACAATCCAATCATCCATATCATAATTATCAAATTCAGAAGGTATCTCATCTTCATCTTCTTCTTCATTTTATTCTTGCTGTCCATCATCGTCAACCATCAGACATGTGTTGCGATTCCTGATAAGCTTCAGTTTCTCTAAAATCTCCTTGGCAGACCTGCAAGAAGAAACACATGAAATTAGAGCTCTGTCAAGTGATGCTTTCATTAAATCTAATGCTCTAGAGTTGACAGAGTCTTTCAATCTATCCTTATCGGTCCATTTAGATACATCCCTCGATAATTTATGAGGACCGTGAGTTATCACCTTCCAAAGATCAAGATCAATTGTCCTCACATACCGATGCAGCTTTTCCAGCCATATGTCAAAGTCATTACCTCTGAAGATCGGTGGATGAGCCATCGAGAGATGATAAATGCACCGAAAACAGAAGAGCAAAGCAAGACACTAAATCAGTGAAACAAAACATCGAGCACAAAAAACCCACTCTGAACTGCACCACAGAAGATGCAGGATCTGCTGCGAATTGTTAGATCCTATGCACAACAACCCGCTCTGATACCAATTGTTGGGTTCGGTGCGATGGATTTAGAGGGGGGTGAATGAATCCCTCTCTAAAAATTTTGCCTAATTAAAATCTATAAACACTCAGAGATGAATGGGAAACAAATTCAGTTCTACTAAAACTGAATTATTGTGAAGTGTTCAATCAAACAGTAACTGTGCAAATAATTAGCTCAATCGATATATGAAGATAGTTCGAGCCTAAACATTCATCTAGCGGAATCAGATATATAATCAAACCACTGCACAGAAGATTTTTAAGGTGATTCGGTCCTCCAGACCTACATCCACCCCACACTCAAACCCGAGTGTGGATTCCGCTGATACACAGCTTAAACCGCTGGGCCTCACAGCTTGCCTACAACCGCTGAGGAATTACAGTTTAACCTCCGCTGGGGACTACAGCTTAACCCGACCAGTGGAATCCTCCACTGCAAACGCTGAGCAACACAGCTTGCTCCGCTGGGCAATACAGCTTAGCCGTCTGAGGTATCCACCTCGCCCGCTGAGCAACACAGCTTGCTGTCCAGAGGAATCCTCCTCTTCAAAACCGCTAACTAACAACTTGAAGAAAGGTAAAATAGAAAACAAGAAATACAGCACCGAAAAGCTGAAAATGAAGCACAAATCATATAGCTCTCAAAGGAGCAGGTCTGACTTGGATTTGATCCAAATACCAGAGGACAGATTTCTTCTCCACGAACTCCTTCTCTCTCTCTCTCTTCTTTCTCTTCTGCTTCTTCTCTCTTTCTCTTCTTCACTCTTTTTCTTCTTCTGGATCGTGCAGGCTATCTCTCTGCTTCTGCTCCCTTTTTTTTTCCATGATCAGGTCTTCTTCTGAGGAAGAAGCTTCATATATATAGCAGCAGCAATTAGGAGGGCGTGTGGCTTCCAGATTCCCGCCCTAACACCTTGGCTGCGTGGCAGCATTTCAGCCTGCAGGATGACACGTGTCACGATCCTAAGCCATCTCCATTCTTGGATCACGTGTCTTTATTAATCTCCTCGAGCAAGTACCTGTCAGTCAGTCGAAGAGAATTATCAGCTTAAGACTATAAAACCTTGTACAGACTTCATTCATGCAAGCAAAACAGTGCATGAAGGACACTGGCTGTACAGACCTGGTCGAGTGAACCAAAGGAGGTTGTACAGACTTTGTGTATGCTTGAAGCACAGAATGCACTGACTAAGCTTATGAGTGTATAGACTTGTTGGTGTGAAGTGCAGTGTGCATGTAGTGAAGTATATACATTGAAAGTGGATGCATTGGCATGCCATCAACAAATGTGTGGACTTAGTGTGCATGCGACAGCAATGTATAGACTTTGAACGCGTGCAATGCAGCAAGGCAATGTATAGACTTTATGTGCAATGTACAAGATGATGTACAGACATGCCAGCAACGAGTGAATGGATATAGCGTGCAATGTGCAAACAATGTATGCACAATGATGCTGAGTGCACATGCGAGTCACCAAGCAGTGTATGGACTTATGTAGACTTGCTAGCATGCGGATGTATAGACTTGTGCAGACTTGCTAGCAAACACTGTGCTGACTATGCCATGAATGTATAGACTTAGTGTTATGCATCCAGACAATGTATAGACTTTGTGTGTGCTGGCAGACGATGTACATACTTGCATGAGACGCTAAGTGAGACACAACATGAGACGCAGAACTGCAAAGAATGTATAGACTTGTGTGTGTGTGTGTGCGATGAACAAACGATGCGATGTACAGACTTAGCATGAGACGCTAAGTGAGACAGAGAATGATGCACTTGCTGGCAGACGATGTATAGACTTAATATGAGACGCATAGACTTTGTGTGTGTATATGCCAAGACCATGTACAAACTTGAAGAAATGCATGCAGCGATGTACAGACTTGACCGATGCAAACTATGCAGAACTTTGTACAGACTTTAAGTGATGCATGTAGTGATGTACAGACTTGACCGATGCAAACTATGCAGAACTCTGTACAGACTTTAAGTGATGCATGTAGCGATGTACAGACTTGACCGATGCAAGACACTGTATATGCATAAATGATTGTACAGACTTGATGTATGCATGAAATAGCCGAATGCACTGACTTCCTATATGCTCAAGTAGGACTTTCATTTAGACAGAGATGTTCATGATATACAATGCTGACTCATAGTGTTTGCTATCATCAAAATCATAGGGGCACAACACTATCATGCATGGAATTCAATCAAACCAGAGGGCTTTTACTCCTATCAAGATGTTTCTGCCGTTCATGAGATAACCTACCTCTTAACCTTGGCTTTAAACTTCCTATTTAGGGTTGAAAAAGACGTGCCCTAGCTCTCCTCTTCTTGTAACTTTTCCGCAACTTCCTTGGGCTCTAACTCCTCGACCTCTTGCCCTAAAGACGTGAAATTCTGAGAGTAGTTAGTCTAAAGTATTGTCTACAAAATCTTCTAAAGAACTTACCCGAGATTACGACTTCTTACCTTGATTCTTTATGGCCTAAAAGTAAGGGTCGCTCAGTTCAGAACTAGGTCCTATTTATAGGGTTTAGGCTAGGGTTTGAAGATTAGATCGATCCTAGAGTCCTTAATTCATCAAGATCTGATCTCTAAGAGTCCCTAGTAACTTAACATGTCCTTCTAGTTAGGTCTCTTGCAGATAGGGTTCCAAAATTCTAATCTTTCCAAGAGTTCTTTCACTCACAGAATTCGCAGGGTGTAACGGTCTAGGGCCTACGCGTTACATGGCTGTGACGGTCGCGTGATGGACCGTTGCAGTCAACGTGTATAGAATTTTTTTAAAATAAAACTCTTTTATTCGTTTATCCCTATAATTATCTTAGATAAATAGTATTTATCTTATAAATCCGTGAATAGGCTAGTTATCCTTCTAGAATATGGGCCAAACTTAATGGGTTTGGTCCTTAAACCTTTTAGCTAATCATTGGATAGGCTAGGTTAACTATTTAACATAATTTGGGCCTTATAATAATTTATTAACCCAATAATCTATTTATTAATAGATTTAGGCCTTTATAATTTTTAGAAAATTATTTTAATATTAACAAATATATATATATAAATTCTGGGGCACTACACCCTCCCCCACTTAGAAGAATTTGGTCCCCAAATTCAATACATAGATTACGGATTTCGGAGAGTGTACTTACAGTTTAATAATTCTGGAAATCTTTTCCGCATAGCTGCTTCGGTTTCCCATGTTGCTTCATATGGCCATGTTTTCTTCCATTGGATCTTGACCATAGGAATAACTTTATTTCTTAGTTATCGTACTTCACGCTCCAACATCTTTATTGGCGTTTGCTCGTATGTCATATCCTTCTGAATCTCCAGATTGTCATAAGTGATAATGTGGTCAGGATCATATACATACTTCTTCAGCATGGAGACGTGAAATACGTCATGAACTCCTGCTAGTTGTGGAGGTAAAGCCAATCTATAAGCCACTTCACCAACCCTTTCGAGAATTTCAAATGGGCCAATGAATCTTGGAGTTAGCTTTCCTTTGACGCCAAACCTTCGAATACCACGACCCGGAGAAACCTTCAAATATACATGATCTCCAACCTGAAATTCTAAGTCGCGCCTTCGATTATCGGCATAAGACTTTTGCCTATCTTGTGCTATTTTCATTCTTTCTTGAATGAGCTTGATCTTCTCTGTAGAATCTCTGATAATGTCAAGGCCTAAGAATTGCTTTTCCCCTATTTCATTCCAACATATAGGTGATCGATAACTTTTCCCATATAGAGCTTCAAAAGGTGCCATTTGTATGCTAGCCTGATAACTATTGTTATATGCAAATTCTACCAGAGGCAAGTGATCATGCCAACTTCCTCCATAGTCAATAGCACAAGCCCTGAGCATATCTTCTACTACCTGATTTGTTCTTTCCGTCTGACCATCAGTTTGTGGATGAAAAGCTGTGTTGAAATTCAATCTAGTCCCTAGTGAATGTTGTAGGCCCTTCCAGAACTGTGATGTGAATCGAGGATCTCTATCAGATATAATAGTGACTGGGACACCATGTAATTTGACAATTTCATTCATGTATAATGCTGCTAGAATATCCACAGACCATCGACTCTTAATTGGTAGGAAATGTGCAGACTTAGTCAACCGGTCTATGATTACCCATATTCCATCGTGTCCACCTCTTGTCTTAGGTAACCCCATAATGAAATCCATCCCTATACTTTCCCATTTCCATTCGGGAATATTTAAGGGATGTAATTTACCTGCGGGTCTGAAATGTTCTGCCTTAACTTTTTGATAAGTTAGACAACGAGACACGAAATCAGCTATCTCCCTCTTCATATTGGGCCACCAGAAACTTCTTTTTAGATATTGATAAATCTTGGTACCTCCTGGATGAATAGAGTACTTGGACTTATGTGCTTCATCTAGGATCAGTTTCTTTGTAGCCTCATGATCTGGTATACATGTTCATCCCTTGAATAACAATCTTCCATCTTCGGAAATAGAAAAGTCCGACCTTTGTTCAACATTGGCCTTAATTTCTAGTAGAACTGGATCATCATCTTGTAACTTGGCCAGATCCTCTGCTAATGTAGGTTGAGCTCGAATATTAGCTACGAAACAATCTTCTTCCTTTATGTCAATATCTAAGTTCAATTGAGCAAATTGAGGAACAAGGTCGGTTACACTAATCATAAGACTTGATAACATACCCATTAGTTTTCTGCTGAGTGCATCTGCTACAGCATTTACCTTGCCAGGATGATATTGAATGGCAAAATCAAAGTCCTTGAGATATTCTAATCACCTCCTCTGCCTCATGTTAAGTTCTTTTTGAGAGAATAAATATTTCAAGCTCTTGTGGTCTGTGTAGACCGTAAACTTCTCTCCATAAAGATAATGACGCCAAATTTTCAAGACAAAAATAACTGCTGCCAATTCTAAATCATGCACAGGATAGTTTTCCTCGTGCCGTTTCAATTGTCTTGAAGAATAATAGATCACCTTTCCATTCTGCATGAGAACGCATCCTAAGCCAATGCCAGACGCATCCGTATACACGTCGAATCCACCACCCTCCATTGATAGTGACAAAACAGGGGCTATTGTAAGATGATTCTTAAGAGTTTGGAAATTCTTCTCACATTCCTCTGACCAGACAAAAGGATTTTCTTTTCTGGTGAGTCTAGTTAAAGGAACTGCTATTTTTGAGAAGTCCTTAATGAATCTTCTATAATAACCAGCTAGACCTAGAAAACTTCTTACTTCAGATACAGTCGTTGGCCGACTCCAATTCTTGACAGCTTCTACCTTAGAAGGATCCACAGCAATACCTTCTTTCGAAATAATGTGGCCTAAGAATGAAACTTCCTTGAGCCAGAATTCACACTTATTGAGTTTGACATAGAGCTTGTGTTCTCTAAGTGTTTGCAAAGCTATTTTCAAATGTTGTTCATGTTCCTCTTTTGTCTTGGAGTATATCAGGATATCATCGATGAAGACGATAATGAATTGATCTAGGTATGGCTGGAAGACAATGTTCATAAGTTGTATAAATGTTGCTGGGGCATTAGTTAACCCAAATGGCATTACCATGAATTCATAGTGGCCATAACGACTTCAAAAGGCCGATTTATAAATGTCTTCTTCTTTAATTCTCAGCTGATGATAACCTGATCTGAGATCAATCTTAGAGAAATATTCTGCTCCCGAAAGCTGATCGAAGAGCTCATCAATACGCGGCAACGGATACTTATTTTTGATTGTAAGTTGATTCAGTCACGGGTAATCGATGCATAGTCTGAGAGAACCATCCTTCTTTTTGACAAACAGAAGCGGCGCACCCCAAGGGGATGTGCTAGGTCTAATGAAGCCCTTATCCAGAAGTTCCTGCAACTGCTTCTTTAGTTCTTTAAGTTCTGTGGGGGACATCCTGTAAGGGGTTATAGAAACAGGTGCTGGAACCGACTTCCACCAAGTACGGGCATCCTTATTAAGTTGAAACGTTGCCAGACACACCTTCTCCTGATCGGTGCATTAAATGACATCAAAGATACGATTCATTTCATCGATCCAATTTTCTGCTTCATCCGCGTTAGAGAAACTGTAGAAACACAGAGGGTTTAAACTCTGAAAATTGCGATGTAGATCGCCAGCCCGTGCTCCTGCGCCACCTTGCGCTATAGTTTGCAATGCCTAGGTAAGGCCGGCAACTGTTTGTTGCATACCATCCCAATCTACACGATGAGCCATTTGTAAGATAAGGTACCTGGGAGAAAATAACAACATGTTATTTCTCATGAAAATCAACCTTAAAGTTAATTAATTATCTTATCCCGGGCTCTACCCAATTCTCACATGGGTATGGAATTTCCTTCCTAGTTCATAGGTAGGGGTCCTTAAACCTTGGACTTATCCTATGACATGATTCCTTTCCCTAAGTCCTGAGACTTAGGCTCTGATACCAACTTAACTGTCACGCCCCGAGCCTTTATTACAGCGGAAGACTCGCTCGAGGACATGAACAGCCAGCATGGTAAGCCTCTTGCGAGCAAGAATGATCAGAGCGCGAGACAATCACATGCATAAATGCAATTACACAATATTTAATCAAACTCCAACTTTATTTCATAAATGATCAAAGTATTCTTTTACAACAACCTTTTTATCATTCTACTAGACTCAAGAAAATAAGGAATTTACATTGACTCGATCTAAATAATATAGACTTCCTAAGTCTTCACTCTCATCTTGAAAATACTTTCATTCGCTCTCGGACCCGCTACTTGTATAACTTGAATCCGAATTCGAATCACTTCCATCTCCTGAAAAGATTAGAAATAGGTAATGAGCACACTTGCCCAGTAGGTATTTTCACATCAAGATGAAAGCATTATTAAAGTAATTAACATTTTTACTCTAGAAAAAAAAATAAGGTAAAATCATGCGAATGCGATCAATCACTCGATTAAACCAAAGTAACAAGATAATCATATAAGATAGAATGAACTAGCATGAATATGATAAGAACATGAGATTGGCCTTTCATGATCAAGAATGTAACGAGAATGTACTAGCAAGCCACATAATCAACACTCCAGCATCTTTTACTTATGAGCAAGTGCTTCGTGAATTTCTGTGGAATATCAAGCAAGAAAGTCATATACTAGAATGTTATGTCATGCTGCATCGTGTTATGGATTTTCACTTCACGAGCCGTGGATAATTCACTTATTTATAAAGAAAGTACTCCCAGCGCAATGCGACGCAAGTAGCATCATACCCCATGGTTTATAAAATAGTATGCTTCCGACAATCAGCCGAGGGGACTAGCATAGAGCCCTTGAACACAATCAGTGCTTGATCGCATCTTCAAGTATAAATCAAGCTTATTTCCACGCATGAACTATAAGGTGTGGCCAAGAATATAACAAGTTCAAATTAATGAAATTCAATGAATGAACGCTTCAATTTGAAATATAAGAAATCAAGAATGATATTTAAACAATGTTATGCTTATAAAATAAATCGGAAGCATAACGGTATATTTTTTAACTTCCAATTACATTAGGTCAATTAAGCATTATAGTAAGTTCTAGATCATCAAGGGTCATCTAGAAACATTGAAACATCAACCCTTGGTCAAACCTTGGGTTGAAATACTCAAGTAGTGTGGCGGTCATTAACTGGGCCGTTACATTGTGTGACGGTCTATTGTAGGGCCGTTACAGCAGTCTGAATCTAGAATCAAGAATTCAAACTCAGATGAATGTGACGGTCGTATATTGGGCCGTTACATGCGCCTGACGGTCCAATGCAGAGTCGTTACATTACTGACAACCATAAAGCATCGATAGTGTAATCTAATCAATGGGCTTCAATGGTACAACCAACTCGGCGTCCTAGTGGGAATCCCAGGCTCGCGGAGAATTACGGAGGCCTTGAAACAAGATTTCCTAGTCCATTGGAAGGAATATCCAATAGAGAGGTCCTCATGTCCAAGAATATGTTCCTATAGTGCAAAGTGTGAACTAATGGACAACATACCGGAATATGTGCCATGTACTTATAGAAATGACTCTATAGATAGAGATAGAATGTGTATCAATGTATAAATCATGATAAAACTCCGTCAATGCATTATTTAAAACCATGATTTAGGATACAAAACTATAGAATTTTGGCATGAAATTAACATATCCTTAAAATGACATTAAGATACCAAAATCATGCTATACCTATCATGAACGATTGAGTAATTCCAAGATCACATTAACAGATTTAAACTTAGATAACTAGGCTTAATAATAAGTAAAATTGACAAGCCTTATTCTGTCTCGAGTTGACAGAACATCAGGTATCTGACGGTCTAGCAATGGTGCGTCACAGTCACTGTGACGGTCTGTCGAGCAACCATTACACAGACGTAACGCTCCTGCATAGATGCATCAGAGTTAACAGTGAATAAAATTATACAGCAGAGCCGTGACGGCTCATCGTAAGGCCGTTACATGAGTGTGACGGTCTTACGCTGATGCGTTAGAGAGTCTGCTGACCGAAAATGATATGAAACCAAGCGATCAACTCACATCATGTCTAAAAATCAAATACTATGACTATTCTTAGACATGATAACGAAGTATAGGCTATCTACATGCATGGGTTCCAGTGAATAGACAAGATAACATCTTTTATTTCGTTTTAAGGCTAAGAGATGTATGAATGCATAGAACCATTAAAACATGAAATTCATGATCTATCATGCATGGAATTCAATCAAACCAGAGGGCTTTTACTCCTATCAAGATGTTTCTGCCGTTCATGAGATAACCTACCTCTTAACCTTGGCTTTAAACTTCCAAATTAGGGTTGAAAAAGACGTGCCCTAGCTCTCCTCTTCTTGTGACTTTTCAGCAACTTCCTTGGGCTCTAACTCCTAGACCTCTTGCTCTAAAGAGGTGAAATTTTGAGAGTAGTTAGTCTAAAGTATTGTCTACAAAATCTTCTAAAGAACTTACCTGAGATTACGACTCCTTACCTTGATTCTTTACGGCCCAAAAGTAAGGGTCGCTCAGTTCAGAACTAGGTCCTATTTATAGGGTTTAGGATAGGGTTTGAAGATTAGATCGATTCTAGAGTCCTTAATTCATCAAGATCTGATCTCTAAGAGTCCCTAGTAACTTAACATGTCCTTCTAGTTAGGTCTCTTGCAGATAGGGTTCCAAAATTCTAATCTTTCCAAGAGTTCTTTCACTCACGGAATTCGCAGGGTGTAACGGTCTAGGGCCTACGCGTTACATGGCTGTGACGGTCACGCGATGGACCGTTACAGTCAACGTGTATAGAATGTTTTTTAAAATAAAACTCTTTTAATTGTTTATCCCTATAATTATCTTAGATAAATAGTATGTATCTTATAAATCCGTGAATAGGCTAGTTATCCTTCTAGAATATGGGCCAAACTTAATGGGCTTGGTCCTTAAACCTTTTAGTTAATCATTGGATAGGCTAGGTTAACTATTTAACATAATTTGGGCCTTATAATAATTTATTAACCCAATAATCTATTTATTAATAGATTTAGGCCTTTATAATTTTTAGAAAATTATTTTAATATTAACATATATATATATATATATATATATATATATAAATTCTGGGGCACTACATCGACGCTAAAGGGATGACGATTGAGGGACACTCCACTACCAAGCCCCCATACTTCGATGGATCCAACTATGCATACTGGAAGAATCGTTTGCAAGTATTTTTGAGGGCGGAAGATTATGAGATCTGGAAAGTAGTAAGCAAAGGTCCGTTCGAGCTTCATGTGAACGAGGAAGTTTGGACAATAGAGGAGATCAGGAAATCCACCCTCAATTGGAACGTAATTAATGCTATTCAGTGCGCACTTTATCCCACCGAGTTCTCCCGGGTTTCGTCATACACCACTGCGAAGGAGATGTGGGATAAGTTGGAGGTCATCTACGAGGGAACCTCTCAAGTAAGGGAGACCAAGGCGAATTTGCTGGTCTCAGAGTATGAAGCCTTTCGAATGAAGCCCAGTGAGACCATCACAGAAATGTATGCGCGCCTCACGATCATTACCAATGGTCTCAGGAGTCTGGGAAATAATTATTCGGATTATGAAATTGTGAGGAAGATTCTTCGGTCCCTGACTCCAGTATGGCATACAAAAGTTACAGTTATTGAGGAGTCAAGGGATCTACATAACATGAAGGTCGACGAGCTCATTGGTTCACTAATGACCTACGAGATGAACCTTACCAAGACTGAGGAGCTCGAGAAGAGGAAGAAGCCTATTGCTCTGAAGGCCAGCCTCAGCAGATCGAGCAGATCCAGCCACAGTGGATCATCAAGCGAGCAGAGCCTCTCTGGGTCAGAGATCGACGGAGACCAACTGGCCATGCTGACCAGAGAGTTTAGGCGATTTCTGAGAAAGGAGGGAAGAAACTTCGACCGAAGAAAGTTTGGTGGCGGTAGGAGGCAAACAAGGTATAGATCTAACCCTGCCAAGAAAGTTGACACTAATGTTTGCTACCACTGCAGGAAGGCTGGCCATATGAAGGCAGATTGTCCCGAGCTCCAGAAGCTGAAAAATAAGTCAAAGAAGAAAGCTCCCAAAGGAAAGGCGATGGTTGGCACATGGAGCCACGAGGACGAGGGCACATTAAGCTGCATATCTGAGAGCGAGGATGAAGAAAAGCCCATATGTCTGATGGCAAAAGATGATGAAGAAAAAGGAGAAGACTCCGATGAGGTATCATCTATCTTTGAGCATTATACCATTTCTGATTGGAAAGATGCCTACGGAGATTTGTTAGACAAAGTAGATGATATTAGGAAAGAGAACAGGCATTTGAAGAAGAAGATTAACTCTCTTTTGAATGATAAGACAATGTCTGATAAACTTGCTTGTTTACAGTTTGAGAATGATAGGTTAAAAAATTCGTGCTCTGAATTTGGTGATTTAAAGCATGCTTTGATTGACTGTAGAAAAGAAAATGAAATGCTGAAAGATGTTATTGATGATTTAAAACTGAAACTGCAAAAATTTGAAAATGAAATGAAAATTGTTGATGAAAAGTATGAAGTTGTCCTAGGTGTCAATAATGAATTAAAAAATTCAATTGAACAACTAGAGAAAGAAAATGCTGACAAAGAGAAAATCATTGAAAATATGACCCAAGGACCTGATAATCTGAATGCTTTGTTGGGGTCAAAAGTTAATTTCAGACGAGAGGGTCTAGGTTTTAATTCTACTGCTAAAAAGAGCTTTGCAGTGAAAATAATTTATTTTGTAGCTGAGAAGGAGACAAGACCCCTTATTAAGATGAATACTGAAAATTCTGCTGTTAAAACTGTTAATTCGAAAATGCTCAGTGCTGAGGACAAGAGCAAGCAGAAAGTTGGTGAGCCCAACAGAGCCGGCACACCTAGTCCCATTCCTAAAGGGAAGTCTCAGGTTAGGGGTCAGCCTACACGCACATCCAAACCCCAAGCTAAGGCCACCAAGTCTCCACCACCACCAGCAGCCAAGAAGAAGACCCAATATACATCTATGCACAAGTCTGGTGGGTCAAAGGTGCAGGGGAGGTCTTGGTATCAGTCATATCCTACACAGTCTTATAGACCTCATATCAGAAACTGGGTTGGAGAGTCTAGGACCTAGACTCCTAGGAATCAAGCTTTCAATGGTCAGCCTAGGACCAATTATGGCCACAATTTTCTGAGTACCTATTGGCCTAGGCACTGTCACAAAAACACCAAATTTTTTAATAACAATGGTGCCAGGACACAGCACCAGAAAAGAAGGCTCACTCTGTTGGTGCTGAGAAGAAAATAAACAATGAAAAGAATGTTGGGAAATCCACTAAGCCAACCATGTTTAAACAAATGTGGATTCCCAAGAGTTTATTATCTTGTTTGAATTGTTCTGCATCTGTTTTGGAGCCCAAACACTTTTGGGTTCCAAAATTTTCTCCCTGATTGTGTTTGCAGGTATGCCTGGCAGCTAGGAACAACATGTGGTACCTTGATAGTGGCTGCTCCAGGCATATGACAAGAGACAAGTCCAAGTTTTACTTGCTGACAGAGAAGAATGGAGGCCTTGTCACCTTCGGTGGCAACACAAAGGGTAAAATCATCGGATCAGGTAAGGTAGGTAAGTGCACTACCTGTTGCATTGATGAAGTCCTGCTGGTGGATGGTTTAGCATATAATCTACTTAGTATCAGCCAGCTTTGTGATAAAGGACACAAGGTAGCATTTGATGCTCTTAATTGTAAAATTTTTGAACCTGATTCTGATGTTGTTAAATTTTCTGGAAAAAGAATGAATAACATTTACATGGTGGATCTAGATGATCTTGCACATTCTAACCTATGTCTCACTGCTAATAAAGAGGACTTAGCATTTTTGTGACATCGTAGGTTAGGCCATGCTAGCTACACTGTCTTGCACAAATTGAACAAACATAGCATGGTTAGAGGACTCCCTGAAATATCTTTAAGAAAGAAAATAAAGTGTATGATGCATGTACACAGTCCAAGCAGACTAGGAAGTCATTTAAATCAAGAACTGAAAATATGTCCTCCAAACCTTATGAGCTGATACATATGGATCTTTTTGGACCCATACGATCAGTCAGCTTATCAGGTAGGAGATATGGATATGTCTTAGTTGATGATTTCTCTAGGTATACTTGGGTCTTTTTCATCACTCACAAAAATGATGCATTCTCTGAATTTTAGGAGTTCTATTTGAAAATCAAACAGAAAAATGAAAATTTGATTAAAAATACTTTGTCCGATCATGGAGGTGAGTTTGAAAACTCACAATTTAATAATTTTTGCATGGACAATGGGATTACTCATCGGTTCTCCTCCCCAAGAACACCTGAGCAGAATGGAGTAGTGGAGAGGAGGAACCGGACACTTGTGGAGATGGCTCGTACACTACTAGTTGAAGGTGGCTCACCAAGAAAATTCTGGGCAGCGGCAGTTAACACTTCATGCCATGTAATCAACAGAGCTATGGAAGGCCTTTCACTCAGAAAACTCCTTATGAGATTCTAAAAGGTAAGAAGCCTTCAATTGCTTATTTCAAGGTCTTTGGCTGTAAGTGTTTCATTCATGTTAATGATAAAAGAGACCTCGATAAATTCGAACCTAAAAGTGATCCAGGAATTTTCCTTGGATATTCTAGAAACACTAGAGCATATAGAGTGTACAACCTTAATTCTAAAACTGTTGAGGAATCTCCACACATTGTCTTTGATGAGTCCCTGAATAACTCTGATGTTGGTCAATGCAGGAAAGAAGATAATGGAGAAATCCTTAAGGAAGAAAAATCTGAAGACCAATCAGACCAAGAAGAAGAAGCTGAAGAGATCAATGCAGAGGAGCCTGCTGTTCAGGGGGAGGTAAATGAAGGTCAAGGTACCCAAGTTATTAATGCCAGATTTTCAAGAGATCATCCTGTTAAAATGTCATTGGTGACTTGCATGAACCCCCTAGGACTAGAGGTTTCTTTAGAGCACAAAATGAATTGAATAATTTTGCATTAGTCTCTCATGTTGAACTCAAAACCATTGAGAGTGCTCTCAAAGATGTGCATTGGATCAATGCCATGCACGAGGAGCTTAATCAGTTTGACAGGAACAAGGTGTGGCACCTGGTCCCACCTCCTGATCATGGGACTGTCCTTGGAACAAATGGGTTTTTAGAAATAAAACTGACGAGTTAGGTAATGTAGTGAAGAATAAGGCCAGACTTGTTGCTCAGGGGTACAACTAGGAATTCGAATTGACTTTGAAGAGTCATTTGCCCCTGTAGCCAGGTTAGAGGTAATTAGAATACTTTTGGCTTATGCATGCTCATTTGGAATAACTCTCAAGCAGATGGATGTAAAATCTGCTTTCCTCAATGGGAAATAAAAGAGGATGTCTATGTCCGACAACCTCCTGGATTTGAATGTTTAGATTTCCCTTCTCATGTTTATAAATTGAATAAAGGTCTTTATGACTTGAAGCAAGCTCCTAGAGCTTGGTATGACAGGCTCAGTAGATTCTTTACGGAGAAGAAATTCACAAGAGGCGAGGTTGACCAAACTTTGTTCACCAAGGTAAGTCATCCTGACATTCTAATTGTTCAGATTTATGTGGATGACATAGTCTTTGGTTCAACCAATCCTAAATTAGGTAAGGAATTTTCTGAACTTATGACACAAGAATTTGAGATGAGCTCAATGGGTGAGCTAAAACTATTTCTTGGACTGCAAGTGACACAAACCAAAGATGGAACCTTCATCACTCAGTCCAAATACATAAGGGACCTCTTGAAGAAGTACAAATTTGACAACCTCAAGGACATTGCAACTCCAATAGGTACTTCAACAAGTCTTGATGAAGATACCAAAGGTAACCCTGTGGATCAAAAGCTGTACAGAGGTATGATCGGATCCCTTTTGTATCTCATAGCATCTAGGCCTGATATTCAATTTGCAGTGTGTTTATGTGCTAGATTTCAGGCTAGTCCTAAGGAATCACACTTTAGTGTAGTGAAAAGGATCTTTAGATATTTATCAGGCACCCAAGAACTAGACTTATGGTATCCTGCTAGCTGTGAGCTAGAGCTTCTAGCCTACACTGATGCAGACTATGCTGGGTGTCGGGTAGATAGGAAGAGCACTAGTGGCTATTGCCAATTCCTAGGTGGTTGCCTAGTATCTTGGGCTTCTAAAAAGTAACACACAGTGGCACTTTCCACTACAGAGGCATAGTATGTTGCTGTAGGGAACTGTGCTACCCAGGTACTATAGATTAAACACTAGCTTTCAGATTATAAGGTAAATCTGGGATGCATTTCACTCTTATGTGATAACACAAGTGACATCTGCCTTACTAAAAATCATGTTCACCACTCTAGGACTAAGCACATCGAAATTAAACACCATTTTCTTAGAGATGTAGTGAGCAAGAATGAAATTGAATTATTATTTGTTGAAACTGAAAAACAGATTACTGATATCTTTACTAAACCCCTTGGAAATGAGAGGTTTAAATATCTAAGAAGAGAATTGGGGCTCTGTAAATTTTAGCAAGAAAATGATGAATAATTTCATTCTTAAATAATTTGTTAAATTGTTTGAAATCTGTGTCAGCTTGTCTTTAGATTTCTGAATAAAGAATGTTTTGATGTCTATTGTGTGAATAATTGATTTGCTATGAATATGTTGATTGTTAGATGTCTGCACAGACTATTTCTGATGTAGATGCATAAGTAGCACAGAGTCCTTTGTTATTGCACGTACTGCTAGTCAATGCATTGCATATTCGCACCAAGCATAAGTCTTTGCATGACTTGCATTCAGTCAATGTCTTGCATGAGCATTCCAGCATACAGGTCGGTGCATTATCTACATTGTGCAAGTTAAGTTTGATGCATGATGTCAAGGGAAGTTGTGTGGTGGTTGATCAGTGTTCAATTTCTTTCACTCTCTCTCCTCAATCTCTGAAAATTCACATCGTGTGACATCAATTGCATTTGTCCTATTTTTGAAAATTCTTTGAGTTGCTCCTATGCTTTCATGTTTATTTCTTTCACCTTGATTGAATACCATTCTTGCTATCGGTTCATTACAGTAAGCTGCAATTATCGCAACTCTTCATTTATAAGAATCAAAGTTGCTTCTTGACTGAATTGAAGGTTTAACCTTAATAGATTGAAGAATTCAGAGACTGTTCATCAGAAAATAAGGTGTTAGAAACTGTTTATAGCTCTTAACTTTTTTTCTCATAGTTAGAATAGAAAAGGTCTTCACTGTACCTGAACATAACAGACTTAGTGAAGTCTAGATAGAGAAAACTAGAGTGTGTATTGTCTTTAAACAGTCACTCTAAAAGTTATAAGGGCAGTAGAAATAAGATCATTAAAAGAAAAGAAATGAACAAGTGGCAGAGCAATGACTGAATTGCACTGAGAAATTGAGGCCTCCATCAAAGAAATGGAAAATACCTTAAGTCATGAAGTGCTTCAGGTTAACTCTATTCATTTGGTCAAATCTATAGGGGTGGTTTCGCTGAGAAACTAGGGGTACTGGCCTCTAATCAAGGTGTACCCTTAATGTCAAAGGTGCAAACTATCTTTGTAGCTTTTGATCAGAAATAGATATAGTAGTTTATGCTTAGCAACTGGGGGTACTGACCTCTAATCAAGGTGTACACCTAATGTCAACGGCATAAATGACACTTGTCTGTTCACTGAGTTCAGATTCAGAAACCAGAAGTGAAAAAGAACTGTTGTAACCCTTGGAAAACAAAAGTCATTGAGTGTCAACTATTTAACTTCAATACAAATTCAAGTGCCTTTCCTTGATATTCACTGTTTCTGAAATCAGTAGGGTACTGTCCTGACTTAGTTTATTATGGTTGTGTTTCAGGTTCACTGCTATAAACGGAGTCTATAGCCCTATTTCAGGAAGTCAGTTGCTTTACTCTACTTTCTATAACTGTTAAACCTGAATTTAATTACGAATGCACATTACTGACTCTTATATCCTAAGGGTTGTTTTATAATTTGCTCATTTCTTGAACCATTGCATAGAATGTTATTTAGTCTCCTTCATCCGCCCTGATTTCCATATATCTCTTCACTTCTCTTCCTCCTTTTTGCTGATGTCAAAGGGGGAGAATTATTTATCTCTTCAAATAGGGAGAACTTGTCCTTTGTCGGAATCTGGGGGAGAAGTTTAATTCTGATGGCAAAGGGGGGATAGAGAGACATACAGGGGGAGAATTATTTCTGAGTCATTTATCCAGGGGGAGTATAGTTCTTCTATGTCTTACTATTGTGTCAAAGGGGGAGATTCTACATCAATCATTTCATGCATGCTTATTTCTCTCTCTCAAACTATTTTCTTTTTGCTGAAGTCAAAGGGAGAATAATTTGACATGAGTCAGTCTGACTCATAGTGTTGCCATCATCAAAAAGGGGGAGATTGTTGTGCCCATGTGATTTTGATGATAGCAAACACTAGTCACCATGGCTTTGCATGAAAGATTGAATGATTGTCAAATTATGTATTTGCTGATGCATCTGGTATTTGCATGTATTTGCTTATGTATCTAGTCTTTGCATGATTATGTTGCATAGAACTTCATCAGAGTGCATGATACATGTTGCAGGCACACATTTGCATACATCATAACTTTGCATCTCATGTTTCATCTAGCATATAGGTCAGTGCATATGGGTGAAGTTCAAGTCTTGCATATTCGTGCAATCTTTGCATTAGGCAGACACAAGTCGGTGCACATTCTGTGTCCGTCTTATATTACGCCTCTTGAGGCCTAGGTCAATGCATGTGTCCGTCTCATCTTGCGTCTCATATGGCTTAGGTCAGTACATGTGTGCGTCTCATTTTGCGTCTCACTTTGCGTCTCATGCACATACGAGGGTCCGTTCTAGTTTTCGTCTCATGCACACCCATGGTCTGTCTCAGGCAGTACAAGGCCTGTGGTACTCAGTAGTAGGTCAGTGCAATATTTGGGTTCAAAGGAACATAGTCGGTGCAATCTTTTCGTATAGCACAAGCACGGTCGGTGCAACCCTTGCATCGGTGCATCTTTTGCCTCATGCTCGGTCTTCTGCACATGAGTTTCCATGTCGGTGCATGTTGCTAGTCTGTGAAAATCACTGTGTACTGCATTGTAGGTCTGTGCAACACTTGCACATTGCATATACATAGTCGGTGCATCCGTAGGCCTTGTGCTGAAATCAAGTCTGTGCATCTACTTGTGCATAAATGTTGAATTTGTGCATGTGTGTGTGAATGCCATATTGAATATGTGCATGTGTGTGTGAATGCCATATTGAATCTGTGCACTTCAATTCTGTCAGAATATCTACTCCGTGCAATCTCTTTACATCTCGTATAACTGTCTGAAGGTGACTTTGTGTCTGATGCCTTGGCATGTGCTTTTTCGTGGAGGTTACGAATGGCATGTGGTCCCAAATTGTAGCAGGTGTCCTGATCGTGACATCTGTAAAGTAGCCAAGCCAGGATGCTGCCACGTGACGACTAACTCCAGATCTGGATCAGGTAATTGGGCGGGAATCGTGGAGAGCACACGCCCTACCTCTCTGCTAGTACTATATATAAGAAGCTTCTCCTTCAAGAGAAGAGGTCGTGCCAGAAGAGTATATCGTGATATTGAGACTTGAGGCAGAGAGAGGAAGAGCCAGCACGATCCAGAGAGAAGAAGATAGAGAGAGTAGATCTGAAAGAAGGAAGAGAGAGAATTGTTGAGACAGCTTTGTTTTTCTTGGTTCAAAACCGAAACTAATTGTGCTCATTATTGAGCTACATTCCCCCGTGGGTTTTGATTTTTCGCTTTGTTTCTTTTCATTTCTAGAAACTCTTGTTCAAGCTGTCTCTCAGCAGATGTTAAGCTGTAATTCCTCAGCGGTTGTAGAGGTGTGGTATCCTCTGGTCGGTTGAAGCTGTAATTCCCCAGCAGTTGCAGAGGTATGGTATCCTCTGGTCGGGTGAAGCTGTAATTCCCCAACAGTTGCAGAGGAGGACTCCTCTAGTCGGCGTAAGCTGTAAGGCCCAGCGGTCTGTAGGGTTTTTACACCGAAGCTGTGGATCAGCAGAAGCTATGTATCAGCAGTTAAGCCACACTCTAGTTTGAGTGTGGGGTGGACGTAGAACTCGGGTTTGAGGTCGAACCACCTTAAAATTTCACTGTCCACTGTGCGATTGTTTGTGATTTGCATTTGTCCTTTATCTCTGTTCATCGCTCAGTAGATGATTGTTTAATATCGCGTGAGAGCCGATCTATTCGATTTGTTTCATTCTGGTTGTGATTAAGTGCCTTCCGGTCATCCTATAGCAGTTTGATTATATTCTGCAACTGTTTCTGCTATAGTAAGATTTTAGTGGGTGATCGATCTATTCACCCCCCCCCTCTAGATCGTCTATAGATACTCTATCTGTAGGTATCAGAGCGTCCATCTATTCTATCAAGAGAGAACATCAAATCCAACACTATGTCGACCTCAAAGAAAGGATAGTCAGTAGAGATTAGAGATCGACTTGGTCTCCATCAAGTCGACAGATGTCTTCAAGGTTGCTCAGCTAAGGAGTGTTATTGCCCCTTAGATGGTTAAAATTGAAGAACCAAATTTTAACCAACCAGATCCTATGCTGGTTGTTGTCGATACTAATGCAAGAACAAGATTCAAGTTCTTAGCAATACAAGAAGGGGACAAGCAACAACTATTATGGTTTTCAAATGGATACAGGGGAATGTGTCAGGCCAACTTTCCCATCTAGTAGTGCTAGCAGGTGCACAGGTATCTTTGTTGCCTAATGCAGGAATTTGTACAATAGCTGCTATTGCTCTTGCAGTCTCAGACGATGTAAAGTTAGCTATGGCTATCAATGTCTCTATTCAATCGGCTACGATAGAGGGGGTCTCTCCTTTGTCAGATATCCCATAGCTTCCTCAACCTCAAAGCACTAATGGTTGGGGTAGCCCAGATAATGCCACTCACAATGGCTGAGGTTCACAAGCTACCTCTTCATCTTCCTCTAAGATAGACAATGGCTGGATGAGTGAGCCAAAAAATGATGCAGACAATGGATGGGTTGTGCCTGAATCTGGGCCTAGTACGAAACTCTCACAGTAATGATAAGCTCAGTCGACAGACATGAAGTTCAAGTCGACAGATCTGACTATTCAATCGACTGACAAGAGGCCAGCCGTACAAGCACGTTAGCTTTTAAGCGGTCACGTGATTTCTCTTTCCAATCACTGGCACACGCCTCCAGGTCACGTGCCTTAATTTCTGGAAAGGTCCTCGATTAGAATATTCTATTTTTATCATGGACCAATCAGAAAATAGCTTGGAAATGGAGAATTATCTGGTATATTCTACTATAAATATCATCGCTCGCCCTGGAGAACTTGGGAGACGGATGAGAAATTCTGAGAGACGCCTTAAGCATTTCGAAGAGCCTCTGAGCAAAAGAAAAGAGAGGAGTGCAGTCTACCAGTTGGCCTGTGCGATCATAGTACCGAGAGGGAAAAATCTGAGAGAAGCTTAAGAGAGTCTTCCTCCCTAAGTTATCATCTGGCCATTGAACAGAGAGGCAGAGCAGCTTAAGATCTGAGTCCAGATCTGCAACTATAACTTCTAGATTTCCATCTAAAGCTACATTTTGAGTTTTATCATTTTGATTTGTTCTTTTCTTTTGAAAATATTCTTCTATTTTTCGTGTGTAGCTGCTGAGACTTCAGCATTTTTCCGGTACCCTATTTTAGGGATCGGAGGTTGTTTGCCTACTGAGCAGCCGTGTGTGTGTGGTCGAGGAGCTTGTTCCTCGAGTCAAGCTATGTGTCAGCGTCTATGCTGGTTTTGAGGTTCATCCAAGTGTGGTTGCTGCGATTAGCAGCGTGTGTGTATGGTTAGGGGTTTGTCCCCGTGTGTTGTTGTGAAAACAACGTGTGTGGGGGGGGTTCATCCCCATTAAGCTGTGTATCAGCGTGTGTTGGGGACTTGTCCCCATGTGTGTTGCTATGATTAGCAACGTAGTAAGCCTCACCGTGTTTTAGTGAGGGGTGGACGTAGGGAGCCCAATGTGATCCTGAACCTACTAAAAAATTGTTATGCACTTATGTGAATGCATGTGCGATTGCTCCTTCTCTTCTATCACCTTCACGGGTACATTTGCATGTTATCTCACACATCGTAGTGCTTCAGTTTTCATCTGCTTAATTAATCTACGTCTACCCTGATGAGTTTGAGTTAGAATCATTAAATGACACACCACAATTTTACAAATATTAAGTGTTTGAATTAGTTCCACTGTGAGATTTGTTTAAGTCCTTTTGTTTCTAGTGATCATTGTTTTTAAACGGCGTAATCAATTCACCCCCCCTCTTGATTACGGTTGTACCAAGGGACCCAACAATTTGCTATCTCACCATTTTACTATCTCACTGTGTTTGCTGTCTCACCGTGTTTGCTATCCCACCATGTCTCATAGCCCCTTGCTTATTATTGTATATTACCATGACTGTGTTATGGCATTGCTCTGATGTTATGTTATGCTTTAAGTTTTTTTTGTGAAAATGCATGAAAATCTAACAGAAAAATCTAAAAAATGCCGTCTCGCCTGCACAGATAAGTCAGGTATGGCTCTCTATCCCTTCTCTTTGTTGCATTACTATATGTTATCTCTACGCTATTATATTATATCAAGGACCGATTGGTTCTCCATTTATTCTAGTATCAGATGTTCCCTTTTACCAAAAATGATGATGATCTAAGAGCATACGGTTAATCATTGGATAGGCCGTTAGGTTGAATCAGGTGGGGAATGATGGACTCTCTCTCGCACGCTGTGGTTGTAAGAAGACTCTTGACCCCAGCTTATTCGGTCTAGTAGAATCATCCTTGAGTATTTTCTATTTATGTCTTTCTTTGCATTCATTTTGATGATTTATTTTATTTTAGCTCAACATGCATCATGTCAATTTGAGCATTCATGCCTTGTGATTCTTCAAGATTTATCCTTAGTAATGGCTAATTGCACTTAATTCTTTTGGATAAGTGATCCTCATTCCACTCTGAATTTGAACATTTTCTATGATATATTCGCTTGGTCTCGTTGACCAGCATGATCCTCATCTGGATTTTATCTCAAATTCAATCCGCTTTTCAACTGTTCAGCTTCTTGCTCTTCTGATCCCCTCATTAGCTGTGAGAAGCCCACTAATGAGGTCGGTCGTGTTTTTATTTTTCTTAGTTAGTTAGTACTCCAGACATATGTCATCCGCGCTAGCTGTTGCTTATGATTAATTAAGCATTTTAGGGAGAATTCCTATCGCTTGTTATTTATGACGGGTGTCTTTTGCCTTGATGCCCGCTTTTTAGTTCGCTCCGCTTCATCTCCGCTCTATCTCCATTTCATGTCGCTTTCACTTCCGCTCTATCTCCATTTCATTTCGCATATACAAAAAATTAGAGATATAGGGGCAATTTTTTAGTGACATTTAGTAAAATTGTCTCAAAATTATCATAAATAGAGGCATTTTATATTTAATATTGCCTCTAAAATAATTTAATTTTATTCTTTATTTAAAACTCTATATAGGGGCATTTTAAAATTACCTCAGAATATTTATATAGAAGAAGAGAAATCGAGAAAAATGCCCCCGACAACTTTTGGTTGCACGCCACGAGCGCCTGTGCAAACTTAACTACCCCTCCGTCGACATTTCGATCCTTCCAACACGCGGAATCCCCCTTGATCTATATACTCCACCACCCCTCTCACTTCCTGGCACCCTCCTGCGAGCCGCAGATTCTTCCTTATCATCTTCTCCCTCCACCTCTCTGCCTCCTTAACCTCCGGTGTGGATCCATCTATTCCTTGACAACCCTGCCTCGTCACCTCCCTGGCCCCCTTCTCCTCAACCTCCGGTGTAGACTGTTCCTTCTACCGGGCGGGGATCGCCAAGTTCATGGCCACCTTCCTCTTCTTGTACATCACCATCCTCACCGTGATGGGGGTGAAGAGGGCTCCGTCCATGTGCGCCAACGTCAGCGTCCAGGGCATTGCCTGGGCCTTTGGGGCCATGATCTCTGCCCTCGTCTACTACACCACCGGCATCTCCGGGGGGCACATCAACCCTACGGTGATCTTCGGGCTGCTACTGGCGCGGAAGCTCTCCCTCACCAGGCCCTCTTCTATATTGTCATGCAGTGCCTCGGCGTCATCTGTGGCGCCGGTCATCAAGGGCTTCCAGAAGTCCCCCTACCAGCTTCTCGGCGGTGGCGCCGAGATCATGGGCACCTTCATCCTCGTCTACACCGTCTTCTCCTCCAGGGACGCCAAGCGCAATGCCTGTGACTCCCACGTTCCGGTGTTGGCTCCACTGCCCATCCGGTTCGCGGTGTTTCTGGTTTACCTGGCCACCATCCCCATCACCGGCACCGGCATCAACCCGGCCAAGAGTTTGGGCGCTGCGATCATCTACAACAGGCAACACGCCTGGGATGACCATTGGATCTTCTGGGTTGGACCCTTCATTAGAGCAGCCTTCGTGGCCATCTACCACCAGATTGTGATCCGGGACATCCCATTCAAGTCCAGGTCTTAGAAGGCACGCCGTTCGGAGCCTGGCAACAACAGCGGTAGCCCGAAGGGGAATGGGTGGTCTTTGAAGTTTTTTTCCTTTCCATGTATGCAGTGTAGTACGACTCATCATGGGTGCCTCTGGGCATTGTATAAATTTTAATCGGACCTCTCGAAGTTTGTGCCTTTTCATCTCTCTTCATTCCCCCCGCGGTGTCCCACCCATCGGCGTGGATTGTTATCAGGCGCCTTGTAACTTTAAGTCCAGGTCTAGTGCCTCAGATTCTTTGTATTGTGGGATGCATATGGGTGTTTCATCATAAAACAAAAAAAAAAGGTACAAGACGGCCCTGGCCTTGATCCATCTTCTCCTCCACCTCTCCGCCTCCTCACCTCCGGTGTAGAATCTTCCTCCATCTTCTCCTTCACCCCTTTGCTTCCTCGTCTCCGTGGCCCCCTTCTCCTGCCTCACTCCTCCTCAACAGTCGCAGGAGCCGCCCGGCCTAGCCGCAATAGCCGTCGGGCTCTTCCTCAACTTCGCTGCAGTTGCCCACCTCCGCAGGGCCTAGCCACAACTGGGGATGGGTGACACAGGGTTACGGATTACCTTTGGCGTTCTATCTTTGAACTCAGATGATGAAATGACTTGTGTCTTCTAGAATTTTATCAAGGACAGGTAACCATGATCCGATCTTTTGGTTCTTCTGCAACTCTGTTGTGTTTCTATTTTGTATGGACGCCCTCCATTATTTCTTAGAAAAGAATTGCACTTTGGTGCATCTTGCAGCTGATTTTCCCATTTCTGGATTTGAACATAAACTACTTTGGCCTTGGGCTTCCTCACCATGATGCTATTGATGATAAGGTGACTGTCGAGAGTGCAGAAGCCACACTCAAGTAAGGTTCATCTGGTGTTATTGGTATTTTTTAGACTGTTGTGATCTTATATGGATGGAGGTTATAACATTCCTAAATTTTTATTTAAAGATAAGGATCAGCTTAACTGTCATCTCAATTGTTTGCTCTGTTTCTTTATAATATGAGAAGTTTGGGTGTGTGTCAAAAGATGGCAAATGGACCTCTTTCTTGTATATAAAAGTTCCCCTCACTTGAAATGCTCATTGTAGTCTTTAGACCATGTTTGTTCTAAATGGACCCATCTTCAAAGTCTACCAAACATGCAAATAGGGCTGCAAATGTGTTAGTGGAATGAGAAATGTGTTTCCAGCTCTTGTTCTGATGAAATTAAAAGAAACGGAATTCCAGTTAATCATATCTGTCTGATCCAATTAATTTTTTCTATCAAAATTGGATTTCTCAGAAAATGGTGCATCTCTTATCTGTAATAATATATTAGATGTTGGATGCAAACTGCATCCAATGGTTGGATTTATATTTTGGGAAGGGAGAATAATGAGTGTTAAAAGGGGTTTGGGGTGGGGACAGACAACTAATTGAGGTGACTCTTCAATGCCCCCATACCTCCACCCCCTCTCACCCCATACAAATTTACTGTGCACCTGGAGCTGATATGGCACTCAAATATGAACATTCACGGATTGGACTGCAATCTGCTGGATCGGGCTCTCAATATCTATTTCTCTCTTTTTTTTCTTCCCACAGAAGGTTCACTCAGATCTCCTTTGAACTGATCTACGCAGTAGCCCTCAAATAGCCCATGTAGCCCCAGCAACCTTCTTCGAAGGAAGAAGGCTCAGATATATAGAGTAGAAATAACTCATTTCTAAAATAATCTTATCCTCCAAGAATTTCTGCCATTGGTCCATGTGTCCTGGGGATATTTCTCTTGAGAAGCCTCTAGAATGGTGTGCCACGTGTCCTAGGATCACGTGCCAATGATTGGTGGTCGATCTCACATGATCCCATAAGTTGCCTCACGTGCCGCCTTAATGCACGAACTAGAGTAAGTGAGAAAAATTCAGAGTAAAAGTCAATCAACTGACTTTTCCAAAAGTCAATCGACCTGCTTCACATGGTCGACTGATTTTTTCCAATTATTGGTACACATGTAGCCCATAGCATTTGATATATCCACAAAGCAATTCACACTAGCACACAAGGGAACCAGGTGTGAACAAAGCAATTCATTTTGAGGATTTGTTTACTTCAATTTGTGGTAGCTTCATTAGATTTGAACCATTCGGATTTGAATGCATTTCTCATCCTAAAAATTGTGCAGTCTTCGAGAACCTTTGGGCATTCTTGATATTGTATCAAACGCTTCGAGCTTGGTGTATTATATGGATCTGTTGGGGGGGGCGGAAGTGGTATTCTGGGCCTCATTACACTAAACTTGTGGTAAACTCTTGACATATGCAATAAATTCACACAAGGTATCTCGTTTTGCACGTGTTGCTGATTGCTGCTAAATATGTGTGATGATTGTGACAAATGATGATGATTCTATAAGGATATGTAGATTCACATTCTTTTTGGAAGCCTTTGGAAAAGTAGGCTCTCGAGGTTGCAAGTGGTGTTGTTGTGTCGTTGTCACCATGAGTGTGGCATTACCCTGTTTTTATATGGACATGGAATTTGACATTTTGAGAACCATTTTTCCCCTCTATGTGATGGTGCTTAGTTCCTAGGAGCAAAATAGGGAATTCAAAAAGGGAAAAAAGGAAATGAAATGGTTAGAAGTATAATTACTGATGTCATTTGAATGTGAGGTTAACATCCTAATGACCATAAAAGTTGTCAAGGAAAGAGGAATTTGAAACCAAATATTCCTCCATATCATTTTATGAAACTACCTTATCAAAGTCGACAGGCATTCATGCAGAAAAATTCAAAGGATACTGATGTTTAAATAGTCCTGATGACACTCCTCTTGTCCTTTTTGATCCACTAACATGTGTATGTAATCCACCATGCAACTTATATACCAGATTCCAAATTCCTCCTGTCCATTTCTAAGACATTGCTACTTCTCTCCGACGTATGTTGTACACTCGCTCGCCGTAGGTGGCCCCTCTTCTTATATAGGAAATAAAGAGAAGCAGATACTGTAATAAAAGAGAGAATGCATTGTACTTTCTGGTAAGAAACTTTAAGCATTCTGGAGATGAAGGTGAGTGGATGCTCCAAGACTATCATTTAGCTAAAAAGGAAAAAGAAAAAGGAAACAAGCCTTGCAGTTGATGCGATTACATGTTGATGCATATTTATATAAAAAGAAACATGATCTTGAGAACCACCATTTGTTGTCCAGCCTTTTTTTTCTTTAAAAAATAAAATGTGTGAAGTACACAATTCTTCATCTACCCACATAGTGATATTGTTCTCTGATGATTATTTGCTTGATCTTTGAAGTGGAGCCATAAAAATTTGTGGAGCTATTACTGAGATCTTGCAGTTACTTTAAAGTATTGCTACATGAAGTGTTTGGTGGGGTGAGTTGAGGTTGATTCATTTGGGAATTAGGGAAGTGTGCTTAGGTGCGAGCCAATTTCATATCTGTAGGTCAGTTTACGCTTTTGTGCTGACAAGGTAATGCCTTGGACATAAACTCAATGTTAATTGAGGTCTTTAAAAGGTTGTGAACCTACCTGCCATTGTGCTTAATTGGCCTCCTAATGCCGTCACTGAATACCTAGTGCAAATCTACATGTCTAGTTATTAGATCTCTTGTAACTTCTAATTCAAGCTTTATGATTAAAAGCTGTGGTTTTATTTTGTAAAATCCTATCACCTTAAACAAGGAATTAATCTTCTTGTATTTTCTTTATAAAATAAAGAGCCTGGGGAAAAAAATTCCGACACTAAAATTCTTCAGTGATGCATTCATCTGTTGTTTGACATGTCCAACAGGGCAATAAGGGTTGATTTACTGAAAACCTATGTACATGTGAATAATATGTAACTGCAATCAACTGTGGTAGTAACTTTAATACTAGGATGCAAAGTACCCTTTAGAAGTTACATCCATACTCGTTTGAATTCGACTTGTTGAATCAAATTTCTATTATCAAGAAGTAATCTTATGTTAACAAGAAAATCGTGGTATTTGTTTTGCTTTGGCCATGGGTTTGATCCCTGCTGAGTGTTGATGTGTGTCCAAAACCCACTGGCAGCATCCTATTCATTCAGTCCATGGTACTTGTTGTACTTTATGTGTATCTACCTTTTACTTGGACCTTTTTTTTGCATGTCTGGGTTTCCTCATTGTAGATAACACCTCTGCTGCCACATGATAAAATTTATTTGTATCCTCTGGGGTCAGCGTTGTTTTGTTGTGTGTATATGTGTGTGCACCTTAGCCCATGGAGTTGTCTTACTCTTTTCAGGTTTTAGAGGATGGGCTTTCTACTTTACATGTACCATATTCATATGGTTTTGCCATCATATTACTCACAGTCCTTGTTAAGGCTGCTACATTTCCATTGACAAAGAAACAGGTTAGTTTTGCAGTAGTCATTTGTTTACAGCATGTGGACTATAAATCTTGACTTGTGTTTAATTGACCATATAATCCTTTCCTAATTTAGCTTCCAAAAAGCTAGGGAACTGTATTTAAAAGTTATCTTAGCTACATTCATATATAGATTGGCGGTGTACACTCTGCAAAGTCTATGAATTGGTCAGAGACAACTACATGAACACAAACGCTTCCCTTTTTATTCATTTTAAGTAGTGTGCGGTCATGTAGTGGGCATGAGATTTAGCTGGATAACTTTGAGGGAAATCTGGATAAAACGTAATGTGCTCCTAGCAAAAAGTTGTGAGAATAGAGGCTATGACATATGTTGCATACTTTCACATTCTCGTGAGTGTGGGGGATAGGGTCAGAGATTTCCCTCCCACCCAGAAAAATGAATGATGGGAGGGAAATGTTTCAGAGATAATGCATCTAGGGAATCTGTCAGAACCCCAATGTGTTACTAAATGAACTCTTAATGGAAGAGATTCATGCCACTCTTGATGCCGAAGTGGCCTCTAAAGTTCACGTCAATAATTTTGGATTCAAGGATCCTAGTTTTGTAGCTTTGTATGTTGATGTGAATACACCTTAAAAAATAGCATCATGTGATTATATGTCTCTAAATCTTTTTGTGAACTCTGCACAGCCATAAATCCAATTGTTAATGTATACCATACTTATAGCAGCGTTATTGAACCTAGGTTGATTGTTGACATCATGCAATATTATATACTGACAGATATTATTTCACCAGTATTTAACACACATTTACTGTTATTTGATCCCTTCAGTTCTTGCGTTGCTTCTTTTTCAATCCAAATTCTTCTATTCATTCGGGTCACCTCAATTTACTAAATATATAACTTGGTAACTAAAAAAGTCAGTTAGTCAGTCCATTTCAATGTGGCAGGATGGTTCAATGTCTTGTGAATGAGGCTCCACCATGTTGTGTAAAGAGTATGTTGTCAATATGTATCCAGAGGGTTGGTGGTAGGGTTGCAATCAAACAGAATCGTGTTGAACAGATATGGGCTCAAGAAAAGCATGACCTTCAATCAACAAAGCAAATGTTTGATTATATCGTAAAAACACAGCGCTCTGGATCAACTTGACTAGGCACAAGCTAGACCTTGCAGTAACGGGGTTTGAGTTTGATTCAATTGTAGAAACATAACACTCTAGATTAACCTGACTAGCTAGGCTCGATCATCAATAAATTACCTGGAACAATTATTTGATCTAGGTAATCAACAATTCAGCAACCTTAAGGATGCCCGAATATAAGTAAATGACACAATACTCATGTGCTCATGCCCACTTGACATGATAGAAAGTGAAGTGCAGTGGGATAATCAAGCATGTTCTTGGAGGATGAACAAGATTTCAATAATTTTAGGAAATTAATGAAACATGAAAGGAATGCCCACTATTAAATGCATAATGATGGACTTACATTGTAGCCTGCCTTTTGTGTTCCTGAGAGATGTGCATATTGACTCAGTTACAGTTTCGGGGTGGGAAAAAGGTGCCAGCGTTATAGTCCATAAACTTACTAAATTTTCATGTTCATATTCTTGAGGGGTGGAACTACCATGAGATAACTAACAGTAGGCTCATAACTTATTGCAATTTTTATGGTTTTTGACTCTTGGGAGGGAGTTTTCTGATGTTAGGCCCATTGACATCACTCTCTTTAGATAATAAAATTGGTTGTATAGTTCACTTTCATTCGGAAGAAAAAAACTGATATTAGGCCTGTTGACTACTCCTTAAACTGTATAAAGAGCCAAAGAGGGGAGGTTGCCACTAGATTTCTAATGTTAGTCCTCCCCGCCAATAATATTCTATGGTAGGCCAAAAAGAATGAACATTTTTATTAACCATGGTGTATGAATTACATTGATAGTTGATAAACCATTTGTATATCTGTCTAAAATCTGGACTACATTGTTCCACTTACTCTCATAATAAATGACTGACTCATGTCTTATTGTTTTATTGCAATTCTATATTAGAAAAATGTTTTCATTCTGTGGTAGCTCATGTAATATGCTACTATGTTTGCATATTTTATGAAATATACCGTCCATGTGGTAAGAGAGAAACCAACAGAGATGTTTAGGGCTCCTTCCAACAGATATCCATTATAATTTTATTCTTGACAGTGTTAATAGAAAAAGTGTAACATAACTACTCATCTTCTGTGAAACAGTAAATTACATATACAATGCATCAGTAGTAGAATTTCAATTACAAGATAATGTGCTGTAGTTATCATAGATAAGTCATTGTAGTGACATCTATTGTTAGCTGTTTAAAGTCATTGTAGTAAAACTAAATCAAAAGTTCCAAAACCAGGCACCATGTTTGAAGTTTGTACCAAAAAGTGACCCATCATTCTTGGTTATCCTGAGGAAGTAGTTACCTTTGACAAATTGGAGGATGGACAAAAAAAATTAATAATCAAACACCCTAAATTCTACAACCATCTTTTGGTCAAGAAATGTGTTGGCTGTTAATTGAATATAAAGGATTAAATAAGAACTGGAGGCCTAGGTCTGTAATCCCCTTTGTTCTGAAAGGGGAGAAAGATTGAAGTTAATTCCCCTAGAAAATTGATGCTTTTGGTGAAATCTATCCTTTCACTAGGCTGATTGGTTGGTAGTTCATGGAAGACCTTCGTTTTATTTTATTTTCTTGTCTACTGTCATGATAGGATTGCGTTCCAAATTTCTTACGCAATCAGATGCCTGAAACAAAAAAAAAAGGAAACATCAATCACCGGCAATATCTTTAGAAGATCTTCCACTGATCGATGACATATTTGGCATGGACACTGATGAGAAATTGAGTAGAATCCTCTACAGTGCAGCCCAATCAGGCGCCCCGTGATTATCTCCTGTCTGATTTCTGCAATATTTCATGTCTGAAAGATTCTAAACTCTAAAAACTAAAAGGATAATGAGTTGAAACACTGCACATGTGAATGGTACCCAAGTCTGGCATGCCCTGATGGTGATTATTTTGCAGGTGTCTAGAGGAAGGGGCAGAGGAATTCTTCCTCAAGTCAATGCAGAAATCAGACATGGAGAGGCTTATACCACACAGTATGAAGAGGAAGTCCACAGAGCTGCAGAAGGGAGGGCAACTGCAAGCGCAAGAGCAACCGCAGCAGTAGCCCCCACAGCTTTGTGTGTGTGTGTGTGTGTGTGTGTGTGTGTGTGTGTGTGTGTGTGTGTGTGTGTGTGTGTGTGTGTGTGTGTGTGTGTGTGTGTGTGTGTGTGTGTGTGTGTGTGTGTGTGTGTTAATTCTAATCTGATTTGCTCTCTCTTTCTCTTTTGTATTTTTATTCTGAAGTCACTTATTTGATTTGTTGGTTGCCATAGAACAGGCAATGGGTAGTCCACCTTGACCAGCAGGAGCACAAACCCCATGGCCCGGCCCACAATGCACTACCACCAAAGTAGTGTTAATTACTTATTTCAATTGTTCTAGTACATATTTTCAGAAAAGGAATTCCTATGTTGTCTATGATTATGCTTGACACAGGCATTGGGATGAATTAGTTTTAGCAGAAACAATGCATCTAATCTTTTATTAGTCTATTTTTAGTATCTCATTTTCCTTTGCTTGTTTTCCATTAGTAAAGCGTGTGCGTAATCAATCTATGTGGTTATTTTTTTCAATGTTGTAGGCTGCCAAGGGAGCAAGGGAGCAAGATATGACAAAGAAAGTATAATAAAGTTCTTTCGTATGGTTTGTGTTCGCATCATAACTACCGTTTAATTTATTTTTCTGAGGACTATATTTGAGTCTGTTTCATTATGATCTGCTTTTCAGTTGATCAGAAGAAGATATTTTTCTGATGAGCGGCTTGCACTGAATCCTTGGTCGATGACTCTAAGTCATAAATCTGTTCCCAGCACAAATGTGATTTCAAATGATGATCAATCCATTAAGATTACAAGGTATCTCAAATTGAATAAATTATGGAGTCATTTTTTCTCTGTACTTTGACATCACTGATTATAACTCAGTCAAACATGGATACTTATGGCACATGAAATTTATGGGAGGTTTCTTGTAGAGGGTTAGATGATTCCAGACTTTTAATGGTGCTCTAAAGTGGTGAAATAGAGGTTATACTACACATGCATCATCATACATTGGGAAAATAAAATTGACTTCTACAAGATTTTTGGCAGTTCAACTTTTTTCTCTCTTATTTGTATGCATTCATCATATCTTGGAAAAATAAAATTGACTTCTACAAGGTGCCATTTGATAGGAAACATTATTTTTGGTTGTAAAAAGTAAAGCAATGTATTCTCTTTTATTCTTTTGACTCTCACATTAGTGGCTGTGATTGACAAGCTCATAAATTCTTGATATATTTAAATTTGCAAGACATGAGTGTTTGAGAAACATTGATGAGGGTTGAAAAAGCATTGAAATTAAGTAAGCGCAATGTTGGTACAAGATATTGGGCATCTCAAGGACTTCCTTCATCGCTGAAATTAAACGTGCTTACAAGAAGCTTGCCCTGCAGTGGCATCCAAACAAGAATGTAGATTGCAATGCATTGGTAGAGAAGAATACAAGTGCCATGGTCGCATGTCAAACCGTATAGTTAATTGATTTCCCTTACTATTTGTCCACTAGCAAAAAAATGTTTGTACTTAAAGAACACCAAGGGGAAACTATTTTTTATATTTTAGTCACGAAGTGAAAAATTGAGTCCCCACGGTCTGAGTTGTATTTCAAAGTCGTGGATGTTATGTCTTTTGTAATTAGGATATTTTCATGATTTTATTTTATAATATAGCTTTGTTAAGACATTGCTTTTATCAATGAGTATCATGTCCTATTTATGTTTCTGTTAAAAGGCAGACAATTGATATACACGTATGTTGTATAATGGTGGGTGTTTGTGTATGCCAATGAATTAAAAATAATAGGATTTGTGTATTGATTGCATGTTAGGAAAGTTGACTTTAATTTTTACATTTTGGATGGTTATTTTGGTGTTATATTTAGAAAGTGGAGCCCCTACACATGAGTTGTTCGGGGCACTTTGGGAATAAAATGCTCCTAAAACACATTATTTCAAGTTATTATTTTAAGGTGGTTTTAAGAAGATTGTCCTTAAAATATGTTATTTGAGGCAGTTTGAATGAGAAATTGCCCCTAAAATATGCTCATTAGAGGCATTTGGTCATCAAAATTGCTCCTATTAGAATATCTAGGGGCGGTTTTTTAGTGCCTCTAATGATAACATTAAGGGCATTTTTCAACAAGTACCCTAAAAACCTTTAGGGACTGAGCCAATAGGGGCACATTTTAAATTGCCCCTAAAACTAAGCAAACTGCCCCTAAAGGTTTTTAGGTCATTTATCTCTATTTTTTGGGCAGTTTTGAAGTTCCCCTGAAGGTCTATTTTCTTGTAGCCACTTTCGCTCGTTCCCTTACAAAGCGAACATCAAGGAGGGGTATCTGTTGAGACCTGTTTTCAGCTTACAAGTTGAGTCTTTCTCTTATTCATCTTTCATGATGTCCCAAATTACCCATTATTTCGGAGTCTTCCTTGATCATATTTCGAGCCCATTTTAGTTCATTTCCTGGCCCATTAAGCCCTGGAGGCTATTTTCCATGATTTTCACATTTTTTGGCCTATTTTTCTAGTCGTGGTCAGTCGCCCGACCACGTTCACTCCAGGTCGCGATCGTGCGATAGACTGCATTCTCAGATAGAGTCCTACTCGGCCCGAACTTCATCTTCTCCAGCCGAGGATGCCCTAGAGTCACATTCTAAGTCTTCTACTCTGAGGATTTCCTGCCATATCAGTTCCTAACCGTTCTACGGGCCTTATCTCATCAATATCCCATGGATTTATCACCAAAAATCTGATCTTTCTGGGATTTATCCTCCAACTTCGACCTAGGGTTCCTGAGGTCTATAAATGGCATCCCATGGCCATGAGCACGAGGGGGAGGACATTTTTGGATCTGGGGCAAAGCCATGTTGTGCTGCTACCTCTCTTCTTAGACCCCAAATTGGCCAGAGAAGTTCTGAGTCCTTGTCTCTTGTGTTATCTTTCTCTGATTCTTCCTCTTTTGATTGCATTATCTCTTCTTCTATTACAGCTTTACATGCATGCACATTGCACACACTCTATCTCTGTCTTCACTGTGTTTTCTATCTCCTATTACACTCATCATCACTACACACACCTATCTTTGTTCCCTTCCATAGGGGTTAAAAACCCTCCCCGATGCGTTCTTCCCCTGCTTCCATGTTTATATTCTATATGGGATTGATACTATACACTTCATTATTTCTAATGGGTTTTTCTCCATGTTCATACTTTGTTTTGCAGGATAGGCAGGTGTGGACGTGAGGCCCTTACTTTTTAGTCGGTTGGAAGGTGAGGAGGAGCTAAATCTCAATTTCCCGCATCTCCGTGTTGAACGCGGTGGCAAAGAGGACCACATTCATACTATCGCGGTTGATCGAACGCGAAGCTCATCGTTAACAACCCGCGCACTCAATTTCAAAAATTCTGTAGTCACATAATAAAATTTAGATTTTGAATATAGTGATGAATACACGTCAAATCCACGGAGAGGCTAATATTTTGAAGCTGAAAATCCTATTTCTCTTTTATGAAACAATTAAAATTGTACAAGAGGAAGATCTATTTAAAGAAACGTAGAGGGATAAAGGAGAGAAATAGGGAGAGAGAGAAAGAGAGTGAACCATAAATTTAGAGAGACAATCACGTCCACTTTTGCTTAATGATCAAAATAAAATGTTCACAATGCATAGAGACTCAAATAAACAAAGTACAATACTCAGAATAAAATCTAACTAAAAATGAAAATTAAAGAACAAGAGAGAGGGTGTCGCCAGGAAGATGAAGAAATTGTCGTCCTCGTCATCGAGCCTTTGAAGAGTCGCCTGAGCTTAGCAAAGACGCCGCCGTGAGATGTTAGAGAGATAGAAGAAGAGAGAGGATATAGAGAGAGATGTAGAGAGAGGAAGATGGAGGTGGAGAGAGAGGCTATTAAATAAAAGAAAGAAAAATAAAAATAAAACAAACTAGAATTGGTGGTGTGTGTGCTTTTGTGTGTTGAGAAGAGGGAGAGAGATGAGATGAGAGATGGAGGGAGAGTAGAAGAGAGAAACAGCAATAGGGGTCGGAGGGTTAGAGAGATAAGAGAGTGAGAGATGGAGGGGGAGAGCGCTACGTGTGTGTGTGTGTACGCATGGGAGAGAAAGGCGACAACGGTGAGGGGAACGCCGGACGATGGGAGGGAGGCCGTGGCAGTGTGTGTGTTTGTAGAGAAGAGGAGAAGAGGAGATGGTGAGGTCAACAGGATGTACGTGAATGGGTTGCCGCGGCGACAGTGCAGGCAGTGGTAGGGAAGGGTGGTGCAGGTGTGTGTGTGTGTGTGTGGAGTGGAGAAGGGGAGAAAGGCGTGAAGTGTGTGGAGGAAAAGAGAGAGTAGCAGTAGCGAGGGGAAGAGGAGGCTGTGGTACCGGTGAGAAGGCCGAGCAAGGGAGCTAGCAGGAGAGGAGGAGGAGAAGGCGGCCGGTGAACGCGCAACCGAAGTGAGGGGGATGTGTGTGGGTTGCCAGCCATGCAGGAGAGAGAGGGGGAGAGAACGGCAAAGTGATGGTGGTGTTTCTGTGTGAGAAGGTGAGAGACAGTTGGGGAGAATGGCGGAGAGAGCTATGAGCAGGGAGAGGACAGAGGAGAGGAAGCGGGCCTGGCAACGGTGTCTGCAGGTGAAGCGAGTAAAGGAGAGGGGGTGAAAGAGGGTGAGAGAGAGGGAAAAAGAGGAGTGGGGGAGGAGACCGGAGAGGCCGTCCGATGCGTGTGAGTGTGGTGGATGGAGGGTCGTCTCCGCGGGTATGGGTGTCGACCCACGGAGGTGGTGCCAGTGTGTGTTGCATGTGTGTGTGTGTGTGTGTGTGTGTGTGTGTGTGTGTGTGTGTGTGTGTGTGTGTGTGTGTGTGTGTGTGTGTGTGTGTGTGTGTGTGTGTGTGTGTGTGTGTGTGTGTGTGTGTGTGTGTGTGTGTGTGTGTGTGTGTGTGTGCAAGCGGACGGTGAGGGCTGAGAGTGGTGCAACAGAGAACAGGGATAGAAGGAGGGAATAGAGAAGGAAGAGGGGGAGTGCAGTAGAGGTGAAAGTGTGAAGAAGGGAGGCTGGTGGGAGAGGTAGGCAAGTGAGGGAGAAGGGAGCTGCGGTGCCCTATTCCAAATAGGGGCACCGGCGGCCTGTGTGTGATTAAGAGAAAGATAGAGGCAGAGAGTAAGAGGGAGTGGGAGAGGGATTGAAAGAGAGGAGGGGATGAGGAGATGGGTCCGGGTGAGGAGGAGAAGGATACGGGGGGGGAGAGGAGTAGCTAAGAGGCACTACAATGGAGAAAGAAGAGGAAGGTTTAGAGAAGAAGTGAGTCCCCGGAGGGGGAGGGGGTGAGAAGTATGTTAGAGAGAGGAGGATGGAGTGCAGGCGATGCCTACGAAGAGACAAAGTGGGAGAGAGGGGAAAGGAGAAGGGGGAGGAGTAAGAAGCAGAAGGAGTGGGGGGAAGAGAAGACTGTTTGCCCGTGGGGGGGAGATGCTGCAAGGTTTGTAGGAGTCCAGGGGGTGAGGACGCCGCTGCCATAAGATATTGCCATATCCCCACGTAATCCTGCAGGACGGGCTGCCATGCATGCTGTGAGATGCTGCTACTGCTCCCCATATGATCTATTGGATGCTGCTAGCTCCTGTCAGGATCTCGCCGGCTCCCTATGCAATCTGCCAAGGGGAGAAGAGCGGCCACGGGATTCGCCCACGCATGAGAGGGAGCTGCCACCATTGTTGCATACGTGGGAGAAGAAAAGTCACTATTCACAAAGTTTTGAAAGCATGAAAAAAACTATACCAAGGCCCCCAAGCCAATAAGAATTCACAATGACTATAACCCTTTACCTTTTGTTCCCCTCTTTTAATTCATTCAAAATGATTTTTTTAAAAACTAGATATGGAGAAAATAATTCTCATGATTTCAATAAAATTTAATTATGCAATTCTCTTATTTAAACAAAATGTCTCAAGTCCCATTATTGGTAGAAAATTCTTCATTTTATGTGAGAGCGAGAATTACCATGTAAAATTCCATGATTAAATTCATAAAAGCCTAGGAAAAGACGTGTGTGATATGAAAAAAAATAGACAATTGAGCATTTATCACACACCCCAACTTACCCATTGCTAGTCCCTTAGCAATGCAAATAAATTAAAAATTAGGGACTAACAAGAGTTTAAAAGTTTCATGTCTCAAGTCAAGATCCTCCTTCACGAAATTCACTACATATTAGGATTTTAGAATTATGAAAGCATACTAGCCATAGGATTAGAACATGATGCTCCAAATTCTCTTAGAATACTCCCAAGGTCTCATGGCATTGTGCTCGTGAAATCTAAATCTATAGTCTAGACAATTACATTCTCCATATTGCCATTTTATCTAGGTGTCTTTCAACTCTACCTCCCAAATCAGAGCTTTGATCAAGTAGTCTTCACTTTTTTTTTGAAACACATGGTGCTGCACAACCCTTTACCGTTTGACGTGAACCTCAACTCTTGCCTTAGGAGAAGTATGCCTGGTTACAAAGATCAGGGGCATTTTCCATGGTTTTTTTTTGAAACACGTGTTGCTGTACAACCCGTCACTGGTTGACGCGAACCTCAACTCTTGCCTTAGGAGAAGCAAGCCTGGTTACTAAGATCAGGGGCATTTTTCATGGTTTTTTTTCTCTCTATTTTTTTTTCAGATCTAACTCTTCACTAGGGAGGGCAGAGTATCAGACATCATACCAAATGATAGAAGACTTATCCTTCCTATTTCATTAGTGTGCAAGTGATTTTTTTTTAAGCTAAGAGACTTTAGGAGATTCTAAATTAGTTCTCATGACTAGACACTAAAGTATCATTCCATCATTCATCTCCACAGTCTTTTCCATTCCAGAGTCTCTTTTATGAAAGCATGAATCATGAAAACTCAGTTGGGGCAACTCTTTTTTTATTACAAAATACGGCATTTGGTTGCATGAAATTTTTACAATGATTACCCTTACCCCCCAACTTGAATAACATCGTCTCTGATGATATGAACAATGTGTGAAAAGAACAATGCATATGAATGCTTGGGAAGGAAAGCTACAACCTGGGGCGGCCAGACGAGACTTTTGCCAGACATCCTCCTGATGCTATAGCTAACTCCTACAAACACAAAAAATGAAAATGACTTATTGAAACATAAAAGAGGAAACGTTGGGTTGCCTCCCAACGAGCGCTAAGTTTAACGTTTTCAGCAAGACACAATGAAGCCCAATAACTAACAAGTTGATTTCATGATTAGCCACCATGTTATCTTATCTTCTTTTAAATTCTAACATTCATGCCATTTGAAGACAAGATGATATGTGTGTGCATGTGGGCCAGAAATATGCTGGTCTCGAACATTATTGATTTTAACATTAGCAACATGTGTGAGCCAGTTCTCTTTTTTTTGGGTCATGTAATAATCAATGGCCATTATTCTATCAAGATCGGGGTAGAACTTCTGCCCAATATCAATCCATTGGTCCCCTTGTCCTATATCTACCCAGTTGACTACCCCTTTATTGACTTCTTCCTCCAAAGAAACTTGGTCAAGCACCAGTGGCTTATGAAGATCGACATTATTAGCCATGTTCCCCTCAACAATAGCCTCATGCAGATCAAGAGCATTAATCAACTGGTCTTCCTGATGGGGAGTCAAATTAAAGGGGAATATAGTTGGCATGTCCCCCTCAGGTCCTAGAATGTCATAATGGAGAAGCTTAGCTTGCAGGGGGATCAAATTGGATGGAGGTGTGAGCCTAGAGTCTAACCCATCTAATGATTCAAACTTTATGGGGTAGGGCTCAGGGGTCAGATCAAATGTGAAATTTTCTAAGAAGGCCCCTTTATCAAACTTATCAATCGAATGAAGTTTATCAATCAATTTTTTCCCTAATGGGGTCGGTAGACCAAATGTAAACCTTTCCAACAAGGCCCCTACATCACACTCATCAATGAAACGAAGATTATCACTCAAATTGTCCAATGAGGGGGTAGGAAGATTAAATGTGAATTTTTTCAATAAGGCCCCTTCATCATAGGTCAGATCAAATGTGAAATTTTCTAATAGGGCCCCTTCATCACATTCCTCAAGAGGAGGAGGATATTCAGAATTCATCTTCCTTAAATCAACAGGATTATTAGCCCCAAGGCAATCCTCCTCTTCATGTATATCTTTTTTTTAAAGAAAAGGTAGGAGATATTATTAATAAAAACATAAAAAATACATCGTCACCGGGGCATACCCCTACAAGAACAAAGGAATACCAGCACAGATTGGAGTCCCCCTCCTACAAAAGACGCAGGGAAACAAGACCCAGCCGATCAATGACCAGAGGCCCGAAACAAATCCTGGGCAGATCGGAGAAGGAGAAAACTACCACATTACGTTTATTAAGGCACGCAAAGGACGCAAGAGCATCCGCAACCTGATTAGCTTCTTGGTACACATGAGAGACTGTAACACCGGAGCCAAGAAGATGCTGGTGAATTTCACGCATCTCAATGATACCCAAGCAGCAGCAACCCCTGAAAGCAAAGAAGTAGCCAAGACCACCGAATCAGTGCGGATGTCGGACAAGATAAGACCATGCTTATTGGCGAGTCTGATTCCATCACACATAGCTCGGGTTTTAGCCCCCAAGCTATTGCCGACGCCATAAAAATGAGAGAAGACCAAAACTAGCTTCTCATTACTATCCTTAATGCAGCCACCTCCACCACAGTAACCCGAGTTCCCTTTGTTGGCGCCATCGACATTTAGAACAAACCCCTGATCAGGTGGGATCCACCGGACCAGCTTGATGATCCTGGGAGAAGACCTATGCTTGAACCCGAGATCGGAAATGAGCTTGAGTTGCTGCCATGTGGGATGCTGCTTGAAAATTTACTTGTCAAGAGTAGAATTTATCTGAAACTGAATATTGTGGAGGAGATGAGTTGGAGCGGGACGCAAACCCTCAAATCGCATCTTGCACCTCGCCTTCCATATTTCCCAAACAATAAGGATAGAGGAGTAAATAGCAATGAATCCATACAAGGAGTTAAGGTTGCACTTGGTGAGAATGTCCCAGAGCCGATGAGTGATATGATCGGTATCTTGAAAATTAGCAACTAAGAAGTGAGACGCCCAGTTCCACAAGGAGTCAGCAAGATCACTACTTATGAAAAGATGATCAAGGTCCTCAGTACGCGGGAGCTTACAGCAACTGCAGCGAGAAGCCATAGGGATGCCACAATCAGCAACTCGAAAGTCAACAAAAACTGATCTGTTAAGAACCCTCCAGGCGAATAAGGATGCGCGCCTTTGAAAATGCTGGTTCCAGATATGAGTCAAGGGAGCACGCCGGATACCTTTCAATCTAAGCTGTTCATAGACAGATTTGAGAGTGAAACTCCCAGATGCAGAAGTCGACCAAATACAAATATCCTCAAATGGGCCTTTGGTGTTTGGAGTGATGTTCTCAATTTCTTCAAGTGATTCCCTGTTATTAATATCTTCTATCAAAATGAGATTATCAATTATCTTTTACACAAGTGGGGCATTTAAATGAGAGTTGAATTTTTCACTCAAAGGCTCTTCACCATTCTCTTTCTCATGAGAGTTATCATTCAACATGTTTGCAACATCAACATTACCTTCTTCCTTATGCTTCTTCTTACATGAGTTAACGATGACACTCTCCATATCAAAGTGTTCACATTGTTCTATCATAGGGAGAATGTCAATCAATTTTTCTAATTGTGGGACCATGAGATGAAATGAGAAATCTTCCGATGCAATCCTTTCATGATTTTCTTCCAAGTGAGGAGGGTCACATTCCATTACTTTGTCATCATCATTTTCAGCTGGACAATCCTCTTTTCTACATTTTTTCCTCAATTGGGCCATTGATATTCTCAATTTCATAATTTTGAAAGGCACCATTTTGCACATTAGTGATTCACCCCCTAACTTGTTTTCAACCGACTCATTGTGGCTCTCCTCATAACTAAGTGTGGACTCTGTAATCAAATAGACCATCTTGCTAGTTACCCCAAAATCTTCTACAATTCCCTTATTACCTAGGTCAAGAGTTTCATTCGGCATGGATTGTTGGAAAGAATAAGTGTGTTGGGTAAGTTGAGGGAATTGATTTTCAAAGCTTGCATCGAGGGGGTTAGGTAATTGGTCCATTGACAATTCATGTGTGGCTCTTGTGAGTTGGTCCACTTTGGTTTGGAGGGAGCCAATGCTTAGTTGATTAGTCAAGATGATTTGAATCAATTGTTTGAGTTTTTTTTCATTGTTGGGACCAGTGTATGGAGGGGTAGAATGGATGTGTTGAGGATCATATTGATAAGGGAAGTTTGTGTCATGCCCTCCATATTGATTTTAATCAAATTAGGTTGAAAATTTTGGCTCGGGAGGGCATGGAGCTTGACATTGAAAATTTTTTCAAGAGAAGTTTTTTTGATCTCCCCACTCAAAGATAGGAGTGCAAGAAGGTGTAGGGAGGTTTTGACATGTTAATGTTTGTTCATGAGGAGAGAATGTCATATGATCCCCTAAATAAGATTGAGCAAAATGGTCTTGATTTTGAGGATGATAAGGACATTGGGCTGCCATGGGCGTGGAGTTCTCTTGTTGGGCCGACCAAAGATAAGGGCTTTCATTGAATGTCGGGTAAGATTGGGTGAAAGATAGATATTGGGTCGAGTACTCACCTACATAATGGGCCGGCCGGGCCCATGTGTGATCATCTTGAAAGGTAGGTGGTGTAAAGGAGCATGGGCCCATTGGAATGAATTGATTTGGGGTCAAGCAATTAATGTGATTAAAAACCCGATCCATGAAAGTGATTTTTTCTTTTTTTTTTCTTTTATTTTATTTTATTTTATTTTTTATTTTTTTATGTAAACACAAACAAGTTGTCACATAAATTACTTAATGACCTAGATGTGACCTAGACCTACAAATGGGGTTTCACAAAATAGGTAAAGCGTGACTTAAGTTCACCCTCAATATTTCTACCGGTCAGGTAAGGGGTGGGGTAGTGGAAGGCTCCCCCTACTTTCGTAGGGACCTAATTAGAGAACCACTAGCCCGCTTAAGGCGTTTGTCATTCGATGGTCTTACCTTAGACACCGATTTCCACAAGAGGGTAAGCCCAAATAACACAAGAACCACAGTGTGAACCTACGGCCAATGTCTACTGAATTTTATTTAAGGTCTAGGTGATGCAAATATAAAGAAAATTGTTGTTTGTAGGCCAAGGAAGGGTAATCAAATCCCCACTTTATGTGATTATGGGTGTTGTCCTTAAGATATTTTTGAAATGATATGGAACAAACAATGTTCAAACAAAGGGTTCTATGCAAGTATGCATGAGCATGTGATTAAGGAAAAGTTTAGAAAACTCACCTTGTCCCCCGCAATCTTCAACAATGCAATTAACAAAAATTAAACGACAAGGTAAAAGAAATTCCATCCCAAATGATGCATGACCTAAAACATGAAAATGTGGTTTCTACTCTTAGAATGAAGATTTTTATTGGGTTCAAGTGAAGAGTTTTTTTTTGTGTGAACCTATCTAACCACAATATGCAAGAAGATTAAGGAAATGACACAAAATGAGAGGAGTTTATGATACTTACTTCAAACGCAATCTCTCATTCCTCCCTTTTTTTTTGAAATGAATGACAAAAAGACTCAGGGAAAGGGGGAGAACTGACCTCTGATTTTTTCTGATTTTTTAACTCTTTTTTATGATTTTCTGATTTTTTGATTTTAAGACCTTCTGCGACAGTTCTCAGACTTTCTGCGATAGATAATTTCTCTGAAATTTACGAAATTAGCTCTTTGTACCTACGCTTCAGGTTTCTGCGACAGATTTTTCTGACAATTTTTTTTTGGATTTTCTAGTTTGATTTTTTTGTTTTCAATTCTCGCAAAAATAAAAAAAGATAAGAAAATAGATTAGCACAAATATATACAAATGACAAAAAAAATTTTCAACTCAAAAATTACAAGCCTCCCAGGCAACGGTGCCAAAAATTGATCGAACACGAAGCTTGTCGTTAACAACCTGCGCACTCAATTTTAAAAATTTCGTACTCACATAATAAATTTTAGATTTTGAATATAGTGATGAATACGGGTCGAATCCACGGAGAGACTAATATTTTGAAGTTGAAAATCCTATTTCTCTTTTATGAAACAATTAAAATTGTACAAGAGGAAGATGTATTTAAAGAAACGTAGAGGGATAAAGGAGAGAAATAGGGAGAGAGAGAAAGAGAGTGAACCACAAATTCAGAGAGATAATCACGTCCACTTTTGCTTAATGATCAAAATAAAATGTTCACAATGCATAGAGACTCAAATAAACAAAGTACAATACTCGGAATAAAATCTAACTAAAAATGAAAATTAAAGAACAAGAGAGAGGGTGTCACCGGGAAGATGAAGAAATTGTCATCCACGCCGCTGAGCCTTTGAAGAGTCGCCCGAGCTTAGCAAAGATGCTGCCGTGAGATGTTAGAGAGATAGAAGAAGAGAGAGGATATAGAGAGAGATGTAGAGAGAGGAAGATGGAGGTGGTGAGAGAGGCTATTAAATAAAAGAAAGAAAAATAAAAATAAAACAAACTAGAATTGGCAGTGTGTGTGCTTTTGTGTGTTGAGAAGAGCGAGAGAGGGAGAGAGATGAGATGAGAGACGGAGGGAGAGTAGAAGAGAGAAACAGCAAGAGGGGTCGGAGGGTTAGAGAGATAAGATAGTGAGGGATGGAGGGGGAGAGCGCTAGGTGTCTGTGTGTGTGTGTGTGTGCATGGGAGATAAAGGCGACAGTGGTGAGGGGAACTCCAGACAGTGGGAGGGAGGCCGTGGCAGTGTGTGTGTTTGAAGAAAAGAGGTGAAGGGGAGATGGTGAGGTCGACGGGATGTACGTCAATGGGTCACCGCGATGGCAGTGCAGGCAGTGGCGGGAAAGGGTGGTGCAGGTGTGTGTGTGCATGTAATATCCTAGAATTTTCAGATCGGAATCGGAGAGCTATCGTATCGCTTTCGTGGGTCTTGATATGTGTTTTACGATCCACGCGGGTTTTTCCCTTATATAACTTGCAGAACCCTATGGAGAGTTGACCGTTGAGTTTTGCTACTCAGGGACGTTGCAGGTGCGTTGTGCTCGTTCCAAGGATCGCGAAGACTATTTTTTCATATTTTCATGAATTTACAAAATTTCGTGCCAAAAATCAGATTTTAGAAAAATTACATAATTTCCTAATTTCTTTTTCTTCTTAACCCTTTTTCCCTCCTCTCTCCTCCCTCACGCCTCTCGTTTCTCTCCCTCTGTTCTCTCTCCTCTCTTCTCCTCTCCCCCGAGCGCGCGACCGGTGCGGAGCTGGGTGAGGTGGCAACGGCGTGGAACTGACCTGGAGTGTGAAGGTGTGAAGATCGGAGCGTGGCATTGGCGCGATCCCTTGGTGGATTCAAAGCCGGCGTGGGCAGGTTCGTTCGATGGTTTTCGGAGTATCGTGGCCGTTTCGACGCGTGAGATCTTCGGTGGAAGTAGGGGGACAGATGCCTTACTTCTCTTCTGCATTCCATCGCGATTTGGAGCCGAACGGTGCCTATACGAGCGGGTTTTACCTTGTTTAGGGTGATGCATGCATCGGGGGGTGTGAGCCGTGTTCGCCATTCCAGGCGATGGTTTCTAAAATAAATGGTTTCGTTTGAACCCCTGGCATGTTGGGAATCCATTCCAGCCAGTTTTACTACGTATGGTTGAGAATCGGAGTCGGTATGAGCCCGACTATCCTCGTGACTCTTTTTGGGTCGATTCGTGAGAATCACCCATTTCTTGTGTTTTTTAGCACAGTTTGATTCCTCCCGATTTGTGGAAGGAGTATATGGTCATTAGGGTTATTTCCTCGTCGTTTAGAAGCGATTGGGGCGTGGAAATGCCAAGTTTTGAGCTTCCCTATGGTTTTCCAGCCATATTTGAGTGGCGGTCCTGCCAAGAACCGTCACTGGTGTGATGCCGCCCAATGGGGACCGCTACCAAGCTCCATGAATGTGAGTATGTCGGTTTGACCAAACGGTCATGCGATTGACCGCAAGGTCTTTGCTTGCGACCTTTAGAGGACAGCTAAGCATTGCATAGCGGCCTGAGGAGGACCGCTAGGCTCTAAGTGGCGGCCCAAGGGTAACCGCTACTTTTCACGTTGTGTTGGCTAAGTTGGTTTGCTTGGTAACAGCCATGCGACTGACCGCCTTTGAGGTGTTGCGGCCCATCTGTGACCGCCACCCGTTGTTTATGTCGGCTCAACGGTTTTAAGTCGGTACAGGCTAGCAGTCTAGCTCTGACCGCATGGGTGTGTCAGGCGGCCTTATGATCACCGCTTTTCTTTGTGAAACGGTTTAAGTTAGACCGTTTAGTGGTTTGGACTGGTTAAGTCGGTTCGGGGGTTGACTAGGTTAAGCGGCCATGCCATGACCGCTACAGTCATCTTGCGGCCCTGAGGAGACCGCCTTGTGTAAGCAGCGGCCTCAGCTAGACCGCAAACCCCTATACTTTTTGTGTATTTGTATCTGGGGTCTCTTTTGAAGGTAGCGGCCCTTTGGATGACCGCCAGGGTGGTCTAGCGGCCAGGGTGAGACCCCCACCTGCCCAGAGTGTGATTTTGTGTTGATTTGGTTTCCGGTTGATGTAGCTTTGACCCCTTGGTTAGCCCATTGTTTCGTGGATGTCTTGGATGTCCTATGAGGGTTGTGACCGTGTTATAGGGTGTCTGAGAGGGCCGTTACACCGAGTAGTGGTTTTGGATTATTCGAGGGTCATTATGGTTTCTGGTCAACCCGGTTGTGACCTAGTGGTTGACACATGACCTCGTGAGTGTCTCGTCTATCCTGTGAGGATCGAGACATGGTTTTGGTCATCTAGAAATATCATAATATCTTAGTTTCCGTGCCATGTGCTTTGAGAGTTTTGGTGATCCCTCATGTTTTGTGTTTCGTGTTATGCGGAATTGTGAGTTTGTTGTGTGGCTCGAGGCCGAGGACTCATTGTTATTATTATTGCTGTTATGGATCCGGTTGTTCTGTGCTGTCTTCCATAATGTGTTTCTTGTGGATTTTGGCTGAGGGACTAGGCTGATTAACATCGTGTTGCTGTGATGTGCGACGATCTTGACCCGAGTCTTGTGACTAAAGGATCGTTGTCGGCAAGTCTAGTTCACTGTCCTGAGTCTAGTAGCAGTTGTATACTACATTATGGTCCGTAGTATGTGCGATCGGTGTGTGCTTACACAGTCTGTACTTCGGTGTTCGTTGTTTTGAATCTCTGTGTCTAGTGAACCTCCACTAGTCATAGCCTGACGACACTTCTATGTGTCGGCCCACCTGGGAGTGGTGGCGGGGCAGTTCTCGATTTACGATTTTTAGGCTAATTTCTGTGGGCCCCCTTGCTTTGCGGTAGCGTCCTACTGGGGGGAAAACTAGCTTGAGGACTGGCTCAAGGCATTGGGCTTGTGTGTGCACACGTGGTTAGGGGTGGTTGGACAAGCGCCGACAGGGGTGACCCAAGCTAGTCACTCGTTACTGTTGTTCCTTGCACTTGATTCGTGTCTCAGTACCGCATTCGAGGTGAGTGGGAGACACTTGAGGTATAGTGTAAGATGTCAGTGGACACATCTGGCTGTTCTTCTAGTGAGGAGGTGCTTCTGTCATTGACACGATGACTTGTGCTTTCGTGACTTTTTCGAGTAGCCTGCGCTTAGCTTTACTCGAGGTTAGTGTAGCGTACACGATAGTGAGATCGTGTATGTCTTGCGCTTTCAGACTGTAGGGTCGTGAGTTAAGCTTTTGTCTCTGTAGACGAGCCTGCCCGACTGAAGTGTCATGACGTGTTCTGGCAATGTAGCCAGAGTTTCCTTATATTGGTTTAGTGATTCCCGACTGTGTCTGGGATTCTGCATCTTTGTCGATTTGGAGTAGTTTAGAGGGCCGAGGTTCCTTCGACTGCCGTGTTTCATGTTACGGCTTTCCTCTTTACTTTTATTGTTGTTGCTTCTGCTTTGTTACTGCTTTGCTTTAGTGGAGCATTGTTGTTATTCCGTTGTTTTGTAGTAGGGTTCTGTGGGATCCCTACTGAGCCAGTGATAGGAGGCTCACCCCTGACTTTTCAGGTGTAGCAATTCTACCTCGTGCTGAGCGGTACCTGCTGCGTGGTTCTTAGTTGCCAGCGTTGCTATTGTCAGGTTTCCCCTGACTTGAGAGTACGTTCTCTTTCCTGTTGGACTGCACTTGTCTTTCTTTGGACTGGACTCTATTAGTTTAATTTGTTATAGAAAATGTAGTTTTATTTCTTCTACGTTAGCAATCCTGATCATTAAAATTTAATTTCTTACTTCTTTATCTGGAAGTTTAATGTACTCCACACACTCCTTTTATCCCTTCGGAGCTTTTCCGCTCATGGGAGGCCTCGCAGGTTCCAAGCGGTATCGGGTTTACCCGATATCCGGAGTCTAGGTCGCCACCGGTGGTATCAGAGCTAGCTTGAGTTGTTTTTGAGCTGGTTGTGTAAAGTACATGGAAATTCGAGATATCGTAGTGCTCAGAGTCCTTAAGGTCGAGTACAGTCGGCAGCTGGCATAGGTTTTACGATTGTTTATCGCTTTGTTTTCGCGTGTGATCTTGTGCGTGCTGTGTTGGCACTGTGCAAGATAGTTTTGCTCTTGTCAGGATGTGACGGAGTGTTCTTCTTTTGTTTTGGTGTTTGTCTCGGTTATGCTGTACTTGGCAGAGTTCGCCGATAGGCGTGAATCTGTGGTGTGGTGTTCGAGCTTTTTTGTGATTTGTTCATGTGGCTCGTAACATTATCGTTGGGGTGATGACCGTGCACATTCTTATGTTGTTTTGGTCGTCCCAGCTTGAGGTTTGTTTAGCCCCTGAGGTGTTAAGGTCATGTTGAGGTGGTCGATTGGATGCCTTGATTGAGAGAATGCTCGGGTGAACCTAGGATTTTCCTTCCTGGTGAGCTACTATTAGTCGAGATTGATTCTTCTCATCCTGTTCTATGGCGTCTTTTCGAGGTAAGCCTTGGGAGTGCTGTCTCAGTGAACCCTTTGTCCTGTGTCTGCTTAAGTGTGGACTGTGTTAGTTCTGAACCTGATTTGCACTTGTTCGGCGGTTGCTTGGCTTTGGACGCAGTTTGTGTTTGGGGGCCATTGTGCACCGTGTTCGACGTGCCGTGTTTGGCGGCTGTTGTGCTGTGAAGGTTCAGTAATCGTGTCAAGACGTGAGGATAAGCTGAGATAGGTGTTCTTTGTGCTTTGTGCTGAAGTTGGTGCTCTTCTTCGTCTGCACTTCGCGACTTGTGATCGGCTATTAGCAAGATCGGTACTCAAGGCGTCATACGTTGCATTTTCGTGAATTGAGTTGGTGCTGAGTGTGTGCTGAGATGTGGATGCTGAATTGTCTATGACGCCTGTGTGTGTTGTGTTGAGAGCGCAGCGGAAGCGTGTGGGCTTATAACCCACTGGTCGAGGATCGTTGGTTGGAAGATTCTGACCAGTCGAGAGGTTTGTTTTCTCGGTGTGACATCATCTTGGCTATATGTGCCTTCATGTTGTTGGTTGTCGTGCCGTGGTTGGAGGCTTTATGGTGGTTGGCACTGGCATGTATGAGGATTGGGGAAATCTGTCAACGTATATGCTGGTCGAGTACCCTTTTCTTCTTCTATTTTTCTTGGGAGTTGTGCTCTCGGGACGTGATCGTGGTCTTTGAGATGCGTTCTCCGAGATTATGATTATTGCTGTTGTTCTTGTGGGTCCTTCTTGGTAAGCTGCTGGCAGTATGGCTTGTATGTGTTAGCCGTGTGTTCAGTTGTAATTGTGTCTTGATGTGACCCAACTTGCAGTTGTGTCCCGTGGTTCTGTGTTGAGAACGGAGCCGGGATTCTCCAGGTGTTGTTGTTGTTATTTGTTGGTGGTTGTGTTCAGCTTGGGAAGAGTTCCCTGTGAGTTTGAATTGGCATTGTGTGGACCGAGGTCTTATCGGTTGGTCTTGCTGTACTCTTCTGTCGTGGTAGAGTTGGCATGCGACTCGAATCAGATGTAATGTCTGAGTGAGGATTGACTTGATTGTGCTCGTGGTCTAGTGCTGTCATTGGCGTTCTACGTACCAGTTTTGGTATCATTGGTGCGGAAGCCGATGTTGTGGAGCAGTCAGCTGAGAGGACTGTGTTTCCTAGTTTAAGATGATGCTTGTTGTGTCTGCCGAGTGTGTTCTATCGGTAGATATTTTTGTGGCATGGGTCGTGTCTCTTTTCCTTGTGAGACGTAAGCGATGATGCCCTGTTTCAGAGGTGTTGGACTTGTGTTCACTTGTGTGCCATGCTCGTTCTGTGGATCGATGTGTCTTGAGATCTGGAGCGTGTGCCGGTGATTGTGGTCTGGCAGTGTCCCTCTGAATTGTATTTTTCGAGAATTATGTTATCGTGTTTTGTGTTTGAGGTTTGGCTGATGCTTGGAGAGTGTAGCCAGTGTATGGGTTTGTTATTCCCTTGTTCACTTGTTGGCTCCTTGAATTTCGAGGATGAAATTCCTAAAAGGGGGGAGGACTGTAATATCTTGGATTCTTCGGATCGGAATCGAAGAGCTATCGGATTGCTTTCGTGGGTCTTGATATGTGTCTTACGATCCACACCGGTTTTTCCCTTGTATAACATGTGGAACCCTGTGGAGAGTTGACCGTTGAGTTTTTCTACTCAAGGACGCTACAGGTACGTTGTGCTCGTTCCGAGGATCGCAAAGATTATTTTTTCGTATTTTTTTGAATTTACAAAATTTCATGCCAAAAATCAGATTTTAAGAAAATTACATAATTTCCTAATTTCTTTTTCTTCTTAACCCTTTTTCCCTCCTCTCTCCTCCCACATGCCTCTCATTTCTCTCCCTCTGTTCTCTCTCCACTCTTCTCCTCTCTCCCGGGCACGCGACCGATGCGGAGCTGGGTGTGGTGGCGACGGCGTGGAGCTGACTTGGAGCGTGATGGTGTGAAGAACGGAGCGTGGCATTGGCGCGATCCCTCGGTGGATTCAAAGCCGGCGTGGGCGGGTTCGTGTGATGGTTTTTAGCGTATCGTGGCCGTTTCGACACGTGAGATCTTCGGTGGAGGTAGGGGGACAGATGCCCTACTTCTCTTCTGCGTTCCCTTGCGATTTCGAGCCGAACGTTGCGTATACGAGCGGGTTTTACATTGTTTAGGGCGATGCATGCATCGGGGGGTGTGAGCAGTGTTCGTCGTTCCAGGCGACGGTTTCTAGCTCAAATGGTTTCGTTTGAACCCCTGGCATATTGGGAATCCATTCCCGTCAATTTTACTACGTTTGGTTGAGCAGAGTCGGTATGAGCCCGACTATCCTCGTGACTCATTTTGGGTCGATTCGTGGGAATCACCCGTTTCTTATATTTTTGAGCGCGATTTGATTCCTTCCGGCTTGTGGAAGGCGTATAAGGTGATTAGGGTTGTTTCCCCATCGTTCAGAAGTGATTGGGGCGTGGAAATGTCGAGTTTTGAGCGTCCCTACGGTTTTCTCGCCGTATGGGAGTGGAGGTCCTACCAGGAACCATCACTGGGGTGATGCGGCCCAATGGGGACTGCTACCAAGCTCCATGAATAGTGAGTATGTCGGTTTGACCAAACGGTCACGTGATTGCCTGCAAGGTCTTTGCTTGCGGCCTTTAGAGGACCGCTAAGCTTTGCACAGCGGCCTGAGGAGGACCGCTAGGCTCTGAGTGGCGGCCCAAGGGTGACCGCTACTTTTCACGTTGTGTTGGCTAAGTTAGTTCGCTGGGTAATGGCCATGCGACTGACAGCCTTTAAGGTGTTGCGGCCCATCTGTGACCGCCACCTGTCGTTTATGTCGGTTCAACGGTTTTAAGTCGGTACGGGCTAGCAGTCTAGCTCCGACCGCATGGGTGTGTTAGGCGGCCTTATGATGACCGCTTTTCTTTGTGAAACAGTTCAAGGTAGACCGGAGAATGGTGGAGAGAGCTGGGAGTAGGGAGAGGAGAGAGGAGAGGAAGCGGGCTTGGCAACGGTGTTTGCAGGTGAAGAGAGGAAAGGAGAGGGAGTTAAAGCGGGTGAGAGAGGGGGAAAAAGAGGAGTGGGGGAGGAGACCGGAGAGGCCTTCCAATGCGTGTGAGTGTGGTGCATGCAGGGTCGACTCCGTAGGTATGGGTGTCGACCCACGGAGGTGGTGGCAGTGCGTGTTGCGTGTGTGTGTGGTGCAAGTAGGGTCGACTCCGTGGGTATGGGTGTCGACCCACAGAGGTGGCGGCAGTGCGTGTTGTGTGTGTGTGTGTGTTATGTGTGTATGAAGGCGGACGGTGAGGGCTGAGAGTGGTGCAACAGAGAACAGGGACCGTGGCAAGAGTTTGGAGTTATCTCCCCTTATTTGATGAAAGGAGGACTCTATCTATGGCAAGAGACCTACTTTGAGTAAGATCTTGATGCTGCAAACTCGGATTTGAGCTTTATCTCTAAGGATTTATAGGATTGAAGTCCCCTGAGCACTATAAAACCCGCCCTAGAGCGACCATGGCAGAGATCTTAGCCTTTTTCATTGATTTCTGTTCTTTTCGATTTATTGTCTTCAGCAAATTTCTTCGTTTTTTAATCCTCTAGATTTTCTTCTTCTTCACCTTTAGCTAGTTCTCTCTGTTTTTTAAGATATTTCCAATTTTTTAAAACTCTACCTTTTACATTTTTCGAAGCTCTGCGCATCTCTTCGTTCTCTCCCTCTGCACTCTTCACGAAACTTCTTTCTCTCTTTCTAATCTTCAACTTTCTCTTCTTCCTCATCTCCTAATTCTTCTCCGTTTAAAAGTTATTTCAGTTCTCCTTTAGCTCTGTTTTTATTTTATTTTTCACTGTTCTTCTATCTTCCCTTCCTCTATTTTCATCTAAACATCCCTTTGGCGGAGATTCTTCTTCGGTGCTCTAAAGGCGGCATCTATTTTCACTGCGACGTGATCTTCCTCAAAGGCTCGACAAGGAGACAGTGGCGCTATTCTTCAAAATTTCTTGGCTCTATTTCATCCTCTTTCCCTTAGTTTACTCAAGTTGTAATTTCTTAGTTTTCATAGATATTATAATCTTTCCTTAGTAATAAAAATTCATTCTTTACAATTGTATCTTTCTAGTTCTCTGTCTCTCTATCTCCTCCCAATTTCTCTTCTTTAATCGTCTCATATTCTTTAGGTAGGTTTATTTCCACGTAAATTTATTTTCCTTTAACATAAACTCACTCAAAATTCGGTTTTGAAAATATAAGGATTTTTCAACTTACTTAATTGAAAAATATTTCTTCTCTGTAGGATCGATCCGTTCTTACTACTCTACTTATATTTAATAACTTTTTAGTGAGTGCGTGCGATTATTTTTGAAATTGTGGCACGGCATTTTTAATGACAAGTGTATTGCACATCAATTTTTGGCGCCGTTGCCGAGGAATGAAATAATTTTTGATATTTGAAAATTTTTATGTTTGATGTGTATATTTGTATACTGATTTTTTGATTTTTATTTTATAGGAAAAAGAAAAAAATTAAAAAAATTAAAGAAAAAGGAAAATTCAGACCTAAAATTCTCAGAAAATCAAATGTTACATAAAGACAGGAAGCATCGCTGAAGGTCTATATCTATCAAAACAAGAAGTAGAAAGCAGAAAATCTGAAAATCCTAGAAATTCAAGCGTCACTAAAGGTCAGTAAACGTAGGAATAGGTCCTGTTTTGAAAATTCTTAGAAAAATCTCAAAAAATCATGAAAATTCTTAAAAATCCAAAAAATCAGAAAACCATAGAACACAAAAAGCATGATTCTATACTTTATTTTTTTAGTAGATTTACATATTATTTGATATTTTTAGTTACTAGTTATCCTTTATTCACCTTTCTTTGAAAAAAATAGAAAAAGAAGAAAAAAAATCTCTGAAAAAAATCAGAAAATAGAAAAAAAAATTCCTTGTTTTGTCATCATACTTTCATGATAGTTGCATCTCTCACATGCATAGTTGTATTTAGTTGACTCTGTTCATTTACTTGCATCATTTTAAAAAAAAATCATCATTATCTTCTTCTCTCTTGCCCCTTCTTAAGGGCAATTTAGGCACACCCCTCTTAGAATTGGAAGGACCCTCCATTGAGCACTCTGTTTCTTTGAACCGGAACCTCCTTTTCCAAGACCTCCATAAGTCCCTGCACCTGTGGATTCTCTCACGGACGCAGGACAGGTTACACCAAGAAACACCCCGAAGTTAGTTTTCCCTTAAAAGGTCAAAAATAAAACCCAAAAATTAAAAAATCATCATGTTGAATACATTATTCATATAGTTGTTAATTGATTGCATCGTTAAAAAATCACAAAAAATAAAAAAATGGGTAGAAAACTTCAATCTTTGAGTGGGCTCATAAATTCAATCAGGTGGACTTGTTGGCCCATTTTTTTTGATCCATCTTTTGGGCTATGAATTCAAACTCCTTCATTCCACCTTATTATCATGATCATAATTACATTTGGGCCAGACCGGCCCATTATGTTGTCAATGGTCTAACTCAACCTTTATCATTCACCCACAATGACCCGACCCATTACAAAAGCCCATACTCTTGGTCGGCGCACAATGAAAGTCCATCACTCATGGGGGGCCAACTTCATTCCTTTAACCAAGATCAGATCCAATCCACTCAATTTCTTAATGGGCCCTATGATTCATTTTGCCCCCAAGAATAAGTCCAAATTGTTCAAAGACCCTCCATACCTTCTTATGATTTTTTTTGGGGAGGATAATATAATAATTCTTGGGATTCGTATCAAGACCCGGCCTAAAATCATCCGGATAAATTCTTTCAACATTAGGCTCTATCTTCAAATTACTCTTATGATCATGCCCACTATGGAGGACAACCCACATCCTCTCCCTCACCTCACTATCAAGTTGATCATTACTCAACTTCTTATCCTTCGAACTCTGCTTCTCAGTCTACATATCTCTCTCCTCCATGCCTAACTCTCAATAAGGAGGAGAGATTTAATCAATTTTGTCAATTCATCCTGACTCAAAATCAAGCCATCTGAGTCCAAATATATCGACTTACTGAAAAAAACAAGGGCATGAAAACGAATAAATTACCTAGCCACTCCGATGTAAATTCTGATTACCAACTTCCAAAATTTGACAACAATGAAAGCTTTTATGATCAACCTATGGTTTCCCATGAACATAATACTCAAATCACTCTCGATTTAGATCATGTGGAAAATATGGAGGAGTCCTATCATGAAGTTTTTGAGGGAGTTAGCTATAGTCATGATGATGATCAAAAAGATGAGCTTGAGGAGCTGGGGCTTGATTGTCCTTATGAGGAGAGTTTTAGAGAAGTTGATGATCTCAAGTTGGGGGGTAAAGAAGAAGAAAGTAGTGTACAAGTCCATGATCAAATCTCATTCACTTCTCTTCTTGAATTTAATGAGACCTTATTCTAAAGAAAGGATGAAGAGGATGTGCAAGTGGAGAATGAATTGAGTGAGGCTATAAATGATCTCTCTTGGATAAAGAAGGAGGCGGCTACCCCACATGACTTTTATCTCGATTGGGCATCTTTTGATCAAGGGGAGGGTATTGATCTTCTACCTCTTCATGATCTCGGTGAATCTAAATTCATGGTAGACATTCTTCAATTAGTCAAGCTGTCAGAACCTATTGTGCCCCACAAGTTTTATGGTGTTGAGGAGCATGTCTCTTTCACTCTCGATCTTACTTATCTCCTTGACACTAATCATTTGATGGGAGCCCCTCACCCTTTGATCTATTCTCACCTCAACGATATATAAGGAAATTTAAAAATTGAGGTTGTAAAAGAAATTCTTATTAATAACAAGGTCCACATTAATGTTTTCAACACTTATAATGACCTTAAGTTTTAAGAGAAATATTTTATAATTGATGATATGATAATTCCTCTTCCATTTTTTGACCGAGACAGTCTGTTTGGCCTATTAAACGCATTATGGTATGCAATGATGGCCAAACCAAAAATAATGAATGTTGATTTTTACATGAGGCACACAGAAGAAAAATTGTTAACATATGCGTTGCACGAAAAAATCAATCATACTAACAACCAACTTATCTTTTGGCCACATACGCTTTTTCATGATCTTATCTTTGCATGGCACGAATGGTGGAACTTGAAAGAAGATGATATCACGTGGTGGCTCATTCTTAACTCAACTCGTTGGTTATGAAGCGTGCACCTTCTATGCATGCATCTGGCTGAAGATGAAAAATTTAGCACTTCTGGGAGACAACCCATGATTTTTATTATTTGATGTTTTGTTTTAGTTTGTTTTTCAGTAAATAGGTAAGAGCCAAGGAAATGAAGCTGTCATCGTCCATATCAATGACTGAGTTTCACCCCGCATATCAGGTTGTCTCTTTCCTTCCCAGCAACCTTTATTGCTACATTATTTTGTTATTTTAATTACTTACCTATGGCATTGAGGATAATGTCATTCAAGTTGGAGGGGGGAGAAAAGAAATTTTTATGATGTATATAATACAACCTAATAGGAGTGTTTGCATAATGTCCTTTGTCCTGCATTAATCATATGGCCCTGCATGAAAGTGAAAAGATGAAATCTTCAATTGAGTTTCTTGATTCATGCTTGAATTAAAAGTGATTCTGGAATAGAAAAGACTAGGGAGAAGGATGATGGAAATTTATTCGATCTAATCATGAAAAATTGATTTAAGAATCTCTTTTAAGTTCATGTGCACTTTAAAAAAATAAAAGAAAAAAATTCACTTTACACGCTAATGAAACAAGCAGGACAAGCTTTCTGTTATTTTGGAATGGTGTCTGATACTCTACATTTCTTAGAGATGAGATCTTTTTGATATAGTGATCTGTCAAAGTTATCTATCAAATAAGTGTAAAAGCACATTGTTAAAAAAAAAAACAAGAGCACTATGAAAAATGCCCCTAATCTTAGTAACCAGGCCTACTTCACCTAACAAGTGTTGAGGTTCGCATCAAACGGAAAAGGGACCCCTGATCTTAGTAATCAAGCCCGTTTATCCTAAGGCAAGAGTTGAGGTTCGCATTAAACAGTGAAGGGATGTGCAGCATCATGTGTGTAATGAAAAAAATGAAAAAAGAAAAAAAAGAAAAGAAAGGTAGGCAAAAGTTATTGTGCTTAATACTCTGATCTAGGAGGTGCAGAGTTAAAAGGCACTTGCTTAGAATAACAAATGAGAGACGCAATTGTCTACGCTATAGATTTGGTAGTTACACATGCACGAGTGCTATTGAACTTTGATTTGAATTCTTGATCATGTACCTTAAATTTCCAATCTAAGGCTAGTGTGTATTAATGATTCCATATTTCTAAATCCTTAGTTGATTCTATGAAGGAAGAGCTGGATATAACGGTATGAACTTTTGTAAACTCTTGTTGGTCCTAAATTTTTATTCTATTTTACGTTGCTAAGGGACTAGCAATAAGTAAGTTGGGGGTGTGATAAGTGTCACATTTCATATCATAATTTACATCACATTTATCATCTTTGAGCATTTAATGAGTATAGTTGTGCATTAATTTAACCAAATATCATTCTCACAGTCAATTTGAGTCTTCATGAATTTATCATCATTTTGAGCCATAATAACTATGTAAGACATGAACTTGCATAAGAGATATATTGCATAACTTATTTATAGAATTTCTAAATAATTTTTACTATTTTAGGAATGGACGATTGATGTATAAGACGCCAATTCTCGATACAAAAATAAAGGAAATGTCAAATTGAGGAAATAAAGAATGGGCAACCGTTCTGTTAGACGTAGAAAAGAATGTGCGCTCAATCCTCCAGTCGCCAATTCAGTTCGAACCAGAAGCAAAAGTGGATAGAATCAAACAAAGTTATCTTACTATGTTTGAAATTATCTCCCCTTGTTTGATGAAATAGGGACTCTATCTATGGCAAGAGACCTACTTTGAGCAAGATCTTGATGCTGCAAACTCGGATTTGAGCTTTATCTCCAAAGATTTGTAGGATTGATGTCTCCTGAGCACTATAAAACCCGCCCTAGAGCGACCGTGGCAGAGATCTTAGCCTTTTTTATTACTTTCTATTTTTCTTTTCAATTTACTATCTTCAGCAAACTTCTTCATTTTTTAATCCTCTAGATTTTCTTATTCTTCACCTTTAGCTAGTTCTCTCTAGTTTTTAAGATATTTCTAATTTTTCAAAGCTCAGCCTTTTACATTTTTCGAAGCTCTATGCATCTCTTCATTTTCTCCCTCTTCTGCTCCTCTTTTCATCTTAGTTTCTTCAGCAAAGTTCTCCATTTTTAAGTGTTCTTTAATTTCTTCTTATTTCTCTTCCTTTAATTCTCTCTCATTTTAAAGTTATTTCAAGTTTTTCAAGCTTCTACCTTTTACATTTTTTACTATCTATCTTTCTGTTCTTCCCTCGATTTCACCCTCTTCTGCACATTTTCTCCCTCTGCACTCTTCACGAAACTTCTTTCCCTCTTTATGATCTTCAACTTTTTCTTCTTTCTCATCTCCTAATTCTTCTCCGTTTGAAAGTTACTTCAGTTTTCCTTTAGCTTTATTTTTATTTTATTTTTCACCCTTCTTCTATCTTCCCTTCCTCTATTTTCATCTAAACATCCCTTTGGCGGAGATTCTTCTTCGGTGCTCTAAAGGTGGCGTCTATTTTCATAGCGGGGCGATCTTCCTCAAAGGCTCGGCAATGAGACGGTTGCGCTATTCTTCAAAATTTCTTGGCTCTATTTCTTCCTCTTTCCCTTAGTTTACTCAAGTTGTAATTTCTTAATTTTTATCGACATTATAATCTTTCCTTAGCAAAAAAACTTCATTCTTTGCAATTGTGTCTTTCTAGTTCTCTCTCTCTCTATCTCCTCCCAATTTCTCTTCTTTAACATTCTCATATTCTTTAGGTAGGTTTATTTCCATACAAATTTATTTTCCTTTAGCATAAACTCACTCAAAATTCGGTTTTCAAAACATAAGGATTTTCCAACTTGCTTAATTGAAAAATATTCCTTCTCTATGGGATCAACCCGTTCTTACCACTCTACTTATATTTAATATCTTTTTAGTTGGTGAGTGCGGTTATTTTTAAAATTATGACACGGCATTTTTAACGACGAGTGTAGTGCACATCAAGCGACGACAAGATTCGCCCACGCATGAGAGGGAGCTACCACCGTTGCTGCATACGTGGGAGAGGGAAAGTCACTATTCACAAAGTTTTGAAAGCATGAAAAAAATTATACCAAGGCCCCCAATCAAATAAGAATTCACAATGAGTATAACCCTTTACCTTTTGTTCCCCTCTTTTAGTTTATTCAAAAAGAATTTTGTAAAAACTAGATATGGAGAAAATAATTCTCATGATTTCACTAAATTTAATTATGCAATTCTCTTATTAAAACAAAATGTCTCAAGTCCCATTAATTGTAGAAAATTCTTCATTTTATGTGAGACCGAGAATTAACATGTAAAATTGCATGATTAAATTCATAAAAGCCCAGAAAAAGACGTGTGTGATATGAATAAAAATAGACAATTGAGCATTTATCAGCGGTCAAGGTATCGACCGCGTTCTTGGCTAGTAGTCTTTAGGCTATTCTTTGGCTATCTCTCCAGATTTTCAAGGTACGCAGCATTGTTACTAAGTCCTCTCCATCTTCTATGCTATCAGTCCTTGGTGGCGATCACGATACACTCTTCTATCTCTTCATCGCCCCTCCCCTTATCTTATATTACCATTTACTTATTCTTCGGGATGCAATTTATGCCTAGACACCCATGAACGATGTGCATTTATAACACCCCAAAAAAATTTTCGATTAGAATCCGTGAGTTCGGAGCGCCTTTGTGAGTCCCGGAACGTGTTTTGTGATTTAATCGGGTTTTTAACTGTCGAGCCTACAGAACCCTGTGTAGGGTGAACCAATGTGTTGTCGGGCTCTGGGACATTGCAGACGCGTTATGCATTTTCTAAGGCTCGTGGGAATGATTTTTTACTAATTTTTTATTTGCTGAATTTTTAAATCCCAAATCGTTTTCTATAAATAACCCCCCACCCCTCTCTCTCCCTCATTTCTCATCTCTCCCTCTCTCTCTTCTCACACTCTCTCTTTCTCTCCCTCTCTTCTCCGGGCAGCCGACGGAGGTGGAGGAGGGTGACGCGGTGAGGTTCGTGGGGCGAGGAGCAGTGAGGATGGGATGAGGATCGAGGCGATGGTGCGGCGTTTCCCATTCACAGATTTCAGGACCCCGACGGCAGTTCGTGAGGCGTCTCGCGAGGAAATGGCGATCTCGGCACAGAAAATCTTCAGTGGAGGTAGGAGGAAGGATCCCTTGCCCTTGTAGTTCATTTCCCCGCGATTTGGTAGGCCAAGGCGAGCCGATCGTGGGTTTTCATTCATGTTGGGTGATTTTTCCATGTTTAGGGCGTGTGGCGGATTTCGTCGAATCGAGCGGTGTTTTCTTATTTTTATTTACTTGCATTTGATGGTTTGGGACCTGGGGAATGGTCCCCATTATTTTCCACCTTGATCAGGATCGAGTGTGCGTGGAAACTGGACTCCAAGGTTGAGTCCGGGCAGGTTTCTGCCATTTTCAGTCGATCGACCGGTTGTGGCCAGTTGACCGAACGGCTTGTCACAGAAGGGCGAACCCAGGTGGGTTTAGTCGACCGAACCCAGTGGGTCGGTCGACCGACCCCCTGTGGGCGCATTGAGGTAACCTGCTGGGTGGGTCGAAGCAACCTGGGCGATCGATCGACCCCTTGCTGTTGGTCGATCGACCTATTTAGGTCGACCGACCCAGGGGGGTTTAGTTGACTGAAATGAGGTTCCTTGGCCTATTTTGGCCCCCGGTTATGACCCATTAGTCGACCTATGGCCCCGCGGATGTCCTGGAAATCTCGGGGGTACCATGACAATGTTATTGGGTGTCCAGAGGTACCATATTACCTCAATTAGCGTGCATGCGGGTTTTGAGGGTTCGGGTGACCCCGTGTGTTATGGGCTTTAGTGTATTCGCTACATCGAGTCACCATGTATCGGTATAAGTGCGGAGGGCTGTCCCGGCATGCTGTTTAGCTTCCTCGGAAAGCAGTTTCCGTGTGGGCTATGTGTATGGTCTATGAACCGCGAGTTCTGTGACCCAGCTTGGGACAGGGGGTTTTCTTAGATTTCCCCTGAAAATGGATTGAACTCGGTAGTTATGAACTGCCTTGAGAATTATTCTTCACTGTGGTTTCCGACTCTTGGGGTAGGGCAGATTCACGGCATGGAGTTGTCTTGTACAATGGTCTTGACCTGAGTCTCGTGACTCAAGGACCGTTGGGTTAGTAGGTCTAGTGGACTGTCTAGAGCCTGGTAGCATCGTGCCACCCGTGTTCCGAGGGCTCGTGGGTAGCCTGTCAGCATTCCATTGGTTCCTTCTGAGAGTCTTTCTCTCGAGTGACCATTCCCACTAGGCGTAGGTTGCCTGGGCACACCTGTGCCTACCCACCCGGGGGGTGGTGGAGAGCTAGACCCAATAGTAATGATTTTTAGGCTGGTTTGCCATAGGGCCTCCCACTGTAGCGGCTCGAGTCCGGGACGAGAGGAAAACCAGCTAGAGGGCCTGACGTAGTGCAGTCAGTTAGTGTATGCACACATGGTCGGGGACTTCGGATGCGTGCTGACGAGCACGACCCCGACTAGACCCTTGTTCTGTGGTTACTAGTACAGTGTCCCAGTTTTGCATGGGGTGAGGGAGACACCTGGGGCGCAGACTAAGTCGTTAGTGGACGCATCCGGCCTTGCTTCTAGTGGGCAGTACTCCTGTCACATGAGACGTGTTTCTTCATGTTTCTTCGGGTTGTTTCTGAGTGTCTTCCCGACACCAAGGTCTAGAGTTCCTGGTAGGGTTACCAAGGTTTCACCCGTAGACCGTGTAGGGTTCATGACTTTGTGGTCGGGACTATCTCGGACTGTGTGGTCTTGGGTTAGGCCTTTGTTTGTGAGGAGGGGCCTTCACGACAGAGCTATCTGGCATTTCTTTTGGCGGCATAGCCAATGTTTTTCCCTTAATTCGGTAGCCCCCCGACTGTGAGATCGAGGTTTGCTTTCTGTACCCTTAGGAGTAGCGTAGAGCCATGGTTCCAGCGGCTATCGAGTTTTCTATTACGACTGTTCTTTTCGCAGTTGTTATTGTTGTTGCTGTTACTCCTGCTGTTGTTGTTGTTGTTTCGTTAACGCTGCTTTCCTTTAGCGTTGTCATTTTGTGGTAGGGTTCTGCGAGACCGCAATTGAGCCAATGAGATGAGGCTCACCCCCTACTTTTCAGGTGTAGCAGTTTCTCCTTGAGGTTCGGAGGTGCAGCGTGAAGGTTCATAGTTGCCAGCTCACCGGGCCGAGTGTTCACTCGGCATTGAGTACGTTCTTTCCCTGTAGACTGTACTTTTTGAACTGGACTCTATAGTTAGTTATTTAATTAAAAATATAATTTATTTATGTTATTTAAATTTCTAATTATAATGTTCCTACTTTATTTCATATTTTGATATACCTCCACACTCCTTTCTAACCCTTCCGAGCCCTCCGGCTCATGGGTGGCTGTTTAGGATTCGAATGGTATCGGGTTATTCCCGGTATCTGGATCTTGGGTCGTTACAACACTTGTCGTTGATAGTATGTGAAGACTAGGTGCAATGGTGCACACATGGATTCAGAGGGGGGGTGAATGAATCCCCTTTAAAAATTCTACTCAATTTGAACTCTAATTAGTAAGCTATACGGAATTAAAATTGATTGACTTTAACTAAATGTGAAGCACATGATCAAATACTTGGTGGCTGACTGTGAGCTATGTTGAGGCACACTAATGAACAGATCGTAGGTCTATGCAGTGGACTACTTGGCAGCAACTGTGCAGTTTACATAAATAATCTAGGTATGCAATGCATTCAAGAGTCACTCAGGCAGACTTGATTGAAAGTGAACCTAGACATTCATCTAGCGTAAACGAATGAACAATCAAACCATAGTGCACAAAAAAATTTTAGGTGGTTCGGTCCTCCAGACCTACATTCATGCCACACTCAAACCAGAGTGTGGATTCCGCTGATACACAGCTTAAACTGTTGGGCCTTACAGCTTGCCTACAACCGCTGACTTACAGCTTGCTCTGCTGGGCATTACAGCTTAGCTACTGCCGATTCACAGCTTATGCCACCGCTGGGCCTTACAGCTTATGCCACCGTTGATTCACAGCTTCTGACTACTGGGCCTTACAGCTTATGCCACCGCTGATTCACAACTTCTGAAATAGAATGTAAAATAGAAAAATAAGAATGATAAAAATCAGCAACAGAAAGTTGGAATTAAAGCTCAGAAAATATAGCTCGCTCTGGAGCAATGTAGCTTGGATCTGATATAGAAGCTACAGATCTTCTTTCTCCTTCGATCTTATTGTTGCACTCTCTTTTACTTCTTTAACCATACGAACTGCTGGAAATTCACTTACAGACGGCTGCTAACTCTCTCAAGATCACTGCTCTCAAAAATCTCTCTGAATCTTCTCAATTTGCTCTCTCTCTCTGATCTCTTTTTTTGACTTTCTGCAATTCTATTTCCCTCTCTTTCTCTTTCTCTTTCTCTTTCTCTATTTTCCGCTTGCTTTCTGCCACTCACACTTCTTTTCTTCTTCTGCCTTGTTCTACTTCTTGTTCTTCTCTGCAAGTGCTTTTATATAGAGAACAGGGGCGCCGGCGGTAATTTGATAAAGACGATGATGCTCCCTTCGTCAGATGGCTCCACGTGGTAGGATCCCAGTGATCTCCAAAAAGAATCGCCTAGTCATGTGGAGGGAATGTTCCCGCCATAAGATGAGCGCCTTAAAACATCCATGTGTCAAAGTAGGTTGTTAAGCTTTCCACGTGGCATCCCTTGGATCACGTGCCCCAATTAATCATTTGCACATGACTGTGCCAATGATTGGTCTTGACTTGTTCGACCATGTTTCGAACTTGGTTTGTACTTAAGTCTCTACAGTAGAAGAGGCATTTAGTCAAGCACCTGGCAATCAGATTTGACTAAAATAAATCAGTAAATCTGACATATTGATTCATGGTTTATGAACTTAATCGTGATGTAATTAAGGCTATCAATTCAGAAAATCATATAGAGAGTATTCAAATGCTCTTACAAATATTCATGGATGCACAAGTCAATTGTGCAAGCTTAAGTATAAGTCAGACACAGATTGACTTCGTAATACACAGAGGATATGAATAATGAATTGCTCAGACATTAACATGTTGTGAATATGAAAGGGAAGAGAACATAATGCATGCATTGGCTTTAACACAGGTTTTAGTCTGCTGACAGTGACCTTAACCACAGGCCATGCTATCTAATACTGACTTGATGCAAATGGCAAAGTCAGGTAGCATAGACTTTATACATGAAGCAAAGCCCGCTAGCATAGACCTTACGTACAAGGCAAGGCTAACTAGCATCGACCCTTCATGCTACTAGCACTGACCTTAGTATGCAGACATAAGGAGTGCTCCGACTTTTGTATGCATGAGACACAACGTGCACTGACCCTTTGCATGCGTATAGCAAAAAGATGCACCGACCTATATATGTGTAAGACAAAATGTGCACAGACCTTAGGTAGAATAAAAACTAAGAATGCACCGACCTTCCATGCTCGATAAGAACTATGCACTGACCTTGCATGTAGACTAACACAGCATGCACCGACCTTATGACAATGCACAACAGGATAGCACCGACCTCATGAGCATATGTACGGACCTTAGTGAACCATGTCTGATGCATGCACCGACCTGATGAGAACTTGACACCGACTCACATGCACCGACCTGTGGTAAAACATGCTCTGACTTCTACATGCTAAAGATGAGACATGCACCGACCTTTGGTCCAGCATGAACTGGAACGTGCACTGACCTTATAAGACTTCATATGCAAATAAGCACAGACCTTTCAATGAAAGCTACTAGATGTGCACAGACCTTGTTTAGCTCAAGGCAAATGTGCACCTACCTTGTATAGACACAAGGCAAAACGTGCATAGACCTTGACATGCACACCAACTGTTCGACGAAATAACATGCACACAGGTTATTCAGTAAAATGACATGTGCACAGACTTTATGCAGATGTATTGAATTTTTGTGCACAGTGTTAACTTTATTGACTGTATGTTAACATGAAATGCATTTATATTGTATGAACAGTATCTGGTATGAACAAATGAGCTCAAGCATGATGCATGCAGCATGTGTGCAATAGAAATCATTTATACCATGAATAATTCAATCAAGCACAGAATTCATATGGTCCAAACGCCTATGACATCATACACATATGAGTCATAGATTTTGACATCATCAAAATACAGAATGCTAACAATCTCCCCCTTTTTGATGATGGCAACACTATGAGTCATATGAATCAACATGACAATGTAATAAGTCAAAGTCAAATAAACTAGATATTCAATTATTCATGAGATTCTTCATGCTAGTGTAGTGAATGAATTCTACTGATGCAAACTCTTTCTCCCCCAAAACTCATTCCAGACATGTATCAATTAATACACAGACAAATGATTCTATTCATGCATGCAGACACATGATTCCATGCATGAATACACAAACACTCAATATGACTCCACATATTCTCCCCCTTTGACTTCATCAAAAAAAGAAGGACCTAAAATGGAGCAATTTATTAAAGCACAAATGCAGACAAAGTGGCACACTATTTTCCCCTAATGGAAAGTGAATGCAGGACCTGAGAGTAGTGATTTGAACAGATTTTTTCGAAACAATTAAATAAGTGATCAAGAAATGGTATTGACAGAGAGTAGTGATTTGAACAGATGTATCAGTGAATTTTCAAAGTATCTGAGATGAAGAATTTTTTAGTACGATACCAACTTCATAAATCAATATCTAGATTTCAGAGTCTTCCATTGTAAGAGCTTATGAATTGGCTTTGATGTCTCTTCGGAGACATCCGATAAAATTGGAACGATACAGAGAAGATTAGCATGGCCCCTGTGCAAGGATGACACGCACAAATCGAGAAATAGTCCAATTTTTTTTTAAAAAAAAATTGGCTTTGATTGAAAAGTATGGTTTAAGAATGATGTAACCAGAGTTCTTTGAAGTAAGATTCAATACTCATCTCTGAGACAATTCCTTAATAAAAAATGAACCACTTGCTCATAAAACATTCTAGTTCAACCATGTTCCATCTTAATCAGTTTAATTTCCATGACTCCTTTAAGAGTAACACAGGGTAGTATTGAGCTTGAACATTCATGTTTATATCTGAATTTGACTGTTCTTATAGAATCTTCTGATGCATATATTTTTCAGATTTTTCTTATAAAGCATCAATTTATTTTTCAATGAGCAACTTTGGTTTAATCCACACCATTTTACATGAGGCACGACACGTATTAGGTGAAGTGACATAGTTACTCAGTGTGATAACAGTATTGCTTCTCTATTTAGAGAACAGAGGTAGCATTAGAAGTATCTTTTACATGAGGAGACACCTTAGTTAGAGGCCGGAATCCCCAGTTATTCAATACAAACATGCCATTGCTCTACCATATTTTCACATTATTTTTAAAGATTTTTAAATAGAGTTAACTATGGTACTTTATGACACAGTCCTTTGGACAGGTTTCTCAGTAATCATAGTCATTGCTTTGTCCATAATTTTCTTATAAAACAGTTTCAAACAGATTAAATGTTTAAGAGCAATACTTACACTATGTATTTCAATCAAAATTTTAACTTTTCAGATTTCAGGAAGTCTTACATGAACTTATATGAGACAAACAGTTAAGGTTTATGAAAAAGATTGAATCAGATATTTTTAAGTCCATTAAGTTCAAACTTAAGAGTACATTAGACTTAAACCAATGCAAATTAACAAATATTCTTAAGCCTGTATAATGGAAGATTCCACATTAAAGATGATTTCAAATTTATGAAGCAGTTCACAAGCTGAAGTTTTCTTCAAATCACAGTTCAGTCATTATCTGAGCAGCAGCAAACATCAAAAGTGTAAACAAGCATGCATAGAAAATGATGATTTCAAAACTCATGCTTGTTACAGAGTTTATCAAAGTGAATCAGGCAGTTTTTCAGGAAGACCTGTTAAAGAACAGTGAATTTCCAAAGATGCAGCAAGAAGTATGCACTTGAGTAATGTAGTTCAGAATAGACTGAATTCAAATGAAGCTCTCCCTCAGCAGATTGAGGAGTAGCAGACAGAGATTTCAGATTCAAGAAAAGTAAGAATTCAGATGATGGATAATTCAGAAGCAGCCAACAGAAATCATTTGATGATAAGAATCACTAAAACCCAGATACAACAAGATGAGTTGAAAATGTGTTGACATTAAGAATTCAGACAGTGACAGACTAATGAATTAAAAAACTCCCTCTGTCTATATGTAGTGATTCACTTTTTTTAGAATTTTAAAATTAATTGACATGCAATGACTAGACAGACTCCCCCTGACTATATGCAATATGAAACAAAATTCTATATGCCACATATGCATGGATCTATATGCAAGGGAAATCATGAACTATGTCTTATACTGCCCTATATGCAATATGACCCATGGTACCAGGCAGAAGACTTGGTCTAAAGGATCACCTCACACATAGTAAGAACCTCCAGACAGATTTCATCTGCCCTTTAGTAGCTTACCATTTGATATACCATAATGGTCAAGCATGACAATGCAGTGCCAAAGCAATCCTATATGCATCAGATTTTCAATGACTGTGTGTCAAACACATGTGTATGTAGACAATTGACATATGCAATTCACATATATGCACAAATATGCAGACTATGCTCATGAGTTTCTAACCTTCTCTATGTGCATAATCAAGTGTCAAAACATTAATGCATGCAAATGAGACATGAATTCAACATGTCTTCAATGAATATGTGCACATATAGCTCAATATATGAACAGATAGACTCATGTAGCTCAATGCAAATGTCAAAGCAAATGCATGAAGAATTTGACTAATTAGATTTAACATGATATGCAGTTTAAAATAGATTCCTAAGGTTTTCAACTGAACAAATGTGAAGAGTGCAAATATTACATGAAGAGTACAAGAGTGGGGTTTTACCAACTTAGGTGCCTTGATTTATTTACCCCTATTTATTCTTCAACCCAAGGCACACCTGCAAGACATCAAACTATTTTGCACAAACAGACACCCAAGATATCTTGGGTCCTGAAATGGTAGTGGCACCTTTGACTGGTGCTCTAAATAGTTTTTGTGCTTGAAAGTTATCAAATCTCATCAGATAACAGTTAGACATAGAATGTCCTAACTGTCCACAATAATGGCATGATGTAGTAGTTTTAGAATTCTTTCTATGCACATTACTGTAATCATGGAATCTATGTACATTTTCATGAAAATTTCTGTTAATAGAATGAGCATTATGTTTACTGAAACCAGCCACCCAACAATTAGCAGCTCTGTGGCCTGACTTTCCATAGTTAAAACATGCATGAAATTCTTCCTTAATCACATATTTGTTTTTATCAAAAATGTTTTGATTTGCAGGGAAATTCATAGGTGTAGAGTTAGATCTTTTCCCTTGAGCATACTAACAGTCCTTGACTGTATGGCCATACTTTCCACAGTGAGAGCAAGAAGAAGAATTTCTTCTATGAGAACCTAACCAGCATTCAATAGCCTTGTGACCAGGCTTGTCACAATTGAAACATGTGATATGATGGTTTATTGAAACAGATTTGTTCTTATTAAAATCATGATGGTTTGCTGGGAATTTAGCATGATATGACCGTGAGTTTTTCTTACCATTTGCAAACCAGCACCGTACAGCAACATGTCCTACCTTACCACAATTAAAGCATGTGATACTCCTTTTCTTAGTGGCAAGAGATTTCTTGACATGAAAGTCCCTAGCATGCATTCTATTAACATTCAGATCATCCTTTTTCAGCACAGAACAATCATCTATGAAGTGATCATGCTTACCACAGTAATGACAAGAACTATTAGATTTCCTTGTAGCATGGTTTCTATCAGATGAGTTTCTAGCATGCATTTTTTCAAAGTTCTGATTCTCCTTTTTATGTGCATGTATGTGTGTGTTCATCCTATTTACAGCATACAAATTCTCAACATAAGGGTGAATCAGCTTTTTCTGCAAACTACCATTATTTCTGCCCTTTTTAGTTTGTTTCTGATTTGTCTGAACAGTAGCTTTCTTAGGATTCTTCTTAGCCGTGAATTCAAAAACAGATGGATTCTTAGTTGTCAGGTTTTTGTTTTCTGTTTGAATTTTCTGGGGTGACAATTTTTTCAGGAAAATATTAGAAGTGCTAGCTCCTTCTGAACTTCGCACAAAGGTTGTATATAGTTGATTCCTCATAACCCTTTTAATTCTAGAATCATAGCCTATCCCTTCTCTTTGTTGAGTTACTTCATCATTCAAGGAAACTTTTAGCTTCTCTTTACCTTTGTCAGACTCTGACAGAGGGTTTTTCAGATCGTGAATTTTATTTTCTAGAGAAGCAATGTGTATTTCATAATTGGCAATCTCTTGTTCACTGTAATTAACGCATTCACTTAGCACCTTTTTAACAGTTTTATATTTTTCAACTTCTTGTTCTAGATTGCTCAATTTTTTAGATTCTTCATTGCAAATAATTTTTTTCCTTTTTCTAAAGCAAGAAGTCTTTCAGAAATAGCAGAATTCAACAGCTTCAGTTCTTCATTTGCTTTCATTAGTTCTTCATTCTGAACTAGTTCGTTGATTAATACATGATCATCATTGTTTGAAGTCAATTTTTCTTCTAGTTCATAAATTTTCAGATTGAGTTCTTAGTTTTCATCTTTTAATGAACATAATTGTTTCTTGTATGCATGAACATTAGACAAGCACTCATCAAAAGATTGTTTCAGTTTCGGATAATTTTCACAAGAAACATTAGAACTAATCTGATTATCATTAAATGAGCTCACCTTTTCTTTTAGTTTAGAAATTTTATCAACAAATCCTTGATTTTCATTTTTCAACAAGGAGAATTATTCTTTATGCTTGAGAACATCAGCTTAATTCTCTTCTTGAAGTCTTTTGACCTTTTCATCATTCCTCTCAATGATTTTCTCAAGACTTTCATTTACAGACTTCATTTTACTCATTTCTAAAACAACAGTTTCAAAACCTTCCAATTGTTTCTTCAGATGTTTATTTTCTGTTTCTAGGGTTTTGAAATTATCATTATCTATACTCGAGATCATTACACTGTTTTGTTTTCTTCATAGCTTTCTATTTTATTTTCTTAACGGTTCATGAGAATCAAGCAAATCATTGTAAGCTCTAATCCAGTCATCCACGGTATAATTTTTAAAGTCAAAAGATACCTCATCTTCATCTTCTCTTGATCACTATTCTGTCCATCTTTTTCAACCATCAGACATGTGTTGCAATTCTATGCAATCTTCAATTTGTCTAGAATATCTTTGGCAGACCTGCAGCATGAGACACACGAAATCAGAACTCTATCAACTGATGCCTTCATCAGATCTAATGCTCTAACATTGTCAGAAATTCTTAATCTATCCTCATCAGTCCATTTAGATTTAACTTTTGATAATTTATGTGGACCATGAACAATTACCTTCCATAGATCAGGATCAGTTGATCATATATATCGATGCAAGTTTTGTAACCATAAATCAAAATCATTACCACTGAAGATCGGTGGATGAGCCATTGAAAAATAACTGACCAAATTTAGATCTAAAGACTATAAGACAATATAAGAGATGCACCGAACTAAAGCTTTTGCACAGCAAAGTACCAAATCAACATAACAGAACACCGAACACAAAAAGACAGGACCCTCTGCAGATCGTTTGATCTGAATTTCAAGGACCAGCTCTGATACCAATTAATAGTCTGTGAAGACTAGGTGCAATGGTGCACACACGGATTCAGAAGGGGAGGTGAATGAATCCCCTTTAAAAATTATGCCCAATTTGAACTCTAATTAGTAAGCTATGCGGAATTAAAACTGATTGACTTTAACTAAATGTTAAGCACATGATCAAATACTTGGTGGCTGACTGTGAGCTATGTTGAGGCACACTAACGAATAGATTGTAGGTCTATGCAGTGGACTACTCGGCAGCAACTGTGCAATTTACAGAAACAATCTAGGTATGAAATGCATTCAAGAGTCACTCAGGCAGACTTGATTGAAAGCGAACCTAGACATTCATCTAGCGTAAACGAATGAACAATCAAACCATAGTGCACAGAAGATTTTTAGGTGGTTCGGTCCTCCAGACCTACATCCACCCCACACTCAAACCAGAGTGTGGATTCCGCTAATACACAATTTAAACTAATGGGCCTTCCAGCTTGCCTACAACCGCTGATTCACAGCTTCAAACCGCTAGACCTTATAGCTTATGCCACCGCCACTAAAAAAAATGGAGATATAAGGGTAATTTATTTAGAGACATTTATTAAAACTGCCCCAATATAATCATAATTAGAGACATTTTATATTTAATACTGCCCTTAAAATATTTTAAGTATCTTATTTATGTAAAATCATGTATAGGGGCAATTTACAATTGCCTCTAATTATTATAAAAGAAAAATAATAATTCATTTAAACTGCCCCAAAATGTTTTTCGCCTGTCGCCGCTTCCTCCCGCGCGAACGTAACCACCCGCGCCCACAGAACGTGGAGTCTTCCTCGCGATCGATTGATCCTCACCCATTCCACCTCCTCTCGCCTCTTCCTATCCCCCTTTCCACCGCAGACTCTTTGTTCCTCATCCACTTCTCCACCTCCTCAAAGCCGGTGCGGACTGCATATTCTCCTCTACTCCTCTGCCTCATCACCCCCCTGGCCGTTCTCCCCCTCACTGTTCCTCAGCAGCGCCGCAGGAGTTGCCGGACCTTCTTCACATCTACTACAATTGCCCACCTGCGCAGGAGCGCCACAGGAGCTGCAACCGGCGTGGGGTGACGCTTCCCGACCACTGGCCTGTCGCTTTTGATTTGCTGCTATGCCACCGCGTTGCTCGTCGTCGCCCATGCACCAGCACCCCCACTCTTCCTCCATCTTCTTCTCCACCCCTTTGCCTCCTCTCCGGGACTAGCTGCAGCAATCGCCGGGCCTAGCCGCAGCAGCCGATGAGCCTAGCCCAACATCTTAGTACTATCGGATGTTAATCATTAAGGAGGAATTTTACTTACCGTATGTTCTTCATTACCCAGCATATGCTTGTAATATTAACGAAAAAGGATTATTGCATCATCTGTCATCAAAGAATTATTTTAGCTAACAGAACTGTTTTATGTTTTGTAATTGTTTTATGCTTTTGGCATCCTATGTGTTTTTCAATTAACTTCTATTGCTTTGATTTGATGAATGTTTCTCAAAGTTTTGCCTTTATTGCTGACAGACCATTTGCATAAGCCTGTGGGTCAACCAATAACAATTTCCCAAGTCAGTATGAGTACTCCCACTCCCTTTGCAACATACGCGTATCAGAGCACAAGCAAAAAGATTGAAATTCCGAATGCAAGGGTATTGCACTATCATCTCTAACAACGCCTGAGTTGTGTTTGATGATAATTGTAGTCCAATTTGAACGGTCTCTTTTATGCTTTTCATTCAGGTTGGTGTTATCATTGGTAAGAGTGGAGAAACAATTAAATATCTTCAACTTCAATCAGGAGCGAAAATTCAAGTGACAAGGGATGCTGAGGCAGATCCTAACTCTCAGACAAGGTTGGTTGAACTCACTGGGACCACTGAACAAGTCAACAAGGCTGAGCAGTTAATTAATGATGTACTTAAAGAGGTACTACAGTTTTTCAACATCCCATACCACAATGTTGCTTGTTTTCTTGTTCTTCAACGAGGCTTTTCTTCTACTGAGGGGCATTGAACTGGGAGACTTTAGTGTTTCTGTTCCATTTAGACAAACTTCATTTAACAAATATATGCTTTTTATTTTTTTGAGTCTATCAGTGAAATTCCTGTTTTCTGTAGGTCTAATTTGTTTCCTTTGGTATATTCTGTTTTCAACAGGCAGAAGCTGGGGGTTCTGGCATAATTTCTTCTAGAAAGTTTGGTGGTGTTCAAGTTGGGTCAGAGCATGTTGTCATGAGAGTCCCAAATAACAAGGTAAGTGGTTCTTTGGGACCTCTTCTGTGTTGTCCCTTTTTTTTGGAAGTGGGTAGTACCACTGATATATCAATATAAAGTAGGGATATACAAGTGTATGCAAATAGCTCCTAAAAATCCCTATACAAAAATGCTAACCACACCAAGGCGGCGTGGTCAGGCCAAACTCCCCAAAAGACCCAAAGAAAAGGAGTTGAGTTGTTAGAATTCACGTTACAATGGAGCTCCGCCCATACTCTAACTCTCTCACAAATAAAAGAAACCACTTTATCCGCAGCTCTAGCTTCTCCCATGAAAGATTTGTTGTTCCTTTCATTCTGTGTTGTCCTTGGACATGTATCCTTTCCCCTGGTTATAATATCCTTCCTTACAGGTTGGTCTAGTAATTGGCAAAGGTGGTGAGACAATAAAGAACATGCAAGCAAAGTCAGGTGCTCGAATCCAGGTATAGTTTTTGCTGCTTTTCCATTTTTTATGTTAAAACAGTTTATATGCATTTATATAATTTTGAAGATTGTAAGCTGTTAGGTTGGATTAGGGGTTTGGAAAAAGTAGTGGGAAAGATCAACTTTCTTGGAAAAGATTTTTTCTCAAGTAACTTGTTGATGTTCATTAGTATGACAATGTTTGTTTTTTTCATCATCAGATAATACCATTGCATCTGCCTCCTGGTGACGCATCAATGGAAAGAACAGTGCAGATTGATGGCACTAGGGAACAGATCGAGTCAGCAAAACAATTAGTTAACGAAGTCATCAGTGAGGTACATGGGGGGTCCTACACTTCTTGTATATGCTTTATGTTCAGACATGACAGCATATTAACTATTGCTTTAGTAAATCATGACTCGTTTATTGCTGTAATTCTGTTACTTAATTCAATTGTGATTTCAAATTTTATATATAAAAAAGTTCCAGTGACGAATGTTGCCCCATTTTCTTAATTATTTATTGTTGTCCGTAGAAAATGTCGGTCTCCATGTTATCCTTCTTGAGGCTATAGGTTGTGGGGGACCCTGGTTCTACCTTTGGGAAAACATTACTTTTGTTTTTAGTTTGTTGTTTGGTTCTCTATTTTTTGTCATTTTGTGTATCTATTATTTTATTGTAGATGTTTTGATGAGATATTATCTTCGCAGTTCTTTTTATTTAATGACTGAATCCAGTCTTTGGAATGTGAACGGCATTTAATCTTTTAGCTTAGTACTAGGCTATGGTATGTGTTTCACTATCAGATTTCTCTGATTTAGGATATGGGCGATCCTATAAAATAAGTTCTATAAGTAACTATCTGTTCAACTTTTTATGTGTCAAGAATTCCAGAGAGAATGATGCTTATGTCCACAGCAAACAATTGATTGAAATGCCTACAATATTAGTTCTCTGGCACTAGATGAAACCAATTAGACTAGTGGTAGGGAGATCAGCTTTCAAAATTAGCTTTATGTAGCAGCTATTAGGTATCTAGGTATATCACATTGCCAGACTTCTAACTACAATATTCTGGCATATGCTAACTGTTGAGCACATCAAAGGAATTTGCTCTTTCTGGGACGTGGACCTTAGCTTGTAGGACAGTGACAATAGGTCTTTGATTTGTAACAAATTGCCAAAATGATATTTTGTTACTTCGAGGATTGCCATTTTCATTCACTCTTTTGTCTCTTCTCGTTCACAACATCATATGAATCTCCAATATTTACGTCGGTGTTGCTGATAAAGTAGTGCACATCATTCATGTTACAGGCTTACTGCACTGGTCTGAGATAAAAAATTATTTGAAAAGTATATCGTGGGTAAATAACAATAACTTTCCAGTATATAAAAATCTTTAACTAGTGTACAGCTCACATTGATGGGACCACAGGTGTATAGTTTGTATTTTTCATTCTGTTCATATGTGTAAACGAGAGATTGATTAGATGATTCAGAATGCCTTGTTTCTCTTCCATGGTTTTACTTTATTAAAACTATTTCGGTGCCTAAGCATCAGTCACAGTTTTCTCTCTGACAATCACCATTCCTCCAGGTGCATGTTAATAGCTTGGTCCATATTTCTGTACGTACATATGAAAAATAGCTTGGTCCAATTTTTCTCTCAGACAATCACCATAGTTCTTCTTTGTTTAGTCTGTGAATCTTGTTTTATTTTTCTTAGATTTTTTTTTGGGAAGTTCAATTCAGCCTTTAGTTTGCTTCTTTGAGGCATGGGCAAGGTGCACACGTGTGGATGCATGGATGAAGGAACAGAGGGAAGACCCTGCTGCTATGGAGAATTCAGCAGATCCCCCTTTACCCATGCACAAATATTCATGATGCAGGGATTTTTGTTCTCTAAATTGAGAGGTCCGAATTTCACACTTCAAGCTCCTTTCTTAATTCACTTGTTTTCAAAAATTCAGGAAGTCTAGTTGTTGCCTCCCCTTTTAGTTTTCTTGACATCAACTCAGAAGTTCAGCAACATACTTGTGCTCATACAATCACCCAAGGGCCTAGTATAAACCAACATGCGTGCAAATGACTACTTGGGGTCATATACATAGTGATGTATGCTATTAGCGATTTTTTCTGGGATTATGAGTTTCGTATGAAGGCCAAGTGGGATGAGAAGCTTGAGTTCCCATTTTTCTGTGGTAATCGTGAGTACATAATTGGTCGTCGAATTTGGGAGTCCGAAGGGGCATATTACTGTCAAGAAATAAAAGCCATCGCATTGACTCTGCTACAATTAATAGAGGAAGATAGCAGAAAGTTCACCATATTGCATGTTACCTCACCACATAGACAAACTGTGCAAATACAATTTTAGTTCTTTCTACTTTGAGATTGTAGACATGACTATTATCTGATCTGATTTCTGTTTGTACATTGTGAATCATCAAAAATATGATATGGTCTCACTGTCCACTATTAGTATATTGTTGTCTTCATAGAATCGTAACTTGTAGCCTCTTTCACTGTGCCCTTGACATTATAGTATATTGTTGTCTTCACAGATCTGTATGTTTGGCATTATTCAACAATAGCATTCAGATTTTCTCAAGGTTGCTTGTTAGGACTTAAGTTTAGTGGTGGTTATCAGGTTGTATTTCCTCAAGGAAGCAACCACGAGGATTTCTAAATGGTAAAGAGTTTCTTCTGGGTAGGCTTTTGTCACCTTACACTCTTTACTTGTTATTTTTACTGATCTGCTATTCAGTTTCTTTTGATAGATTTATATCTAGACTATCATCAGATTTTGTTTTAACTGCGAGCTATTTCTGTGGTAGATTTTGAAAGTATGTAAAGATCAACTCCAGTAATCAATTTACCATTCTATCGTTTCCATTGATAAGCAGTATATGTGCAATGTCCTTGCTATTGATCCATCTTGACCTATAGAAGGTGCACCACACACAAAGGGTGTGCAGATGCCTGAATACCCAGTCTATCATCCATGCTGACTACATACCTGTGGAGTCATGTAGGAGGAAAACTTACATTTCAAAAGTGGGACTTCTGAATCAATCAATTTTTGACTATTTTTTCTTAACTTTTCTTTTAGATGGTGCAGATTAATTAATAACGACGAAACAACATTGCCCGGAAACCAGATTAATTAATAACTTTTAGAGGGTTTTGATTTTCCTGTGAACACAAAATTGGTTGAGAACCACTGTCTATCTAGTGTTTAACCAATTTATGCATTAGGCTTCCGTTCCTGTCCAAAATACATGTGCTCCTTACTAATGGAAAAATAGTGCAGGGCAGAGGAGGTCCTCAACAGGTAGAATCATAGTAACACTAACTGTTGAGCTCTATGTAACACTATGATTCTACCTGTTGTTGGCTAAATGATTAGTATTTAAAGGATGCCAAACTTCTTGTAGTTTATCTTTTTCAATATAATTTATTTATAAAGTGCTCTGTTCTTAGGTGTGCTATCAAGTTTAGATTGCAGATTTCCAAAGTCATGGAGTTCAATAAAAACTTTCTTAACCATCACTACACTAACTAGCTGATTCTGAAGTCATAATTGAAGTTGGATGATTATAACTAGCTTCAGACACTTAATCCAGGAAAAATGGCTAAGTTTTTGAATTCTGTAAATCTGAATGAAATTTGCTTAGTAACTAAATAGTAAATAGGATCATTTGCATTTTGCATCAACAGAACTACCTGATTCTGCAGTGAAATACAATGAATTGGATCCAGAAATATAAGTACCAACCGCAGCCATGCCTTGGTTTCTAGTGCCATATTTGAATTAGATAGTATCCCTCAAGGTATTGCACCCAAGGTTGAGAATGTCTGGGAAGGGCTGGTAAAGTTGAACATTTCTTATCTGGTTACTATCTTGGGATTTTTAAAAGGTGTCATTTTCTATTGTCATTATCCCCATCCATGTGTTAATTCTAATCTGATTTGCTTTCTCTTTCTCTTTTGTATTTTTTTCTGAAGTCACTTATTTGCTTTTTTGGTTGCAGTCATGTAACTCATTTGACACTAAGCAGAAGATTTGTCATAACTGCTTAAATGTCACTATATCACCTATAACACCCATCCTCTTTAAGATGCAAAACCTAGACAGATTTCTTATGCTAATAAAGAACATATATGTTCTTGTAAATAGTTCAGCAAAGATAACAGAGGAAGAGAGTTTTTTTTTACTCCTGATTAAGAGTTTGAATGCCAACTTATAATCTTGTGTCTGCAAAGGCAAAAAACCTAGTGATCCCATAGCAATATTCAGCTAAGAGATTTGGAGATTTGGAGAGGAGATTTGGTTCGCAAATAGAAGGGGAAGAGGAGATTTGGAGAGCAGGGAGGAAAAAAATATTGTATTCACCCTTGAACATATCTTGAAGAACTACAAAATATAAGGAAGGCAATTGTTCAGAAATTTGATGATTTGATTGTGTCACAGTTAAATCTAGATATGCATAAACCAATTTCTGATTCACTTTTATACTTTGTCAATTCTAATTTAATCATAATAAGGTTTTATGGCCTTGAGTATGCTTGTTTCAGGTGCCCCAATTTGAAAAGTGTGAAAGAATCAGCCAGCTACTTGTAAAAATCTGCCAGCTCCCAATGCTTGGGGAAGATACAATAAACAATGCATCTCTCGCACACCTTATCTCTTCAGATGCCTATCTCTTGCATACTTGTACATTCCACATGGCTATTTGCTAGGTGTCCCTTCCCTCCAAAAGACAATTATCCATTATATGTTTATTTCATAACTTGTTAGGTAGTCAACGGGCTACTGCAAAGAGAAGATTGGCAGATTGCAATAAAAATGCCTCTTGGGATAATCCTAGTAGGTGTGGTTTTTTTCCCAGCTGATTTTCCTGTTTCTTTGAAATATGTTTTTTTTGGTAAGTAAAGATAAGGTGTATTTATTAAAATAAAAGAAAACTGTACATCATAAGTCTGCCTAGCAGAACTATATAACTCAGGACCACACAGGTTGTGGACTCAGAGCTTGTTATGAGAATAAAAAGAATCTATTAAAAATGTATGCTTCTCTTCTGTTAAAGTCCCTTATGACCAAAGAATTCCATGCAGCTTCTTGCATCTTCAAGAATTTGAATGAGAACATTTGCTTTTGAGGTAGATGTATCTTCAAAAATTCTAACACATCTTTCTTTCCAGAGTCTCCATAGAGTAACCCTAAGCAGGATTCTTGCAAGTTTGAGAAGCTGTTCAGATTTCTGAAATTGGGTTTGCAGAATCTAAATTTCATGGGATAGCCCAATGCTCGGTTGCCTGTGAAGATTAAATCTTGTAAGAATCTGCTTCCAAACCCAACTTTAAAAGGAGCACCCAAAGAATAGATGGTCTTGGGCATCACTTTCTTTCTTGCATAAAGGACACATGCTCGGTAAGTAAAATCCTTTTTTCTGAAGGTTTTCAGCTGTAGGTAACTTGTTGAGAACAACTTGCCACATGCAGTGAGATGCTATTTGCGATGTTGGATTTGCCCAAACCCAATTATGTTGATCAAAGACTTATCCTTTCTATCTAATCTTTTCCCATATGGAAGTAGTATTGCTGATTTGTGCATTGTTTCTCCACTTTATGATATCTGAATCTGCATTGTGAATTTGTACTTGTTGAACAAGGTTCCAAAGTTCAGCCATTTCCATGGACATTGCTATCGGGAGAGCCCACTGCCCTTCGGAGATTAATACATCCACAGTTGAGTTTTTTCCAAGTTCTAGATCCTCCCTGATTTGATCTCCAAATAAATTATTAATACTAAGTCCATTCAGCCACGGATCAGACCATAGGTTTGTATCCTGCCCATTAGAAATTGTATAGTTGATGAAGCTTCGAATCCAATCTCTGGCTTGTAAGACCCCTTTCCAAGCTGATGAGTAGTATGGTTTTACTTTGTAATCCCAAATATTTTTGTTTGCAAGATACTTATTCTTAACCCAGACAGTCCATAAGGACTTTTTGTTTTGTAGAAGATCCCAAAGTAACTTACACATGCAAGCCTTATTCCACTCTCTCAGGTTTCTGATCCCTAGCCCTTCTTCAGTTTTAGGTTTGCAAATCCTACTCCATGAAATCATATGAATTGCTAAACTGCAAGAAAGTCCATTCCAGTAGAAGTTTCTCAAGATCCTTTCAATCTCATCAATAAGCCCTGCAGGAAGGATAAAAGCAGCTGCCCAATAGGAAGTATAGGATGAAAGAACAGATTTTATCAGCTCTAATCTTCCTGATCTTGACAGTAATCTGTTCTTCCAAGAATCAAGCCTTTTCTTTATCTTCTCAATAATAGGGTAGCAGTTTACTTTCTTCACTGAATTGGAAAGAACTGGCAGTCCAAGGTATGGTACAGGGAGTTTTCCTTCTTTCACACCAAGTTGATTAATGACCATGGAATGGTTCTGTACACAGCCTCCCAGATAAACTTTACTCTTTTCCGAATTTAGAACCAGACCTGACATGCTAGCAAACTTCTTAAGTAGAAGTCCAGTCGATGATAAAGTCCCTGGATCATCTTTCAAGAAGAGTATTAGATCATCTGCAAAAACTATGTGAGAGATTTGCAAGTTACCAGCTGAAGGGCTTCGAATGTTTCCTTTCTGAATTTCTGCTTCCATCAAAGATGTGAAACCTTCCATTACAATGGTGAAGAGATAAGGAGACAATGGATCTCCTTGTCTGAGTCCATTCCTGCTCTTAAAGAATCCCTGTGGTGAACCATTAACCAGCACTGAAAATGTAGATGTATCAAGGCAATTTGAAATCCATTGAATGCAAGTTGAAGGGAAGCCCATTTGATCCATCAAGTAGTATAGATACTTTCTGTTAACCGAATCAAAAGCTTTTTTGAGATCAGCCTTCATACATATAAAATTTCCTTTAGTTTTTGAGTGAAGATTTCTGATCACATCATTAGCCAACAGGACATTGTGGTGTATACTTCTTCCTTTGATGAATGCTGATTGGTTTTCACTAATGATTTTAGGAAGAACCATCTGAATTCTCTTTGCAATCACCTTGGAAATTATTTTGTATATAAAATTGCAAAGGGATATGGGTCTGAAAAATTCAAATGATTCTGCTCCCTCCTTCTTAGGAATAAGAGAAATGAAAGTGCAGTTTAGCTGCTTGAGTATGCTTTTTGATGTGAAGAAGTGCTTTACAACATTTAAGACATCCTCTCCAATGATTGTCCAAGTTTCTTGAAAGAACTCTGTTGAATACCCATCCGGACCTAGACTTTTATTTTTAGGTGCCTGGAAAACTGCTCTCTTTATTTCTTCATTAGTGATAGCTGAGCTGAGAAAGATCGCTTCAGATGAGTTCAGCTTGTATTTAGGAGAAAAATGCCAATTACCAGTGGGATATGGTTGGTTCAGAAGATTGTGAAAGAATTACACAGCATGTCTGTTAACTGTATCCAAATCTTCAGTATAATTTCCATCTTGGAGTCTACATTTTTTGATGCAGTTTGTTGCTTTCCTTCCTTTGAGTGCAGCATAAAAGAATTTTGTGTTGGAGTTTCCCAAAGCTAGCCAATGCTGCCTGAACTTCTGCTTTGCATACGACTCCTCATTTTGCAAAGCTTTAAAGTAAGTTTCCCTGCATTGATTCTCCTTGATAATTAGAGTGCTATTCATTGGATCCAAGTTTAGTTGCTGTTGAGCAATTTCCAGGTCTCGGCTAGCTTTCAGAATATTTAGTTGGACATTCCCAAAGCAGTTGATATTCCATACTTTAAGAGCTTGTTTCAGTTTTCTGAGCTTCTCCCATAGAATAAATTGGGGTGTCCCAAAGACTTCCTCATTCCATACTTCCTGCACCACATTGTTAAATTGTGGATGTTTGATCCACATATTGAAAAATTTGAAGGGCTTCTTTCCTGTCTTAATTTCCTTGTCAGAAAATACTCTCAACTGAGAATGGTCAGAAAAGTACTCCGTAGTGAATTCTGCATATGATTCAGGTAAAGTGTTAAGCCATTGGTCATTAACAAGACATCTATCCAACCTTGCCACAATCTTCTTAGGAGGATTTGAATGATTGCTCCATGAGAAGCTGTTTCCAGTCATTTTGATATCCAGTAGGTTTGCAGATAAGATCATACTATTAAATTCTTCCAGAATTGCATTTGGAACTGGATTGCCCCCAATTTTTTCAGATGGGTAACGAATGGTGTTAAAATCTCCAATAACCATCCAGGGTGTTCCATTGACAGTGGTTGACAGATTAATGATATCTCTCCAAAGAAGTCTTCTATGGGACAATAAGTTGGATGCATAGACCGCAGTGAGAAAGAAAGAAGAAGATGCATCTAAATCCATAACATTGATATGAATCAGCTAGTCAGTCTCCTTAATCAGATGAATGTTGAATTTATTCTGATCACTAAGGATCCAAATTCTGTCTCTGAGGTCTTGTGAATGAATGAAATTAGCTTCAGGCCAAATACTCTGTTTAAATTTGGCTGAATTGAATGGCTTGACTTTAGTCTCGACAAGGATGACTATGTCAAACTTGGTCTGTATCAGAATCTGTTTTAGTTGGGCTCTTCTCCCAGTTTTATTAATACCTCTAACATTCCAACTAAGAATCTTCATTTATTAACTAATGATAAATAGAGCAGAGAAGAGTTAAGAAGGTAGACGTGGAGAGCGTCTAGGCTTAGTACTCGTTTTATTCTTCCCTTTCGAAGATTGGAAAATCCACACGGAATTATCTTCATGCAAATTTTCAACCACTTCCTTAACAGCTGGAGAATTTGTTGGAGGCATGTTAGCAATAGAGGATGATCCCGTTTCCTGAACATTCTGAGCATTTGAATTTGAATTTAAAATTTCTCCTGCTGCAAGAAATTTTCTTTGGTGCTTCACGTCCAGAAATGCAATAACCATTAAGATGACCAAAAGACTTACAGACAGGGCATGGACTCGGTTTCCAGGGATAAGAAACATGAATCTTTCTTTCTCTTCCTTGCAAATCCTTGAAAAATATCTCGTCAGGTAGCTCAGACTATGCAGAAACTAGAACGCAGGCTCTTGCAAATTGTAATCGCTGTCTTGAAGCTGTGAGCTTATCAAGATGGAGAGGGGTCCCAATGATACTGCATAAGCGACTGAAAAATTTTCTGGTCCAGAGATGTAGAGGGACTCCATGAAGAGTTATCCACAATGGAATAGTCTTCAAACTATCAATCTCGAAAGTGACTTCAGGGGACCATCTCCGGAGAATCATGGGATGTCCCTTAATAGTCCAGAACCCTTCCTGGATGCGTTGCAAATCTTCCTCAAGGTCAAATTTGCATATGAAAAATCCATTTTCTAGCATGAACAACTGAAATCCATTTGGGCTCCATCTGCTTTTGATGAAAGCCTACAGGAGTAGAAAGGATGTTGACAGACCCACGACATACCCAACCAAGGCTTGAGACCATACCTCATTTAGCCCTTCTGTATCCTCTGACTCGCATACTGCAATGCTCTTAGAGTCTATCAGAGATGGTTGCAAGAATTCCAGCTTCAGATCGATGGAAGCCTCTGGAGCTTTGAATAAGCTGGTCCATGCCTGCGGCTGCGAAGAAATCCTGACTAGAGGTTTAGAACGAGACCTAGAACGGCATCTACTGCTGCGGGCTATGGAAGCTTGCAATGCTGGAACTGGGGTTTTGTCTAGGCTAGCTGCAGCATTACTTCACGAGTTGGAAGAATCAACTCCCCGTGAACCACACCCCTTCTCCTCAGCTCTTCTCAAATATTCCCGATGAGACTTGCCTTCAGGAAGAGGCCTATCCACACCGGGAATGGAGGTTTGCGATGGTTGAACAGAACCAGAGGAAACGGAAGAAAGTGGAGGTCCCTTCGACCCCAACAAGTCGTGAGCACCAAAACTTCTTTCCACTTGAACAGTAGCAGGGGTGGGGCCGACGCCAGAGCTTCTCTCCCCATGGGAAGAAGCTGGGGTAGGGCCGCCAACACCAGAGCTTCTCTCTCCTCTCCCCATCTCCCCTTAACCAGTTGTCAATGCTATCATGTAAGCTTTGTCTAGTCTACATTATTTTTGTGATATACATCATATTAATTGCTTCTGTGACCCTAAGAATTGCATGCGACGTTTCAAATCTAAGCATGTCTTAGATGGCTTTGTGGTTTTATCAGCTATTTGTCTGGCACATTGTTTCAGATCACTTGCCTTGCTGAAGAGTGTGTGCATTTTTCTTAATTTTGGGTGGTTGCTGAAGGATTTCATTTGGTATTTGCCATTTGGTACAATTTTCAGCGATGATCGATGATAGGTTAAATACTATTTTCCTTTGAAAAAATGTGTAATCAAAATTTTTGGCACCATCAACCCTATGTGACTGGTCCTGTGGTAGTATGTGACTGGCCATGTGGTATTTTCAAGAGTCCATCCAATAAATAAAGAGGAAAACCATATGCTTCTTTGGTTGTTAATCACCATCACCTTCAGAGCTTTCTACTGTATATACATGTCCTTATTCTCCACCCACTCAAGAGCCAAGGAGGTACATGAAACAGTCAGGTGCTATTCCTGTGCAAGCAATGTAATGTGCTTGATTCATGCATTATTTTTAATATTAGTGGAGTCATTACTTTGAACTTGTCATGAATAGCATTATGTGGATCAAAGGAACAAAAGGTGAAGTGTCTACCTTCATTAGCAGAGTTACATATTGTAGCCTGCTGGGTGAGTAAACAGTTCCATATAAAGGATTGGTGAGTTTAATAAGAATCTGTATATGATCGAGACACCTAATTAATTTTTTAGCAATATGGTAGGCCTTGATTGAGCCAGATTATGGGAGTGATGGGAGCTCTTTAAGAACAACAGCAACAAATGTCCGATTTCTAAAATTTGTTAGTCAATAACTTGCAAACAGCATATGCCTTTCACAATCAATTTACTATTATTTGTTTCCAACTTCTGCCATTGCTTGAAAGAATTTTGTTGTTATTTAATTGACAGATCTTGCAGTCTCCTTCTCTGAAATAATTTTAGCTTTCTTATTGGTAGCATCTAATTTTCTTTATTTCCTACTTTTTGATACAATGTAACTTCATGACAGACATCTACAATTTTTTCAAAGCAGCCTTAAGGACTTTGTTTACCCTTTTTTAAGCTAAGGGCATGTCAGTGTTTCAAAATTCCAAGTGATTGTGATTAACTGTATGAGAATATTTATGGATTTTTTGATGTGTATACTACTAGATGTTGAATTGTCTAGATGCATTGCTGCCAGTAGTGTTATTTATTTCAATTGTTTACAAATGCATATGCTTTGCTTGCTCTGGAATCACTTTAATTACAGTACTTCTACATTTGGATCTTGTGTCAGTTTAAGTTTTGAATTGTCAAAGAAGTTGGTTGTGACTACACAGCGAGGTGAAGCCAAGCTTTTGACATAAGATTGGGAGGGGGTTGTGGATGATGTGAAAGCAGCTATTCAAAAGTCTTCACTGGTTGGTAGTGCTACCCTGAATATAATATGCATGATTATCTTATTGGTGTGAATATAATTGTTTTTGACTACTAAAGATGATTCACTTTTTGCTACTGTCTAGGAATATTTGGATGAGATATTGCTATTAACTAGGACTTCACCAATTTTACTGATCTTCTCACTTTTATGATTTATACTTTCTTGCATTCTTTTGCCATCCTAGCAGTTCAAGCTTTTTCTTTCTTATATGTATGCATTCAACATGTCTTGGGAAAATAAAATTGACTTCTACAAGGTGCCATTTGATAGGAAACATTATTATAGGAAACATTATTTTTTGTTGTAACAAGTAAAACATTGTATTCTCTTTTATTCTTTTGACTTTCAGATTAGCAGCCGTGGTTGACAACCTCATAAATTCTTGATATATTTAAATTTGCAGGACATGAGTGCTTGAGAAACATTGATGAGGGTTGAAAAGGCATTGAAATTAAGTAAGTGCAAGGATATGTACAAGATATTGGGCATCTCAAGGATTTCCTCCATCGCCGAAATTAAACGTGCTTACAAGAAGCTTGCTCTGCAGTAGCATCCAAACAAGAATATAGATTGCAATGCATTGGTAGAGAAGAATGCAAGTGCCATGGTCGCATGTCAAACTGTCCAGCCAATTGAATTTCCTTACGATTTGTCCACTAGCAAGAAAATGTTTGTACCTAAAGAGCACCACGGGGAAACTATTTTTTATATTTTAGTCATAGAGTGAAAAATTGAGCCCCCACGGTCTAACTTGTATTTCAAAGTCATGGATGTTATGTCTTTTGTAATTGGGATATTTTCATGATTTTATTTTATAATATAGCTCTATTAAGATATTACTTTTATCAATGAGTATCGTGTCCTATTTATGTTTCTATTAAAAGGTAGACAATTGATATATACGTGTGTTGTATAATAGTGGGTGTTTGTGTATGCCAATGAATTAAAAAGAATAGGATCTGTGTATTGATTGAATATTAGGAATGTTGACTTTAATTTTTACATTTTGGATGGTTATTTTGGTGCAATATTTAGAAACTGGAGCTCTTACACATTAGTCGTTTGGGGACACTTTGGGGAATAAAATGCCCCTAAAACATATTATTTCAAGTGATTATTTTAGGGTGATTTTAAGAAGACTATCCTTAAAATATGTTATTTGGGGCAGTTTGAATGAGAAATTGCCCCTAAAATATGCTCATTAGAGGCATTTGGTTATCAAAATTGCCCCTATTAGAATATCTAGGGGCGATTTTTTAGTGCCTCTAATGACAATAGTAGGGGCATTTTTCAAAAAGTGCCCCAAAAACTTTTAGGGACTGAGGCAATGGGACACATTTTAAATTGCCCCTAAAACTAATCAAAATGCCCCTAAAGATTTTTAGGGCATTTATCTCCATTTTTGGGGGCATTTCTCAAATGCCTGAGAAATGCCCCTAAAAGTCTATTTTCTTGTAGTGCGTTGATTCACAGCTTCAAACCGATGGGCCTCACAGCTTATGCCACCGCCGATTCACAATTTCTGACCGCTGGGCCTTACAGCTTATGCCACCGCTGATTCACAGCTTCTGAAATGGAATGTAAAATGGAAAAACAAGAATGATAAAAATCAGCAACACAAAGCCAGAATTAAAGCTCAGAAAATATAGCTCGCTCTGGAGCAATGTAGCTTGGATCTGATCCAGAAGCTACAGATCTTCTTTCTCCTTCGATCTTGCTTCTGCACTCTCTTCTACTTCTTTAACCATACGAACTGCTGGAAATTCACTCACAGACGGTTGCTAACTCTCTCAAGATCTCTGCTCTCAAAAATCCCTCTGAATCTTCTCAGTCTGCTCTCTCTCTGATCTTTTTTTTCAACTTTCTGCAATTCTATTTTCCTCTCTTTCTCTTTCTCTCTCTCTATTTTTCGCTAGCTTTCTACCGCTCACACTTCTTTTCTTCTTCTGCATTGTTCTACTTCTTGTTCTTCTATGCAGGTGCTTTTATATAGAGAACAGGGGCGCCGGAGGTAATTTGATGAAGACGATGATGCCCCCTTTGTCAGATGGCTCCACGTGGTAGGATCCAAGCGATCTCCAAAAAGAATCGCCTGGTCGTGTGGAGGGAATGTTCCCGCCACAAGATGAGCACCTTAAAGCATCCATGTGTTAAAGTAGGTTGTTAAGCTTTCCACGTGGCTTCCCTTGGATCACGTGCCCCAATTATGCATTTGCACATGACTGTGCCAATGATTGGTCTTGACCTGTTCGACCATGTTTCTGACTTAGCCGATTTCAGAACTTAAGTTACTCGAACCTGGTTCGTACTTAAGTCTCTGCAGTAGAAGAGGCATTTAGTCAAGCACCTAGCAATCAGATTGGACTAAAAGAAATCAGTAAATCTGACATATTGATTCATGGTTTATGAACTTAATCGTGATGTAATTAAGGCTATCAATTCAGAAAATCATATAGAGAGTATTCAAATGCTCTTACAAATATTCATGGATGCACAAGTCAACTGTGCAAGCTTAAGTATAAGTCAGACACAGATTGACTTCGTAATACACAGAGCATATGAATAATGAATTGCTCAGACATTAACATGTTTTGAATATGAAAGGAAACATAACATAATGCATGCATTGGCTTTAACACAGGTTTTAGTCTGATGACACTGACCTTAACCACAGACCATGCAAGTTAATACTAACTTGATGCAAATGGCAAAGTCAGGTAGCATAGACTTTATACATGAAGCAAAGCCTGCTAGCATAGACCTTACGTACGAGCAAGGCTAACTAGCATCGACCCTTCATGCTACTAGCACTGACCTTAGTATGCAGACATAAGGAGTGCACCGACTTTTGTATGCATTAGACACAACGTGCACTGACCCTTTGCATGCGTATAGCAAAAAGATGCACCGACCTATTTATGGGTAAGGCAAAATGTGCACAGACCTTAGGTAGAATAAAAACTGAGAATGCACCGACCTTCTATGCTCGATAAGAACTATGCACTGACCTTGCATGTAGACTAACACAGCATGCACCGACCTTATGACAATGCACAACGGGCTAGCACCGACCTCATGAACATATGCACGGACCTTAGTGAACCATGTCTGATGCATGCACCGACCTGATGAGAACTTGAGATCGACTCACATGCACCGACCTGTGGTAAAACATGCTTTGACTTCTACATGTGAAAGACAAGACATGCACCGACCTTTGGTCCAGCATGAACTGGAACGTGCACTGACCTTATAAGACTTCATATGCAAACAAGCACAGACCTTTCAATGAAAGCTACTGGATGTTCACAGACCTTGTTTAGCTCAAGGCAAATGTGCACCGACCTTGTATAGACACAAGGCAAAACATGCACAGACCTTGACATGCACACCAACTGTTCGACGAAATGACATGCACACAGGTTATTCAGTAAAATGACATGTGTACAGACTTTATGCAGATGTATTGAATTTGTGTGCACAGTGTTAACTTTATTGACTGTATGTTAACCTGAAATGCATTTATATTGTATGAAAAGTATCTTGTATGAACAAATGAGCTCAAGCATGATGCATTCAGCATGTGTGTAATAGAAATCATTTATACCTTGAATAATTCAATCAAGCACAGAATTCATATGGTCCAAACGCCTATGACAGCATACACATATGAGTCATAGATTTTGACATCATCAAAACACAGAATGCTAACAGTCCTAACCAAGGTACACACGCTTAGGCGGTCTCACCTCTGCACAAGGAGCATCATACACATTGGGCGGTGTTGCCTGATCACACAAATCACGCGTCGTTAAAATGCCGTGCTCAATTTCAAAATATTTAACAGCACTTACTCACTAAAAAGATTTTAAATCAAAGTAGAGTGATGAATACGGGTCGATCCCACGAGGAGGAAGATCTTTTATTTTTAAGCAAGTTGGAAAATAAAACTTAAGATTGCATGAATGAAATTAAATCTATCTAAGAATATTAGAGGGTTGAGAAGAGAAATTTGGAGGAAGTGGAGAGAGAAAAGAAAAATTGCAAAAATTGACTTTTTATTACTAGAGAGGAAAGATTACAATGTTATGAAGATAAAAATTACAACTTGCATTAAAGTAAAAGAAAAAGGGAAGAAAGGAGAGCCAGGAAAGTGGAAGAGTGGCATCGCCCAAACGTCTCGCCGAGCCTTGGAAGAGATCGCCTTAGAGATGAACGCCGCCTTGAGAGCACCGAAGAAGAAGATCCGCCAAAGAGAGTTTAGAAGAATATAGAGGAGGGAGAAGAAGATAGAGAGGAGGAAGAAGACTTTAAAAATAATTAAACATGAATAAGAATTATGCTATGTGTGGTTTGAAGAAACAGGGAGAGAGAGGGGGATTAGAGAAGAAAGATTACGGGAGAGAATTTTAAAATAGTAAAATAGAAATAATAAAAATAGAGCAAGAGTAAAATTCAAACAACTTTGAAAGCAAGAGGAATTAGAAGATATGGAAGAAGAAGAAGTTGGAGAGGATGAAGAGAGGAAGAACTTTGGTAAAAGGAGTAGAGGGATAAAACGAGTAGAAGAGGGTGAAAACTTGAGAAGAATAGAGAAAACGTAGGTACAGATGAACAGTAAAAACATAAAAAGTAAACTTTGAAAACGTGACTATAACTCGAAAACGAGGCAGAACTAGCTAAAGACGAAGAAGAAGAAATTGTAGATCTTTTAAAAATGAAGAATTTTGATAAAAAGTAAGATGAAAAGAGGAGCAGAAAGGGGAGAAAAAGGCTAAGATCTTCTGTTCGGTTCTCCCGGGTTGACTTTTATAGTGCATTAGGAGCTCTTCAACGTAGCCTTCCAGATTAGCTTCGAATCTGACTTTTTCGCCATCAAAAGAGTCCTTCTGGTGCCCAATAGGGGAAGATAACTCTGTTCAGAACTACCCGCTTCTGGCTGAGATTCAAACTTTAAATGGCGTCCACCGCAGTGGCCGCTATATCCATAAAATAGTGCCTTGTGTCTGGACCCTATTTTAAATTGGTGCCTAGGTTCCAGCTGTTGATTCTTTCTTTCCTTATTTTAATATTTTTCTTACTTTTCGTGCAAAAGATTTGACATCTTCTCGAACGGCCTCTAATTCATTTTTTCATATTTTCAGCCCTTTTCTTTCTATTTCGTACAACGAAATTGGCGCCCTTCCGAGAAGGCACTGATTCTTATTTCCATAAATTGCTTTAAATTGGCGGCCACATGCACGCCGCTAATTCTTGAAATGGCGCCCTTCCAAACAGGCGCTGATTTTAAATGGCGTCCAAGCTCTGGACGTTGATTCTTCTTGCTAAAGACGGGCTTCAAATTAGCGTCTATTCCGAACGCCGCGAATTTTTTGAATTAGCGTCGTTTCAAAATGGTGTTGTTTAATTGGCATCTGGCCTCTGGTCGCTCATTCATGTGTCTTCAAAGACATGGCATCTATGTTGTGACTCCTCTGTGTTGATGATGTTGACAATAGCTTTACTTTATTGGCAACACCTTGTTTTGATTGATTGGCAACTGTTTATGTTTTGATGAAACTGTATTTATCAGATTATCTATATGTTCCATGCAGTCAGAGTCTATACATCGTAATGCACACATGCACAGGTCTACACATTGCACACACACAAGTCTACACACTCAATGTCTATACATTGCACTATGATGTTTGTGCATCGTTTAGAACACAAGTCTATACATTCATATGGCCTATCTGCACGCTCAAGTTTGTACAGAGTTCTTGTCTGTCTAACCATCAAGTCTGTACATCATATGTTAAGTCTATACATTGCTGCATAGTGTGCTTCAAGCATCTCAAAGTCTATACAATGCATGCACGTTGATTCAAAGTCCATACATTGCCCTGTAGCATGCACGAAACCAAGTCTGTACATCCACCAGTTGAACTTCCAAGTCTATACATTGGCATCTTTACCGACGTTGCACTCGCAAGTCTATACATTGGTATCGTTACCTACGTTGCACCTGCAAGTCTATACATCGTGCATTCTCAAGTCTGTACAGCCCTTGCTTTGGCAAGTCCACACATCGTGAAAGTCTATACATTTCTCATTGCCTTGCTTCATGCATCAAGTCTGCACATTCCTTACAGCAAGTCTATACATTCGTTGTGCATGGTCTTGAGCATATAAGAAGTCTGTACATCGTCCAGTGCATTGCATGCATCGTTCATGAAGTCTGTACATCGAGCAAGTCTGTACATCAGACTAGTCTGCATCGGATAAGTCTATACATCGTTCGTCTTACTTAGCATCTCATGCAGAACACAAAGTCTACACATTGGGCACGCAGAGTCTACACAACGCTTTGCCAGCAAGTCTGCACATTGCTATAGCACGCATGCAGAGTCTAGACAGTCATGAGCAAGTCTATACATCGTGTTGCATGCGCGCATTCAAGTCTGTACATCGCATAGCATGCACGTATGTCTAAAGTCTGTACATTGTGCATCCTTTGATTTGAAGTCTGTACATCGTGCATCTATTGATTCGAAGTCTGTACAGCATATGTTCTTCATATACTGTCAAGTCTGAACATTGCACATCATCATGGTTGCCTTGATGCCGTAGAAAGTCTATACATTCTATCAGGCTTTTTCACTGGGATTCAAAGTCTATACATTGTTGCACGTTGAGTCTGTCATTCAAGTCTATACATCCAATTGCAATGTACACACTTTGCTTTATGCATTCTCACTTAGTGCACCACAAAGTCTACACACTGCATTCGCATCTACAAAGTCTATACATCGCAAAGTCTACACAGCGATGTCTTCATATAGTCTGTACAGGGTTTTAGACTTAAACTGATAACTCTATTTCGACTGTCTGACAGGGATTCTTTGTAGAGACTGATGACTGGGCACGTGATCCGAGGATAAGGGGAGTGACCAGATTATGACACGTGTACTGAAAGCCTGCTGGATGCTGCCACGTGGTCCAAGCCATTGGGCGGGAGATGTGGAGAGCACACGCCCTTCCTGCTGCTGGTATATATATGGAGTTTCTTCCTTCAGAAGAAGCTGATCGAATAGAAGCAGCCAGAGCTAAGAGAAAAGAACAGAGAGTGAGCGCCTGCACGATCCACAGAGAAGAAGAAAAAGAGAGAAGAAGATTCAGAGAGAAGAAGAGAAAGAGAGAAGAGAAGATTGAGAGAGTTGAGTTGAGGGAGTCTTTTCGAAGTCTTGTAAATCAGTCTCTTGGTTCAGATACCAGAGCTGATACTGCTCAATTGAGCTACATTCGTTTTGGTTTTCCATTTCGTTTGTTTCTGTCTTTACTATTTTTGAAACTCTTTTGTTATCAAGCTGTGAGCCAGCAATTGCAGTGGAGGTTTCCACTGGACAGGTGAAGCTGTAATCCTTAGCAGGCGAGACCAGGTCTCGGACGGCTAAGCTGTATCGCCCAGCGGTTGCAGAGGATTTGTTTCTCTGGTCGGCAAGCTGTAAAGGCCAGCGAAGCTGTGTATCAGCGGTCTATTGGCAAGCTGTGAAGCCCAACTGTTCAAGCTGTGAGTCAGCAGGATCCACATTCCAGTTGGAGTGTGGGGTGGACGTAGATCTCTGGATTGAGATCGAACCACCTTAAAGATCGGTGTCTACTGTGTGATTGCCTGTGGTTTGTGTGATTTCATAGTGTTCCTTCTGTCGTTCAACAGTTGCTTGTTTTAATTCCGCATTAGAGTTCAACTGTGTTCTAAAATTAGACATTAGATCTATTCACCCCCCTCTAGATCCACTCTCAGTGGTAATAGACTGCGTCCATCTAACATAACAGTTGGTATCAGAGCCTAACTCTTCTACAGGGACTTGCAGCCCGAAGAGGAAGGTACAGATGGATGCTCGAGGGATGATCGCTGAAGGACACTCAACCACCAAGCCCCCTTTCTTCGATGGATCTAACTATGCATACTGGAAGAACCGTATGCAAGTATTTTTAAGGGCGAAGGATTATGAGATCTGGAAGGTAGTCAACAAGGGACCTTATGAGCTATCCCCTAATGAGGAAGTCTGGACCAAGGAGGAGATCAGAAGGTCTACTCTAAACTGGAGCGCCATAAACGCTATTCAATGCTCTCTGCACCCCATGGAATTTTCTCGAGTATCAGCTTGCAACTCAGCTAAGGAGATGTGGCATGCACTGGAAGTTATTCATGAAGGGACTTCTCAGCTTAGAGAGACGAAGGCTAATTTCCTTGTGTCAGAATATGAAGCCTTCAAGATGAAGCCAAATGAGACCATCAAGGAGATGTATTCTCGATTAACTATCATCACAAATGGTCTTAGAGGTCTCGAGAAGGCTCAGACAGAATACGATGTAGTGAGGAAGATATTGTGTTCCCTGACTCATGCTTGGCATACTAAAGCTACAGTAATGGAGGAGTCAAGGGATTTGTGAAATACAAGGGCAGATGAGCTAATTGGCTCGCTGATGGTATATGAGATTAATCTGCCAAAGATAGAGGAGCTGAAAAGAAGAAGAAGCCAATCGCTCTGAAAGCTGGTGCCAGCAAATCCAGCAAGTCCAGCAGATCCAGCTCTAGTGGATCATCATCCGAGGAGAGCCTGAATGAACAAGATATAACTCATACTGAGATGGCAATGATGACCAGAGAGTTCAGGCGGTTCCTCAGGAAAGAAGGAGGATGATTCAGCCAAAAGAAGTATAGTGGCGGCCGAAGAGATAAAAGGTATGAACATAACCCTGCAAAGAAAATTGAAACTAATACTTGTTATCAATGCAGGAAGACAGGTCATCTGAAAGCTGACTGTCCAGAGAATCAGAAATACAAGGACAAGTCAAAGAAGAGGAACACGAAAGGGAAAGCTATGGTGAGTACCTGGAGTGATGAAGATGAAGGCTCCTTGAGCAATACCTCTGACAGTGAAGCCGAATCTGAAAAGCCCATTTGCCTTATGGCAACAAGCTCTGAAGACAGAGAGGAGGATTCAGATGAGGTAACTTCTCGATTTGATAATTTTACTATTGCTGATTGGGTATATGCCTATCATGAAATAGCTGATAAAGTAGATGACATTAGAAGGGAAAACAGGCATCTAAGAAGAAAGATTAACTCCATGCAAAATGATACAACTCTAACTGATAAAATTGCATGTCTTTAATCTGAGAATAATAAACTCAAACTCACATGTTCTGAATTAGAAGAAATCAAGAATGAGTCAAAAGCCTCTAAAGAAGATAATGAGAGGTTAGAAAAAGAAGCTGATGAATGGAAGTTGAAAATTCAGAAATATGAAAGTGAGATAAAAATTGTGAATGAAAAATATCAAGCTATCCTAAGTGTGAATACAGAACTGAAAAAATCCATTGAAGACATTCAAAAGGATAATTAGGACAAGCTTAAAACTATTGAGAAAATGACCCAAGGTTCAGATAACCTAAATGCTTTGTTAGGGTCAAAAGTCAACTTCAGAAAAGAGGGCCTTGGATTTAATTCTAATGCAACAAAAAGCTTTGGAATGAAAACTATTTCATTTATCGCACAAAAAGAGAAAGGACCTCTAATCAACATGAAGTCAAACATTTCAGTGAACAAAGCTGTAAATTTGAAAAAGCCCAGCGCTGAGGAGAAGGGCAAACAAAAGCTGAGTGAGCCTAGTAGAGCTAGCACATCCAAGCAAAATCCCAAAGCTCAGTCTCAGGTTAGGGGTCAACCTACACAATCTTACAAACCCCATGTTAAAGTCACCAAGTCTCCACTATCACCACCACCTCTGAAGAAGACCCAATACACACCTATGAATAGGTCAGCAGGGTCCAAGGTGCAGGGGAGGCAGAATGCTTTTAGAGCTCAACCCAAACATTTCTACCAACCTAGAGCCCAGTCCCACTTCTTTGCACAGTCAACCTATCCAAATAGGTCAGGATGGACTAGGACTCAAGGAAGGTTTACAGGTTATGGACATCAGGCTACACAGTCCTATAAACCTTACACTAGAAATTGGGTTAATGGGTATGGCTCTTGGACACCTAGGAACCAATATTTCCACAGCCAGCCCAATGATTACTATGGCCAAAATTTCGTGAATACACCCTGGCCAAGGCACTGACACAGATATAATCAATCTGTAAATAAACATGCTAGTGTCAACAAGAAAAAGCATAACAAAAAGAAATCTGAAAAATCCACTAAACAGAACTATTTCAAACAAATGTGGATTCCTAAAAGTCTGCTTTCTTGTTTTAATTACTTTTCATCTTCTCTGGAGCCCAATCAGTCTTGGGTTCCAAACTTCTCTACCTGATTGTGTGTGCAGGTATGTCTGGCAGCCAAGAACAATTTGTGGTACTTGGATAGTGGCTGCTCCAGGCATATGACAGGAGATAAGGCCAAGTTCTGCATGCTGACAGAGAAACAAGGAGGCCTTGTCACCTTTGGTGGCAACACAAAGGGTAAGATTGTTGGGACAGGTAAGGTAGGTAAGTGTACTACCTATTGCATTGAAGATGTCATGTTGGTTGAAGGTTTAGCATATAATTTACTTAGCATCAGCCAACTATGTGATAAAGGATGTAAAGTTCTTTTTGACTCTCAATGCTGCAAAGTTTTTGAACCTGATTCCGAAACTGTTAAATTTTCTGGTAAAAGGATAAATAATTCTTACATGATAGACTTAGATGATATACAACATTCTAACCTATGCCTTACTGCTAGCAGAGAGGACTTAGCATATTTATGGCATCGTAGGTTAGGCCATGCTAGTTACACTGTATTGCATAAACTGAATAAGCATAGCATGGTTAGAGGACTTCCTGAAGTTTCCTTTAAGAAAGAAAATAAAATCTGTGATGCATGCACTCAGTCAAAGTTAACTAAAAAGTCATTTAAATCTAGAACAGAAAATCTGTCTTCTAAACCCTATGAGCTGATACACATGGACCTTTTTGGGCCAACCAGGTCTGTCAGCTTATCAGGGAGGAAGTATGGGTTTGTCATGGTAGATGACTTCTCTAGGTATACTTGGGTATATTTCTTATCACATAAAAGTGATGCATTCTCAGAATTTCAGGAGTTCTATCTTAAGAAAAACCAGAAAATTGAAAATATTTTAACTGATCATGGAGGTGAGTTTGAAAACTCACAGTTTGATGAATTCTGCAGGTCAAATGGAATTCATCACAAGTACTCCTCACCAAGGACACCCGAGCAGAATGGAGTTGTGGAGAGGAGGAACAGAACCTTGGTGGAGATGGGTCGTACACTCTTGGTTGAAGGTGGTCTGCCAAAGAAGTTCTGGGCTGAAGCAGTAAATACTGCCTGTTATGTAATTAACAGAGCCATGGTAAGACCTTCTACCCAGAAAACACCCTATGAGATCATAAAGGGTAAGAAACCTTCTATTACTCATTTCAATGTTTTTGGTTGTAAATGTTTTATTCATATAAATGATAAAAGAGACCTTGATAAATTTGAACCTAAAGGTAAACTAGGAATTTTTCTTGGTTACTCTGAAAACACCCGAGCATATAGAGTGTATAATCTGAATTCCAAAACTGTTGAAGAATCTCCACATATTGTTTTTGATGAATCTTTGGTAAAGTCTAATATTGGTCAATGCAGGAATGAAGACAATGGTGATATTATGAAAGAATGGAATCCTGCAGACAAATTCGAAGACGAGGAAGGAAATGAAGAGCTTAATAAAGAAGAGCATACAGTTCATGGGGAGGAAAATGAAAATCATGATAATGAAATTATCAACATTAGATATCTAAAAGATCATCCTGTAGATAATGTGATTGGCAATTTGCATGACCCTCCTAAGACTAGAGGGCACTTAAGAATTCAAAATGAATTGAATGCATATGCCTTTGTATCAAATGTAGAACCCAAGTCCATTGACTGTGCTCTTAAGGATGTGCATTGGATTAATGCCATGCATGAAGAGCTCAATCAATTTGACAGGAATAAGGTGTGGCACTTGGTTCCACCTCCTGATCATGAAACAGTCATAGGGACTAAATGGGTATTCAGAAATAAAACTGATGAATCAGGGAATGTCATTAAAAATAAGGCCAGACTTGTAGCTCAGGGGTATAACCAGGAATTTGGAATTGACTTTGAAGAGTATTTTGCCCTTGTAACCAGGTTAGAAGCTATCAGAATCTTATTGGCTTATGCATGTTCCATAGGAATAAATCTTCAGCAGATGGATGTAAAATCTACTTTTCTGAATGGAGAAATTAGTGAGGATGTCTATGTGAGGCAGCCTCCTGGCTTTGAATGTTTAGACTTCCCCAATCATGTGTATAAACTTCAAAAATCTCTCTATGGTCTTAAGCAAGCTCCTAGAGCTTGGTATGACAGGTTGAGCAAATTCCTCACTGATAAGAACTTCACAAGAGGTGTAGTTGATCAAACCCTGTTTACTAAGGTAAGTCATTCAAATATTCTTATCATTCAAATTTATGTGGATGACATTGTATTTGGGTCAACTAACCCCAAATTGTGTGAGGAATTCTCTCAGATAATGACTAATGAGTTTGAAATGAGCTCAATGGGTGAGCTCAAATTATTTCTTGGACTGCAGGTGACACAGTCAAAAGATGGAACTTTCATCTCTCAGTCCAAGTACATAAGGGATTTATTGAAGAAGTACAAGATGGATAACCTCAAGGAAATCGCTGCTCCAATGGGTACCTCAACCAGTTTAGATGAAGATCCTCAAGGGAAACCAGTGGACCAAAGGCTATATAGAGGTATGATCGGATCCCTTCTATATCTTACAGCATCTAGGCCTGATATTCAATTTACAATGTGTTTATGCTCTAGATTTCAGGCTAGTCCTAAAGAATCACATCTTAAATCTGTGAAAAGGATTTTTAGGTATTTACTAGGCACCCAAGAGCTAGGTCTTTGGTATCCTGCCAAGTGTGAGTTAGAACTTCTAGCCTACACTGATGCAGATTATGCTGGGTGTCGAGTAGAGAGAAAAAGTACTAGTGGCTATTGTCAATTCCTTGGTGGCTGTCTAGTATTTTGGGCATCTAAGAAGCAACACACTGTAGCCTTGTCTACAGCTGAGGCTGAATATGTTGCAGCTGGTAATTATGCTGCCCAAGTACTTTGGATCAAGCACCAACTAAATGATTATCAGATAAAACTGGAATGTATTCCAATCTTGTGTGATAATACTAGTGCTATATGCCTTGCTAAAAATCATGTTCATCATTCTAGGACTAAGCATATAGAGATAAAACACCATTTTCTTAGAGATGTTGTAAATAAAAAGAAAATTGAAATGAACTTCATTGAAACTGAAAAATAAATTGCTGATATTTTTACTAAGCCTCTTGGGAATGAAAGGTTTAAATTTCTTAGAAGATAACTTGGCTTGTATAAATTTCAGCATAATGAATAAACTCTCTGATGGCTTGAATAAACCTTGTGAATATTGAATGTTGCAACAGACTCATGATCATGCATAACATTCATATTTTTTTGGCATTACACTCATGATCATCATTGCATATCATTTAGTCATGACTGTGTCTAAGCTCTCTCTCATCTAAAACCACATACATATAGACAGGGGGAGTATTGTTAGAAATTCAGAGTGGTCATCAACTTTATTGAAATCCAAATTCTTTGACCCTGAATGAGTTGAGTCTGACAATATGGCAATATGTTAGTCAGTTTTGATTCCTAAGTAATAGAAAACAGACTTCTTCATTTATAAGAACTTTAATTGCTTGAAGACTGACTTAATGGTTTAAATTTTATAAACTTTAAAGTTTAAAGATTGTAATCAGTAAATAAGAAAGTTGAAAATTGATAAAGCTCTCAACCCTTATCTTATTTCATGTCAGACAAAGCCAATTATATCTGAAATCTAAAAACTCATCTAAAATCCTGTTAGAGAAGGCTAAGTATGTGTATTATCCTTAAACAAGTCATTCTGAAACAAATAAAGGACAGCTAAGAAAGATATTAAAAAATATTGAAAATTAATTAAAAAATAACATTGGCAGAGCAATGACTGGTAAAATACTGAGAAACTAAGTGATTCATCAAAGAAATAGACAATACTTAAGTCATGAGGTGTATCAGTTATCTCTGTATAAAATGATCAAAACAGTAGGGTGGTTTCACTGAGTACCTGGGGGTAACTGGCATCTGATAAACGTGTACCCTCACACAAAAAGGTGTAAATCAGTTTTATTGAGTTTGATCATAGGCAGAATGGTCCATCATGTTGAGTATCTAGGGGTATTCGCGTCTGATAAACGTATACCCTTACGTAAAAAGATAAATGGTACCTGAATGCCCTTAATGAAATAATATTGAAAATGCTGTTCCTTCAAAAGAAATTTCAGGGATGTCAATTTGTTTAATTTCAATACATGACCTAGTATCTCTTAACCATTTTTTACTGAGTCTATGAAAGTAAGATATTTTGAAACTGAATCTCTCATGCAAATGTGATTCTGGTTTATTATTTTATCATGCAAAGAAAACTTATCCATTGATTGTAGTGCATGAACTCAAAATTTATAACCTTTAAACCAGAATTCTATCTCAAAGCAGTTTCTAAATTTATATGACTGAAGACTCTGTGCTTTAGAATGCTTATTCCTGAACTACTTGTTCAGAATGCCAGTTAGATGATCTCTCTTGTTCCTTCCCTTGTAATCACTTTCCCTCCTCTTTGTTGATGGCAAAGGGGGAGAATATTGTCTGTTTGTTTAATTCCAGGGGGAGTGTATTCATTGTTATGGCAAAGGGGGAGATCTTGTTAGCAGGGAGTTAGCTTCATTTCTTAGCATGCATTCATAGCATCTGCATGACAAATCTGAATAACAAATCATGTCTTTCATCAAAAATACATCTGTATGACAGGATGTTGCTATTCTATATGATAGTGTGTTGCCATCATCAAAAAGGGGGAGATTGTTGTGACTCCTCTGTGTTGATGATGTTGACAATAGCTTTACTTCATTGGCAACACCTTGTATTGATTGATTGGCAACTATTTATGTTTTGATGAAACTGTATTTATCAGATTGTCTATATGTTCCATGCAATCAGAGTCTATACATCATAATGCACACATGCACAAGTCTACACATTGCACACACACAAGTCTACACACTCAATGTCTATACATTGCACTGTTGTGTTTGTGCATCGTTTAGAACACAAGTCTATACATTCATATGGCCTGTCTGCACGCTCAAATCTGTACAGAGTTCTTGTCTGTCTAACCATCAAGTCTGTACATCATATGTTAAGTCTATACATTGCTGCATAGTGTGCTTCAAGCATCTCAAAGTCTATACAATGCATGCACGTTGATTCAAAGTCCATACATTGCCCTGTAGCATGCACGAAACCAAGTCTGTACATCCACCAGTTGAACTTCCAAGTCTATACATTGGCATCTTTACCGACGTTGCACTCGCAAGTCTATACATTGGTATCGTTACCTACGTTGCACCTGCAAGTCTATACATCGTGCATTCTCAAGTCTGTACAACCCTTGCTTTGGTAAGTCCACACATCGTGAAAGTCTATACATTTCTCATTGCCTTGCTTCATGCATCAAGTCTGCACATTCCTTACAGCAAGTCTATACATTCGTTGTGCATGGTCTTGAGCATATAGGAAGTCTGTACATCGTCTAGTGCATTGCATGCATCGTTCATGAAGTCTGTACATCGAGCAAGTCTGTACATCGGACTTGTCTGCATCGGCTAAGTCTATACATCATTCGTCTTACTTAGCGTCTCATGTAGAACACTAAGTCTACACATTGGGCACGCAGAGTCTACACAACGCTTTGCCAGCAAGTCTACACATTGCTATAGCACGCACGCAGAGTCTAGACAGTCATGAGAAAGTCTATACATCGTGTTGCATGCGTACATTGAAGTCTGTACATCGCATAGCATGCACATATGTCCAAAGTCTGTACATTGTGCATCCTTTGATTTGAAGTCTGTACATCGTGCATCTATTGATTCGAAGTCTTTACAGTATATGTTCTTCATATACTGTCAAGTCTGAACATTGCACATCATCATGGTTGCCTTGATGCCGTAGAAAGTCTATACATTCTATCAGGATTTTTCACTGGGATTCAAAGTCTATACATTGTTGCACGTTGTGTCTGTCATTCAAGTCTATACATCCAATTGCAATGTACACACTTTGCTTTATGCATTCTCACTTAGTGCACCACAATGTCTACACACTACATTCACATCTACAAAGTCTATACATCGCAAAGTCTACACAGCGCTGTCTTCATATAGTCTGTACAGGGTTTTAGACTTAAACTGATAACTCTATTTCGATTGTCTGACAGGGATTCTTTGCAGAGACTGATGATTGGGCACGTGATCCGAGGATAAGGGGAGTGACCAGATTATGACACGTGTACTGAAAGCCTGCGGGATGCTGCCACGTGGTCCAAGCCATTGGGCGGGAGATGTAGAGAGCACACGCCCTTCCTGCTGCTGGTATATATATGGAGTTTCTTCCTTCAGAAGAAGCTGATCGAATAGAAGCAGCCAGAGCTAAGAGAAAAGAACAGAGAGTGAGCGCCTGCACGATCCACAGAGAAGAAGAAAAAGAGAGAAGAAGATTCAGAGAGAAGAAGAGAAAGAGAGAAGAGAACATTGAGAGAGTTGAGTTGAGAGAGTCTTTTCAAAGTCTTGTAAATCAGTCTCTTGGTTCAGATACCAGAGCTGATACTGCTCAATTGAGCTACATTCGTTTTGGTTTTCCATTTCGTTTGTTTCTGTCTTTACTGTTTTCGAAACTCTTTTGTTATCAAGCTGTGAGCCAGCAATTGTAGTGGAGGTTTCCACTGGACAGGTGAAGCTGTAATCCTCAGCAGGCGAGACCAGGTCTCGGATGGCTAAGCTGTATCGCCCAACGGTTGCAGAGGATTTGTTCCTCTGGTCGGCAAGCTGTAAAGCCCAGCGAAGCTGTGTATCAGCGGTCTGTTGGCAAGCTGTGAAGCCCAGCTGTTCAACCTGTGAGTCAGCAGGATCCACATTCCAGTTGGAGTGTGGGGTGGACGTAGATCTCTGGATTGAGATTGAACCACCTTAAAGATCGGTCTCTACTGTGTGATTGCCTGTGATTTGTGTGATTTCATAGTGTTCCTTCTGTCGTTCAACAGTTGCTTGTTTTAATTCCGCATTAGAGTTCAAATGTGTTCTAAAATTAGACATTAGATCTATTCACCCCCCTCTAGATCCACTCTCAGTGGTAATAGACTGCGTCCATCTAACATAACAATCTAGTCTTTGGACGCTAATTCCTGCAATAGTGAAAATCCATTGTAAATACCAAAAACAGGTTATGCAATTTATCCCTTATGCAAGTTCAGCTCTCACATAGTCATTGTGGCTCAAAAGGATGGTTAATTTCATGCAAACTCAAATTAATTGTGAGAATGAAGTTAATTATCCAAATTACATAACTTTATTCTTTTAATGCTTAAAGATGACATAAGTGATGCAAATTATGATATGAAATATGGTACTCATCACCCCCCCTCCCAACTTTCTCATTGCTAGTCCCTTTAGAAATGTAAATAAATTAAAATTTATGACCAACAAGAGTTTGCAAAGTTCATACCTCCATATCCAGCTCTTACTTCACAGAATCAACCAAAGATTAGGAATCCAAAAGCATTAATGCTCATTTAGCCTCAGATTGAAAATTAAAGGACATGACTAAGAATGCATCCAAAGCTCAGTGGCACTTGTGCATGTGCAATACTAAATGCATAGCATAGACAATTGTATCCCTTATTTGCTATTCTAGATAGGTATCCTTCAATCTCTGCACCTCCTAGATCTGAGCATTGAGTATAGTAGCTTTTTTTTGTCTGCCTTTTTCATAAAATTTGTCTACACACATGATGCTGCACAACCCTTCACTATTTGATGCGAACCTCAACTCTTGCCTTAGGAGAAGCAGACCCAGTTACTATGATCAGAAGCATTTTTCATGGTGTCTTTTCTCTTTTCTTTTTTTTTCAATGTGCTTTTGCACTTATTTGATTGATAGAATTTGGCAGAAAGTTTTTCTAAAATGGTCTCTTCCTTAAGAAGTGCAGAGTATCAGACACCATACCCAAAATAACATAAGACTTGTCCTCCTTGTTTCATTAGTGTGTAGAGTGATTTTTCTTTTCTTTTCTAAAGTGCTAATGAATTTTAAAGAGATTCTTAAATATGTTTTCCATGACTAGGTCAAATAAATTTTCTATCATCATTCTCCCTAGTCTTTTCCTATTCCAGAGTTACTTTCAATTCAAGCATGAATCATGAAACTCAATTGGGGATTTTATTTTTCAATTTTTTTTCAAGACAAAAGGGAGAAGATGATATGTAGACAAAATGATATGCAGGTTGTACTAAATGTAGCATGACTTTTCGCTCCCCCCAACTTGAATGACATTGTCCTCAATGGCACAAGTAATGGAAATAACAAAACAATGCAACAATAAATATTACTGAGTAGGAAAGAGACAACCTGATATGTGGGTGAAACTCCATCATTGATATGGACGGTGACAGCTTCATTTCCTAGACTCGACCTGTCTACTAAAAATAAAACATCAAATAACAAAAATATTGGGTTGCCTCCTAGAAGCGCTAATTTTTTCGTCTTCAGCCATAAGCATATATGCTCAAAAAAATATTCCAGATCACACAAGACAATGGTTTCTTTTGGTAACGACTGTTCATTTTCCATGTAAGGTTTAAGTCTTTGACCATTAACAGTGAAAATATGACCATTTTGGGGATTCAAGATTTTAACAACTCCATGGTCAAGTGCCTTAATAACAACAAACGGTCCATCCCATCTGCACTTAAATTTACCTGGGAACAAGTGCAGCCTTGAATTGAAAAGTCAAACCTTTTGATTAGCATGAAAAGTTTTTCGATGAATGTGTTTATCGTGAAAAACTTTGGTTTTAGCTTTAAAAATTTTCAAATTCTCATAAGCCTCGTTACGCAGTTCCTCCAGTTCATTTAATTGTAGAGCTCTTTGGGATCTAGCCTAAATGAGATCAAAGTTAACTTGTTTAATGGCCCAACATGCTCTATACTCTAATTCTACAAGGAGGTGGCATATTTTTCCAAAGATAAGATGATAAGGTGACATACCAATGAAAGTCTTAAATGCAGTTCTATAGGCCTATAATGCATCATCTAGTCTATCAGACCAGTCTTTTTTATCAGGCCTAACTGTCGTATGCAAGATGTTCTTTATCTCGCTATTGGATACCTCTACCTGACCACTAGTTTGGGGATGATAGGGGGTGGTGAGCTTATGAGTGATGTCATACTTGCGGAGTAAAGCTCGGAATTGTGAATTTGTGAAATGAGAACCCCCATCACTTATAATAGCCCTGGGATAGCCAAATCTAGATAAAATATTTTTCTTTACAAACTTCATCACAACTTTATGATCATTGGTCCTCGTGGCTATGGCTCCAATCCACTTAGAAACATAATCAACCGCCACCAAGATACATTCATTCCCAAAAGATGGTGGAAACAGTCCCATGAAATCTATACCCCAAACATCAAAAATTTTGACAACCAGAATGGGATTTAGCAACATCATATCTCTTTTTGATTTATTGCCCATAGCTTGACATCTCAAACAAGTTTTTACAAATTCATAAGCATCCTTAAATAACGTGGGTCAATAAAATCCACTTTACAAAACTTTAGCCGCAGTCTTTTTACTTGAGAAGTGTCCCCCACAAGCTAGATTGTGACAAAAATTCAATACGGATTGTTGTTCTTCTTCGAGGACACACCTTCGGATTATATGACCAGGACCCATATGAAACAGCTCCGGGTCCTCCCAAAAATAATGTTTGACCTTAGAGAAGAAATGATATTTTTCCTATTTTGTCCACCCACTCAGGATTTGACCTACAGCTAGATAGTTGACTATGTGAGCGTACCAGGGGTTTGTGGAAAGAGAAACGACAAGGAGATGCTCGTCAGGAAAGGAGTCATTCATGGGAGTGCTAGCAGGTATGGCAATACGAGATAGATGGTCAGTAACAACATTTTCTAACCCCTTCTTGTCTTTGATTTCAAGATCAAATTCTTGTAGCAAGAGAATCCAGCGAATAAGACGAGGTTTAATATCCTTTCTAGAAAGTAGATACTTAAGAGCTGCATGATCGGAATACACAATAACCTTAGCCCCCAAAAGATATGAGCAAAATTTCTCTAGGGCAAAACAACAGCTAATAAGTCTTTCTCCGTGGTGGTGTAATTCATCTAAGCATCAGCGAGGGTGCGACTTGCATAGTAAATCACCACTGTTTCTCATCAATTCTTTGACCTAAGATAGCTCTTATGGCATAATCTGAGGCATCGCACATTATTTCAAAGGGTAGCTATAGACACGCTAAAATCGATGCTATGATGAGTAAATCTCATGTTGCAATATAATGACCCAAAGTGGACTTCAATATTGGTTTAATATGAAGCTTTTAGTGTTTGTATATAATATTTGTAATTAGCGACTGTCAGTAGGGTGTCATTTAATTGACGACTCTATGGGTGTCGTTATTTCTTCAATTAGCGACCGCACACGCAGGCATTATTTCCTGATTTTGCAAAATCCATTTAACATAAAATTCAAGGAATTGACGTCTGGTTCGTAGGCGCTCATTAATTGACGCCATTGCATGGAGGCGTCATTTCCTATTTTTAAATATGGAAAGTCATTTATTGCTATAAATTTAATCCAGGAATTAGCGACTGTGTGCGCGGTCGTCATTTTAATTAGCGACCACCCGGATGTCATTATTTAGCTTCCGTGTCTGTTTCTGCTGTTGCTTCCTCACAGGGGAAATCTTTCTATCTTTTGATCTCGATCCTTTCCATGGAAGTCAATCCATGTTCTGGAAGTTTTATCCCTAGTTTTAATCCCATTAGAACTAGGTCTTAAACTCTATAAATACTTCTCCTTGAAGGCCACCCGCGAGGGGAAGGCTCTGTTGAAAGAGAGAGAGATTCTGGCTGAGAAGCGAGGATTCTTGTTGAAAAGAGAGAGATTTCTGCTAACATATCTTCTACAGGTTTTTTTTCTATTGAGCTTTCATAGCGGAAGTCTTCCTACGGTGGTCTTCCTACGGCGGTCTTCCTCCTACGGCTGAGAGCTCTCTCTTTGTTCTCCCTTTTCTGCTACAGCCACAGCAGAAGGGCGCCCTTCTTTCATCCTTAGTTTTTTTTCTTATTATTCATCTTACACTCACACGCATATCTCTTTCTAGCCATCTTTGCTTGAATTAGTCATATATCTTTCTTTGCATATCATACGTGCTTTGCATCCATAGCATATCTCCTATCCTTTACTCCTCTTGGGGGTTTAAAACAAAACACACAAGGTGTGTTCATGCCCATGTTGCATAGTATTATTTCTTTAGAGCATTGATACTACACACTTTGGCTAATCCATATTATTTGCTTGTTTTTGCTTGTCTTACAAGGGTAATCAAGATAAGAACACCCCTTTATCGGCCGGCCGGTAGAAGGAGGAAGAAAGGACTCACAATCTCACCCGCTTCTTCACAAGGTACATGCGATCATCCTTTTATTTTTAAGGTAACCCTTCTGGCGATCACACTCCTTTAGAGCATCACATGCTCCCTTTCTATTCTCTTTTCTTTTATTTCCCACATACCATGCTTAGCTCTTCTATCTTTTCTTAATTCCTTTCAAGAAATCAAATTTCCTTTTTTTTCTAATGTCTTTGTGACACGTTCACAAATTGGCGATCATGGTGGGACTCTTGCTATTTTTATTTTGATTACCCCTCCTTCGGCACCCACGTGTGCCCCTCCTTAGTGCTCCACGTAGCACACTCCCTTTGTGCACCACGTGCACACCTCCCACTGGATTAGCCAATTTTTAAACTGTCCATAGCATTTTTAAGAAGAAAATTTGATTTCTGTTAGTTTTTCATTACTTTCTTCTCTCTAGAACTGATTAGCGACTTCTCTCCAGCCGCTATTTACATAATCAGCGACCGCTTACAGAGGCGCTGTTTGCTTTTTTTTAGTATTATCATCATTTTTATGATTGACGCCCCTCCACAGAGGCGTCATTCCTGCATTCAACGCCTCACTCCAAGGCGTCAATTCTGCGGTTACTATTGATTTTCTTCATTATCGTGGTCATTGTTCACTACTATTTGACGTCCCTCCCTAGAGGCGTTATTTACATATTCAGCACCTCACATCAAGGCGCTATTTTACTTTACTGTTCACTATTTATCACGGTTCACCGTGATTAGCGACTGGCATACAGCCGCTGTTTACTGAGACAACGACTGCTGTCAGGTCGCCATTTTGTTCTGTTTTCACAGAACCTTTATTGTTACTGTTATTTTCACATGTTGGCTATACTTATTGATTATATGATTATTGTTGATTAATCTGCCTGCATTAGCTTGCATTCTAGGGCATTTGGTTGAGAGACCTCTTCTCTCTACACTCCTTAGATTCCACACCCTTTTCTTGGAATTGGAAGGACCCTCCATTGAGCATTCCGTCTCTTTGGACTGAAAATTCCTTTTTCAAGGCCTCCGTAAGTCCCCGCACCCGTGGATTCCCTCACGGACACCTGGCCGGTTGTACCATTTGAAGTACCCGGAGTTTAGTCAACCCATCCGTTGGTAAGGAGAGAGAAAGAACTTAGTTGACCCGGAGATTACACTCAAACTTGCAACTAGGACCCACATTGAAGAGAGAAATTTGATTATACTTTTAAATCCATCTTAATCTCAAAGAAAAAATCATAAAATCTTGGGTTCATTACAACTTGTGTGAACAAATCATTTGATTGGGTGATTGTTTCTTACTTATATTTTGTTGGATTGAGATATTTTCCTCTCCTTAAACATGCAACTTCGTTCAGGTAAAATCATTAACATGGCCAACTATGGGTACTCTTATGATGGTTATGAGGAGGGTCAATTTGACCCATCCTATGAGGTTCCCCCTCAGGATTCCACCCATTATGAGAGAAACTATGCTCCCTCCCATGCTTATTATTCCCAAGTCCATGTGGTAGACACCACTACTCAAGAGGTGGAGCCTTCCTCCCAAGCTCAACCTACCACACAAAATACATCTGGGGACGTTTCCCCATCTTTTAATCTCAATGATTTGATTCATGCTTTGTCTCAATTAGACGATTCCCAACGTCAAGCGGTCCAGGCCGCTTTAAAAGGAAAATATGTCCCTTCATCTTCAAACCCCCCTCAAGCCGCGGGTGGCCATTCATCTCCTAATGACCAGGCGGTCTCACATAAGAATCCTTCCCGTCCACCAACTCCCATCATGGTTACGCCAGCTCAACCGGCAAGCCACTCAGTGGCTAGGCCCCAATATCCTCCACCTCCCCAATTCTTAAGGAGGCCTATGCTGAATCCGTTCCCTTCTAATCCGGCCCCGGTCGAGTCTGATACCAATACCATACTCCTCCAGAAGATAGCTAGTATGGAGGAGCAACTTAAGAAGGCCACGGCACCGAAGAATGCTCCGAAGATTACTCTCCCCACTTTGCCAGTTTTTCATTTGCCTCTTTTCGAGATGCCAAATTTTCGACGTTACAATGGAACGGGTAACCCGTTCATTCATTTGAAAGATTTTATGTACGAGGCATCCTTTAGGCAAGATAATAAGATCTCCCTGGCTTATCTCTTTAGAAGGTCTCTAGATGGTCCAGCACTTGAATGGTTCTATTCTTTGGAGCCGGCCGAAGCCAGTGATTTTGATGTTGTTCAGCGGAAGTTCTGACAGAAATATAAGGACCATGTTGGCCCATCTCTGTCAGTCATGGATCTTGTTGCCGAGAAGATGAAGCCCGAGGAGGACTTCTTGTTTGCCGATTGGTGGAGATCTATGGCCGAAAAATTGAAAGACACCCTTTCGGAAACGGAGCAAGTTAAGATGATCATATCAAATTCTACTCCACAATTCCGTCATATTTTGGCCATGAACAGGCTGAGCACTATGGAAGAGCTCTATGAGAGAGCAAGGTATATACAAACCCAGATGAAAGATTCACCCATCATGGGCATGTTTGAACAGAAACCAAGGCTGGTCAGGAAGAACACCAATGTTAGCAATAGTGGTGGCACCACTGAGGGCACCGTCACTAATGAGCAGGTGGGCGTGGTTGGCAACCCCGCACCTTTCCACCACCCTAACCCAAGACCTCCACAACCTCCACAACAACTCCCCTTCTTTAATCCTGCTCCCCAAACAAATACTCCCCCTCAACCCTTCCATCCTCCTCCACAAAATCAAGCCGTCCACCCAAACCCCCCAGTTCCTCAGCAATACCACCAAGTGCTGCCACCCACCAATTATGGCCCCTAGTAGCCAAGAAGACCACTAGGGCCCAATACCCGCCATTACCTGAAAGTCTTCCTGATATCTTTAATGCACTCATGGCCGCCAACCTGCTCACCTTGCCAAAAGAAAGAACGGCCTGGCCTTCTAATGTGGATACTTCGCGGTATTGTGTCTTCCACCGACAGTCTAGTCATAATATAGATCATTGCTTTCATTTTAAGGATTATATCTATGATGTGAATGATCAAGGTGGTATCAATTGGGACGAAATGAGGTAATTTATTGCCACTTTGAAGGCACGAAGACCTCCTCGACAGTAGCAGGCTCAGCAGCCGCCCTAGCAACAAGTTCCACCACCTCCTCAACAGTAGCAAGCTCCCGCAGCTCAACCGGACATGGGGATTGTCCATAATCCATTGCCGGAGCACCCTCCGAACCAACAAGTAAACCTTGTTACTTCCTTCCACAAACTGGAAAGAGGACAAGGGCGGCATGAAGAGAACGCCTCTGTCGGGGCTATAAACCAAACTACAACTCAACCACCCCGTCTGTTAAGAACACCTCTCCAACCGACGCCTTTTCCCCAACCAGCCTGTCACCTTTTATGCACCACTAACCAAATTCCCTCCACTACCACTAAGCCCTTACCGACTAGGCCACTCCTCATTCACCCTCCACCATCTTCCATACCACAACAAACCCCCCCTTCAATCATCAACTCCTCGCCCTTACCAACTAGGCCACTCCTCATTAGCCCCTCGCCAACACCTAATCCCTCTACTACCACCAACCCTCTGCCAGTAAGAATTCTCACATCTCAAACCGAAAATCCCTCATTTTTACCTAGACCCCTCCTCATTCGGCCTACACCTCCTTCAGCCATTCAGCCGCCCCCTACTTCTCCAATTACCACTACCCCTCAGCCAACAAGGTCCCTCATAAGGACTCCTTATTTGGTCACACTTCCAACATCCGTTAATCCTAATATTCCATCTTCCTCATCCATCAATCCTCCGCTTGACCACAACCCGACAGAGGCGCGATCGTCACAAACCATGGTGCTCCGCAGTGGACGGATGTTCCATCGTGTATTCTCACAAAGGGAGTCAGAGCCCACACAGGGGCAAGAGGAACAAGAACCAGAGCAGGAATCCATACCGGGCACTCAGTACGACTTACTAAAGCACCTAGACAAGACCCCGGTAAGGATTTCTATTTTAGAACTGATAAAAAGATCCACCACTCACCAGCAGGCTTTGAAAGAGTACCTACAGAAGGTGATGGTTAATGAGGACATTCCAACAGAACATATTACATCAGTCTTGACACCAGCAAGTGGTCAACCGGCCATTATCTTTCATGAGCATGAATTAGCTCCGAAGCCAGCCAGGAAATATGCCTTGTGCATCACAGTTGACATTAACAAAGTGGCAGTTAAACAATGTTTAGTGGATACTGGAGCATCCATCAATGTGTTGCCTCCTAGCACTCTGAAGATGTGTGGCATTCCGGATAGTCTGATTCGGCCATCTACTATTATAGTGACTACCTATGATAACACAAAGAAGCCTCCTCTGGGCATGATCACCTTAAAAGTTGGGCTAGGTCCGATCTCGATTACAGCAGATTTCCATATCTTGGATATGGATCCAACTTTCAATGGCATTTTGGGTCACCCTTATATTCAAGAGCTTGATGCCGTGCCTTCTACCAATCACCAATGCATAAAGTTTCCACACAAAGGGCGCATCATCAAGGTCACAAGCATGCCTACTTTGCCGTCAGATGATATACATTCAGCAACGTCAGTACCTTCCGTATGGCCGACTAATAGGCCTTTGCTATCAGTATTGGATATCGTCGATCCGCGGCAGGATTTGCCAAGGCCTCCAATCACAACACCTGCATCGGCTTTGATATCACCCCTACCCTCCAAGGGGAAGAAAAAGAAGAATATGATAAATACCCCGGGGGTGGAATATTTTGATGAAAATGGGGTACAGATCCGGCAAAGGCCTAGGTGTTAACCTCCAGGGCAGGGTAAAGCCCATTAAAAATCATAAGCTTATTCCCCGAGGCGGCTTAGGATATAAAGGGCCGAGCAAAGAAAAGTATGACAAAGATAATGAATTGCCATGGGCTGTTATGACCTCCACTCTAAAAACAGACCGGCAGCCACTCACATGGACTCTACATACACACTTTGTGAAAGGGGCTACTCAACATGACGAGCAAACCACATTGGTTACTTCTGTTCTAGATCATCAAGATGTACATGCACGACAGTCTGCTCGCCATATAGCCCCGCTGGCCACATATAAAGCGCTGGAGTCCTTGAGGCCCGACAAAAGAAGAAAGATGGATGACCCGGAGTGTGATTGGTATAGATGGTTTGATATGAACGACATTACCATTGCTTTAAGCCGTCTATTTATGCCAATTGATGCAGAATGGCGGCCACTTATTCATGAGCTGATAGAAAAGCCGGCAGTGATTACAGATAAGAGGCAGCTTTTGAGTAACTATACTGATACCGGGGAGCCAGATGTGCCATTTAAAGAAGGCTTCACTGTGGATAGGCTGTGCGGCGGCCTTTTCTCTCTTAATTATGTGCATCCCTCACTTATTATCTTCTGGTGCTCCAAACTTTTTGTCTCTGATATTCCCAGACCACCCGCGATCTTGATTTATCTCTCTCCAGATATGCTCCAAGTTTCCCCAATTCCTCCTTTGCTCCTTGAGCAATTTTATCAACTCTCCATTACACCCCCGCGTGGGCAACCTCTTATCCGATCTTTCTCTAATCTTTCAATTTCAGCACCACCTCCTACTCCTTCCTCCCATTGCTTTATCCTCGAAAATGAAAAAAAATGTCAAAATTTAAACTTTCCAATCTTCCATCTCTATTGAAGAGACCTCATATCTTGCTCGTGAGTGTGCCTCGATCCAAGGGCCGCTCTTTCAAGGCTTGTTAACCGACCTTCTTTTCTCCTCTGATGAGGAGGCTTCTCCTGTATTTCCTCCTGTATCCACTGCGTCTTCGTCTTCTTCTCCTTCCCCTTCTCTAGGACAGGGTAGTTCGTCTAGCTTGTCATCTTGTTCCTCTCCCTCCTCTTCTAATAAGAGTCTTGGGGTAGCTACTCATAAGAAAGCCAAGGGTAGGCAGATTCCCCGTAGGTTCTTGCTAGATCTAGCTAGAAGATGCCGGGCCTGTTTTGCTCTTTCGGGTTTCTTAGAGGATCCGATCCTTTTGCCGGATTTGCAATGTGAGGATGTATGCTCTATAGATGAAGGGTTTGGCGTTTACGAAGTTATGAATGATAAAGACCCGATTGAAGAGGGAGATGAAGAGTACGAAGAATATGAGGACGAGGCTGATGCTTTTGCTAGTGGCATGAGGAGATTCAACGAACCATCAGCCTCAGTAGAGGAACCCACCAAAGAGATTAATCTGGATACTGAGGAAAACCCTAGGATTATCCTCATCAGTAAAAATTTGCCACCCTCTGAAGAAGAGGCGCTCATTTAAGTTCTTCGAGAATATACGGACACGTTTCCATGGAGTTATGAAGATATGCCGGGTCTGGACCCTGCGCTTGTTGAACACCGTCTCACACTTAAGCCAGGATCTATCCCGGTCAAACAGCGGCTAAGACGTTTCCACCCCCACATGGCATTAAATATGAAAGAAGAGGTTGATAAGCTTCATAAGGCCAGATTTATTAGAGTCATCTTCTATCCCAATTGGGTGGCTAACATCGTCGCGGTTTTGAAGAAGGATGGAAGAGTTAGAATTTGTATAGATTTTCGGGACCTTAACCGTGCGTGTCCTAAGGATGATTTCCCCCTCCCTCACATAGACGTGCTAATTGATAATACGGTAGGGTATGAGACCCTCTCTTTTATGGATGGCTTCTCCGGTTACAATCAAATCCGCTTGGCTGAAGAGGATCAGGAAAAGACCTCATTCACTACACCTTGGGGCACTTACTGTTATGTGGTCATGCCGTTTGGGCTCAAGAACGTCGGAGCCACTTACCAAAGGGCCATGATGGCTATTTTTCATGACATGATCCACATTTTTATAGAGGTGTATGTTGATGATCTGGTAGTGAAGTCAAGAACAAGGATTGAGCATCTCGGGGTTCTAGCCAAGGTGTTACAACGAGCATGGGAGTATCAATTGAAGATGAACCCCAAGAAGTGTGTGTTTGGTGTTTCGTCAGGGAAATTGCTTGGATTTATAATCGGCAAGAGGGGTATTGAGATTGATCCCAATAAGGCGAAGGTAATAAGGGATATGCCTCCTCCTAAGAATTTGAAAGAAGTTCGAGGATTGATCGGGAGGTTGCAATTTATTCACCGATTTGTCTCTCAGCATTCACAAAGGTGTAGGCCGTTTTACGAGCTTACTAAACCGGGAGTCAAATTTAATTGGGACGATAAGTGTCAGGCAGCCTTTGATGGACTAAAAGATTATTTGGCTAATCCCCCTGCCCTGAGGCCGCCATTGCCAAGTAAACCATTGGTTCTGTATGTTTCTATCCTAGATGACTCTATAGGTGTTGTCCTTACGCAAGTTGATGAAGAAGGAAAGGAGAGGGCAGCTTACTACTTGTCTAAACTTCTCAACCCTTGTAAGCAGAAGTACTCATCCATGGAGAAGACTTGCGCTGCTTTAGTCTGGGTAGCGCAGAAGTTGAAGCATTATTTCTTAGCTCACGAGGTTCATCTTATTGCTCGCATGAATCCTATCAAGTTTCTCCTTGAAAAATCTGTTCTCACCGACCGATTGGCACAATGGCAAAGCTTCCTTTCCTAGTGTGATATCATCTACATTCAGCAAAAAGTAATTAAAGGCTACCCCATAGCAGAACATCTTGCTCATCACCCTCTCCCTAGATTCGACCATGTTCGCTCGGAGCTTCCAGATGAGGAACTAATGTCCGTCAATTAGCCCGATTCGATGTGGATGTTACATTTTGATGGAGCTCGGAATTCACAAGGAAAGGGGATCGGCATTGTTCTCCTATCACCTGAGGGTATCACTATTCCACTTGCCTCTCAGCTCGTATTTCCTGTGACGAATAATATAGCTGAGTACGAGGCTCTTCTGGCCGGCCAGCAGGCCGCTCATCAATTCGGTGTTACCCAATTGCGAATTGTAGGTGATAGTCAGCTTATTCTTCACCAAGTGCTCACCAAATGTCACACGCTCAATCCTAAACTTAAGCCCTATCAGGAACTGGCTTCCGCTTATGCCATGCTTTTTACTAAACTAATATTCGTCCATGTTCCTCGAGATCAGAATATTCTAGCTGATGCTCTTGCTCCTCTTGCTTCCTCCTTGGTTTTCCTTCCCGAAAGGGACTTCCATTCAATCATTGTTCACAAGCATCTTACTCCTGCCATTAAAGATCCGGCATTCCTTAGTATTAAGGAGGAGGTGCTCAAGAAAGTTAAGGAAGGAGGAATCGTTGAGAACAAAGAGATCATGTCATTGGATCTAGAGGAAGAGTGGGATGATGAAGAAAAACCGTGGTATTATGAAATTACTAAATATTGTCAGGATCAATCGTATCCTGAAGAGGCCATGGCTGAAGAGAAGAAAGTCATTAGGAGAGTTGCTCAGAGATATACTCTGGTTGGAGGCATGCTCTATAGGAGAGGTCTCACTGGAGTCTTGCTTAGATGCCTCGACGATGATGAGTCTTGGAAGGTCATGGAAGAGGCACATTCAGGGGTGTGTGGGGGTCATGTTAATAGTCAGATGTTAGCTAAGAAAATTCTTATATTAGGCTTCTATTGGCCCACTCTAGAAGAGGATTGTTCTATCTATGTTCGAAGGTGTGTCAAGTGCCAACTGCACGCTGATAAAATTCATTATCCTGCTTCTTCACTCCATCCTATGCCCTCCCCATGGCCTTTCTCCATGTGGGCCTTCGATATCATTGGACCTCTTAGTGATGCGAACCTCCTCACAAAACCGAAATCATTTATGTTGGCCCGATTAGGAATGCAATTAAGAGGGGGGTGAATTGATTACAGCCCTTTATGGCAGATTTAAAACTAAAAACAAACAACCACTCACAACTTCCCAGCGCAGATGATAAACACTCGGATAAAAATAACGATTCGGATAAATAATGAAACTTACAGCTCACCGATTCACACTCGTAACACAAACGGATAAAGTAAAATAGCAATCACACACAAAGCAACCCACATCACAAGCAGTTTTTAGGTGGTTCGGATGCACCCGAGTGCCGTCCTACGTCCACCCCTCTCAATCCGAGAGGATTCCACTATAAACGCTGCACGACGACAGCAAATCACCACACACACGGGCTCGACGGCCCAACACACGTGGGTTCTCGCACGACGATGAGAAACCGCACACACACGGACCAAGCTCCAAAATCGTCTAAGACAAATAAGGATGGGAAAATACAAAGCCCAGTCTAAGATCAACAATCTAAGCTCAGAGTGAAATAAACAATATAGATATTCCCCTTAAATCTTCAAACAAACTCGGAGATGAGTGAAGAGGGCACTGGAATAATAGAACCAAGAGTGAGGGAAGAAGCCGGTCTCTTAAAATGGAACGCTCGAAGCAGTGGACGACGAGGAAGCAGTTGCGGCCTCCAGATCGAAGCCCGGACTCGTAGAGATCGAACTCGATGTCGTCTTCCTTCTCCTCCAGTAGTGTGCAACTCCTTATTCTCCTGCAAGAAAAAGATGAACACGTTAAAACCCCAAAGATGCTCTCTCTCCCGATCGGACATGGCGGCTATATGTACCAAGGAGAGATTAAGCCAATCGGTCCAAAATAGCCCTCCAAAAGCCATTTCATACCATTCACAATAGATGGTGGATGCCCTAAGGCCAATATGGTAAACAACCCAAGCAAAAGGATCTCAAGATAATAGGTTCGCAACCAGATCCGAAAATCACGATCGGGACGCTCAGAACAAGTGTCAACTCATAGAGTCGACTCTTGCTTCACGAGTGTTCTGCTAGAACACATAAATCAGAACTCAGCTGAAAAGTGTCGACTCTTGGGGTCGACACTTTTTCAGACTTGTTCTGTTCTGAGAAGAGAACAACATACATGGTGAAAAGTGTCGACTCTTGAGGTCGACACTTATTCACGAAGGTTTTGGTTTCACAAATTTATCTAGACTCACCTGTAAGTGTCGACTCTTGAGGTCGACACTTTTTCACGAGGCTTCTGTTTCCCTCAAAACACCACCAGCTCCTGTAAGTGTCAACTCTTAGAGTCGACACTTCCTACCAGCGTTAGTAAAAACAATATACAGTAGAGAAGTGTAAACAAAGTGTCGACTTCTAGAGTCGACACTTTACCTGGCTTGCTTAAAAACTAAGTAAAATCACTTGAAGCTCCACATGTTTTCAAACAACCATTAAGATCAATCAAATATGCACTTGTAAAGGAGATTGCCAAGGATTAAACCAGTTTTCAACAAACAATTATTCCATCCACTTTGGAATCGAATTAAACATTTGTTCTTACCATGACTTTCAAGATTTAGGAGAAAACTCCTCAATCAACCTGCACTTATACAATTGACATTCATTTCAAACTTCAGGTTAGCAAATGAAATCCAAGTCATTCATTTCAAGCTCAAGATATAGCAAATGAAATCCTCAAGTCAATACACATTAACAAAGTCACAAGTCCATCCTTTCAAAGATAAGCCATTCATAACCTGCATTTTAAGAGGTTGGGTCGGTGCAAAGCTTGAGCAGGTCAAAGCAATAGGGAATGAGGTCGGTGCAATGATGTGTAAAACCCATTGTTAGGGTTGGTGCAACTTGAACTTAAGTCAGTGCAATCAAGCAGCGAAGTCTGTGCAATAACGGACAAGGTCTGTGCAATGAAGTACAAAGTCTGTGCGAAGCATAATGAGATCTGTGCAACGCACAACAAGGTCAGTGCAATGATTTAGCATTCAACACAATTCAATTAACATTCAACACAACATTTACAATATCCTTTTTAACATGTCTCAAATTCATCAAACATTCATTTTAACCATGAATAATCTGAACTTAACTCAAACATTCATTATGTCATTCAAAGCCCACAATCATCAAATATATATCAATGCAAATCATATAATCTGAACTCATGACTTTTTCACACATGATCTTCGTCAAAATAGTCCGGGGCACAACAATTTCCCCCTTTTTGACGATGATAAAACCCTTTTGAAAAACCACACAGATTTGCATGAAAGAACAGTTCCTCCTTGTCAAAACAAGCATTTTTGAACTTTGAACATTCAACTTTTTCAACAGCTCCACTCAAAATAGCATAATGCAACCTTTATAGCTCCCTCTTTTGTCAAAACAAAACAAAAGCAATGTGTTTGAAAACCAACTTTCAACTTTTTATTTCTCCCCCTTTTTGTCAGAGTCAAATAGGGGATTATGAGAGACATGGAAGCAAAGCCTTATATGCACAATTAACTCAATGAGATGCACATGTAAAGCAAGGAATGAGCATTCAAGCACATATGCATTCATTATTCTATATAAAAGCAAGCATGTTCTATATGAACAGGTTAAGAAATATGCTTTAGACCGAGAACATGAGTTTCATGAGCAATAGTAAAAGGGTAGTGCTTACAAAAAGTGGTACTTTATTACTCATGAAATATGATTGATTCAAAATGTACATTCACACAATCACTCCCTAGATGTATATGTGAAGGATGAGCAATGAAATCTAGACAGTATGGATTTTCAGATTTTCTAAAGAACACAAGTAGGAACTTTTCCTTCCTACACTTCCATACACCGTGCTCGACTTTTGGTAGCTTCGCACAACCCCAAAATTATTTTTATTTTTAAATAATAAGATGACTAACCTTTTGACACGAGTCATGCCCTTTGTTTCAGGGGCATTTCCCGGTTACTCAGCATCGTCACTTATGATAATGTGGATATGACACTTTTCAACGCGAGTTTCCTCCTTTATTTCAGGGGGGATTCCCAATTTACTCGATGTCAAATCACACTTATTCACATTTTTGGTGAGGCTGACAGCGTTTTCCTCACGAGTCACGTGATTTCTATGTAGGGGATCAAGAGCCCTAAAATTTGTTGAGTGGAATAGGTGAAATCCTTATTAGCTAAAATCATTAAACTCAAAAGTGCAAGTGGTGTGAGAGATTACATAGAATGTAAGAGATGAATTAGCCTATTCATTGTGATGTCTCCCCCTAAGTGTATGCACAGTTACAACAAAAATCTCTCCCTTAATATGTGCCATGTAACAACATGTCTACGTCAAAGTAATTTTATTTAGTAAGGGAGTAAGGTCATAGGAGATATCAAAACAGAAGGGTGTGTAATCTATATACACTCAAGCAAGTGTCAAAATGGTATTTTCAAGTAAGTTGATTACCGGTACTTGGCGGAGAACGTAGGTCCGAAAACCATACTCACGTATAATGAAAGCTTCCAGGTGGACGTAATCCACCTTTCCACTGACGTCATTTTATATACCGGTGAATCATGGCATTCATGCACACAAGTATGAAGTTTATGCACTTATCTACATGCGGATGCGAGAAGATAAAAGCATGTGTGGAAAGCAAATTGTTATTCATTGTGATATGCACAAAAAGCAAAGTTTGAAATGTAATTGAAAAACTTCTTATGTGCAAAAGATAAAGCAGTATGAACAATTTCATTATGAGAAAGTGTAAACTGTGTATGTACAAAGCAACTCAAAAGATTTAACTATCTAACCTGCACACTCCTAATTCTCTTCTAAGAAAATAAAACTGATCAGAGTTTAAAGGTTTTGTAAAAATATCTGCAAGTTGGTGTTTTGTGTCAACAAAAATTAGCTTAAAATCACCTTTATTAATATGATCTCTTATGAAATGATGTCTAACCTCAATGTGTTTAGTACGAGAATGTTGGACAGGATTTTTTGACAGATTTATTGCAGACGTGTTATCATACATGATGGGAGTGTTTTTTAAACAAAAATCAAAATCAAGCAATTGATGTTGGATCCATAGAACTTGAGCCGCACAACTACCTGTAGCCACGTACTCGGCCACATCAGTTGATAAAGCCACACAATGTTGTTTCTTTGAGGCCCATGAAACCATGCAGCTCCCAAGAAACTGACAGTGACCGCTTGTGCTCTTACGATCCATTTTACATCTAGCATAATCAGAATCAGTGAAAGCATGCAAGTCAAAATAATTATTCTTAGGATACCACAAACCAAGGTCAAGTGTTCCATTTAAATACCTAAAGATTCTTTTCAGCACTGACAAATGAGAATCCCTGGGACAAGATTGATATCTTGCACAGAGACAGACACTAAAATGTATGTCAGGCCTACTAGCAGTCAGATATAACAATGAACCTATCATTCCCCTAAAAAGTTTTTGATCAACTTTGTTACCTTTCTCTTCTTCCAATTTAGTGAGGTGGACATGGGTGTAGCAAATGGTTTGGCAGTTTCTAGTTGAAATTTCTTCACGATCTCTTGTGTGTACTTCTTCTGGTTGATGAAGATGCCAGCTTCCAATTGTTTTATTTGAAGTCCCAAGAAGAAGTTCAGCTCGCCCATCAAGCTCATCTCGAACTCTCCCTGCATGAGTTGAGCAAATTCATCATTCATTTTCAAATCTGAGGCTCCAAATATTATGTTGTCTACATAAACTTGAACAATTAGAGCATGTTCATCATAAGTTTTAGTAACCAACGTCTGATCTATGTTACCTCGTTTGAAGCATTATCAATAAGAAATGAACTTAAACGATCATACCACGCCCGGGGAGCCTGTTTTAATCCATATAGTGCCTTGTCCAATTTGTAGACGTGGTCCATAAATCTTTCATCTTCAAAGCCCGGTGGTTGTTCCACGTATACTTCTTCCTTGAGTACTCTGTTGAGGAAGGCACTCTTCACGACCATTTGAAACAGCTTGATGTTCCTGTGACAAGCATAAGCAAGTAAAATTTGTACAGCTTCTAATCTAGCCACAAGAGCAAAAGATTCATCAAAATCAATGCCGAATTCTTGGGAGTAGCCCTTAGCTACCAACCTTGCCTTATTCCTCACAACCACCCCATCTTCACTGAGTTTGTTTCGGAAAACCAACTTAGTTCCGATTATAGGATGGTTATCAGGCTGGGGCACGAGGAACCACACCCGATTCCTTTGGAATTGGTGTAATTCTTCTTGCATGGCGAGAACCCAAGAATTATCATTTAAAGCATCATCTAAAGATTTAGGTTCAATGTTGGAAAGTAAAGCTAAGTTATCATGAATTTCAACTTCCCTCATCGAAGCCCGCGTTCTCACTCCATCATCCACACCACCGATCACATTCTCCAACGGATGGTCCTTGTGCGTGGTCCATTGGTGTGGAAGAGGCGGATATACTTGTTCCTCTTGTTGTTCTTGCTCTTTCTCTTTCTCTTTTTCTTGATCTAGATCTCCTGCCCCACCTTATTTGCTCGACTCTCCTTTCTCAACATCACTCTCACCTGTAATTAGAAAATGATCATCATCATTTGATTTTCTCATGGTGTACTCATCAACAATAACATGTGGACTCTCCTCGACAACAAGTGTTCTAGTGTTATAAACACGGTAAGCTCTAGATGATAGAGAATACCCGAGGAAAATCCCTTTATCACTCTTCGCATCAATTTTTTCAAGATTATCTTTACCATTGTTTAAAATGTAACAAATAGACCCAAATGGCTTAAAATGTGATATGTTGGGTTTCTTACCTTTGTACAGCTCGTAAGGAGTTTTCTTAAGGATCGATCTTACCATTGCTCGATTTGTGATGTAGCAAGCAGTGTTCACTGCCTCTTCCCATAAAATACCGTGGAAGACCATTTTTAGCTAGCATGGTTCGCGCCATCTCCACGAGCGTCATGTTCTTCCTTTCGACCACTCCATTCTGTTGCGGGATCCTAGGTGATGAGAATTGATGTTCGTACCCCTGCTTCCTACAAAATTCATCAAACTCATGATTTTCAAATTCTTTTCCGTGGCCACTTTGAATTTTCTAAATTGAATAACCTTTTTCATTTTGAACTCTAGCACAAAAATCAATGAATTCATTGCATGCATCACTCTTATTATCTAGATACAAAACCCATGCATATCGCGAGAAATCGTCGACTATCACAAATCTATAAAGCTTCCCTCCAAGACTGCGAGTCCTGGTGGGATCAAACAAATCCAGATGCAACAATTGAAGGGATTTTTCAGTTGAAACAATGTATTTGCATTTAAATGACGTTGTGGTTTGTTTTCCTTTATTACATGCTTCACAAACTTTTAAAGTTTCAAATTTTAAACTAGGAAGACCTCTAACTAAGCCATGACGATTCAGCTTCCTAATGACATTAAAACTGGCATGCCAAAGGCGGCGATGCCACAACCAAACATCTTCATTCTTGTTTGCAACTAGACACAGATTTTCAGAAGCAATTTCATTAAAGTCAACCTGATAAGTGTTGTTACTCCTCACTCCTATGAATTTGATTTCGTGTGAGTTAGCATCAACAATTATGCAGTGAGAAGACTCAAATATAACCTTGTGACCCTTGTCACAGAGTTGACTTATACTTAACAAGTTATGGTGAAGACCTCTAACAAGTAGAACATCTTTAATGCAGTGATTGAGATCCTTATCAATTCTCTCAATTCATACTATCTTTCCTCTGTCATGTCCGCCAAAAATTACTGTACCACCATTTTTCTCTGCAAGGTCTACAAAAAGTTATTTATTTCCTGTCATGTGCCTGGAGCATCCGCTGTCCAGGTACCATTTATTCTCTGTCGCCTTCATGCAGACCTACACCAATAAGCAACCATGCTCATTTTGATTTGGGTACCCAAGCAAGCTTGGGTCCCTTGATGTTAGCATTCCCAGAGGACTGACTATACTTGCTGAAAAATATGTCATCATCATATTTCATTAATTGGCATATGTACATGTCATGCCCAACTTTCCCACAATAAAAATAAGTGGGTCTCTTCGAACCAAAATTTTTCCTGTTATTTACATGTGTAGAAGTATAGGGGAAATGAGAATTAACAGTTGATGGATTGTTGTGTGTGTGTGAACACTTTCCATGATGTGTTGAACTCTTAACAGCATAATGAAAATCATTTTTGTTGCCCTGCATGAAATTTGAATTTTTCACAACTTTTTTTCCCTTTCCTTTCAACGTCTTTTCATTGGCATTTTTCACCTTTTCAATTTCAATGATAAGACTTCCATTTTTGCTGTTCAATTCTTCTTTGATTTTCTTACATTCAATTAATTTACCATTCAATTCTTCCAGCTCCTTTTTCAACAGTTCATGTTTTTCTTGGATTTCATCTTTGATTTTAAAAGCATTTTTCTTTTCTACTTCTAAGCAAGCAATTTCATCTTCAAACAATACCAACTTTGATTCCAAAGTGTCATTGCCATTTTTAAAATTTTTAACTTGCATTTCAAGCAAACTGCATTTCTCACATGAATTAGATGAATGTATTATTTCATGAATTTTCTTCTTCAAGGCTTTATTCTCATTTTTCATTCTTTTGTATTTTTTATCCAATTCCTCATATGCAAGTTCACATTGTTCATTTGTGATAAACTCTGAGTCAGAGATTACCTGTTCATTATCGCTCCTGGCCATAAGACACATGTTCTTTACCAGTTCTTCAATATCTTCTTCTTCATCGGACGTAGGCTCCTCTTCATCATCATCGCTCCATGTTGCTTTCATTGCCTTGGGCTTCTTGCCCTTGATCATTTTTTCTTTCTTTTTCTACAACTCGGGGCATTCATCTCTCATGTGCCCCATCTTCTTACACTCATAGCACATAACTTTATCCGCTTTAGGTGGTTCATTTCTTTGCTTCGGCTGCTTCTTTCCCTTCTTGAATTTTCCGCCAAATCTTGTCCTTTGGCGCAGAAATTGTCTAACTCTTCTTGTCAACATGGCAACTTCTTCATCATCAGTGGTTCCTATCGAATCCTTTTGACTTGAGACAGTTTCCGGGTATACTTTCAAAGCGATTGGCTTTTTCTTCTTCGTGTCCTCTTTCGTCCTCTTTATATTATTCTCATAGGCCGTCAAAGACCCTATGAGCGCATCCACGGTGAGGGTAGACAAATCTTTTGAGTCCTCTATCATGGTCACCTTGGTGTGCCAACTTGGTGATAAGGACCTCAGTACTTTCCTTACTAAATTGGTGTCCTTAAAACTCTCTTCCGAGTGATTTCAACCCATTTGTGATCTCCATGAGACGTGCGAACATCTCGGATATATTTTCTTCCTCTTTCATATGAAACAGCTCGTAATCTCAGATCAACATGTTCGCTTTTGTCTCCTTCACTTCTGTGGTGCCTTCATAAATTAGCTTGAGCTTGTCCCACATTTCTTTCGCGTTGCTGCACATAGAGACACGAGCATATTCATTCGGGTGAATAGCACACTGAATAATATTTAAAGCATTAAAATTCACAGTTGCCTTCTTAATACTGTCATCATCCCACATATCTTCATCTAGGTGTAAAACATATGGACCATTCCTAATGACAGTCCATATTGCATGACTTTGAGCACGTAGAAAGATAGTCATCCTATTCTTCAAATAGGGGTAGTTACTACCATCAAAGAAAGGTGGCCTGTGAATAGAATGCCCTTCGGGCATTAACACCTTGTTAAGATTGTTAGCCATTCCTAATAGATCTCTCTAAACCGCTAGGTTTCTAGATGAAAACAGAGCCGAGGCTCTGATACCAATTGTTGGCCTGGTTAAGAATGCAATTAAGAGGGGGTGAATTGATTGCAGCCCTTTATGGCAGATTTAAAACTAAAAACAAACAACCACTCACAAATTCCCAGCGTAGATGATACACACTCGGATAAAAATAACGATTCTGACAAATAATGAAACTCACAGCTCACCAATTCACACTCGTAACACGAACGGATAAAGTAAAATAGCAATCACATACAAAGCAACCCACAGCACAAGCAATTTTTAGGTGGTTCGAACGCACCCGAGTGCCGTCCTACGTCCACCCCTCTCAACCCGAGAGGATTCCACTATAAACGCTACACGACGGCAACAAATCACCACACACACGGGCTCGACGGCCCAACACACGTGGGTTCTCACACGATGATGAGAAATCACACACACACAGAGCAAGCTCCAAAATCGTCTAAGACAAATAAGGATGGGAAAATACAAAGCCTAGTCTAAGATCAACAATCTAAGCTCAGAGTGAAATAAACAATATAGATCTTCCCCTTAAATCTTCAAACAAACTCGGAGATTAGTGAAGAGGGCACTGGAATAATAGAACCAAGAGTGAGGGAAGAAGCAGGTCTCTAAAAATGGAACGCCCGAAGCAGTGGACGACGAGGAAGTAGCTGCGGCCTCCAGATCGAAGCCCAGACTTGTGGAAATCGAACTCAACGTCATCTTCCTTCTCCTCCAGCAGTGTGCGACTCCTTCTTCTCCTGCAAGAAAAAGATGAACACGTTAAAACCCCAAAGATGATCTCTCCCGATCGGACATGGCGGCTATATGTACCAAGGAGAGATTAAGCCAATCGGACCAAAATAGCCCTCCAAAAACCATTTCATACCATTCACAATAGATGGTGGATGCCCTAAGGCCAATATGGTAAACAACCCAAGCAAACGGATCTCAAGATAATAGGTTCGCAACCAGATCCGAAAATCACGATCGGGACACTCGAAACAAGTGTCGACTCATAGAGTCGACTCTTGCTTCACGAGTGTTCTGCCAGAACACATAAATCAGAACTCAGCTGAAAAGTGTCGACTCTTGGGGTCGACACTTTTTCAAACTTGTTCTGTTCTGAGAAGAGAACAACATCCATGGTGAAAAGTGTCGACTCTTGAGGTCGACACTTTTTCACGAAGGTTCTGGTTTCACAAATTTAGCTAGACTCACCTGTAAGTGTCGACTCTTGAGGTCGACACTTTTTCACGAGGCTTCTATTTCCCTCAAAACACCACTAGCTCCTGTAAGTGTCGACTCTTAGAGTCGACACTTCCTGCCAGCGTTAGTAAAAACAACGTATAGTAGAGAAGTGTAAACAAAGTGTCAACTTCTAGAGTCGACACTTTACTTGACATGCTTAAAAACTAAGTAAAATCACTTGAAGCTCCACATGTTTTCAAACAACCATTAAGATCAATCAAATATGCACTTGTAAAGGAGATTGCCAAGGATTAAACCAGTTTTACATAAACAATTATTCCATCCACTTTGGAATCGAATTAAACATTTGTTCTTACAATGACTTTCAAGATTTGGGAGAAAACTCCTCAATCAACCTGCACTTATACAATTGACATTCATTTCAAACTTCAGGTTAGCAAATGAAATCCAGGTCATTCATTTCAAGCTCAAGATATAGCAAATGAAATCCTCAAGTCAATACACATTAAGAAAGTCACTTAGTCCATCCTTTCAAAGACAAGACATTCATAACCTGCATTTTAAGAGGTTGGGTCGGTGCAAAGCTTGAGTAGGTCAGAGCAATATGGAATGAGGTCGGTGCAATGATGTGTAAAACCCATTGTTAGGGTCGATGCAACTTGAACTTAAGTCAGTGCAATCAAGCAGCGAAGTCTATACAATAACAGACAAGGTCCGTGCAATGAAGTACAAAGTCTGTGCGAAGCAGAATGAGATCTGTGCAACGCACAACAAGGTCAGTGCAATGATTTAGCATTCAACACAGTTCAATTAACATTCAACACAACATTTACAATATCCTTTTTAACATGTCTCAAATTCATCAAACATTCATTTTAACCATGAATAATCTGAACTTAACTCAAACATTCATTGTGCCATTCAAAGCCCACATTCATCAAATATATATCATTGCAAATCATATAATCTGAACTCATGCCTTTTTCACACATGATCTTCGTCAAAACAGTCTGGGGCACACCAATTTATACTCACGGCCACAGAATACTTCACCAAGTGGGCGGAAGCGGAAGCATACGTGGAGATCAAAGCATCAACCGTCTGCAAGTTCATAATGTAGAATATCATTGCAAGATTCGGCATCCCAAGTACCATCGTCACCGATAATGGACCGCAATTCATCTCTCAAGAACTTCAGGATCTCTGCAACAGGTATAACATTGCATTGCATCATTCATCTCCTTATTATCCGCATGGTAATGGCCAAGCAGAGGTAACAAATAAAACTTTGATCAAAATCATCAAGAAAACGTGTGAGGCTAATAAATTCTCGGATTGGCCAGAAAAGCTGGTGGAAGCTCTTTGGGCCTACCGCACTTCCATTCGTACTCCTACTGGGAAAACCCCTTTCGCCCTCACTTATGGAATGGAGGCGGTAGTTCCTTATGAGATCCTTATTCCTTCTCTTAGCGTACAATTGGATAAGGAGCTTTCGATTGATGAACGCCGTGAATTTCTCCTTGCTCAGTTGGAACTCTTGGATGAGAAGCGTCTGGCCGCCGTAGAGCATGCGCGCGTTTATCAAAATAGGCTTTCACGTTTTTATCAAAAGAAAGTAATTGAGAGAAAATTTAAAGTCGGAGAAATGGTAATCAAAAGAATCTTTGTGAAACCAGGTGGACCTCGTTCAAAACTCCAACTGAATTAGGAAGGGCCCTACGTAATAAAAGAAATTTATCCTGGTAATGCTTATAAATTGGTTAACGCTGAAGGGGAAGAGTTGGCTCACCCTTGGAATGGATTGTATCTTAAGAAGTACTACCCCTAAGTCTTGGAAAAAAGGAAAAAAAGAGAAAAGAAAGAGAAAAGAAAAGAAAAGAAAAAAGAAGAAAAAAATGGCTGGCTTGTGGAACGTGGATCTCATCTTATTTCGTCGTGTTATTTATTTATATTTTTATTTGAGATTTTTGATTTATTAGGCGTGCCAGTCACCGGGGTGACAATTTTATTGTGCGCTCGATCTGACTTGGTCAGTCGATTGTGAAGTCCGAGTCGGGACCAGAAGTCCGTCATACCATAAAGGTTATGATGTTAATTACACCCTTTCAAGGAAGGACAACCCTTGATTAAACGCCAAAATAGGAGGAAAGCAGCGGTGAAGATGAGGCTCAAAAGAGACGGGGTTAATTTATTTATAGAATGCTAAATGGACTGGTCAAAGCAGGGGGGTTATTAAGTACGGGACAAATCTGACGGCATATCCCCGCCATCTTGGACTATGCCAAGTGGGAATAGGAAACCACCCATGCAGCGGCAGGGTAGGATCCGTAAAAGATCGGGTACGATAAACCCGGAGTCCGAATAGGGACCGACGCGACATGACACGTTCCATGTGGGTGCGGCGTCGCATCTATATCCCCCTTCGAGGGACCATCGGAGAGCATGCAAAGACATGACTCCGTGGGCCGGCGGGGCTGAGAGAGAGAACATCACAGTTACCCGGCAGAGTATGTATGAATTTCGGCAGCATGTCCCCTCAACTTGGATTATGCCAAGAGAGAATAGGTCATCATCCACGGGAGGCCGGGATGACGACCAGATAAGAAGGGCACCGGGCTCGGGGATGTTACTTGCCTCTATCTCATTGGTTAATATTCCCTCGGAACCCATCAGAACGCATATAATAACATGGCTCTTTGAGTTCGTGAGGTAGCAGTGAAATCCGGATCGGGAACGAGAACTATAGGGGAAGTCTTCCCCATTACTGTATCTTCTCAGGGCACATATGATGGTCTCCGAACATCCCCTAGACAGGTGTGTAGGGAGACTAAAGGATTGAAGGATGACAGTGCAGAGGAGGGCCTCGGACTGGATTTCATTGTTTAAAGAAGGAGGGTCTCGGCGTGGGTTTCTATTGGCCGAAGGGGGTGCTCTCGGCATGGGTTTAGTAGGCCAAAAGGGGGTGCTCTTGGCGTGGGTTTCTTGTCCAAACAAGGGGGTCTCGGCGTGGCTTAAATGGCAAAAGAAAAGGGGGAGGCTCCCGGCGTGAAGCTTCTCGGCGCGCTCCTCACCGCGCCGGGAAGTTGGCGCCGGGAGGCCACAGGCCGGGAAGGCTGTGAAGGAACAGGGGTTTCACCGGGGGGGTTTGTCGTTTTGCTGAAGGGGAAGGAAGAGGGAGGCCTCTCGGCAGCGTAGTTCTCGGCGTGGAAATTAGCACGCCAGGAAGGTGAAAGGGTTGGGGATTTCAGGGCTTGATTACGGTACTCTGTTCGGGAATTTTTTGAGTTTTCTGGCTCGGATCGAGACCGAATGTGGAGTACAGGAGGGGGTTTCGTGGATAGCTCTGTTTGAAGGATGCCAAGGGAATTGGAAGGCCGAATCAGTAGGGGAAAAGAGACCATCGTCTATACCCTGTGAAGGGTTTCATCTGTTTGTTGCAGGCCGTCTGGGGGATCAAGAGATGACTGTCTCTGATCCCCTAGACGAGCCCAACTGCATCGAAAAACCGGCGACGGAGGAACTCTTAACGCCTAAACTCTAGACCTTAATCATTCAAGGATTAGAATGGAGGGTCGAGAGATTGGGGTCATCGCTTGTTAGAATCTCGCGGGATGGCATTGACCTGCAGAGCAGACATATCTTTGTACATCCAGCAGTTCAGGGAACCAAGAGATTGATGTCTCTAGTTCCTGAACAGCACAAGGGCTCGAGAGAAAACTCGGACTATATGCGGAGGATCTGCCATTGAGACAGGAGGGGAGAAGAAAGTAGAACCCAATAACCCATTAGATAGGGGTAGGGGTCCTATCTTCATCCCTCCTCGAAGAACAGATTTATTCAATCGGCTCTGAAACTCGAAGAGTATAGGCTACTGGACTTTTCAGCCGAGAACTATGTACATGGAGAGAGACGGAGAGCAGATATCTCAATCAATCGGTGCCCAAATGGGCCATGTTGATATTTCATTGCATTGTATCGAAGACTTACACAGATCGTAAAAGAGAAATGCAAAGCAGAGGTGGAAATCAAGACCGGGACTCTCCGGCTACATTTGATAAATCGAGAGAAGACTCGCTAGATTACATCGAAGAAAAGAAAAGAAAGTATGGGGGAGGGCGGAGCATTGACTCCTCTCCCTCCCCGGAGCAGCCCACCTGGAGCTTCTTCTTCCTGCTTTCTTCTTCTGGCTATCCTTTCGATCTCTCTCGATCTCTCTTTTTTTTCTTCGAGGCCCTTCTATTTCTTTTGGTGCTTCTCTCCTCTGCCTCTCTGATCCCCTTTCTTTCTTCGAAGAAGTGGGTTTATATAGACCCAGGTTCTTCTTGCATATCGGCAGATAGTAATCGGCGCGCCCCATCCGTTCGCAATAGCTCCTGGTGCGTCGAGTGGCCTTCTGTTGAGGTTCTCGGTGCCACACTCGGAAGCCCATTTGGCCGGCCCATTTAGGACTTTTAAGCTTCGCACGTGCCTTGGCCTCTCTTAATCCTTTAAATTGATATTCATCAGAACCAGAGAAGGCCCTGTATTGGTGACATAGCTTCCATTGCTATCATTGATATGTTTTCATCAGTCCGTAGACAGGGGTTTCATCAGTATTGCCATCTGAATGATGACAAAATCGGGTATCATTTTATCGATATCGTTACCTGAATGGTGACGAGATCGGACATCAGCCTTAGTCTGGGAAGACCTCAGCCAGGCGTATAATCTATGGGGACAATTCTTCTTCATTGATCTGACTTGGCAAAAGCCTTTACAATCTTCATCTGCCGGTACCGGCTTCATCTTTATTTCATATCACATCTGTCAATAAGCCGACATCTGACTTACCCTGACATGTCATCTGTGGATTCTTGGATGAGGCAGTAGTACAGCTCTCATTAAAGTGTGCTAAGAGGTCCCATCAGTCGAGTGACTGCTGCTTTATCAGTGTGGCCGTCTGAATGATATCGGCACCGGGCATCAGCTTGGCCGACAAAGACTTCAGCCGGGTAAATGGTTGACGGGCTTCATTATTGGTCTTTCACTGTTGGTCTGATCCTCTTTTCAATTGTGCTTTCACCCTTGTTCATTTTCAAGGTGTCAACACTGGCATGGTGCATGGGCCGTGAAACTTGAAAAAATCAAAATCCCTAAGTCTTTCTTCAGTCTTGATGGTTTAACTTGGGGTCAATACCTGCATACACTACATGTTTTACTATTAAACTCAAGCGGTTCAAAATTTGAGGAAAGTCGGAGCCAAACTAAGAGTGTAAAAACTTTACCTATTCTCTTCTCTTCGGTTTACGAGAGGGAGTACGAGTCAGGGAATCCTAACCAAACCTACTCGCCGCCCTAGTAGGTGGAAGTCAGGGCCCAAAATGGAACAACATGCTGCAAAGCCCAAGTACAATTAGGTCTTCATTTGTTTGTTTAAAAAGAAAGGGGAAGAAAAGGAAAAGAGGTGCAAAGTTATAAAAGAGAAGCATGTCAAGAGGGTAAAGTTCCCGCAGGGAAGACCCTGGTCGTAAGCATACATGAATAAGGGCAAAAGGTAACAAAAATTTTTCTAAGCCAAAGACCGAACCCCAACAAGCATTAGGGTAGGGGAGGAAAGCTTCCCGATTCTTCGAAACCTCTCGTGAACTTTCTCAATTTATTCTTCACTTTCCCTCTATGGTATGTTATAAGCTCGAAGGATGGCAAAGACTGACTAAGGAGGATGGGCCGCAAGAGGATATGAGTAAAAGCATAAATTATTGAACACATTGACCCTTTGTTAAATCATTTAAGAACGATTAATGAATTTAAGATGGTGATTGTGTAAGGTTTTAAGATCTCTTGTACCATGCTAAGTCTCATCACAAAAATAATAAAAATATAAAAAATGGTTTTTTAATTAACGCTTGCGCACGGGGGCGTCAGTTCTTTAATTAGCGTCCGTCTCCATGTCCTCATTTAAATTCAAAATTAAAAAAAATAGTTTTTTTAATTAACACCTGCGCACGAGGACGTCAGTTCTTTAATTAGCGTCTGTCTCCATGTCATCATTTAAATTAAAATAAAATAAAAAATGGTTTTTATAATTAACGCCTGTAAAAGGGGGCGTCATTTCTTTAATTAGCGTCGATCTCCATATCGTCATTTAAAATTAAAAAAAATAATTTTCAATAACGATAGCGCATTAAGGCGTCAATTCTATGATTAACGTCTTTTGAAGGGTCGTCATTTAAAAGAAAAGATTAAAAAAATTTGAAGAAAAGAAAAGGGAAAAAGAGAAAGAAAATATAAGGAATTTCCTTAATTGAGCCCACTGCTTTTCCTTTTGCCATGTCATGTGCTTGGTTGCATTCGTGTGTGGGCATTCTTATATTCAGGTTTGCATTTGCTTGCTTGCATGTTGTATTTTTCTATATCTTTGTTATTTGCCTTAATTAATTAAAGGCTTGACCCCTTGACCCGTCATCAAGGTCAAAATAGTGACAACCCCTTGCTTATTGAGCAAGGGGCCAAGCTGCACAACTGAATTAATCTGTTTTGTTTAAGTGTGAACTACAGGTCAAGGGGAAAGAAGAAAGAAAAGAGACAAGACAAGTACACAAGTGCTCAACTCAACAACTCAAGTAACATCAAAATTATACATATATATATATATATATATATATATGTCTGAGTACAAAAAATATGTAGGTGGAGGAGTACAAGTCTCTCTCTCTAGCTCTTACCTCCACCCTCCTCTCTCCTACTCTCTGCCTCACCGTCGTCTCGGCGACGGGCCTGTGGAGGGGGCATGGACCCCCGGGAAGCAGCAGAAGCTCGAGCCTGCTCCTCTGCCTCGTTCCTCTACCGAGTCGAGGAACCTACTAAGTAAGTCGTGCGTGCGAAGGCACTGGAGTGTCTCACAGCTCGCGCCCGCTCTCGGCCTCTCTGGAGGCGCTCCTCTGTCACTCGTAGCCGCTCCTACATGACGGCTAGCTGTGCTCTCATGTCTGCGAGCTCGCGCTCGCGCGCTATCCGCTCCTCCCTCTCGCGGGTACGCTCCTCCCTCTCACGGGTACGCTCCCTCCGCTCAATCTCGAGGAGGATCCTCAGCTCGGTCACGTCACTAGGTAGCTCCTCTCGCCGCCTCAATGCCTCCTCTAGCTCCGCGACCCGCTGGTCGTGGATCGTGAGCTCGGTCCCGGCTAGGGCCGCCCGAGTAAGTGCGTCATGTAGCTCGGCAGCCTGCATTATTCACAATTAGTCATAAGCATCATGATACAAAATTTAATGAAAGGAAAAGCATATAAGGGTTTGTTGCTTACCCCGACCTCGTGATGCCTCGCCTCCTCCTCCTCCAACTTTGCGATCTGCCGATCCCGGGTCGTGAGCTCAGTCTGGGCACGGGCAACCTGGGCGAGAGCCGCCTATAACTCTGCAGCCTGAAACATCACCATTCAATCAAAATTTGAATTTTCATTTCTCAAATTGAATTTTCAAAAGAACTATTCCTTGAACTTACCCGCTCAGTTAGGTCGCGCTCAGCTACCTCGACCCGCGCAACTGCTCCCGCGAGTCACTCCTCTAGGGCGGTGACCTCTACGCTCAGACCCCTCGAGCTGGAGGCACCTCCTGACCCTCTCCCTGCCGCCCCCTGCTGGGCACGCTGCATTCATTAAAGATTGTCAGTGGCTAAAGCATCAATAATTCAGGAATCATTTGCATATAGATGGTTGCACTCACCTGGGTCTCCAGGTCTGCCCGTGTGGCTGCGAGCTGAGCCTCCAAGCTCTGGAGATGGACTTGCATGTCCATTACCGCTGCATCCCGCGCATCCTGCATTCATCGCATATTAGTTGCATAATAAACATATATCATTTAGAAAAAGAAAAAGAATGCATTCATACATACCCATGTGCCCCTCATCTGGGGTCGACCGGCGTAAACCTCCCAGTAGCGCCGGTGGTACTCTGAGCTGTCCGCTGCCTAGAAAGTAACCCGAGTCCCGCCACGTTGCCAGTCAGCATACTGGTCTGGGAACCGGATCCGCCAGTCGATCGCTTTCGTACATCCGCGGGTCTTCCGCTCGATCCCGTGTGACTCTCCAACCTCGACCTACTCCTGGTGTAGGTCGAGGGTCCTCATCACCAGTCTGAGCCGTAACGGCTCGATCTCGTTTACGCAGTGAACACAAAGCTCATGCCCAAAATGAGGCCGGTCCGCTATGACCCAAGGCTGACCCTCATCTAGCATCCCCTCATAGGGTCTCCAAACCACCTGAATATCATAACATTCATTACCATTATCGTCATATCATCATATCATCATATTTCATAAAGCAGGAAATGAAAGAAAATTGCATTATATTTACACACATACCAGTGAGGCGGGGTAGTCGCGGAACTCCCGCCGAAGAACACGTAGCTCGTAGAAGTGTGGTGCTCTTGTCACCAGCAGTAACCATCGCCGCGCCAGTGGGAAGGCCTCCTCATCTCTGGGTCGGGGATCGGCTCGACTCATCGGCATATATAAGTGGCTCCACACCTGCATCCATCAATTGCATTAGTAAACATTCATATGCATAACATATTCATAAGCAAATAAAAAGACATGCATACCTGAAGAAAAGGTGAGAAGCCACTGACAGTCGTCTCTCGGCCTGTCCCCATGGACAGATCGGCCATCAGGTGTGCGAGTAGGGCGGCTCCCCATGCATACCTCCCAACTCCCTCCAGGTCCTCGAGGATGCCTAGGAATCGGCAGTTCATCACATCCCCCTTCGTACTCAGCAATAGCCTCCCGAGCATCAGGAACAGAAACCTCCTCAAATCTCGATCAACTCTCGCCCTCTGAGCCGGGTCCTGGCAGTATGCAACCCGGGCTCTCCCAATCAATCTCTGTGAAAACTCCTCCATAGACTCTCCGTCTCTACCTAGAATCTCCTAATCCCATAGCCAGAGTCAGGTCAGTGCGGTAGATGGTCCTACACTCCCTCGGGGTCTCTGCTATGGTCTCGAGCCCTAACAGTCTCTGGGCTAACTCCCCGTAACCTGGAAGGGTCACTCCACTAACTACCTCCCCGTCTACCCTCAACCCAGTGATTCGGGCAACATCCTCTAAACTCGGCACCATGTGCCCCCACGGCATCAGAAATGCCCGACTGGTCCTATCCCACCTATCTCTCAGGACCTGAATCAAAGGCAAATTCGGGCGTACGGGCTCAATACTAAGGAAGGGGCCGAGCCCCATCGCCTCTACCATAGCCCGCTGAAAATCTAGCAACCCGTAGTATGCTGCCCGAACCTGGACCCATGAGATCTGAGTCCGCATCAAGCCCTGCCAAACAAATAGAATATATAAATATATATATGCCAAAAAGGGAATTCATCTACTGACTAACTTCTTCACTATTCTAATTAACGACCACCCAATGGCCGTTATTTGATGAATTGACGCCCCTGTGGGGGGCGCTATCTCTGAGACTATTTTTGTTCATGATAAAAATAAAAAAAATTGACGACCATTCACTGGTCATTATTTGTTGAATTGACGCCCCTATGGGGGGCGCTATTTTTTGGGGTGTTTCTGTCCCGTAATAAAAAAATGAATATATCAAAAATAAAAAATGGTAGTTTGATGTAATAAGACGAAATGATAAATAAACATGGCGGTTTTGAATAACGACATGGTTCAGGACGCCATTTCTTTATTATTTATTTTCAAAAAATCAAAAAAAATGAATTGACGACTTGACCTAGGTCGTCATTTGAATTGACGATGCCTTAAGGGGCGTCATTTACTGGTTTTTCTGGTTTATTGTCCTCCGTTCACCGATGGCTATGGAAAATTGAAGAACAAAAGAAAAATTTTAGAAAATAGAAATGAATGGCTAAGGGTAGGGGACCGACCTTGCTTGGCTCCCGTGCCATCAAGCCTCCTCGCAGTGGCCAACTGGGAGGGGGAGCTTCTTCATTTTCCTCCTCATCGTGGTCTTCTTCATCATCACTGTCGTCCTCATCGCCATCATCTTCATCGTCTTCTTCTCCTCCCTCTTCGTCGTCTCCATCTTCGTCTTCTCCGTCGTCCTCTTCTCCTTCATCTTCTCCTCCTTCTTCTTCATTAGCATCCCTTTCTTCTTCTTCTCCACCGTGCTCTGCCGCTGAAGCATCCTCGACCGCCGCGGGAGGAAGTTCCTCGCCGGCGGGTCCTTCTTCATCTAGGTCGACGACCGCGGGGGCCATGATCCATTGTCGTTTGATGGGGCCCGCCATGAGAATAGGATTAGAGATGAGAATGGAAGATGGGAAGGTGGAATCAAGGTTACGATGTGGGAGAGCGTAGGGATGAGTATAGAGAACAAAAGAAGGAAGGGAGAAGAAGATGAATAACGGAAGGGAGGAAGAGAAATTTGGAAAGATAGGCAGTTGCATTCGAAAAGAATTGACGCTGTGAGAAGTGTCGTTATTTAGATAATGGACGCCCGTGTGAACAGGCGCTAATTAGTGGAATTTTTGAATATTTGAAATAAATTATGAATAACGGCTACATCTAAGGCGATATTTAAAGAATAGACGACAGCATGCGAAGTCGTCATTGCATATTGCATGGGGAATTGTAACTGTTGTCAGAAGATGGGATGAATATAATTATTATTTTGGAAATTGATTGACGACAACGTGTCGATACGTTATTTGATTAATGGACGACTGTCCTCAAGGTGTCATTTCATGAAGTTAAGGGAATATTTGAAAAGAAGTTAAAAAGAATCAACGCCCATTTGTTGGGGCGTCAGTTAATTAACGCCAGTGTGCAAAGGCGCCAATCATGGGATTATTATTTGTTTTAAGGAAATTGATAAAGTAATTGGCGACGAGGTTAAGGGCGTTATTTGAGGAATTAGCGATTCTCATGCAGTCATGGTTCAGTACAGAGAGACAGAATTGAAATAATTTGGAAGAACTGATCATTCTACATGCTTTCTTGGCTCAATTAAGGAAGAATCCTTTATTTCATTAAAGAAAAGCATCATTACATTTTTAGTGAGCCACTTTGGGTCTCAATCCCCTAAGAGCTATTACATAGATCTTTCATTGCTCTTTGTCTTCTTCAATCCTCTCCATGGGTTGGTGTAGTTTGCTGATCCTCCATAGGGCTTGGATGCTCTTGATCTTTTCCTCATCTTCATTGGAACCAAGATCCCGCTTCTTGATAGGTGGGAGGTGAGATGCTTCCTCAAAGTGATGGCGTGGAAGGCCAACTTGTGGTAGACACCGGTGGGCATTGTAGAGGATTAGTTCGATGGCACCCACTAGATGAAGCTCCACTCCGGATGAGAGTCGTGTGTGGATGTCTTGAGTTTTAAGGAACCCCGGAGCGCATGTGAAGAGGTTTTTAGGCATTACCTTTAGGTGCTCTCTCCATTCCACTCTCTTCTTTACCTTTGGTACTCGGTTCACTACTCTCTCACATAATCCTAGTGAGCCCGTCATGTAGTGAAGTGGACTTCTAGAAAAAATCCTAGATGCTTGTTGAGCTTCCTCACATGGGTCAAACTTCAAGTGGAGGTCTACCCAACTAGAAAATAAAAGCATGGATCCATATAGGGGCCTCCCCATAGCCGCTGAGGTGAGCCCGCTATAGAGATAGGCTAGCACCACCGGTCCTATTCTCTCCCCTTCCCATATGCTAGCAATAGCGCTCAATTGCTCTTCTTCTAAAAAATCCTCCAGTGAAGGGAAGAGTAGTGCTCCTGCCAAGCATATCACAACAGCTTTCATTACCTTCTCTAGATCATCTTTCTTGGCTTGGTCCATTCTCTTGTAGACCCATGCCGCAAGCTTCATGAGGTTAATTCTCTTGGTAGCCTTGATTTGATCCACCATGTTGGAGCTTGGAATCAAGCTTGATAGAACTTCATGTGCACGCATGCCCCTTGTCATGTTTTCCATCTTCTCTTCATCTCCTTGCTTCATCCTCTTCAAGCCTAGGAGCATCTCCATTTCTTCTAGGAGTACAGTGGCTTCAAATGTAGGAAATAGGAAGGTGTGTGTGGTAGGATGCCATATTTCTATGAGGGCTCCCATGGCAGCCCAATCTAGATGTACATTGTCATAGTGTTTGGCATGGGTCACTAAGCCTAGAAGGTGCCATCTAGAAAGGTAAGTCCTCATATCTAGGGAGAGTTTAGAAAGAAGGAGGGGTAGCCATTTATTATTGGTGAATCTTCTTGCTCCCGGAATGTTTGGATAATCCTGATAAAAGCAGAAAAGAGAAGGAAAAGCATGATCAGAATTTAGGAAGGAAGAGGGTAAAATAGAAGTCAATTTCAAAATCTTGATACTTACTTGGTTCATGGCAATCCTTCCATTGATATGGCCTTCAATTTTCGATATTCTTGGAAATCCCACTTTGGGTTTCTTCAAAGGACGTTGCATCATCATGTCCATCTTGAGGAAGGTTCCTTTCTTTCCCGTTCTCTGGTGTTTTTGTTTCTTCTATTGCTGTCTCGACGCTCAGTTCAGTTCTATGTGTTTAGTAGAGGACGTCCCTTTTATAATTATTAACCCTGGCGGGCGGTCGAACAGCGCGAGTTGTGTTTGAGTCGAATTGGGTCTCTGGAGTTTTGTTTCCAGAGTGGAAACGGAGCGCCAGAACTTGCAGCTAATTGACGATGAAGCCATTGTCGTCATTTTCTTGAATCGCGACATGTGTACTGTCGTTATTTATTTAGCACCTTTTTACGCAGGCATTATTTCCAGTCCGATTCCGAATTGAATAGTGAAGTTGATTAGCGACCCAAGGGCTATCGTTATTTTGCTTTCTAAAGCCTTTGTGCGAAGTCGCTATTTCTTGACATATATTTTATGAATTATTTTATGGCTTCGTGGTTATTTGATGAGCTTACATTTTATATCTTGATGAATTGATTATATCATGAATGTTGTTGAGCTAATGATCTTTGAGCGCAGAAAAGAACAGGTTATGCAGGTCTCGAAGCGCTTGGATTTCTTCCTTGGTGACATCAGTCCCTCCTTTGTCTCTCCTCATATATGCATTGTTACTATATGGTCCCTACTTTATTATAGCATATCAAGGACCATGTGGTTCTGATGAACCTGGAATTTGAGTTCTCCTTCATAAAAAATAATGATAGTTCCAAGAGAGTCTTGATCACACGGATAGGCCGTTGGGTCATCTAAAGTTTGGGACTACGGTTCCACTTTCTGAGTTAATTCATAGATAAACGGGCTTCGACTTAGTATCATCTTAGAGATCTAGATTCCTGACCAAGTCTGGATGGTTTAGCATTATTATCCTTGATTATTTTCTATTTTTAGTTTGTTTTAATTTTTCTTTTTAGCCCAGCATGCATCATGTAGGACTTTGAGCTTTAATGAGAAAATCTTCATATTAAGCCAGTAATAAGGGCCGCTTGCTCTTAATTTGAGTTGACATGAGATATTCCATTCAAAATCAAGTACTGTGTTCTCCTTGAAGCCGCTCAGGCTGGTTCCTTGAAAGCATTCATTTACTGGATTCCTACCTCGCTTCCCTTTATTTTCTGCAAACTCACCTTAGTTGTAGCACGTCCACGTTGACTGGTAATCGCTCTCCAATGGTGTCTTTCCTTTCGTGCCCACGTGCACATTTCATTTCATTAGCTTAGTTCTTTCATACAGTTCATTGCTGCTTTCTCGTAATCATCCGAAGTGGTTTCATTCAGAATCGTGGAAAGATTTCCAATGCTTAGTGTCAGAGACGTGTCACATCACACCTTGACATCTACTTTTCAGTTCGTTCCTACTTCATTCCACTCATTGCACTTTCACCTCATTCCGTCTCGCTCCCTTGCAAAGTAGACGCCAAGGCGGGACAGCTGTAGACACGCTAAAATCGATGCTATGATGAGTAAATCTCATGTTGCAATATAATGCCCCAAAGTGGACTTCAATATTAGTTTAATATGAAGTTTTTCTAATTTATCTAGTGTTTGTCTATAATATTTGTAATTAGCGACTGTCAGCAGTGCGTCATTTAATTGACAACTCTATGGGTGTCGTTATTTCTTCAATTAGTGACCGCACACGCAGGCGTTATTTCCTGATTTTGCAAAATCCATTTAACATAAAATTCAAGGAATTGACGTCTGGTTCGCAGGCCCTCATTAATTGATGCCATTGTCATGGAGGCGTCATTTCCTATTTTTAAATATGGAAAGTCATTTATTGCTATAAATTAATCCAGGAATTAGCGACTGTGTGCACGGTCGTCATTTTTAATTAGCGACCACCCGGATGTCGTTATTTAGCTTCCGTGTCCGTTTCTGCTGTTGCTTCTCACAGAGGAAATCTTTCTATCTTTTGATCTCGATCCTTTCCATGGAAGTCAATCCATGTTCTGGAAGTTTTATCCCTAGTTTTAATCCCATTAGAACTAGGTCTTAAGCTCTATAAATACTTCTCCTTGAAGGCCACCCGTGAGGGGAAGGCTATGTTGAAAGAGAGAGAGATTTCGGCTGAGAAGAGAGGATTCTTGTTGAAAAGAGAGAGAGATTTCTGCTAACAGATCTTCTGCAGATTTTTTTCTATTGAGCTTTTACAGCGGAAGTCTTCCTACGGTGGTCTTCCTATGGCGGTCTTCCTCCTACGGCTGAGAGCTCTCTCTCTCTGTTCTCCCTTTTCTACTGCAGCCACAGTAGAAGGGCGCCCTTCTTTCATCCTTAGTTTTTTTTCTTATTATTCATCTCACACTCACACGCATATCTCTTTCTAGCCATCTTTGCTAGAATTAGTCATATATCTTTCTTTGCATATCATACGTGCTTTGCATCAATAGCATATCTCCTATCCTTTACTCCTCTTAGGGGTTTAAAACAAAACACACAAGGTGTGTTCATGCCCATGTTGCATAGTATTATTTCTTTAGAGCATTGATACTACACATTTTGGCTAATCCATAATATTTGCTTGTTTTTGCTTGTCTTACAAGGGTAATCAAGAGAGGAACCCCCCTTTATCGACCGGCCGGTAGAAGGAGGAAGAAAGGACTCACAATCTCACCCGCTTCTTCACAAGGTACATGTGATCATCCTTTTATTTTTGAGGTAACCCCTCTGGCGATCACACTCCTTTAGAGCATCACATGCTCCCTTTCTATTCTCTTTTCTTTTATTTCCCACATATCATGCTTAGCTCTTCTATCTTTTCTTAATTCCTTTCAAGAAATCAAATTTCCTTTTCTTTCTAATGTCTCTGTGACACGTTCACAGTAGCGACCAATCAGGAGTTTGAAGAATTGGGGCTTGAGTGGGGGCCACTTTTAAGGAATGGAATGCCTCTAAGTAAGATTCATTTAATTGGAAAGGACTGTCTTTAGCCAGAAGCTGAGTGAGCAGACGAGCAATGGCAGAGAAGTTTTGAATGAATCTTCTATAAAAATCAGCGTGGCCAAGAAAAGATCGCATTTGTTTGACACAGGTAGGGGGAGGAAGATTGAAAATCAGATCAACCTTAGCTTTATCTACTTCAACCCCCCTCTCGGAAAAAATATGGCTTAGCACAATACCTTCTCTAACCGTGAAATGACTCTTCTCCCAGCTTAGCACCAAGTTCGACTCTTTGCATCTTTGTAGCACCTTTTTCAGATTTTCCAAGCATCCATCAAATGAGTCACCAAATACAGAAAAGTCATCCATAAAAACCTCTAAAAATTCTCCCACCATTTCCAAAAATATTGCCATCATGCATCATTGAAAAGTAGCTGGGGCGTTATAGAGCCCGAATGGCATTCTCCTAAAAGCAAACATGCCGTAAGGACATGTAAAAGTGATTTTCTCCTGATCGTCTGGGTAAATAGTAACCTGATTATACCTAGAAAAACCATGCAAAAATTAGAAATATTTTTGTCTAGCCAATTTTTCCAAAAATTGATCTACAAAGGGGAGAGGGAACTGATCTTTCTTTGTCATTGAGTTTCATTTCCTATAATCTATGCAAACTCTCCACCCAGATTGTAATCTTGTGGGCACCTCTTCTCCTTTCTCATTTTTAATTATTGTCAGTCCTGATTTCTTTGGAACTACCTACGTTGGACTGACCCACTTGCTATCCGATATGGGATAAATAATCCTAGCATCCAGCCACTTCACTACTTCCTTCTTGACTATCTCTTTCATATTTGGATTTAATTTGCACTGCATCTCCCTACTCGGCTTGGCATTATCCTCTAAGTAAATGTAATGCATGCAGACATCTGGACTAATTCCCTTCAAATCGGCTACTGACCAGCCTATTGCCCCCTGTGCTCCTTTAAGACATCTAAGAGTGGAGATTCTTGCGCAGAAGTAAGGTTGGAGGCAATGATAACAGGCAGGGTGTGATCAGAGCCCAGATAAGCATATTTAAGAGAGTCAGGGAGAGGTTTAAGTTCAAGATAGGAGGATGTTCAAGGGAATGTAGGACAGGTTCGGACTATAATACAGAAAGTAGCTCTACCCTAGAGTAGGGTGTAAAAGAGAGGAGAATCCTGAAGCATGCTACCCTCTTCTAAGGTGTCCTTAACATCTTCCGGACTTTTATCAATCAAATCCTCAAATATATCAATGACGTGACATTCTTCCTCTTGGTCCAAGTATTGAGATGCCTTACAAACATTCAAAGAAACTTTCCCTCCTCCAAAAGAGATGTCCATCATTCCTGTGGCACAATTGATATTGGCGTTAGCCGTAGCTAGAAAAGGACGTCCCAAAATAATTGGTGTGTGTTTCAATTCCTGAGATGAGGCCATGTCCAAGATTAAAAAGTCCACAGGAAAGTAACATTCATGAACTTTTACAATCACATCCTCCAATAAACCCCTTGGTGTTTTGATAGATCGATTCGCTAATTGAAGGATTATTGATGTCGGCTTTAGCTCCCCTAAATCAATCTACTCATAAATAAAGGTGGGTAGCAGATTCACACTCGATCCTAAATCCAGTAATGCCCTATCAAAAGTAACTCTACCTATGTCACATGAGATTAATGGAGCACCGGGATCCTTCAATTTCTTAGGTAAATGATTCATTACAACAGCACTCACGTCCTCAGACAAGCGGATCTTCTGAGTGATCGCCTTCGGTTCCCTCTTCGGTGTACATAGCTCCTTTAGAAATTTTGTATATACCGGCACGTGCTTAATAGCATCCAAAAGTGGAATATTGATATTCACTTGTTTAAACAATTTTAACAATTCTTCTTGCTGAACCGGCTGCTTTTTGTTGGCTTTTGACTTTAGTGCATCAGGGAAGGGGACCTTTGGCATGTGTTCTTGGAGTTTTTCTTCAATCTTGAATTTTCCTTTATCAAGTTCCTTTCTCTCAACGTCCGACTTCTTCTTATCCTTAACGATCGTGGGCTCCTCCTCCTCACTATCATTCTCATATTGGGCCTCTTCGGTCGAGCTACTTCCAACTCCCCCAGCCTTATGAGGATCATCTAGAATCTTCCCGCTCCTAAAGGTAGATATAGCCTTAGCGTTCTCGAATTGGGGACCCACAGGAGGGGGAGGCTGAGGTTGATTCGGTTGAGGAAGAAGAGGAGCTCTTTGGGGAAAGCCTAGAGGTTGATTCTTGGGGTTAACTACTGGTTGGCTAGGAAACTGACCTACCTCTCTCCTCATACTATTTGCAGTTAATTGCCCTATTTGACCTTCCAACTTAGAAATTGATTGTTGTTGAGAGAGAATAAGTTGTTGGAGTTGGTCAAATTTTTCATCAAAGTTGGGCTGGGAAGGCTGAGGTGGCTGCGGTTGGAAAGGAACTTGAGCTTGATTGAAACAGTTAGGTGGATGATACTGGCCTTGAAATGACTGAGCTTACTGATACGAGGCCTGAGAGTGCTGATATGGAGGTTGAGATTGTTGATGTTGAAAAGGTGGATATGAAAAGTTTTGTTGAGATTGAGTAGGTGTAGTGCCCCAGAATTTATAAAATAATTTCTGGATTATTTATAAAATTTTTAGAATTTATTAGGAATTTATAAAGGCTAAATAGACTAATAAAAGGATTATTGGATTAATAAGTCATTATAAGGCCCAATCATGTTAAATAATTAACCTGACCTATTTAAATAAAATCCAAAAGGTTTAAGGACCAAGCCCATTAAGTTTGGCCCATATTCTAGAAGGTTATTTAGCCTATTTACGTATTTTAAGGATAAATACCATTTTTATGGATAATAATATGGATAATTAACAAAGGAGTTTGATTGATGTTGAACTATGTGCACGTTGGATGTAGCGGTCTATCGTGCGACCGCCACAGCCATATAACGCACCAGTCTTGATGCGTTACATCCTGTCAGTTCCGTGAAAGAAAGAACGAGTAAAAAGATTAGAACTTTGAGGTCTTATCTACAAGAGATCGACTTGGGAGAGTTTATAATATTATTAAGGACTCTTAGGGATTAGGTTCTGGCAAATTAAGGACTCTAGAATCAATCTAATCTTCAAAACCTTATAAATAGGACCTACTTCTAAACTGAGCGACCCTTGCTTTTGGCTCGTGAAGAATCAAGGTAAGGAGATATAATTTCGGATAAGTTCTTTAGAAGATTTTATTTAGTATGCTTAAGACTAATAGTTCTCCAAATTTCATGTTAGGATATCAAGCAACCAAGGAGATTGAAGCTTCCAAAGTTGCTGGTTCAACCATAGTAACTCAAGATTCAGAGCAAAAGACCCCTGAAGATCAAGAGATTAGGACGTCTAAACGAGGTAATTAGAATTCAATCCTTTAGAATTTTTTGTTCACCTTAGTTTCATCTTCGTACCCTCAAATTTTCACATCTTTAGGACAAGAGGTTGGAGAGATAGAGCAGTAAGAAGTTGCTGGAAAATCGCTAGGAAAGGAGAGCTAGGGCTCGATTTTCATATTCAAATTAGAAACTTAAAACCTAGTTAAGAGGTAGGTTATCTCATGATTGGCAAAACATCTTGTTAGGGATAAAAGCCCTCTGATTGTACTTGATTTCATGTATTATAGACTATGAATTTCATGTTTTAGTAGGGTCATGCATGCATAATTATCCTTAGCCTTAATCAAAGATAAAAGATATGATCTTGCTAATTCACTGCAACCTATGCATCTAGACAGACTCTTACTTCATTTATCATGACTAGGATAGTTAGATCTTTTTCAAAAACATGACATGTTTTTGAATCATAGTCTTTTAAATTTTTTGTACTATCAGCAGAGACTCTGACGCATCAGACTTAGACCGTCACATTACTGTAACGGCCTTACGATAAGCCGTCACACTCTCTGTTGTATTTAGATTACTCTGTTGTCTCTGACGGACCATAGATGGAGCGTTACACTACTGTAACGGCCCCTCGATAGACCGTCACAATCACTGTGACGCACCCATTCTAGACCGTCAGGGTAATCGTAGACAGAATTGAAAATCAGTCAAGTTAACTTATAAATAAGCCTAGTTATCTAAGTTTTGACCTAATTTCATGTCTTTAAGATTATCTATTGATTCATGATAGAAATTGCATAATTAAGGTATCTTAAGTTAATTTAAGTTATATTAATTTCATATGCCAAAATTTTATAATTTTGTATCTAAATCATGATTTTTTAAAGATGTATTGACGGAGTTTTATCATGATTTCCTATTGTAACACATCCTCTCTCTACCAATAGAGTCATTTCTCTAAGTACATGGCACATATTCTGATATGTTATCCATTAGTTCACTTTGCACTATAGGAACATTATTCTTGGACATGAGGACCTCTCTATTGGATATTCCTTCCAATGGACTAGGAAATCTTATTTCAAAGCCTCCGTAATTCTCCACGAGCCTGGGATTCCCACTAGGACGCCGAGTTGGTTGTACCATTAAAACCCAAGTGATTAGATTACACTCGATGTTTTTGGTTATCAGTAGTGTAACGGATCTATATTGGACCATCAGGTACATGTAACGGCCTAATATACGACCGTCACATTCAACTAAGTCCGATTTCTTGGTTTGGGATTCAGACTAATGTAACGGCCTAATACTGGAGCGTCACATCATGTAACGGCCCAGTACACGACCGTCACAAGGCTTAAATATGTTTACCCAATGTTTGATCCAAGGGTTGATATTCCAAGGTTTCTAAATAGACTATTGATGATCTAGAACTTATCATATTGACCAAGAAACCTAATATAATGAATGGAAAATAAAGAACGTACCGTTATGCTGCCGATTTATTTCCATAAGCATAACATAGTATAAGTCATTCTTGATTTCTCATGATTCTTATTAAAGCATTCATTCATTGAATTATTGTTATCAAGAGCTTGTTGGAATTGTACATTCTTGGCCATACTTTATTGTTACATGCGTGAAAAAAGCTTGATTTATACTTGAAGATGCGATCGAGCACTGATTGTGTTCAAGGGCTCTATGCTAGTCCCCTCGGCTGATTGTCGGAAACATACTATTATAAATCATGGGGTATGATGTTACTGGCGTCGCATTGCGCTGGGAGTACTTTCTTTATAAATAAGTGAAAATCCACAACACAATACAGCATGATTGATACTTGACTTTCTTGATATTCCACATAAATTCACGAAGTACTTGCTCATAAGCAAAAGATACTGGAGTGATGATTATGTGGCTTGCTAGTACATTCTCGTTACATTCTTGTTCATGAAAGGCCATATCATGTTCTTATAACATTCTTGCTAGTTCATACTTGCTCTCATTCTATCTTACATACTTTGGTTTAATCGCATGATTGATCGCATTCGCATGATTTTACCTTATTTCTCTAGAGCTAAAATGTTAATTACGTTAATGATGTCTTCATGTTGATGCGAAGATACCTACTGGGCAAGTGTGCTCATTACCTATTTCCATTCTTTTTCAGGAAATGGAAGTGAGTCGGGTTTGGATTCGGAATGTTCAAGTAGCGGATCCGAGAGTGAATAAAAAATGAGCGAGGACTGAGTAAGTTTACATTGTTTAGATCGAGTCTATGTAATTTCTTATTTCTTGAGTCTAGCATGATGAAAGTTGAATTAGTGGTTGTATTCGAATATTGGATTTGATTATTAATGAAAGTTGAAGTTGAGTAAATATTGTGCGATTGCATTCTTATGTGTGATTATCTTGCGCTCTGATCGTTCTTGCTTGCAAGAGGCTTACCATGCCGGCTGTTCGCGTTCCTCGAGCGAGTCTTCCGCTGTAATAAAGGCTCGGGACGTGACAGTTAAGTTGGTATCAGAGCCTAAGTCTCAAGACTTTGGGAGAAGAGTCATGTCATAGGATAAGTCCAAGGTTTAAGGACCCCTACCTATGAACTAAGGAATAAATTTCCACACCCATGTGAGAATTGGGTAGAACCCGGGATAAGATAGTTAATTAGCTTTAAGATTGATTTTTCCTCCCAATTCCACGAGAAATAACAAGTTGTTATTTTTCTCACAGGTACCCTATTATTATCATGGCTCATCGCGTAAATTGGGATGGCATGCAACAAACTGTTGCTGGCCTCACTCAAGCATTATAAACCATGGCGCAAGCTGGCGCAGGAGCAAGGGCTGGTGATTTGCATCGTAACTTTCGGAGCTTAAACCCTCCGCGTTTCTATGGTTCTTCTAATCCTGACGAGGTAGAGAACTGGATAGACGGAATGAATCGTATCTTTGATGCTATCCAATGCACCGATCAAGAGAAGGTGCGTCTAGCAACCTTCCAACTCAACAAAGATGCCCGTACATGGTGGAAGTCGGTCCCGGCACCTCCGGCTGATGCACCTCATACATGGGATGGTTTTCTTATCCTATTCCGTGCCAAGTACTTTTCTGAGCACGTAAAGGAATGAAAGGCTATGGAGTTCGCCACTCTTCGACAAGGAATGATGACGGTGGCCGAATATGAACTGTAATTCTCAAGGCTTGCACCTTACGCACCGCATCTTATCAGCACCGATTTATTGAAGGCTAATCGGTTCATGGACGGGTTACAGCCGGTTTCATTCAGCAGCTCGGGACCCAAAATATCCGTACTTATGCGGAAATGGTTCAACGAGCGTATTTGTGTGAAGGGACCTTAGAGAAGGTCGAGAAATTAAAAGGGAAAGGAGAAGAGTCTAGCCGACATCGGCGTTATAAGAAGGAAAAGTTCAGCATCACGGAGCCCTACAAGAGCCGTGATAGTATGAAGAGATCCAGGAATGGGAATGGTGGAAGTTCCCATAAGCAAAAGAAAATCAAGGAGGAGGAGCAAGTTGCTACAGCTTGCACATTTTGCGAAAAATTTAGCCATTCAGCTGAGGAGTGTTGGAAGCGCCTTGGCGCTTGTTTACGTTGTGGAAGCAGGGAGCATCGCATGCCAGATTGCCCCCTTATGAAAGATCAATCGTCTGGTGGAGGACGTAGGAGATAGGCTCGCCTCAATGTCATCTTAGAAGAAGAGGAAGCGCCCAGGGATGGTGGGCTTATGGAAGGTACTCTTCAAATTTGTTCTTGTCCTGCATTTGTGCTATTTGACACTGGTGCCTCTCATTCTTTTATCTCCACGACTTTTGTAAAAATATTATCAATTGCATCAGTCCCCTTACCTTCAGATCTCGCTATTTCCACACCCTTAGGTTCTGGAACAAAGCTTACCGACTATTATCCTAATAGCGAAGTGATAGTAGAAGGTCACAATCTCCCCGCAAACTTAGTATGCCTTGACATGAAAGGTTATGATGCCATTTTAGGGGTAGATTGGCTTGTAGATCATGATGCTTATATCAATTGTCGAAATAGGATTATATCCTTTCGAAAGCCCGGTCTTCCGAGATTCTCTTTTCTTGGCATCAAGTACAAGAAGCATCCTACTATTATATCTTCTCTTCACGCTTGTAAACTTATCTCGCAAGGATGTGAAGCTTTTCTTGTTTCTGTCATTATTATCGAATCCAAGGAGATTATCTTAGCAGACATTCCTGTTGTAAGTGAGTTCCCCGATGTGTTCCCGTCCGAATTAGCCAGTTTACCACCCGAGAGGGAAGTGAAGTTCACTATTGAACTCATTCCAGGAGCAGCACCTGTTTCTATAGCCCCTTACAGGATGTCCCCCACAGAACTCAAGGAATTAAAAAGGCAGTTGCAGGAATTACTAGACAAAGGCTTCATCAGACCTAGCACATCCCCTTGGGGTGCGCCGGTTCTATTTGTCAAGAAGAAGGATGGTTCTCTCAGGCTATGCATCGATTACCGGCGACTGAATCAACTCACAATTAAAAATAAGTATCCATTGCCGCGTATTGATGAACTCTTCGATCAACTTTCAGGAGCAGAATATTTCTTTAAGATAGACCTCAGATCAGGTTATCATCAGCTTAGAATTAAAGAAGAAGACATTTATAAAACGGCTTTTCGAAGTCGTTATGGCCACTATGAATTCGTGGTAATGCCATTCGGATTAACTAATACCCCGGCAGCATTCATGCAACTTATGAATAGTGTCTTCCAGCCATATCTGGACCAGTTTATCGTCGTCTTCATTGATGATATCTTGATATACTTCAAGATAAAGGAGGAACATGAAGAACATTTGAAAATAGCTTTGCAAACACTTAAAGAACATAAATTCTATGCCAAGCTAAATAAATGCGAATTCTGGCTCAAGGAAGTTTCATTCCTAGGCCACATTATTTCAAAAGAAGGTATCGATGTGGATCCTTCTAAGGTAGAAGCTATCAAGAATTGGAGCCGGCCAACACCGTATCGAAAGTACAAAATTTTCTCGGTCTAGCTGGTTATTATAGAATATTCATTAAAGATTTTTCAAAGATTGCAGTTCCTTTAACTAGACTAACGAGAAAAGAAAATCCTTTTGTCTGGTCAGAGGAATGTGAGGAGAGTTTCCAAACTCTTAAAAATCATCTTACTACAGCTCCTATTCTAACACTACCGATGGAAGGTGGTGGATTCGAAGTATACACAGATGCATCAGGTATTGGCTTAGGGTGTGTCCTCATGCAAAATGGAAGAGTAATCTGTTATTCTTCAAGACAATTGAAACGTCACGAAGAAAATTATCCTGTACATGATTTGGAATTAGCAGCTGTCATTTTCGCCTTGAAAATTTGGCGTCATTATCCTTATGGAGAAAAGTTTACGGTCTACTCAGACCACAAAAGCTTGAAATACTTATTTTCTCAAAAAGTGCTAAATATGAGGCGGAGAAGATGGTTGGAATATCTCAATGATTTTGATTTTTCTATTCAATATCATCCTGGCAAGGCTAATGCTGTTGCGGATGCACTCAGCAGAAAACCAATGGGTATGCTATCAAGTCTTATGATTAGTATGACTAATTTTGTTCTTCAATTTGCTCAGTTGAATTTAGATATTGACAGAAAGGAAGAAGATTGCTTCATGGCTAATATCCGAGCTCAACCTACCTTAATAGAGGATCTAGTCAAGTTACAAAATAATGATCTCGTGTTACTAGAAATTAAGGCTAATATTGAACAACGGTCGGATTTCTCTATTACGGAGGATGGAAGATTGTTATTCAAGGGCCGAGTGTGTGTACCGGATCATGAGGATATGAAGAAATTGATTCTAGAAGAAGCACATAAATCCAGGTATACCATTCACCCAGGTAGTACAAAAATGTATCAGGATCTCAAAAGAAATTTCTGGTGGCCCAACATGAAGAGAGAAATAGCTGATTTCATGTCTCGCTGTCTCACTTGTCAACAAGTAAAGGCAGAGCATTTTAGACCCGCAGGTAAACTACATCCCTTGAATATTCCCGAATGGAGGTGGGAGAGTATAGGGATGGATTTCATTATGGGGTTACCTAAGACAAGAGGTGGACACGATGGTATATGGGTAATCATAGATCGATTAACTAAATCTGTACATTTCATACCAATCAAAAGTTTATGGTCTGTGGATATCCTGGCAGTATTATACATAAGGGAAATTGTTAAATTACATGGTGTCCCAGTCACTATTATATCTAATAGTGATTCACATCACAATTTTGGAAGGGACTACAACAGTCACTAGGGACTAGATTGAATTTCAGCACAGTCTTTCATCCACAAACTGATGGTCAGACAGAAAGAACGAATCAGGTGGTAGAAGACATGCTCAGGGCTTGTGTTATTGATTTTGGAGGTAGTTGGCATGATCACTTGCCTCTTGTAGAATTTGCATATAACAACAGTTACCATGCCAGCATACAAATGGCACCTTTTGAAGCTCTATATGGAAAAAATTATCGATCACCAATATGTTGGAGTGAAATAGGGGAAAGATAATTCCTAGGCCCCGATATTATCAGAGATTCTATAGAGAAGATCAAGCTTATTCAAGAGAGAATAAAGATGGCATAAGATAGGCAAAAGTCTTATGCTGATAATCGAAGACGTGACTTGGAATTTCTAGTAGGAGACCATGTGAATCTCAAGGTTTCTCCAGGTCGTGGTATTCGGAGATTCGGCATTAAGGGTAAACTAACTCCAAGGTTCATTGGTCCGTTTGAAATTCTCGAAAGGGTCGGTGAAGTGACTTATAGACTGGCTTTACCTCCATAATTAGCAGGAGTTCATGACGTATTTCACGTCTCTATGCTAAAGAAATATGTATATGACCCTGACCATATTATCACTTATGACAATCTGGAGATTCAGAAGGATATGACGTACGAGCAAACGCCAATAAAGATTCTGGAACGAGAAGTGCGTCAACTAAGAAATAAAGTTATTCCTATGGTCAAGATTCAATGGAAGAAAGCATGGCCATATGAAGCAACATGGGAAACCGAAGAAGCCATGCGGAAAAGATTTCCAGAATTATTCAACTGTAAGTAAATTCTCCATAATCCATGTATTGAATTTGGGGACCAAATTCTTCTAAGTGGGGGAGAGTGTAGTGCCCCAGAATTTATATAATAATTTCTGGATTATTTATAAAATTTTTTAGAATTTATTAGGAATTTATAAAGACTAAATAGACTAATAAAAGGATTATTAGATTAATAAGTCATTATAAGGCCCAAGCATGTTAAATAATTAACTTGACCTATTTAAATAAAATCCAAAAGGTTTAAGGACCAAGCCCATTAAGTTTGGCCCATATTCTAGAAGGTTATTTAGCCTATTTACGTATTTTAAGGATAAATACCATTTTTAGGGATAATAATATGGATAATTAATAAAAGAGTTTGATTGATGTTGAACTTTGTGCACGTTGGTTGTAGCGGTCTATCGTGCGACCGCCACAGCCATGTAACGCACCCGTCTTGATGTGTTATATCCTGTCAGTTCCGTGAAAGAAAGAACGAGCAAAAAGATTAGAACTTTGAGATCTTATCTACAAGAGATCGACTTGGGAGAGTTTATAATATTATTAAGGACTCTTAAGGATTAGGTTCTGGCAAATTAAGGACTCTAGAATCAATCTAATCTTCAAAACCTTATAAATAGGACCTACTTCTGAACTGAGCGACCCTTACTTTTGGCTCGTGAAGAATCAAGGTAAGGAGATATAATTTCGGGTAAGTTCTTTAGAAGATTTTGTTTAGTATACTTTAGACTAATAGTTCTCCAAATTTCATGTTAGGAGATCAAGCAACCAAGGAGATTGAAGCTTCCAAAGTTGCTGGTTCAACCATAGTAACTCAGGATTCAGAGCAAAAGACCCCTGAAGATCAAGAGATTAGGACGTCTAAACGAGGTAATTAGAATTCAATCCTTTAGAACTTTTTGTTCACCTTAGTTTCATCTTCGTACCCTCAAAATTTCACATCTTTAGGACAAGAGGTTGGAGAGATAGAGTAGTAGGAAGTTGCTGGAAAATCGCTAGGAAAGGAGAGCTAGGGCTCGATTTTCAAGTTCAAATTAGAAGCTTAAAACCTAATTAAGAGTAGGTTATCTCATGATTGGCAAAACATCTTGTTAGGGATAAAAGCCCTCTGATTGTACTTGATTTCATGTATTATAGACTATGAATTTCATGTTTTAGTAGGGTCATGCATGCATAATTATCCTTAGCCTTAATCAAAGATAAAAGATATGATCTTGCTAATTCACTGCAACCTATGCATCTAGACAGACTCTTACTTCATTTATCATGACTAGGATAGTTAGATCTTTTTCAAAAACATGACATGTTTTTGAATCATAGTCTTTTAAATTTTTTGTACTATCAGCAGAGACTCTGACGCATCAGACTTAGACCGTCACATTACTGTAACGGCCTTACGATAAGCCGTCACACTCTCTGTTGTATTTAGATTACTCTGTTGTCTCTGACGGACCATAGATGGAGCGTTACACTACTGTAACGGCCCCTCGATAGACCGTCACAATCACTGTGACGCACCCATTCTAGACCGTCAGGGTAATCGTAGACAGAATTGAAAATCAGTCAAGTTAACTTATAAATAAGCCTAGTTATCTAAGTTTTGACCTAATTTCATGTCTTTAAGATTATCTATTGATTCATGATAGAAATTGCATAATTAAGGTATCTTAAGTTAATTTAAGTTATATTAATTTCATATGCCAAAATTTTATAATTTTGTATCTAAATCATGATTTTTTAAAGATGTATTGACGGAGTTTTATCATGATTTCCTATTGTAACACATCCTCTCTCTACCAATAGAGTCATTTCTCTAAGTACATGGCACATATTCTGATATGTTATCCATTAGTTCACTTTGCACTATAGGAACATTATTCTTGGACATGAGGACCTCTCTATTGGATATTCCTTCCAATGGACTAGGAAATCTTATTTCAAAGCCTCCGTAATTCTCCACGAGCCTGGGATTCCCACTAGGACGCCGAGTTGGTTGTACCATTAAAACCCAAGTGATTAGATTACACTCGATGTTTTTGGTTATCAGTAGTGTAACGGATCTATATTGGACCATCAGGTACATGTAACGGCCTAATATACGACCGTCACATTCAACTAAGTCCGATTTCTTGGTTTGGGATTCAGACTAATGTAACGGCCTAATACTGGAGCGTCACATCATGTAACGGCCCAGTACACGACCGTCACAAGGCTTAAATATGTTTACCCAATGTTTGATCCAAGGGTTGATATTCCAAGGTTTCTAAATAGACTATTGATGATCTAGAACTTATCATATTGACCAAGAAACCTAATATAATGAATGGAAAATAAAGAACGTACCGTTATGCTGCCGATTTATTTCCATAAGCATAACATAGTATAAGTCATTCTTGATTTCTCATGATTCTTATTAAAGCATTCATTCATTGAATTATTGTTATCAAGAGCTTGTTGGAATTGTACATTCTTGGCCATACTTTATTGTTACATGCGTGAAAAAAGCTTGATTTATACTTGAAGATGCGATCGAGCACTGATTGTGTTCAAGGGCTCTATGCTAGTCCCCTCGGCTGATTGTCGGAAACATACTATTATAAATCATGGGGTATGATGTTACTGGCGTCGCATTGCGCTGGGAGTACTTTCTTTATAAATAAGTGAAAATCCACAACACAATACAGCATGATTGATACTTGACTTTCTTGATATTCCACATAAATTCACGAAGTACTTGCTCATAAGCAAAAGATACTGGAGTGATGATTATGTGGCTTGCTAGTACATTCTCGTTACATTCTTGTTCATGAAAGGCCATATCATGTTCTTATAACATTCTTGCTAGTTCATACTTGCTCTCATTCTATCTTACATACTTTGGTTTAATCGCATGATTGATCGCATTCGCATGATTTTACCTTATTTCTCTAGAGCTAAAATGTTAATTACGTTAATGATGTCTTCATGTTGATGCGAAGATACCTACTGGGCAAGTGTGCTCATTACGTTAATGATGTCTTCATGTTGATGCGAATTTACAAGTCCCTGTTGTACAGTAACCGAAACCCCAGAGCTGCAGGGCACTTGTCTGAGAACCACCATTGACTGCCAAGTAAACCTCCGATTCAGCTCTTGAGCTCTTCTTCAAAATTGTAGGAGATCAAACCACGGAACGGGGACTATTTTTGGAATTTGATTTGGAGATGGTGGTGATTTACTATGAGTTTTTGGGTGACTGGTGGTCGGATCTGGGAACAGGGGGACAGAACTGTAGCTGGGACTGAGAACGATTTTTAGAAAATATGAAATGGATGAACCAAAACTTGATAAAAATTGTGGATGAAGGGGTGGATGCAAGGAACACCCAGTAAAATTGGGCGAACCAAAGAAAATCAAAAAGTGGACCTAAGACTTGAAACTCATGGCGGATGGGAACCTGGACAGAACTTTGGAAGAACCGAAGTGGAAGAGTGGACGAAAATCTAAAATTATGAAACGGGATCTGAATGACAAACCAAAATGTGTGGATAGTTCTTGACACCTCTGGAACATCCAGTAAAATTCCCAAGTCGATCTGAGCTCGTGGTTGATGGCTGAATTTCGTGGAAGCTGCTGTGGTACTGCGCGGGCAGAACTCCGATGAAGACGATGGCGGTGCGGTGGCGGCTCGTGGCGGCGGCGGCGGCGACCGGAACTGATAGGGTGGAGTCTCACCACCAGAAGGAAGCCTTCACAGCTTCAAGGGGAGAGGGAGGGGCGGCCTAAGCCTTGCTCACGGGATTTTCTTCCAATTCAAATGCATTAATTCATCAAAATTGAAAATTACAAGCATATATAGGTCATATGTCTAATCAACCCTCAACCGTTGGATCTAGGGGTGTGAGATGGAGGGCTGGGATAGCATGTGACCATCCACACAAATTAAAATAAAAAAATACAAGGAAGGGGGCGGCCTATTGACTAGAATGGCAAGGGGGACATGGTAGGTGGAAGGTTGGTGGAATTTGTTGACCATTTTGGTCCCTTGTCCCCCATGTGAACAATTGACTAGTCCAAGGCTTCTAGATGTCCACATAGGATATTGACCAACCCCACATGGGGCCCTATGGCAGAGGTGGATCAATGGGAGGGGGCCTGGGGGTCCCGTGGGACCCAGGGGTCCCATTTTACAAATAAACCCCTCGAACTATCTAAATTACACACTGACGAAAGAAAATAAAATACATTACACACAAATAAAAATCCCCAAAAATATGATAAATGCTATGACTTAGTGGGGACGTCTCTAGGCTGTCTCCAAGCCAAATAGATGCTGAGGTGGCTCGAGTCGTGCTCCGTGTGCGGTACCGGTGGCTCGATGTATCGTGCCGATCAACTGCTCGGGTGTCCGCACCAATTCTCCCCGGGTCTGAGAAACTCGACCCTGTCGAGTAAGGGTCTGCATCGCTCCTGTATCGCTCGAAAAGGTCCGGATCGATCCGCTGCAACTCGGCATGTGTGATCCAAGTGTTTTCAGTAGCGGGCCGTCCTCTCCATCGCACTAGGTAGCGCGGGTAAGATCCACTCCTGGTAACTGTCACCTGCTTGTCCAGTATACGATCTATATGCTCATGCTGCCGTGAAAAAGGGGCTGGAGTTGGAAGTGGACACTCAGGTGTGGGATCACTCTCAAGGGGAGGAGATGGCTCAAAAGGCTCACTAGGGATCACCGCTGGGTCCCTATATGCAACAAGATCTGATACATTGAAGGTAGAGCTTATACCATATTCCTCGGGCAGGTCCACACATACGCATTGGATCCAACGCGTTTCAACACTCTAAAGGGACCGGCTCCGTGAGCTTGCAACTTCTTAACGGTTCCAGAGGGAAACCGTTCAGGTCTTACCCTGATCATGACGTACTCGCCCTCATGGAACTCTCGGTGGTGTCGGTGGGCATTGGCTAACTCCTTGTACCGTGCATTGCTGGCCTCACTCATGCAGACTCCTAATATGCCTAACAAAAAGAAAAACACACAGATGCACACACGACCCTACACAAACCTAATGCTAGTCCGACACAATCATATGCAAGGTGGTCCAGGACATCCGAATGTGTGCCATGCATGTATTTGATATAACCGGAGGTTAATGGCATGGTGGATTCCTAGACATCCTACGATGCACCAATCATGAACATTGGGTTTGGATGTGGGAAGTCCGGGAGGTTTGGGTGGTTTAGGTGGCCCGGGGAAACCAAAGTCCTCATTACCCCCAAATGACGGTTCGAACCTATTGCCATGTAAAGGCTGCCAGGCCCGAGTAGGAGGGGTGTGATAGTGGACTTCCTTAAAGAGGTGGAATGGAGGTTGTGGGCCAAAGGGCCCATGAAGAAAGGGATCGAAGGGATCGAAGAATGTGTGACCCCTCGATATGGATTCCCTCATTTCAAGGTCCCATGTGTAGAATTCTAGAAGGTGTTGATGGTCACCTTCATCCGTGAAGGGAGATGAGACGGTGGGGGTATGATGGTGGACTCTCTCGAAAAGGTGGTGTAAATATGGTGGGTCACGGAGTCCATAAGAGAATGGGTCGAAGGGATCAAAGAAGGTATGACCCCTCGGACTAGGCTTCCACAAATCACTGTCCCACATTTGGAAATCTTGGAGGTGTAAATGATCACCTTCATTCATTGCGAGAGATGGGACGACAGTCATAGGTAGAAAGTAAGATTCCTCCATTGGGCAAAGGGGAATGAAGTTGGACACGGCCGGCAAAGGGAGGAGTAGAAGAACCTCCGTGGTAACATGACCTACAGTGTACACAGAGGTGATGGACCCTAGGGATGGATGTGTGAAGCTACGACCTGTAGGTCGGTCGAAGCGTGGGGCTAACAAGTGCGTAAATGTCAAATGTCGGTCTAATCCTTTAAGAAGATCATCTAATGTATCCACATGGTGACTAGATCGGAAGGTGGTATGGAATGAGTTGACCGACACTAATGGTAGGGTATGGTCCATGGATGGGAGGAGAGATGGGGCCAAGCCGTTCTTGAGCCATCTAAGAAGTTGTTCGGCTATGAAAAGTGTACCCGTTAGAAACACGGGTGGCTCGGGCTTTGGCGGCTCCAAATGAGAGGGCTCCGAAATAAGATCGGAAGCTGAGGTTTCTCCAACCCCTTTATCCCCTAGGGCTAGAGATGTCCGAGTGGGACACTGTCTGGCAAAGTGGCCAAACCCCTGGCAGCGATAACACTGTTGTCGTGATCCTCTACGCTCCTTGATAAGTGGGTCCCTACCCTTATCCTCCTGACGGACAGGGGGTGTAGGCAATGGGGCTCTCGTGGGTGGGGGAAGAGGATCCACCAAGATGGGGAGAGGACCTCGGGATGGCACTCTAGATGACATTGGATTGGGACTACCGGTTGCTACCTCCTTAGGGTCATGCTTGGTTCTATCTCGGCTAGGAGGTAGGCAAGGGGGAAGCAGGGACTCAATATAATCACACTTCCTATCCACCTTATCCAAAATGATTTGGAAGAGTTCGGCAATGGTGGGGTTTGTAGTAGGAGCGATGTGATGGACTCCCCCATATGAAGTCGGCCTAGTCGTGGACCTAGGCTCTTCTACATGCGCGGCGCGTTGCCTCCGATTATGGCCCACTTGGGTGGATGTGATTGGGTGGGGTCGGTTGGAGGTGACCGGGCCCGGTAGGTAGACCTTCCTAAGTTCGTCCTTCATCTCATGCCACGACTCGATGGGCCTTTGCCTCCTAACCTCTCTCATGCGCTCAATGCTCTCCCATTTCCAGGCGGCTTTGTGGACAAGCCTCTCTCGGGTAAAACTAACTTGCATGGCATCGGACATAGTATAACAATCAAAGTATGTGTCCATGGCGGCTTTCCACTTGAGGTAGTCGCCTGGGTCATTGGAGCCATAAAAATCCGAGGCTTCGGGCCTACGGAAGTGGAGTGGGTGGTTGCCAAGCCCATAGGTGGACCAACGGCCATATTGCCCGGGTGATTGGGAATCCATGGGAAATTGGGGGGGGGGAACTATATGTTGGACATGCCGACACTTGGACACTACACTAGACCGGCTATGCAAGGTTGGAATGCACTAACTAATGCAAACACCGACTAATGCACCTAGACCTAAATGTAATTTGAAAACACACCCTTTTTTTTTGTTTTGAAAATAATGCAATTTAAAACACCTTTTTTTTTGTTTTGAAAAGAATGAGACTCGACTACACCCTAGACACGACCAAGACTCGGTACGCGGCGGAGATAATCGACCCGAAGGTCACTCGCACAAGTGTGCGGTCTTCCCGATAGGCGTAACCTAACGATCGGACAACACCTTTTGATATGCCGAGTGAAGGTGTGTGTGGGGTAACCTTAGACTATGCAAGACTCATGCAACAACTACCCTAGACTCGACTCGCTCTGATACCAAACTGATGCGGGACGGACACGGGAGACGACACTATTAGGTGCCACCCTCGGACTCTAGATGAAGACGCGACCAGCAGCACACACCAGGGAGACACTAAGCCCGACACTACGAGCTCCTAGTGGCAAAACGTCGCTAACAGAAGTGGAAGCTCACTCGTCGTCCCAAGTGAGGGAAAGCGTGGACCGTGCGCGGTTAAGGAACCGGCGGAGGTCAAGGGTAGTCCGACTCAACTTCCGGACTCGGATCGAGTCGCGGGACGGGTCACTCTCACTCTCACAGTGGTGACATGGACACACGGGCTAGTACCTACACTCTCGGCAGCGGCAAAAGACCGTATACTAGCTAAGCAAATGAACGCCAAGAAGTTAAGACTTTACCTCCACGCACCCGGCGTGGCGAAGACAACCCCGGCCAATCGCGGACTCCCGGTTAACACAATTTTACAGAAATACAATAATTTGACCCAATCCACGCAGGGAGGTAAAAGGTCACATGCGGGGCCCGGGAATCACGCAAATTGGGTTGACGGGCAGCATCTTGATGTCGCCTGACGGTGCCGAACTCCACGTTTTCGTGCTTTCCGAACGGCGGGTTCGGCGGGCCCGCGGGGCCCATGGATGGCGCTGTCCTCCGGGTCTGCGGGGATGGGACCCACTATGATGGGGACCCCTGATGGCGCGCCTCCACGGACGGCGGTCGGCCGGGAACACCGATCGGGGGTCGATCGGCCCCGATTTCCAAGCTTTGAACTAGCTGCCCACGGATTTTGATTTCTGTTTTCCGGCGCGCGCTCCGGCGAAAACGGCCGCTGTGATCAATCCCGACGTCGGATCGGGACGCATAAACTATCGTTGGAAATCTCTCTTCAAATGCTACAATCTAGACCCAAGGAGATCTGCTGGATCTGGTCGGATCAGAACTTTAATGAATTTACAAGTCCCTATTGTACAGTAACTGAAACCCCAGAGCTGCAGGGCACTTGTCTGAGAACCACCGTTGACTGCCAAGTAAACCTCCGATTCAGCTCTTGATCTCTTCTTCAAAATTGTAGGAGATCAAACCACGGAACGGGGACTATTTTTGGAATTTGATTTGGAGATGGTGGTGATTTACTATGAGTTTTTGGGTGACTGGTGGTCGGATCTGGGAACAGGGGGACAGAACTATAGCTGGGACTGAGAACGATTTTGAGAAAATATGAAATGGATGAAACAAAAATTGATAAAAATTGTGGATGAAGGGGTGGATGCAAGGAACACCCAGTAAAATTGGGAGAACCAAAGAAAATCAAAAAGTGGACCTAAGACTTGAAACTCATGGCGGATGGGAACCTAGACAGAACTTTGGCAGAACCAAAGTGGAAGAGTGGACGAAAATCTAAAATTATGAAACGGGATCTGAATGACAAACCAAAATTTTTCGATAGTTCTTGACACCTCTGGAACATCCAGTAAAATTTCCAGGTCGATCTGAGCTCGTGGTTGATGGCTGAATTTCATGGAAGCTACTGTGGTACTGCACGGGTAGAACTCCGATGAAGACGATGGCGGTGCGGTGGCGGCTCGTGGCGGCGGCGGCGGCAACCGGAACTGATAGGGTGGAGTCTCACCACCAGAAGGAAGCCTTCACAGCTTCAAGGGGAGAGGGAGGGGCGGCCTAAGCCTTGCTCAAGGGATTTTCTTCCAATTCAAATGCATTAATTCATCAAAATTGAAAATTACAAGCATATATAGGTCATATGTCTAATCAACCCTCAACCGTTGGATCTAGGGGTGTGAGATGGAGGGCTGGGATAGCATGTGACCATCCACACAAATTAAAATAAAAAAATACAAGGAAGGGGGCGGCCTATTGACTAGAATGGCAAGGGGGACATGGTAGGTGGAAGGTTGGTGGAATTTGTTGACCATTTTGGTCCCTTGTCCCCCATGTGAACAATTGACTAGTCCAAGGCTTCTAGATGTCCACATAGGATATTGACCAACCCCACATGGGGCCCTATGGCTGAGGTGGATCAATGGGAGGGGGCCTGGGGGTCCCGTGGGGCCCAGGGGTCCCATTTAATAAATAAACCCCTCGAACTATCTAAATTACACACTGACGAAAGAAAATAAAATACATTACACACAAATAAAAATCCCCAAAAATATGATAAATGCTATGACTCAGTGGGGACGTCTCCAGGCTGTCTCCAAGCCAAATAGATGCTGAGGTGGCTCGAGTCGTGCTCCGTGTGCGGTACCGGTGGCTCGGTGTATCGTGTTGATCAACTGCTCGGGTGTCCGCACCAATTAACCTGGCTCTGATACCAAACTGATGCGGGACGGACACGGGGGACGACACTATTAGGTGCCACCCTCGGACTCTAGATGAAGACGCGACTAGCAGCACACACCAGGGAGACACTAAGCCCGACACTACGAGCTCCTAGTGGCAAAACGTCGCTAACAGAAGTGGAAGCTCACTCGTCGTCCCAAGCGAGGGAAAGCGTGGACCGTGCGCGGTTAAGGAACCGGCGGAGGTCAAGGGTAGTCCGACTCAACTTCCGGACTCGGATCGAGTCGCGGGACGGGTCACTCTCACTCTCACAGTGGTGACATGGACACACGGGCTAGTACCTACACTCTCGGCAGCGGCAAAAGACCGTATACTAGCAAAGCAAATGAACGCCAAGAAGTTAAGACTTTACCTCCACACACCCGGCGTGGCGAAGACAACCCCGGCCAATCGCGGACTCCCGGTTAACACAATTTTACAGAAATACAATAATTTAACCCACTCCACGCAGGGAGGTAAAAGGTCACATGCGGGGCCCGGGAATCACGCAAATTAGGTTGATGGGCAGCATCTTGGTGTCGCCTGACGGTGCCGAACTCCGCGTTTTCGTGCTTTCCGAACGGCGGGTTCTGCGGGCCCGCGGGGCCCACGGATGGCGCTGTCCTCCGGGTCTGCGGGGATGGGACCCACTATGATGGGGACCCTTGATGGCGCGCCTCCACGGACGGCGGTCGGCCAGGAACACCGATCGGGGGTCGATCGGCCCCGATTTCCAAGCTTTGAACTAGCTGCCCACGGATTTTGATTTCTGTTTTCCGGCGCGCGCTCCGGCGAAAACGGCCGCTGTGATCAATCCCGACGTCAGATCGGGACGCATAAGCTATTGTTGGAAAGATCTCTTCAAATGCTTCAATCTAGACCCAAGGAGATCTGCTGGATCTGGTCGGATCAGAACTTTAATGAATTTATAAGTCCCTGTTGTACAGTAACCGAAACCCCAGAGCTGCAGGGCACTTGTCTGAGAACCACCGTTGACTGCCAAGTAAACCTCCGATTCAGCTCTTGAGCTCTTCTTCAAAATTGTAGGAGATCAAACCACGGAACGGGGACTATTTTTGGAATTTGATTTGGAGATGGTGGTGATTTACTATGAGTTTTTGGGTGACTGGTGGTCGGATCTGGGAACAGGGGGACAGAACTGTAGCTGGGACTGAGAACGATTTTTAGAAAATATGAAATGGACGAACCAAAAATTGATAAAAATTATGGATGAAGGGGTGGATGCAAGGAACACCCAGTAAAGATGGGCGAACCAAAGAAAATCAAAAAGTGGACCTAAGACTTGAAACTCATGGTGGATGGGAACCTGGATAGAACTTTGGCAGAACCGAAGTGGAAGAGTGGACGAAAATCTAAAATTATGAAACGGGATCTGAATGACAAACGAAAATTTGTGGATAGTTCTTGACACCTCTGGAACATCGAATAAAATTCCCAGGTCGATCTGAGCTCGTGGTTGATGGCTGAATTTCGTGGAAGCTGCTGTGGTACTGCGCGGGCAGAACTCCGATGAAGACGATGGCGGTGCGGTGGCGGCTCATAGCGGCGGCGGCGGCGAACGGAACTGATACGGTGGAGTCTCACCACCAGAAGGAAGCCTTCACAGCTTCAAGGGGAGAGGGAGGGGCGGCCTAAGCCTTGCTCAAGGGATTTTCTTCCAATTCAAATGCATTAATTCATCAAAATTGAAAATTACAAGCATATATAGGTCATATGTCTAATCAACCATCAACCGTTGGATCTAGGGGTGTGAGATGGAGGGCTGGGATAGCATGTGACCATCCACACAAATTAAAATAAAAAAATACATGAAAGGGGGCGGCCTATTGACTAGAATGGCTAGGGGGACATGGTAGGTGGAAGGTTGGTGGAATTTGTTGACCATTTTGGTCTCTTGTCCCCCATGTGAACAATTGACTAGTCCAAGGCTTCTAGATGTCCACATAGGATATTGACCAACCCCACATGGGGCCCTATGGCTGAGGTGGATCAATGGGAGGGGGCCTAGGGGTCCCGTGTGGCCCAGGGGTCCCATTTTTCAAATAAACCCCTCGAACTATCTAAATTACACACTGACGAAAGAAAATAAAATACATTACACACAAATAAAAATCCCCAAAAATATGATAAATGCTATGACTTAGTGGGGACATCTCCAGGCTGTCTCCAAGCCAAATAGATGCTGAGGTGGCTCGAGTCGTGCTCCGTGTGCGGTACCGGTGGCTCAGTGTATCGTGCCGATCAACTGCTCGGGTGTCCGCACCAATTAACCTGGCTCTGACACCAAACTGATGCGGGACGGACACGGGAGACGACACTATTAGGTGCCACCCTCGGACTCTAGATGAAGACGCGACCAGCAGCACACACCAGGGAGACACTAAGCCCGACACTACGAGCTCCTAGTGGCAAAACATCGCTAACAGAAGTGGAAGCTCGCTCGTCGTCCCAAGTGAGGGAAAGCGTGGACCGTGCGCGGTTAAGGAACCGGCGGAGGTCAAGGGTAGTCCGACTCAACTTCCGGACTCGGATCGAGTCGCGGGACGGGTCACACTCACTCTCACAGTGGTGACATGGACACACGGGCTAGTACCTACACTCTCGGCAGCGGCAAAAGACCGTATACTAGCTAAGCAAATGAACGCCAAGAAGTTAAGACTTTACCTCCACGCACCCGGCGTGGCGAAGACAACCCCGGCAAATCGCGGACTCCCGGTTAACACAATTTTACAGAAATACAATAATTTGACCCACTCCACGCAGGGAGGTAAAAGGTCACATGCGGGGCCTGGGAATCACGCAAATTGGGTTGACGGGCAGCATCTTGATGTCGCCTGACGGTGCCGAACTCCGCGTTTTCGTGCTTTCCGAACGGCGGGTTCTGCGGGCCCGCGGGGCCCACGGATGGCGCTGTCCTCCGGGTCTGCGGGGATGGGACCCACTATGATGGGGACCCCTGATGGCGCGCCTCCACGGACGGCGGTCGGCCGGGAACACCGATCGGGGGTCGATCGGCCCCGATTTCCAAGCTTTGAACTAGCTGCCCACGGATTTTGATTTCTGTTTTTCGGCGCGCGCTCCGGCGAAAACGGCCGCTGTGATCAATCCCGACGTCGGATCGGGACGCATAAGCTATCGTTGGAAAGCTCTCTTCAAATGCTTCAATCTAGACCCAAGGAGATCTGCTGGATCTGGTCGGATCAGAACTTTAATGAATTTACAAGTCCCTGTTGTACAGTAACCGAAACCCTAGAGCTGCAGGGCACTTGTCTGAGAACCACCGTTGACTGCCAAGTAAACCTCCGATTCAGCTCTTGAGCTCTTCTTCAAAATTGTAGGAGATCAAACCACGGAACGGCGAATATTTTTGGAATTTGATTTGGAGATGGTGGTGATTTACTATGAGTTTTTGGGTGACTGGTGGTCGGATCTGGGAACAGGGGGACAGAACTGTAGCTGGGATTGAGAACGATTTTTAGAAAATATGAAATGGACGAACCAAAAATTAATAAAAATTGTGGATGAATGGGTGGATGCAAGGAACACCCAGTAAAATTGGGCGAACCAAAGAAAATCAAAAAGTGGACCTAAGACTTGAAACTCATGGCGGATGGGAACCTGGACAGAACTTTGGCAGAACCGAAGTGGAAGAGTGGAAGAAAAATCTAAAATTATGAAACGGGATATGAATGACAAACCAAAATTTGTGGATAGTTCTTGACACCTCTGGAACATCCATTAAAATTCCCAGGTCGATCTGAGCTCGTGGTTGATGGCTGAATTTCATGGAAGCTGCTGTGGTACTGCGCGGGCAGAACTCCGATGAAGACGATGGCGGTGCGGTGGCGGCTCGTGGCGGCGGCGGCAGCGATCGGAACTGATAGGGTGGAGTCTCACCACCAGAAGGAAGCCTTCACAGCTTCAAGGGGAGAGGGAGGGGCGGCCTAAGCCTTGCTCAAGGGATTTTCTTCCAATTCAAATGCATTAATTCATCAAAATTGAAAATTACAAGCATATATAGGTCATATGTCTAATCAACCCTCAAGCGTTGGATCCAGGGGTGTGAGATGGAGGGCTGGGATAGCATGTGACCATCCACACAAATTAAAATAAAAAAATACAAGGAAGGGGGCGGCCTATTGACTAGAATGGCAAGGGGGACATGGTAGGTGGAAGGTTGGTGGAATTTGTTGACCATTTTGGTCCGTTGTCCCCCATGTGAACAATTGACTAGTCCAAGGCTTCTAGATGTCCACATAGGATATTGACCAACCCCACATGGGGCCCTATGGCTGAGGTGGATCAATGGGAGGGGGCCTGGGGGTCCCGTGGGGCCCAGGGGTCTCATTTTACAAATAAACCCCTCGAACTATCTAAATTACACACTGACGAAAGAAAATAAAATACATTACACACAAATAAAAATCCCCAAAAATATGATAAATGCTATGACTCAGTGGGGACGTCTCCAGGCTGTCTCCAAGCCAAATAGATGCTGAGGTGGCTCGAGTCGTGCTCCGTGTGCGGTACCGGTGGCTCGGTGTATCGTGCCGATCAACTGCTCGGGTGTCAGCACCAATTAACCTGGCTCTGACACCAAACTGATGCGGGACGGACACGGGAGACGACACTATTAGGTGCCACCCTCAGACTCTAGATGAAGACACGACCAGCAGCACACACCAGGGAGACACTAAGCCCGACACTACGAGCTCCTAGTGGCAAAACGTCGCTAACAGAAGTGGAAGCTCACTCGTCGTCCCAAGCTAGGGAAAGCGTGGACCGTGCGCGGTTAAGGAACCGGCGGAGGTCAAGGGTAGTCCGACTCAACTTCCGGACTCGGATCGAGTCGCGGGACGGGTCACTCTCACTCTCACAGTGGTGACATGGACACACGGGCTAGTACCTACACTCTCGGCAGCGGCAAAAGACCGTATACTAGCTAAGCAAATGAACGCCAAGAAGTTAAGACTTTACCTCCACGCACCCGGCGTGGCGAAGACAACCCCGGCCAATCGCGGACTCCCGGTTAACACAATTTTACAGAAATACAATAATTTGACCCACTCCACGTAGGGAGGTAAAAGGTCACATGCGGGGCCCGGGAATCACGTAAATTGGGTTGACGGGCAGCATCTTGATGTCGCCTGACGGTGCCGAACTCCGCGTTTTCGTGCTTTCCGAACGGCGGGTTCTGCGGGCCCGCGGGGCCCACGGATGGCGCTGTCCTCCGGGTCTGCGGGGATGGGACCCACTATGATGGGGACCCCTGATGGCGCGCCTCCACGGACGGCGGTCGGCCGGGAACACCGATCGGGGGTCGATCGGCCCCGATTTCCAAGCTTTGAACTAGCTGCCCACGGATTTTGATTTCTGTTTTCCGGCGCGCGCTCCGGCGAAAACGGCCGCTGTGATCAATCCCGACGTCGGATCGGGACGCATAAGCTATCGTTGGAAAGCTCTCTTCAAATGCTTCAATCTAGACCCAAGGAGATCTGCTGGATCTGGTCGGATCAGAACTTTAATGAATTTACAAGTCCCTGTTGTACAGTAACCGAAACCCGAGAGCTGCAGGGCACTTGTCTGAGAACCACCGTTGACTGCAAAGTAAACCTCTGATTCAGCTCTTGAGCTCTTCTTCAAAATTGTAGGAGATCAAACCACGGAACGGGGACTATTTTTGGAATTTGATTTGGAGATGGTGGTGATTTACTATGAGTTTTTGGGTGACAGGTGGTCGGATCTGGGAACAGGGGGACAGAACTGTAGCTGGGACTGAGAACGATTTTTAGAAAATATGAAATGGACGAACCAAAAATTGATAAAAATTGTGGATGAAGGTGTGGATGCAAGGAACACCCAGTAAAATTGGGCGAACCAAAGAAAATCAAAAAGTGGACCTAAGACTTGAAACTCATGGCGGATGGGAACCTGGACAGAACTTTGGCAGAACCAAAGTGGAAGAGTGGACGAAAATCTAAAATTATGAAACGGGATCTGAATGACAAACCAAAATTTGTGGATAGTTCTTGACACCTCTGAAACATCCAGTAAAATTCCCAGGTCGATCTGAGCTCGTGGTTGATGCCTGAATTTCGTGGAAGCTGCTGTGGTACTGCGCGGGCAGAACTCCGATGAAGACGATGGCGGTGCGGTGGCGGCTCGTGGCGGCGGCGGCGGTGACCGGAACTGATAGGGTGGAGTCTCACCACCAGAAGGAAGCCTTCACAGCTTCAAGGGGAGAGGGAGGGGCGGCCTAAGCCTTGCTCAAGGGATTTTCTTCCAATTCAAATGCATTAATTCATCAAAATTGAAAATTACAAGCATATATAGGTCATATGTCTAATCAACCCTCAGCCGTTGGATCTAGGGGTGTGAGATGGAGGGCTGGGATAGCATGTGACCATCCACACAAATTAAAATAAAAAAATACAAGGAAGGGGGCGGCCTATTGACCTGAATGGCAAGGGGGACATGGTAGGTGGAAGGTTGGTGGAATTTGTTGACCATTTTGGTCCCTTGTCCCCCATGTGAACAATTGACTAGTCCAAGACTTCTAGATGTCCACATAGGATTTTGACCAACCCCACATGGGGCCCTATGGCTGAGGTGGATCAATGGGAGGGGGCCTGGGGGTCCCGTGGGGCCCAGGGGTCCCATTTTACAAATAAACCCCTCGAACTATCTAAATTACACACTGACGAAAGAAAATAAAATACATTACACACAAATAAAAATCCCCAAAAATATGATAAATGCTATGACTCAGTGGGGACGTCTCCAGGCTGTCTCCAAGCCAAATAGATGCTGAGGTGGCTCGAGTCGTGCTCCGTGTGCGGTACCGGTGGCTCGGTGTATCGTGCCGATCAACTGCTCGGGTGTCCGCACTAATTAACCTGGCTCTGATACCAAACTGATGCGGGACGGACATGGGAGACGACACTATTAGGTGCCACCCTCGGACTCTAGATGAAGACGCGACCAGCAGCACACACCAGGGAGACACTAAGCCCGACACTACGAGCTCCTAGTGGCAAAACGTCGCTAACAGAAGTGGAAGCTCACTCGTCGTCCCAAACGAGGGAAAGCGTGGACCGTGCGCGGTTAAGGAACCGGCGGAGGTCAAGGGTAGTCCGACTCAACTTCCGGACTCGGATCGAGTCGCGGGACGGGTCACTCTCACTCTCACAGTGGTGACATGGACACACGGGCTAGTACCTACACTCTCGGCAGCGGCAAAAGACCGTATACTAGCTAAGCAAATGAACGCCAAGAAGTTAAGACTTTACCTCCACGCACCCGGCGTGGCGAAGACAACCCCGACCAATCGCGGACTCCCGGTTAACACAATTTTACAGAAATACAATAATTTGACCCACTCCACGTAGGGAGGTAAAAGGTCACATGCGGGGCCCGGGAATCACGCTAATTGGGTTGACGGGCAGCATCTTGATGTCGCGTGACGGTGCCGAACTCCGCATTTTCGTGCTTTCCGAACGGCGGGTTCTGCGGGCCCGCGGGGCCCACGGATGGCGCTGTCCTCCGGGTCTGCGGGGATGGGACCCACTATGATGGGGACCCCTGATGGCGCGCCTCCACGGACGGCGGTCGGCCGGGAACACCGATCGGGGGTCGATCGGCCCCGATTTCCAAGCTTTGAACTAGCTGCCCACGGATTTTGATTTCTGTTTTCTGGCGCGCGCTCCGGCGAAAACGGCCGCTGTGATCAATCCCGACGTCGGATCGGGACACATAAGCTATCGTTGGAAAGCTCTCTTCAAATGCTTCAATCTAGACCCAAGGAGATCTGCTGGATCTGGTCGGATCAGAACTTTAATGAATTTACAAGTCCCTGTTGTACAGTAACCGAAACCCCAGAGCTGCAGGGCACTTGTCTGAGAACCACCGTTGACTGCCAAGTAAACCTCCGATTCAGCTCTTGATCTCTTCTTCAAAATTGTAGGAGATCAAACCACGGAACGGGGACTATTTTTGGAATTTGATTTGGAGATGGTGGTGATTTACTATGAGTTTTTGGGTGACTGGTGGTCGGATCTGGGAACAGGGGGATAGAACTGTAGCTGGGACTGAGAATGATTTTTAGAAAATATGAAATGGACGAACAAAAAATTGATAAAAATTGTGGATGAAGGGGTGGATGCAAGGAACACCCAGTAAAATTGGGCGAACCAAAGAAAATCAAAAAGTGGACCTAAGACTTGAAACTCATGGTGGATGGGAACCTGGACAGAACTTTGGCAGAACCGAAGTGGAAGAGTGGACAAAAATCTAAAATTATGAAACGGGATCTGAATGACAAACCAAAATTTGTGGATAGTTCTTGACACCTCTGGAACATCCAGTAAAATTCCCAGGTCGATCTGAGCTCTTGGTTGATGGCTGAATTTCGTGGAAGCTGCTGTGGTACTGCACGGGCAGAACTCCGATGAAGATGATGGCGGTGCGGTGGTGGCTCGTGGCGGCGGCGGCGGCGACCGGAACTGATAGGGTGGAGTCTCACCACCAGAAGGAAGCCTTCACAGCTTCAAGGGGAGAGAGAGGTGCGGCCTAAGCCTTGCTCAAGGGATTTTCTTCCAATTCAAATGCATTAATTCATCAAAATTGAAAATTACAAGCATATATAGGCCATATGTCTAATCAACCCTCAACCGTTGGATCTAGGGGTGTGAGATGGAGGGCTGGGATAGCATGTGACCATCCACACAAATTAAAATAAAAAAATACAAGGAAGGGGGCGGCCTATTGACTAGAATGGCAAGGGGGACATGGTAGGTGGAAGGTTGGTGGAATTTGTTGACCATTTTGGTCCCTTGTCCCCCATGTGAACAATTGACTAGTCCAAGGCTTCTAGATGTCCACATAGGATATTGACCAACCCCACATGGGGCCCTATGGCTGAGGTGGATCAATGGGAGGGGGCCTGGGGGTCCCGTGGGGCCCAGGGGTCCCATTTTACAAATAAACCCCTCGAACTATCTAAATTACACACTGACGAAAGAAAATAAAATACATTACACACAAATAAAAATCCCCAAAAATATGATAAATGATATGACTCAGTGGGGACGTCTCCAGGCTGTCTCCAGGCTTCATGTTGATTAGGATCTGCCATGAGATTAGGTTGATGGTGGTTTCTTAGATGGACTAACCTCTCTATTTCACTAATGGGCCCTAACAAGTGTAGGTGTAGGGATCTCCTACCGTGCATACAATGCAATAGGACCCAAAAGATGTGTGCTGCTTGTTTTTGTATTTTTGATTTTTTAAAGCAATGCAATAAATAAATCAACAACTATATGAATGATGCATGCAAAATGTTATTTATTTTATTTTATTGTTAGTTATTTTTTTTTCAAACTTCTAAGGGTAAACTAACTTCGGGGGGCTTCTTGGTACAACTTGCTCGGCGTCCGTGAGGGAATCCACGGGTGCGGGGACTTATGAAGGTCTTGAAAAATGAGATTCTGTTCCACTGAGATAGAGTGCCCAATTGGAGGGTCCTTCCAATTTCAATAGGAGTGTGCCTAATGGCCCTTAAGAAGGGAGAAAGAGAAGAAGAGAATGATTTTTTTTCTTTTTCAAATGGTGCAAGTGATGAACAAAGAATTAACTAAACGCAACAATACATGTAAAAAATGCAGATAACTTGAAAGCATGATATCATGACAATGGATTTTTTTTTAGATTTCTATTTTCTAATTTTTTAAGAGATTTTTTTCTGTGTTTTTTTCAAAGAGAGGTGGATATGAGGAAATTAGCAACTAAAAATACCAAACAACATGAAAATCTTCTGAAAAATAAGGTCTAAAATCATGATTTTTAATGTTTCTGATTTTTCTATTTTTTTGAATTTTTAAGAATTTTTTTGATTTTTTGAGATTTTAAAAAAAAATTAAAATAGAACATTTTCTTACGCTTAATGACCTTTGGCGACGTTTAAATTGCCAGAATTTTTAGATTTTCTGATTTCTGCTCCATTTCGTGACAGATTGTAGCCCTTTCAGTGACACTTCCTGCAACACTTGATTTTCTTGAGTTTTTAGGTATAAATTTTTTGTTCTTTTTTTTTATTTTAATTTTAATTTTTTTCTTTTTTCTATAAATTAAAAATATAAAAATTAGTATAAATATATACACATCAAATACAAGAATTTTCAACTATCAAAAATTATTTCCTCCTCGGCAACGGCGCCAAAAATTGATCGCACAAATCACTCGTCATTAAAATACCGTGCTCAATTTCAAAATATTTAACCGCACTCACTCACAAAAAAGATTTTAAATCAAAATAGAGTGATGAATACGGGTCGATCCAACGAGGAGGAAGATCTTTGATTTTTAAGCAAGTTGGAAAACTCTAATATTTTTAAAAAACTAAGTTTTGAGTGACTTTTTGGAAAATAAAACTTAAGATTGCATGAATGAAATTAAATCTATCTAAAAATATTAGAGGGTTAAGAAGAGAAATTTGGAGGAAGTGGAGAGAGAAAAGAATAATTACAGAAATTGACTTTTTATTACTAAAGAGGAAAGATTACAATGTTACGAAGATGAAAATTACAACTTGCATGAAAGTAAAAGAAAAAGGGAAGAAAGGAGAGCCAAGAAAGTGGAAGAGTGGCGTCACCCAAACGCCTCGCCGAGTCTTGGAAGAGACTGTCCCGCCTTGGAGATGAAAGCCTCCTTGAGAGCACCGAAGAAGAAGATCTGCTAAAGGGAGTTTAGAAGAATATAGAGGAGGGAGAAGAAGATAGAGAGGAGGAAGAAAACTTTAAAAATAATTAAACATGAATAAGAATTATGTTATGTGTGGTTTGAAGAAACAGGGAGAGAGAGGGGGATTAGAGAAGGAAGATTACAGGAGAGAATTTTTGAATAGTAAAATTGAAATGATAAAAATAGAGTAAGAGTAAAATTGAAATAACTTTGAAAGTAAGAGGAATTAGAAGATATGGAAGAAGAAGTTGGAGAGGATGAAGAGAGGAAGAACTTTGGTAAAAGGAGTAGAGGGAGAAAATGAGCAAAAGAGGGAGAAAACTTAAGAAGAACATAAAAAATGCAGGTACGGATGAACAATAAAAACATAAAAATTAAACTTTGAAAATGTGACTATAACTCAAAAATGAGGCATAAATAACTAAAGACGAAGAAGAAGAAATTGTAGAGATTTTAAAAACGAAGAACTTTGATAAAAGAAGCAAGATGAAAAGAGGTGCAGAAAGGGGATAAAAAGGCTAAGATCTTCTGTTCGGTTCTCCGGGTTGGCTTTTATAGTGCATTGGGAGCTCTTCAATGTAGCCTTCCAGATTAACTTCAAATCCAACTTTTCTGTGATCAAAAGAGTCCCTCTGGTGCTCAATAGGGGAAGATAACTCTGTTTAGAACTGCTCGCTTCCGACTGAGATTCAAACTTTAAATGGCGTCCACCGCAGTGGCCGCTATATCCATAAAATAGCACCTTGTGTCTGGACACTATTTTAAATTGGCGCCCAGGTTCCAGTTGCTAATTCCTTCTTTTCTTATTTTAATATTTTCCTTACTTTTTATGCAAAAGATTTGGTGTCTTCTCGAATGGCCGCTAATTCATTTTTCCATATTTTCAGCCCTTTTCTTTCTATTTCGTACAATCGAATTGGCACCCTTCCGAGAAGGTACTGATTCTTATTTTCATAAATTGCTTCAAATTGGCGGCCACCTGCACGCCGCTAATTCTTTAAATGGCGCCCTTTCAAACATGCACTGATTTTAAATGGCGTCCAAGCTCTGGACGTTAATTCTTCTTGCTAAAGACGGGCTTCAAATTAGCGTCTATTCAGAACGCCACAAATTTTTTGAATTAGTGCCTTTTCAAAAAGGCGTTGTTTAATTGATGTCTGGCCTCTGGTCGCTCATTCATGTGTCTTCAAAGAAATGGCGTCTAGTCTTTGGACGCTAATTCCTGCAATAGTGAAAATCCATTGTAAATACCAAAAACAGGTTATGCAATTTATTCTTTATGCAAGTTCAACTCTCACATAGTCATTGTGGCTCAAAAGGATGGTTAATTTCATGCAAACTCAAATTGATTGTGAGAATGAAGTTAATTATCCAAATTGCATAACTTTATTCTTTTAATGATCAAAGATGACATAAGTGATGCAAATTATGATATGAAATATGGTACTCATCATCCCCCGGTCTGACCATGATAGGCCACTAGGCTGCCCTTGCCTGGCCTGACTCAAAATGCCCTCAAGGTATTGTAACAACAAAACATGATCTTCCGCGATCTCGTGGAAATCCACCATAACACTATCATCCGCGGTCTCTCGGGAATCTCAAAAATATGCGTACGCATGCATGAGAACCACCGTAAACCATGACATGACACCGTCGAGTACTGAGAAACCATCCAAGGCCGGATGATGGGAACTAGTGGACGCCAGCCTACTAAACTCACACAGTGATCACCCATTGCAGTCACGAAACTCACATGGGTATAGCTCACCACGGGCACGCAAGTCACGTGGAAACAATACTATATATATATGGCCAAACCCACCGTAGGGAATCTATGAAATCTTGTATTATGTAAATCCATTCTCAGATGACCGCCACCCTCACAGGGCCGAAATGACCCAATTTCTATGGGTTTTCATGCATATAATATTATTTTTTATTTTCAGGGTGAAAACCCACTCCTGAGAGTCAACCGGGCCGAACAGGCCCCAGATCGGTTGACCGATAGTGCTGGTCAATCAACCTAAATGGGGACAGGTCGATCGACTAACGACCCTGGTCGGTCGACCGATTGGGTGTGTAATGTCTTTGGGTCTCGGATCGTATTTCTGCGGGTTGTCGATCGTGTCCGTGTTGATTTTCAGAGTTTAATATTGGATCTTTGGACCCTTAAATGGTATTTATGAGAATTATTTCAGGTCCGTGGTGGTGCGTTGAGTGGTCTTGCTTTTTGTGGGTCAAAATACATTTTTCAAGAATTTTTCAGAGTTAACATAAATTTTGTAAAATGAATAAAATAATTAAAAAAACATATTGTAACCCTCTCCCCCCTCCATTTCTCTCGTCTCTCTTGCCTCTCCCCCTCTCCCTCACTCTCCCCACACTCTCTTTCCCTCTCCCTTTCTCACCTCCGGCGGCCGATGGCGGTAAGAGGGCGCATGGTGGAGCGACGACGACTACATGCAGCGAGCACGACGGCGAGGAACGGTGGTGAACGGCGAGGCGGGAGCGATCGCGGACATGGGAGCCAACCATGGGGGAGGATAAGCAATTTTGTGTGATTCTTAATGGTTTAAGGCTTCAAAAAGGTAGGGGATAGATCCTTAGTACTCCCGTGTGTTTTCCCACGCAATTCCATGTCACGGTGAGATCAAGAGTGGGAGTATTGTCTATTTTGGGAAAAATCCATGTTCCAAAAGATGTGAAGGTTTCTATAGATTTGGGCTTCAATTTGTAGTTTAAATGTGGTTTCCTGGATGTACGAATGCCCGGGGATTTATTCCCCCTGTTTTCCTCTTCGTTCCAAGGTGAATGGGGTGTGCGATCGCACTCCACATGGAGTTCGGTTCGTTTTCTGCAAACCCAATAGTAGGCGGCCAAGGGAGTGGCCATCTAAGTCTAGAGCTGGGTGGTCAAGAGCCTAGCCCTGCTTGGGCGGCCAAGAGCCTATTGGGCGGCCAAGAGCCTAGCCGCTAGGCTGCAAGCAGTCAGAGGTCTAGCCGCCCTGCTTTCCTTATAACCCAATCTGTTGGGCGGCTAATGGGGTGGCTGCCCAGGTCTGCTGGGCGGCCAGGTCGATGGCCACCCGGCCTAGGGAGTGGCCCAAGGTGGGCGGCCAGACCCGATCTGGCCGCCCAGAGCACCCTAGGCCCTTTGTGCCGGGGTCTCATGCTTCACCGTTTCATGTCCCGAGGTGTCCGTGTTCGATGTGGTTTCGCGAAAGAGGTGTCTGCGTGATTCTGTAAGATCCAGAATTTCTTTGTGATTGTTAAGGGGCATCCCTGAATGACTTGTGTATTGTAAGGAGTCTTTTCCCTACATAGACTAACATAGCGGAAGACCGTTCCCGCATAAGTTTAGAAGGCCAGCATTCACTGGTTTCCGTTACCGGCCTTAGGTGGTTTACCTGTAGCAGGTTGTACTGCTTCGTAGTTTCAGGTGTGCGTGAGTTAGACCTTCTTCAGAGTAGTACTCTGCTGGCGCAGCTTCTTGAGTGCCCTAAATGTACCGGCAATGAGGCCGAGAGTGTTACTTACTGAGTGCCGACACGTTTCGACCACGTGGTTGAGAGCTGTTCTCAAGAGACGGTTAGGTTTGTAGCCGTGGGACTCTTTCTGCTGTACTTAGAATATGGGTCGAGAGGAAATACTAACTATAGGACCTTGACGGGATCATGCCATCTGTGTGTGTACGCGTGGTTGGGGACAGAGGACCAATACTGACTAGTACTACCCCGACTAGTCCGAGTGTTGTTGTGACTCAGCCTCACCCCCTGAGGGAGGTGGGCAGGCGTGAGTTAGTAGGCGTGGTGTAAAACGTCAGTGCATGCATCCAACCGATGCTAGCGAGTGGGTACTTCCGTCAACTGTGGGTTTAGTTTCCCGATTGTGAGTCGTGGTTCTCTTGGTGTAGAGGTAGCTTGTTTTGACCAGGTGACTTTAGCGTGACTTCTCGACTGTGAGGCTGAGGCTTTCACGACAGCGTTATCAAGGTTCTCCTGATAGCTGATATAGGGTGTTACGACGGCGTGGTTACCATAGTGGCTTCCGTCCGTGAGGATAGTTCATACAATAAGAGGCTTCATAAGATTTCTCGACAGCGTGACCGTGACTTTACTTTAGATCAAATATTATGACTCGAGGTCGTGGCTTTCCCTATGAGGGTAAGAGTAGCGTAGAGACTTCGTGGTTCCACTATTTATTGTTATTACTGTTCTAGCCACAGTTATTGATATTGTTAATATTATAGTTACTTTTGCCACTGTTGCTATCTTTGTTATTGTTGTTATTATTATTGTTGTCAGTGTTGCTGCTATTACTGTTGTTATTGCTTACCACCGTCGCTATGGTGGGGATACGCGGTGTAATATCCCGGACCTTTCGGATCCTTCTTCGTGGGTCCCGGATCTGGTTTTCGGAGTGTCCGGCTCTGTTGTGTCCGAAATTTCGTTTCGGACATCTTTCGTGTTCGGATCGGCGCGATCCGGAGTCGTTTCGGAGGCCCGGAGGCGTTCCGCGGCTTTTCCGCGTGTGTTTTCCGATTCCCGGCGTGTGTTTCGGCTTTTCCTTCGGACGCTCGCTGCGGGTTAACTGGGCCGTTCACCCGGGCACGAGTGGTACCGTTGCGATCGGTGCGTTCCGAGGATTCCATAAATGTATTTTTCCATTTTTCGGTATTTTTTCGAAAATTCGGATTTTCTATAAATCCTAATCCTTTTTCTTTTCTTTTTCCCTTTTCTCTTTCTTCTTCCTCTCCCTCTCTCTCGCGACCGTGAGCCCTTCTCTCTCTCCCTCTCTCCCATTCGGACGCGGCGAACCCCTCTCCGGCTACGGACGGCGGCGGGGCGACGGCGCGGACGCGTGGGCGACGGTGAGGCGATCTCGTGGGCGTGCGGCGAGCATGGGAAGCGTGGGGAGTTCGTGAAGCTTCGAGCATTCTTCGTGATTCGTGATCGATCCGGCGGAGCATTCGCTCCATCGAGGTAGGGTGACGTTCCTTAGCCTCATGCCGTTCTTTTCCGTGATTTATAGGCCGCGGGGAGGCCGAGAGGGGATCATTTGAGCGTTTTTGGGTTTTTCCATGATTTGGGGAGAGCTCGCCCGATCTATGGATTCAATGCATGGATTCGTGTTTTGAGGGCCTAGAATCATGCTAGGGGTCCCCAGGGGTCTTCCCCTTTATTTTCCCCCTCTCCTATGGAGGTATGGGGGCGTGGTTAGAATTTTTGGGCGTTCTTACCGTTTTCGGCCGCGGACTGAGAACGCGCTATACTCCAGTAGCGCGTTCTTGGAGGTCGCGCCGCCCCGACCGAGCGCGTTCATCGGAGAAGATGAACAGTTTGGCGGTTCGTGTCACGCTATAGGGTCCTAGCGCGATCATCCTTGTCGCGCTAGGAGGACCTAGCGCGATGGTCCCTGTCGCGCTAGGTAGACCTAGCGCGATCTTCGCTGTTGCGCTAGGGTTCCCTAGCGCGATGGTCCCTGTCGCGCTGGGTATCCCTAGCGCGATCAGGTCGTTGTTGGGTGTTCCCCTTGGGCCGTGCGTGAGTCCCGGGCACCCCGTGGAGTTCCGTGACCGTGTCTTTGGTGTCCGGAAGTCCCGTTTGCCTCGGTTAGGCGTTTGACCGTGGGCAATGCGTCTGTTTCTTTTCCGACCGTGGTCACCGTGCGACGGGGCTGGTGCGTGGGGTGATTCCCACACGTTGTCGGATTCGGACGTCGTTTTCCGTTGACTCGAGAGTCTACTCCTTCAGTGACCCTCCACTAGTCGTAGCCTACTAGTACGCGGGTGCTAGTCGCACCAGGGAGTGGTGTACGGGCCGACCTTTCGAGACGGTTTGTGGACCGGTTACCGTTGGGCCCCACGTCTTGCAGCCAGAGTCCGGCTGAGGGGAAAACCGGTCAAAGGGCCAGACCTGGGACGCGTGGTCTGTGTGTGCACACGTGGTTGGGGGCGGTTGGACCCACGTCGACGGGCGTGACCCCAGCTAGTCACTTGTTGTGGTTACTTGTACGGTGTTCGCGCCTCGGGTAGGACCTACCACGTCAGGCGGTTCACCTGCGGTGCGGTGTAAGACGTCAGGGGACGCTACCGGCTGTGCTTCTAGTGGGTGGTACTCCTGTCGAGTACGGAGTGTCAGACTGTCAGTCATGTGTTTCCGACCTTCGGGTTTTGACGGTTCGACCGTTGAGTTTCGGTCTTCTCGTACCGTGGCACGTGTGTCGGTTTGCGTGCCGTAGGGTCTAGTTCTGTAGAGTACAGGGCTTTCCTTTCCGAGGTACTTTCCTACCGCTAGAGTAGTGGTTTCTCGTTTTTCGAGGTAGGGTTCGAGTGATCCCTACTGAGTCTTGTTCTGAGACTCATTCCCTGCGTATTTTCACCGTGTTTCAGGTGAGGCGCCACCTTCGGGGAGCGCGTCAGGAGCGCAACGTGGTGCGGGTGCCCAGAGGTAGTGCCAGAGGTCAGAGCCGGGGGATGCCCCGTGTAGCTGTACTTTTCTTTCTTGTCACTGTACTAGTCGTGGACTACTGTTGCTGTTGTTGTTATTTTATTGTGGACCATGTAAAATGTTAATTTATTTCCTGCTTAATATTATAACTGTTTAATTTCTGCAATTATTTGTGATACTTGTGTAGTTTCCACACCATCCTTTTAACCCTTCCGAGTCTTCGGACTCGTGGGTGGCGGTACGAGTCTCGGGTTATCGGGCCTTCCCGGTAATCGGATTCTCGGGTCGTTACAGCTGGTATCAGAGCGCGGTTGTGGAATTACATGAGAATCATAGGTAATTGTAGTGGTCCACTAGTCCACAGCGATGATGTACAGATGACGCTGGCATTGGGCACCGTGTGTTTATTTTGACATTGCCGTTTCCGTGTTTTTCTGTCTTGTGCTTCAGGAGCGAGTATGGCGCCGAGGAGAAGTTCTCGCTCTCAGCAGGGGCAGTCGGCTAGAGGTCAAGAGATCCAGCAGGGGGTCCAGAGGGACCAGGAGGAGCATAGCAGAGTTCCGGGAGCTACCGAGGCCGCGGATGCTGCGAGGGCTCCGGGGGCCGAGGATTTCTTCCGTGGCATGTACCATCTCATGTCTCAGCAGTTTGGCGGAGAGGCTGCTGAGGGCTCGTTTGCTAGGGGTGGGCCAGGCCGAGCAGTGAGGGACTTCATGCAGTTCCATCCACCTTACTTTAGCGGCCAGGCAGACCCTGATGCGGCTCGTGATTGGCTCGATGAGATGGAGCGGGTGTTCAGTTCTGCGAAGAGTACTGCCGAGGACAGAGTGGTGTTGGCCTACAACCAGTTGCAGGGTACGGCTCGGAGGTGGTGGTCTTCCGAGTGGAAGACGTCCTTTCAGCTTCGTCCACTTGAGCAGGTCGAGTGGGATGACTTTGTCAGTGCTTTCGAGCGTACGTACTGTCCAGATGTTGTTGCTACGCAGCGGATGCGGGAGTTTCTGGAGCTGGTGCAGGGTGACATGTCCGTGTTGCAGTATAGGGCCCGATTTGTCGAGCTGGGTCGGTATGCACCTCATATCATGGAGCATGAGAGGGTGAGGACGACGCAGTTTGTGCAGGGCTTGAGGCTGGAGCTGAGGCACCATTTGATCGCGAATGGGGCCACTGATCTAGAGACAGCGTCTCGTGTTGCGATTTCCCTGGAGATGGATATGCAGAGGACTCGAGGACCGATCAGCCAGGGGCAGTCTTTGTCAGGTCGCAGCCAGCAGTCGGCTACCCAGCAGCAGGGTTCCTTCCAACATGCGATGAGTGGTTCAGGAGTGCCGGCACATGCAGCTTCGGTGACATGATCTGCGTCCTTCGGCTCGAAGGTCAAGAAGTTCTTCAAGAAGGGGTTCGGCAAGAAGAAGTCCAGAGATCAGGGGCAGACTTCATCGGGCAGTGTACAGCAGCCGATTCCTTTGCAGCGTCAGGGATCAGTGGGTGGATCGCGAGGGCCTTGTCCACGATGTGGTGGGACCCACCCAGGCAGGCAGTGCACGGCGCCGATCATCTGTTTTCGGTGTGACCAGCCAGGGCACATGGCGCGTGACTGTCCTCAGAGGCCGCCGCAGCAGCAGGTTCCCCAGCAGCAGCAGCAGCAGGGACAGTATCCGCCACTACCCAGGTCAGCTAGCGTGGGAGGCAGGCAGAGGGCTCGTGACCAGATCACGCACTTGACCAGGGCAGAGGCAGTGGCGTCGCAGCTCGTGGAAGGTACCGTTCAGATTTTGGGTTGTGCGGCTCGGGTTTTATTTGATTCTGGCGCGTCTCATTCGTTTATTTCGGAGGATTTCGCGTCGAGCGTCGAGGAGCCGGTGACCCAGTTGTCCTGTGATTTGGCAGTGGAGTTGCCTTCGGGTCATTTTATGGTCACTCCGTATTGCTTCGACCAGGTTCCGGTGTGGATCGATGGGCGGAGTATGCCAGGCAGGTTGTATGCGTTGCAGCTTCGGGATTACGACGTGATTCTAGGCATGGATTGGCTCGAGACTCATGGAGCGGTGGTGGATTGTGGGATGAAGAGGGTCTACTTCCAGCATCCGAGCAAGCGGACCTTCTATTTCCAAGGTATCCGTTCCGCCTCTTCTCGATTTCTTATCTCTGCTATTCGAGCCCGTCGGTTGCTTGATTCCGGTTGTCAGGGTTTTCTCGCGTCCGTGGTTGTGTCTGACCGGATGGAGCCGAACGTCGAGGACATTGCGGTGGTGCGCGAGTTTCCCGATGTTTTTCCTGAGGAGTTGCCTGGATTACCTCCCCAGCGGGAGATCGATTTCGTGATCGAGGTTGTACCTGGTACGGGACCTTTGGCGAAGGCTCCCTACCGTATGGCCCCCGCTGAGTTGAGGGAGTTGAGGGCGCAGTTGCAGGAACTGTTGGCCAAGGGGTATATTCGTCCGAGTTTTTTCCCTTGGGGTGCGCCCGTGTTGTTTGTGAAGAAGAAGGACGGTAGTCTGCGGTTGTGCATTGACTATCGGCAGCTGAATGACGTGACCATTAAGAACAAGTATCCGTTGCCGCGGATTGATGATTTGTTCGACCAACTTCAGTCTGCGCGAGTGTTCTCGCGGATTGATTTGCGGTCCGGTTACTATCAGCTGAGAATTCGCGAGTCCGATGTGGAGAAGACTGCGTTCAGTACGAGGTACGGGCATTATGAGTTCTTGGTGATGCCGTTTGGGCTCACCAATGCCCCAGCAGCCTTCATGGACTTAATGCAGAGGGTGTTTCATCCGTATTTGGACCAGTTCGTGGTCATCTTCGTGGATGACATCCTTGTTTATTCGCGGTCTGCTGAGGAGCATGCGTACCATTTGGGTGTGGTGCTGCAGACGTTGCGAGATCACCAGTTGTATGCGAAGCTCAGCAAGTGCGAGTTTTGGCTCAGCGAGGTGCACTTTCTGGGGCACATGATTTCTGGTGATGGCATTTCCGTGGATCCCGCCAAGGTCGAGGCTGTGATGCAATGGCCGAGGCCGAGGTCGGTGACGGAGATCCGGAGTTTCTTGGGGCTTGCGGGGTATTATCGTCGGTTTATCCAGGATTTTTCTCGCATTGCGACCCCGATGACTAGGCTCACGCGGAAGGATGTGCCTTTCGTTTGGTCCGAGGAGTGTGAGCAGAGCTTCAGTGAACTGAAGAGGTTGCTCACCTCGGCTCCGGTGTTGGTTTTGCCTTCTGGATCGGGAGGTTTTGTGGTGTGTACAGATGCTTCCGGCATTGGATTGGGTGCTGTTCTGATGCAGCATGGTAGAGTGGTGGCTTATGCATCTCGGCAGCTAAAGCCCCATGAGGAGAACTACCCTACCCATGATCTTGAGTTGGCAGCAGTGATCTTCGCGCTGAAGATCTGGAGGCATTATCTGTACGGTCAGAAGTTCGAGGTGTTCACTGACCATCATAGTTTGAGGTATGTGTTCTCGCAGAGAGATCTGAACCTCAGACAGAAGCGTTGGATGGAGTTCATGAAGGACTATGACTTCACCCTGTCTTATCAGCCGGGCAGGATGAATGTCGTCGCCGATGCCTTGAGTAGGAAGGTTGCGGTCAGTACCTTGATGTTGAGGAAGTGGAGGCTCTGGGAACAAGTGCCCGAGATATCTTTCAGGCTCAAGATTCCCCAGGAGCCAGGGTTGGCAGTGCTTGCGAGTCTGACTGTCACTCCTGCTATCCGTCGTCAGGTGACAGAGGCTCAGCATGCGGACCCTGAGTTGCCCCGGATTCTGGCTATGGCTGACGTAGAGCTCGGCGAGGACGGTGCTGCGAGGTTTCGTGGCAGGTTGTACGTCCCAGCGGAGGAGCAGGTTCGTCGTGCGGTGTTACGCGAGGCTCATGGGAGCAGGTACACTGTACACCCGGGTGCGACGAAGATGTATCGGAACTTGCGGAGGCAGTTCTGGTGGCCTGGCATGAAGAGAGATGTTACCGAATTTGTGGCCAGGTGCCTGATCTGTCAGCAGATGAAGGCGGAGCATCAGCGACCAGGAGGTACTCTCCAGCCTTTGGATGTTCTTGCTTGGAAGTGGGACCATGTGACCACGGATTTTGTGGTGGGGTTGCCGAGGACCCCGAGTGGGCAGGACAGTATTTGGTTGCTGGTGGATCGGCTGACGAAGGTGACTCGATTGTTACCGGTCAAGGTCAGCTGGAGCGTGTCCAGGTTGGCTCGTCTGTATGTGGAGCGGATCGTGCCGTTGCATGGGGTTCCCATTTCGATCGTGTCGGATCGAGATCCGCGCTTCACTTCTGGATTCTGGAGGGGTTTCCAGCGAGCTCTTGGCACGGAGTTGGCATTTAGCTCGGCGTATCATCCACAGTCAGATGGTCAGTCTGAGAGGACCATTCAGACTTTGGAGGACATGCTGAGATCCTGCTGCCTGGAGTGGCAGGGGAGTTGGATTCATCACCTACCGTTGGTGGAGTTTGCCTATAACAACAGCTATCATTCGAGCATCGGCATGGCTCCCTATGAGGCTCTGTATGGGCGTCCTTGTCGGACTCCACTTGATTGGTTTGAGGTGGGTGAGCGTATTTTGACGGGACCGGAATTGGTGCAGCAATGTGTGGAGGTTGTGCACCTGGTTCGTCAGAACATGTTGGCGGCCCAGAGTCGGCAGAAGAGCTATGCTGACCGTAGGAGGCAGCCCCTTGAGTTCGCCGTGGGCGATCGTGTGTTCTTGAGAGTTTCTCCGATGAAGGGGGTGATGCGTTTTGGACGGCGTGGGAAGCTGAGTCCCCGCTACATTGGTCCTTTCGCGATTGTGGAGCGCATCGGTGAGGTTGCTTACCGGTTGCAGTTACCTCCTGAGTTGGCGTCGGTGCATGACGTGTTCCACGTCTCGATGTTGCGGAAGTATATGCCCGATGACTCTCATGTGCTCGAGTTTTCCGTTTGGCCTGAGGTGACTCCAGATCTTTCTCTCCCAGAGTTTCCGATCCGCGTGGAGGATAGGCGAGAGCAGCGCCTGCGGATCAAGGTCATTCCCTTGGTAAAGGTCGTGTGGCAGCGACACTCTGGTGGTGAGGCTTCGTGGGG